>CM068301.1:49914230-51126829 GCA_034768395.1 Linum lewisii | reverse complement strand
ATAAAACACAATCAAGGGCAATCAAGTTCATGCAAGGTTCTCTAGCATCCTACCCCACACTTAAATCGGACTGTGTCCTCACAGGACTAATTCTAGAGTTCAGAGTGGAATGGAAGAACCTGGATGAGGACGGTTGATTTCAGAGGGTGAGCACGGATACTCGGAGCAGAGGGAAGTGTATCAGAACCTGAAGCAAAGGGAGTCTCCCTAATGCCCACAAACAAAAACAAATAAAACATAAAAAGGAAACCGGGACAAGTGTCCCGGATCCACACAGAAAAAAGTTGGACCGAATCCGAAAAGAATAAATAAAAAGAAGATACCAGAAAGGAATACAACCCGATCACTGCTTGTCCGGTGAGCCGGGGAGGTGGAAAGTGGAGAAATTCGCCGAGCTGGCGTTGCCACGCCATCTGTGCCTCATACCGCCGGTCGGCGCGGCGCATATGCTGCTGCATAATAGTCCATCGCGCCTCTTGAGTGGCGTTGTCGGTGATGCGCCACTCCTGCAGTCGCTCGTACAACCTCACCCACGTCTGCGGGGTGCGGTCGGGGCTGATGAGTAGGCGCCGGATATGGATCGGGAATGTGCGGCGGCGACTGGTGGATGTACCCTGCCTGATGATGTGGCGAGGGTATATAATCTTGGAATTCTGGTGGCGGCTGTGGCTGGTGCTCCTCAGCATCATCTTCTGCCTTCGACTCGACCACAAGCTGGAGTGGAGGATCAGCTGCTACATGGGGACTGAGGTCGAGTTCTAAGTCGTACTCAACCGCCAAGTCTCCTCCAACGGTCCTAACTGGATGTCGTGGAATGTGCGGGCCATACTCATGGCTGATGCCGAAGGAGAGGATGAGCTGTCCTATGAAGTTGCCCCCCAAGAGTTTACGGGGTGGCGTCTTCCTCTTGGTCTTCTGGCGGAAGATGCGAGCTAGTACCTAGCTGGGGTACAGAGGATAGCTCTCTCGGATGGCTCGGAGAAGCATGAGCTCGTCCTTTAGGATATGGTGGCGATCCTTGTCTCGAACATATAAAAGTGACCTCCGCCAAACCATATGAATAAATTTATAGAGCGGGTGAGAGAGAGACTTAACTGAGTTGCTTACCCCGAGGCGATCGCCAGGTAGCCTGTCATGTGGCTCCAGAGCGCGTGGTACTCCTCGTCGTCATCATCTTCTCCCCAACCGAGGTGATGATCCTGATAGTGCTCATAGGGTATGCCGAGATGAGCGGCAAACTCATCGTAGGTGAGCTGCCTGTACACCCCACCAAGATAAAAGGTGATAACCTTCTGGCGTTGCTTCCTCTTGTGCTCGTCCAGATCAAATGTTGCCCAGAACTCCTGGAGGGCAATGTCTGGGAACTCGGCGGCGATGGTGGTCAGCTCGAGGAGACCAGCCGGTGCTAAGGCGTCATGCACGTTCCGGTGGTAGTCTTCGTCATGCTCCTGGAGTGACTCCATGGAAAGGGGGCGCACGTCAGCTCCCCGGACGTGCTCGAGCTTCTGGAAGCACTCAAAATAGAAGTCTGGTAGACGAGCTATGGTGCGGTGGTATCCAGCCTGGCGGGGTAGTGCAGGTGGTGGACCTAGAATAGCAGGTGTGACGGGAGCGGCAGCTCCTGAGCTCGAGGTGCCATCAAGTCGCGCCTTAGTCCTGCGCTCATAAGTGGTGTCCCTAAAACCAGAATGAAACCAGATTAGTCAACCAAAACCTTACCCCACACTTAGTAGAAAAACTCGATTTCACAAAGAAATGAGGGAAACTAAGTGGGGTAAGCAAAGCGGAGTAACCGGTAATCATAGACAGTAAAAGACATACTTAGGAACAGCCAGAGTCAGATAAGCACAATCAGAGTTCAAAAAGTCAAACCGACATTTAGAAAGTCAACATGTAAGCATATTGAACCCTAATCATGGCAAGACTATCATAACTTGGAGAATGACGGTAAAATGTGATTTCAAATGGCAGCACGATAATATGAACGAGAATGAACACATCAGACAACCAAATGATCACAACAATTCAAAGTCAAACCGACATTTCTCACAAAAGTCAACATTACAAAGAATTAATCTTATGCATAGCAACATATGATCAAATGATATGGAAATTAAGCACGGAACTCCCTAAGCATCCTAGAACAGTTCTATAAGTTCAGTTAATCCTAGTTCACACGAAACAGTCGGAACGCAAAACGAGGCAAACCGAAAAGTCAACCAAAAGTCAACCCCGACGAAATTCAGCAATCTATATGTCAAAAGATTCGTATCGAAAAGTTATACAACTTACCTTGAAGTCATGATTGCTAAAAATGAACGAGTTGAGAGGAATTGGTGAAAAACTTGAAAACTGGGGTTTCGGAGAACTGGAGCTGCAAAGCTCCGATTCGGACGTTCTAGGGCTCGTTGGGATCGGAAAGAAGAGGGGAAGGGAGCGGCGGCGGTCGGAGACGGCGGCGGCAGCGGGTTACGGTGGCGATGGTCGGATTTAAAGAGGTAGGTGGCGGCGATTTTTTTAAAACGAATAGGGGAGGGTTTTCGGCTCTTTTGAACGAAAATGAAAGAAGGAAAAAGAGAGGATAAGGTCGGGTTTTTAAAGGAATAGTGGTCCGATTTTTAAAATTATTTTTCGGCGAAAATGGAAAGGTGATTTCGCCAAAAATTTTAGTTTAAATGCACTGCCGGATTCTCAAGTGTGGTTTCGCCGAAAACAAGAACACGATTTCGCCGAAAATATCAGTTAAAATGGTTTCGCCGAAAACAAAAACTTTTCGAACCGAAAACAATGAACAGGAAGAACGGGTTCGAAATTCAAAAATCAGTTTCGCCGAAAACAGGGGTGGTTTCGCCAAAAATTTTGAACTGTTCGGGTTTTAAATATTTTCGCAAATTCGGCCAACTTCAGAAAATCACAGTTAAATCCACAAAAATCAGAACGACCTCAATCAACTTGCTACTGACTCTATGACACACAGAATCTACACGAAAAATAATAAATCAAACAAACTGACACTTTTGGCTCCCCCGAACCGACTCTAAAATACCAAGTTCAACAAAAATTAAAGCAGACTCCAGCCGTGGGTTGCCTCCCACGAAGCGCTCTTTTATTAACGTCCTTGAGCTGGACGATACCTGGATGGTATTAGGAGACATCCCAACTTAGATTCTCCTTCACGCTCGCGTTGGAGTTCATGAAGTACAGCTTCGGGACTTCTCCGGTAAGCGTGAATCTCTTCCCGTTTGCATGCAAAAGCTTAGTACGTCCGTCGGGAAGATGATGAACGAACTTGAACGGTCCGAACAGCTCTCTGGAGAGATCATCCTTCTTGATTGTTATAATGGAAGGAATGAGGACTGTCAGTTTCTTCTTTTCTTTATTCTCCGGCTTGGTATCACCAGGATCGGTGATAGTTAGTACTTCCTTAGGAGACGCTTTCGGCTTCTCCCTCCATACTTGTTCCGGCGCCGGTTTCTCGGAACTAATTGGTGGTACAGCTGCCTCGATGGAAGATGGCAGAATTTTTGGTCTCCAGACCATTTGTGTCTTCGTTTTCTTGTTCTTTCATGGAGGTCTGCTCGGTGGTTTAGAAGAGGCTTGCAGTTCCTTCTTCTTCTTCTTAAGCGGCTTCTGAGCCGAAATTTCTGGCTTCTTCATAATAACCTGTTCAATGCCTGCAGCAACAACTGATCTAGAGACACTGGAAGAAGCATTAGTAATGGAGTTGACCGGAGTCAACCCCACCGTTTCAACAGCTAGGCAGTGAGATTCTTCATTCCTAGAGTCATATTTCATGCCATCTTTAAGACGGAACGTTTTCGTTTCTTTACCGACTCTTAAAGTTAAAGAACCATTTGGAACGTTAATATTCATTCCAGTAGTAGCCATGAAAGGTCGACCTATGAGGATAGTAGCATCATCTGTACTAGTATCCATAATCACATAATCAGCTAAGAACGTGAATGGACCACATTTAGTGACAACGTCTTTAATCTCTCCCTTAGGGGTTTTAAGCGATCTATCAGCAAAGACGAGTTGCATACTAGGCGGTTCAAGTTCTCCTAGGTTTAACTTTTCATATAGACTCACAGGCATAACATTAACAGATGCTCCTAGGTCAACTAAGCAACGTTCAATCTCAACATCATTAATGACCAAAGGCAAAGTGAATGAACCAGGATCAGATAACTTAGCTGGATATGGAGAAACAGGTTTCTTAATACGAATGTCAGGATATCCTTCCTTGTTCCCCTTCATGCCAGTCTCGATCCTTGCATTTGGCAGCAATGCTCTAGGGAAAGGAGGTTTCACGACGTACGGTGCAAGAGGAGGATCTTCCTTCGACGCCGGTTTCTGTTCCTCTTCTTCTTCTTCTTCCTCCGGAGTCTCAGCGATCCTGCGCAATACAGAATAAGCATCAGCAATTAAGTTTGGAAGTTTTCAAGCAGTTACCATTTTAGCCTGTTCTTTTCTCAGATTCGGCTCTGTCTGGCTTGGAAGCTGGCCAAATGGTCGACCAGATGCTAGCATGCTCGAGATGTTGTTCACGGCTTGCTCAATTCTTTGACCAGATGCTATATGTTCTTGATTGAGAAGAGCTTGAGCCTTGAACTGACTGTCATGATCATCGAGTCTTGTGATGATCTGGCTGAGCTTCTTATCCAGGTCACTGACATTGTTATCTCTCTGATGCTGCTGACCTGGATAGGTATTGTTAAGATATTGATTCTGGCGACTGCCAAGAGCAGTTCCATAATTACCCGGGTTGCGATGCGGTGGCTGGTAGACACCTACCGGCGGATGGTTAGGCTTCTGATCCTGAGCTGGACCAGCCGGGCGGTTATTCTGGTTCTGGTTGGCGCCAGCATTGTAGGGAGGTCTGTCTTGATAGTTCCCTTGCTGTCTGAAGTTACGATAACCAGCATAACCATTCTGATTATTAACGAAGCCTTGTTGGATGAAATTTACCTCTTCGGCAGACCAGACTTCTGCCTTACCAAAATTCTGACAACGGCCTCCATTATGTGAGCAAGCTCCACACCACTCACAATCAGCAACATAGACAGAAGCTGCTGGCGGCTTGATCGGTGTGGTAGACTTCTTCAGATGCTTCTCTACTCTGCCTTGATTGTAGCTTCGAGATCTAGCTTGCTCCTTGATCCTTCAGATTGTCGCTCCCAGTTCCTTGACTTGGAAGCACAGTTTGCGAAGTGAAGAAGAGCAGCTTCAGGAGTGATTGTAGTGCAATCCCCTTCAGCTAGAGAATTGACCCACTTGGCAGATTCTTCTCGAAGTCCACGAGAGAAGATTTCAGCTAACTGCCTCTGTTCGAATCCATGATGAGGGCAGGTGTAGAGAAGTTCTTGGAATCGATTCCAAGTATCATACAAGCTTTCTCCTTCTTTCTGGGAGAATCTGGCGATGCTGTCCTTGATGGCGGTTGTTCTGGCTGGAGGGAAGTATTCTTCAACAAAGTCCTGAGCCAGAGTATCCCAGTTAGTGTAGTAGCCAGGTGCTTTGCTAGTAAGCCACATCTTAGCAGCGCCTTTTAGAGAGAACGGGAAAGCTCTCAGACAAAGAGTGTTTTTGTCGAGGTTTCTGCTCTTGAAAGTACTGCAGAGATCAAGGAAGTCTGCAAGATGAGTGCACGGATTGTCTAGGGGCCTGCCTTCAAACTGTAAATCCCTAGAGATCATAGTCAAGAATGGAATCTTGATCTCATAGTCAGGATCTCCTTCAATGCGCGGAACGACAATGGCAGATCGAACGCTAGTCGCGCTCGGCTTGTTATAGTCTGCTAAACTTTTTTGTGCCGGTGGTGGTGGCGGTGGTAATCTATCGTCCATGGTGGGAGATGGAGGAGGTGAAAGTGACTCGGTGTATGAAGCGGATGAAGATGGTACAGGTGAAGATGGAGATGAGGAACTCTCCTTCGGTTCCTCGATCTTGATCGGAGTGACGAATGGATTGGTTCTGCCTTTCTTCAGTATCTGTGATCGTAGAGGTGTAGCTGAACTGCTGGTCTCTCTGTACTCTTGGCCTGTTCGGTTTGAGAGCGAGTCCAAGGACGGTGAGGCATACACCTGTAAACCTACAGATAACAAAGACAAACAAAACCAGTGTAAAATCGAAGTGGGTGGAAAAATGAAAGATGGAAAATAGAAGAATAAATTGCCAGTTCTTCTTTCAAACAATCAAAAGAAGGTTCCCCGGCAACGGCGCCAATTTGGTGAACCGCCCGGTCGTTGTTATGCGGACGATTCAACCAAATAAAAACTACTAATGCTAAGAAAAAGCGTATAGAAGATCGTATTCCAAGGGCTTTCTATGATTGGTTACTTCAGAACTAGCAAAATACTCGAAGGAAAACACGTTGTGCGTGGTGTGAGTTCCACGACTTCTATTTCTAAGAAATGCAGAAAAATTAAAACAAATTAAACTAAAGCAGATTGGGAATTAGGGTTTAAAAAACAAGGATGACAGACGAACTTAGACTTTGAATCCCCCTTCGTTCCCAGAGCATTGGCAATCAACAGATCAGCGGATTTCGATTCTCATTCAATCAATTACTAAGACACCACCATAACTCCTTACCCTTAGGTTTAACACCGGCGAACGTTCGCTCTATCCGTTCTAACTACCAAGATTAACTAGCCACCCGGGTACGGTCGCCTCTCGCAACGACTTAATTAAATGGTGTCATTACTAGTGATTAATGAGTTACTCTTGCAGTGAATTAACCCTAACCGATTCCTACGAAAGGCACACTCCAATTATAAGGTTAATTGTTCAATTCGATGTTCTAAAGTAAGGCGAGCGTTCGCTTCTATCCTTAGCTTAACAAGAATCTAATCTAGGTGATCAATCCAGACAAGAAACATGAACAATGAAGAACGAATCAAACATGAAAAAGAACTGATTGAATTTCGAATCTAATCACCGCCGATCCGTGACCGCTTTAAAGCCTTGGGTCACTTAGGGTTCATCTAGTCTAAGCTCTAACGAGTTTAGCTGCTCATGATCATTACAAAAGAAACAAAGACAAAGAAAGAGTTCATCATTCAAAGGAAGAACATAAAAGAATCTGAAAAACTAATTTAGACGACTCTGACAGACTTCGATCTTCGGTAGATAACACTCCTAGCTCCGGTTCTCCGAGATAGAAGGGATGGCGTCACGATCTCTATCCGGCTCTTCGAACTCCAACTCTTCGCTCCAGAACCTCAGAGAATTCTGATCTCGAAAAGTTGTATTTGGTGAATTATGATTGTATCTATTATTTGGGCCGTCGGGTTAAGTATTTATACTTAACCCTAATCAGCCGGATTCCTTATAAAAGCGGGTTTACCAAGGTCGTATTCCACGGGGTTCTCTCAATGGCCTCTACTCACATTCCTCGTAGACGGTCTATTCATTTGAAAGGAGTTTTGATTTGAAATAGACATTAAAAACTTAAAGGAAACTAAAAGGAAGAAAGAAAAATAAAGTGGTGCAAATCAAAGACAAAGGGGCTCTCTTGGTGGGTAGTTTCATCATGCTCAAGATGACTAATTGAACAAACAAGTCAATCAAGATCAAGTTTGCATTCGGATGACCATGCATTTCACTTTTATAGATTCGATGCACTCTCGTAGCACCTAATCCCTATCCCAATACCACTCAACTTAGGCTCTCGCTCTCAAGCTAAGTGAAAAAAGGATGCATTCTAAGTGTTTGATGAAATGCCAAGACACAAGACCCTCTCTTAAGACTCTATGACCACAAGGCTAGGCACAACACTCTCATATCAATGCCCTAACACTAAGAGATTCACCAAAAAGCCTTTTCAAACTCAATTGAATGAAAATCCACATGCACTCCAAGTGTTCGATAAAATGACAAGAGAGAAATCAAGTGAAAATGGTTGAAATAAGATGATCTAATCTCTTAGAACACACTCACTTCAATCCCTAGACCTACAATCTATGCAATCCAAGCACTCTCATGCATCAAATCACAATGAATGGACCAAATCAAGCAAACATGGCATAAAATGGCATTAAGAACAAGTCTAGGAATCATCCTCATACAACCAAGATCAATCATGGCAAGTTCTATACAATCATTCCTCTATCATAGCACAACTAATCTACCCATCCAAGATGAACTCTAGAAACTCAGCCACACATGGCCAAGGAGTAAAGAGAAAAGAAGGAAGAATAGTCACCAAGAACACCATGGATGAATCCTTGAGATGATCTTCACTTCTCCACTTGTAAGCACTTCTCCCAAGGTTTGTTGGCTTCAATCCTAGCTCCAATGGCTTCAAATTGCTCCAGAAACGTGTTCTAGGGTTTGAGGGTTCGTGGATATGTGTTTGGGGTTCAAAAGATATCCAAGAATTTTTCAAAATGGCCAAAAACAAGAGTATTTATAGTGCAGGGGACAGTGCACGGCGTGCACCCCTGCACGGCGTGCACATCTGCACGGCGTGCACCCCTGCACTCTGCAGAAAACCCGATCTTGCAAGGCTCAAATCTCCCTCGTCCGGCCTCCAAATGACCTCCCGTTTGCTCCTATGCGCTCCTTGTCATCCGTACTTTGAAGCCATAACCTGAAAATGCACAGAGGCAACTCCAATAGACCACAAATTTGGCTCCAAAGTGGCAACCGGACAACAAAATGACACTTTGCACAAAATCTCAAATAAAAGCATAAAAGTCATGTCATTTCACGAATAAACACGGGCATATCATAGGTCATTCATAAGCTTAAAATGCACTAATTAAAGTCACATCAAATCCTCTTAATATTTTCGCCGAAATTCTTAAGGAATTTTCGGCAAAAATTCCTTTGTGAATGGGAGTGCTTTCTCTGCCTTGTATTTTCGGTCCGAAGATGGAATCCCGGATCAAGTAACCTGTTCAGGACGAGGACCTGAATCAGGGGTACCTGTATAAAACAAGGGAGGGCACACCACTCAAACACAACCCATAGTCGACCAGATGAGAGTACGGATGAGATGTGTGATCCAACAACATGACAAGTTCAAAGCCAGAAATGAAAAGAGAAAATCAAAAGTCAAACACAACAAAACATGCAGTCATAAACAGAAAGAAAAGAAAGGAAAAATCCAAAGTCCTGAGAAATGGTGAGTGATCCTGTGGCTCTCAGTGGGGTGGTGGTCGGGGTGCCCAGGCCGCTGTGACCATGGATGGTAGCCGTCAAACGGGGGAGGCGGTGGAAAGACTGCCCAAGTGCTGGAGGGGCCGGACTCAGAGTGGAAGCTCTCCTGGTAGTAGTAGGACTGATGCTGCTGCCAGTACTGAGAATGCTGAATCTGAGTAAGCTGGATACCCTGAAACTGCTGAACCTCATGCACCTGAGCAAGCTGCTGTCCATAGAACTGCTGGCTCTCAAAGTCCCTAGCGTTGTACGCCTCGAGGTTCTGAACTCTCCTGTTAAGATCCTGTATCGCCGCACTGTCTCTCCTCTATCCCTCACGCATATCCTCCACTACGGTCGTGAGGCGACCCATCCCCGAGATAAGCTCATGAAGTGTAGTAGGGTCGATCTCTTCATCCTCCTCATCACTGTCATCATCTGAGATCCGACAAGTCGGAACCAGAAGGTCTGTGATCTGAGCTGTAGGTAGGATAATCCGTAAGAGAACTGGTCGAGGCTCGACAAATGCTGGAGCAGGACCAAAAGCATCAAGGCACTCATACCCACGCACCAACCTGGTCACAAATCCTCCTCCCAGCAGAACACCAGCAGTGTCATTAGCTTGCATCTGAAGGAGGGCTCCTAGCACTAAATCACCTAGATGCAGCTTGATGCCCCTCTCCAAACAATAAAAGAGAAACAAATCTCTGACTGAGACTACACCTGGAGAGGAGGATGACTTCCTGTGGGTGATGGAGTGCCGGAAGAAGTGATGAAGGAGCTTCAGCATAGGCCGATTCACTTCTGTGACCTTGGATGAGCGAGTTGAATAACCTCTAGCCCTCGGTGCAATTTCCTTGAAGAATGCACTCTTGGCGTCCCCCGCAAGAGAAGATATGAGAGCCAACCTAGAGAGCTCGCCACTTTGAACCTCCGCCCACTCATAGAACCCAAGGCGGTATCCAAACTCGTCAATGGAGCACACAAGCGCCATCCCGCCGAGCCTAAAGCGCACACAAACCTCACTAGTGGTCTCGTGACACTCCACGGTGAGAGTGCTCAAGAACTCCTTCGTAGGCCACTCATACGCCCTCTCGTCAACCTCCAAGAGCGGCCAAATACCGGCTCCATCAGCCAAAGTCTTCAAAGCATCCAACCAACCATCACGACTCTGCAACCCCTCAAAATCAAATCTACCCTGCCTCGCCACGGGCCATCTCGCCATAACCTGATAACGACTGTAAGCCCGATCTCTGGGGTCGAAGTCGAAGATCCTCTGAACCACTGATTCAGGAGGGTCGACGCCACGAGGAGCTGGAGGCGGCGAAGGCGACCGTGGTGGAGGAGCAGAAGACTCCCCAGTCTGTCCCTTCCGCTTCTTGGAAGCTGGTGTCTTGGATCGCTTGGGGGCGGAGGATGAAGAAGCTGATTTACCCTTAGGAGGCATCCTGCAAAAGAAATGCATACAAAGAATCAACCAAAAAGGCTACACTCCTAAGACAAATCCTATCAAGGCGCCGAATTATAACACATGATCAAAACATTGAGCACAATTCAAAATCATCAAGTTCAAGTGCAACAACCTATGCTAGCAAAAATCAAATCATTGAAATCCAAACTTAAGCAAAAGGCATGCATCATGGATCAAAAGCACGAATCAAGAACATATAAGCCTAAGTCCACACAATGTAAGGGGGAATGCACAAAGATTAAACCAATGAGTGGTGATTAACCACACCCCTCCTCACACAAAGAATGGAATTCGGTCCCCGAATTCAGACCGACAACAAACTAGCCAACCACACTCGGACCACAATGAGGTACCAATCCTAGCCAACCATCATGAATCAAGAACATTCAACCATCCACTGCAAACAAACAAGCCAGGATTCGCATTCAAATAATCAACAAGCAAAATGCAAATTGTCCAAATCCACACCACCAAGCAACAAGACAGCAGCACTCTTCACAAGGCAAACCAGCCACCAACCAAATAATCAAGCCAAGAAGCCACCCAACTGTCCAAAATCAAGCAATTGATGCAAACCAATCAAACAACAAATCACAAGTGAAAGGCACGGAACCGCCAAAGACTCTGTCCAAGCACAATCAGCTAACAGTAACAAACCACACTATCAACGCCCAACTAAATCCAGCAACCAAATCAGAAAAATCCAAGCCAATAGAAACCTGGAAATTGGCGGCGTCGGGTGGCTGGGTACTACTGGCGGCGGGCGGCTGGAGTTTGGTAGGATGGAGTCGGCGGGGCGGCGGCGGCTGGGAAAGGTGATGTGGGTGGTGGCGGCGGCTGGGTGGATGGGAAGTTGGCGGCGGGGGCTGGGCAGACGGGCGCTGGCGGCGGCTGAGTGAAAGAGGGCGGCGGTCGATTGGTCGGCTGGTGTACGGGTGTGATGGCGGCGGCGGCGGCTGAGCGGTGTGGTGGCGTCGGTCTGGGGAATGGAGTCGGCGGGAGAATAGAGAGAGAGAGAGGGGTCGGGGGTAGGGGGAAGGGATAAGGGGGGGGTCGGGTTTAGTTGGGTGGGCCAGCCGGGTCGGGTGAGTGGGTCGGTTGGTTCGGGCGGGTTGGTTTGGTTTGGGGTAGGGGGGAAAGGGGGAAATTTTTTCACACCTCCTGGACAGCCCGTGCACCCAACCGTGCACGGTGCACGGCGTGCATCATGCACGGCGTGCAGCGGTGCACGGCGTGCACCAGGAGGTGAAAATTTTTTCAAACCTCCTGGACAGCCCGTGCACCAAACCGTGCACGGTGCACGGCGTGCATCATGCACGGCGTGCACCTCCTCAGCTCAAAATCAAATTTTCACCTCGACGAAAAATGACCAAAACACCGACAAATCAACACAAAACGGACCCCGAACTTCAGAATTTCAACGCCTACGAGACCACAAAGGACACCACAACAACTCAAGGACCTTGAACACCACAAAAACACACAATCATGTAATCAAATCAAGAAGAAAAGACATGAAAAACACTCGGGTTGCCTCTCGAGAAGCGCTTGTTTAACGTCTTAAGCTCGACGAAGCAAGGAACACTCAAGGCACGACCAAAGACAAGACCTCAACAGCACCTATAGTATCACTAACAACATAATGCTTAAGTCTATGGCCATTCACCTTAAAAGGTTCGGTTTGGGATGGAGAGATTACCTCGATGGTGCCATAAGGAAAAACATGAGTTACCGTAAAGGGGCCGGACCAACGAGACCTCAATTTCCCAGGAAAGAGCTTGAGCCGAGAGTTGTATAGGAGAACTTGATCACCAACTTTGAAATCCTTGCCCGGCTTCAAACGGGAATCATGAATGAGCTTCGTTCTCTCCTTGTAAAGCTTTGCATTCTCATATGCATGATGGCGATACTCCTCGAGCTCATGTACCTGAAACTTACGCTCTTCTCCTGCGAGACTCATATCAAGGTTTAGAAATTTCAATGCCCAATAAGCTCGGTGCTCGAGCTCTACCGGCAAATGGCATGCTTTGCCGTAGACCATCCTATAGGGAGTAGTGCCTATAGGGGTCTTGTAGGCCGTGCGGTAGGCCCATAGAGCATCATCAAGCTTCTTCGACCAATCTTTCCGTGATTGGTCGACCGTCTTCTCTAAGATTCTCTTAAGTTCCCTATTGGTTACCTCGGCTTGGCCACTAGTTTGAGGGTGATACGAGGTGGACATCCGATGAGTGACGCCGAACCTGTGGCATACTCTATCGAATTGCCCTTGAAAATGAGTACCTCGATCACTAATGATAGCACGAGGGGTACCAAAACGAGTGAACAACTTAACAAGAAACTTCCCTACGACTCGGGCATCATTGGTAGGCAAAGCTTGTGCCTCCGCCCATTTAGACACGTAATCTACCGCAACTAATATGTACTTGTTACCATGCGAAGTAGGAAACGGTCCCATGAAATCAATACCCCATACATCAAATATTTCTACCACTAACGAGACATTTTGAGGCATTTCATTACGGGAAGAGATGTTACCTGAACGTTGACACGCATCGCAAGACTTGACAAAGTCTTGACAATCTCGGAAGATCGAAGGCCAAAAGAATCCGGACTCAAGTACCTTGCGAGCCGTGCGATTTGCTCCATGATGTCCACCCGTAGGACCGGAGTGGCAATGTCGCATGATGTCCTTAGACTCTCCATAAGTGACACATCTTCTAATCATACCATCCGAGCCAACTCGAAATACAAAAGGATCGTCCCAATAGTAATGCTTCAAATCCGCAAAGAACTTCCTTTTGTCTTGAGTGGAGAGGCCCTCCTTCAAGTCTCCACTAGCAAGGTAGTTAGCCAAATCCGCGAACCAAGGTTCCTTGAACTCTAAAGTTGCTATAGTGAATAATAGCTCATCGGGGAAGTTGTCATTGATCTCTTCATTACCATTGTGTACCATTTCCGCCTCTTCCAAGCGAGACAAGTGGTCGGCGGCTACATTCTCGGACCCCTTCTTATCTCGAATCTCAATATCAAACTCTTGCAATAGAAGGACCCATCGGATCAACCTTGGTTTAGCATCGGTCTTAGATAGAAGGTACCTCAAAGCTTGGTGGTCCGTGAAGACAATAGTGTGAGAAAGTACCAAGTAGGACCTAAAATTATCAAAAGCAAACACTATGGCCAAGAGCTCCTTCTCCGTAGTTGTGTAGTTCCTTTGAGCATCATTGAGAGTCTTACTTGCATAGTATATTGGATGGAATCTCTTGTCGATTCGTTGGCCTAGAACCGCTCCAATGGCGTAATCGTTAGCATCACACATCAACTCAAATGACTTTGACCAATCCGGAGTAATGAGTATAGGGGCATTCGTGAGCTTACCCTTGAGGAGTTCAAAAGCTCGCAAGCACTCTTCATCAAAACGAAATTCCACATCCTTCTCAAGAAGCCGAGTCATAGGAGTAGTTATTTTCGAGAAGTCTTTGATGAAGCGCCTATAGAAACCGGCATGCCCCAAGAAACTTCTCACGGCTTTCACGGATGAGGGTGGAGGAAGTTGAGAGATGGTCTCCAACTTTGCCTTGTCAACCTCAATGCCCTTTTTAGAGATCTTGTGACCAAGAACAATCCCCTCATTGACCATGAAATGACACTTCTCCCAACTTAATGCGAGATTGGTCTCTTCACACCGACGCAAGACCTTCTCAAGGTTCCTCAAGCATAGGTCGAATGAATCCCCAAAAACCGAGAAGTCGTCCATGAACACTTCCATGATATCTTCCACAAAATCATCGAAAATGGCAAGCATACACCGTTGGAAGGTGGCGGGAGCGTTGCACAACCCAAAGGGGATCCGTCGATAAGCAAAAGTACCGAAGGGGCATGTGAATGTGGTCTTCTCGATGTCCTCCGAGGCGATCGGGATTTGGAAGTACCCGGACATACCATCCAAGAAACAATAGTACTCGTGACCGGAGAGACGCTCGAGCATTTGATCCATGAAAGGTAGAGGGAAGTGATCCTTCCTAGTGGCATCATTGAGTCGACGATAATCTATGCAAACACGCCACCCGGTGATCGTCCTTGTCGGGATAAGCTCATCCTTGTCATTAGCTACCACCGTGATCCCTCCTTTCTTGGGAACAACTTGCACGGGGCTAACCCAAGGGCTGTCCGAGATAGGAAAGATAATACCCGCATCCATAAGCTTAATAACTTCTTTCTTCACAACCTCCTTCATGTTAGGATTTAGCCTTCTTTGTGGTTGCACAACCGGCTTGAAATCTTCCTCCATAAGGATCCGATGTGAGCAAAATGTGGGACTTATACCTCGAATATCCGAGATGCTCCACGCAATAGCTCTCATGTACTTCTTGAGGAGCTCCACTAGACGGTCCTTTTGCTCGGGTAGAAGCTCAGAATTGATGATGATCGGTAGCTTAGAATCTGGCATGAGAAAAGCATACTCCAAATGTGCGGGAAGAGGCTTGAGCTCAAGAGTAGGTGGTTCTTCATAGGAGGTCTTTACCCTTTCCACCTTCGGGAGAGCAACAAAAACCGTTTCACCCTCTAACTTGTCTCTCCCTTCATCAAGGTAAGCCACTTGAGCTTTTAACTCTGGGGTGCCTAAATGTTCCTGCACATCCATTCTAAGGCAAACATCCAAAGAATCTCGACACACGAAGTTAGAAATACTACACACACTAGCCGAAGCAATAGTATCACAAGAGTACTCTAAATCATCTTGTGCGTGAGCAAACTTCATGCCATCGGCTATGCAAAATGTGACACTCTCTTGTCCTACTCTCAATGTCAATTTTCCGTCATGCACATCAATCAAAGCACGAGAAGTAGCTAGGAATGGTCTACCAAATATCAATGAGACATCAACATCATCGGTATCAATGACCGCAAAATCAACTAGGAACACAAAAGGGCCTACTTTGACTAGCACATCATCAACAATTCCCCTAGGACTCTTGGTCGACTTGTCCGCAAGTTGAATGTACATACGAGTAGGACGAAGATTAGACAACCCTAGCTTCTCAAATATGTAATAAGGCATGACATTGATACTAGCACCTAGATCCGCAAGACCATTAGCAAGAGAAATATTACCAATAGCACAAGGGATAGTAAAGGTACCCGGATCCTTGAGCTTTTTGGGTGGACTTTTGAAGAGAACGGCGGAGCATTCCTCATTAAGGTGGACTAGAGATGTCTCCGGTAGCTTTCTCTTGTTGGTGTAGAGTTCCTTCATGAACTTAGCATATTGGGGCATCATAGTCATTGCTTCGGGAAACGGAAGAGAGAATTGCATTTGACTAATCCGCTCCACAAACTTCTTGAAAACCTTCTCAAGGCCATCCTTCTTCAATCGAGATGGGTATGGAGGCTTAGGCTTGTATGGAGATACAACCGGTGCGGGAGGAGAGACCGGTGGTGTACTCGATGTAGCCTTACTAGGTTCCTTTGCAACCTTAGTGTTCACATTACCCGTAGGAGGTTCGACTTCAACCTCAACTTCATCCAAAGGAGGATCATTAATATCATCATCATCAACCATTAGATTAGGATCTTGTACCTTTGTAGAGTCAATTGGAGTAGAGGTTGTATCTTGCAAGGGTCTTCCACTTCTCAAGGTCACTACCTTGCAATGCTCCGGACCTTTGGGGTTGATCTCGGTATTGGAAGGTAAAGTGCCCGAGGGTCGCTCCGAGAGTGCCTTAGAAATATGTCCTAATTGGTTCTCCAAATTGGCAATTGAAGCTTGTTAATTCTTGATGAGTTGGATCATTGCTGCATTGGTGTCTTCTTGAGAGATCGAAGAACCACCCTCCTTATTTTGAGGAGGCTTGTTGAACCGGGTGGTCCGTCACCTCTATGGTTGTACATTCCCGGTGGAGAAGGACCTTGGAAACCTTGACTTGGATGTCCACTTTGATTCCATTGATTTCCCCCTTGGTGCCCTTGACCTTGGGGTCCTCCTTGAGTCCCTTGGCTACCTTGGTTTAGGTTACTTCCTTGAGACCATTGGTTGCCTTGATAACCCCTATAACCTTGATAACCCCTATAACCTTGATAACCTCCTTGATTTCCTTGGTTGTAGCCCTTGCTATAACCACTACCTTGACTCCCTTGGCCTTGGTAACCTTGGTTAGACTTGTTGTACCAAGGTCGGTTATAGTTACCTTGATAGTTACCTTGGGGGCTGAAATTACCATGGAAACCTTGACCTTGTGCGAAGCTTACCTCCTCAAGGTCGCCTTGGTCAAGTTCAGGAGTGGCGGAAGGACAAGCACTAACATCGTGGCCTTGGCCCCCACAACCCTCACAACAAAATACTGAAGCAACCGGTGGATTACCCACATGAGATGATTGAACCTTGGAGGGATGCTTAGGCATGCTTAGGTTGCTTACTTGTGAAGCCATGGCGTCGATCTTAGACATAAGGAGAGCGATCATTGGATCATCTTCATCTCGATGTCCCGGTAACTTATGCTTCTTCCCATAGGTGGATGACTCCTTTGGTGCATCAACACTTACGGACCGAGAGTCATAGTGCGTATCACTTCCATACTTAGACTTAGGAGGTTGTTGTCGAGACCAACTCCTTGTCTTGTTGGCCATCTCCGCGAAGAGTTCTAGAGCATCTTCGGGAGTGAGCATCCTTAAGTCACCTCCGGCGGCTTGGTTGATCATCCTTGTATTCTCAAAATCAAGGGACCTAGCAAAGATGTCCGCCAAGCTCCATTCGGCGAAGTTGTGATGAGGACAAGACCGAAGAATGGCTTGGAACCTATTCCAAGTCTCATGGAAGAGCTCTCCCTTGTGTTGTATGAAGTGGTTGATGCGGTCTCGGATTGCATCCGTCATATAGGGAGGAAAGAATTCTTCAAGGAAAGCTTCGGCTAGGCCCTCCCATGTAGTGAATGTTCTACTAGGTTGGTTCTCCAACCAAGACTTGGCTCGACCTTTGAGTGAGAAGGGGAAGAGTCGGAGTCGTATGCAATCTGGGTGAACTTGATCATTCTTAACCGTGTCACAAATCTCCAAGAAGTCCTTGAGATGCCTAGATGGACATTCACCATCAATGCCATTGAACACCACTCCATTTTGAACCATTTGGATCATATTAGGCTTGAGCTCAAAGTTCCTAGCATTGACGGGTCTTCGAACAATGCTAGAGGCTGCCCCTTCAAGAGTAGGACGAGCATAATCCGCCAAGGTACGTCTTGCACCCCTTTGTGAGTGATCATCATCATTAGTGTGGTGTGAATGTACCGATTGGTCATCGTCATCCCCGTGTTGAGACATAGTGTGGTGTGAGATGCGATCAACTTCTTCTTCTTCAACTATAGGAGGTGGGGAAGTGGTAGGTGACTTGAGCACTTGTTCTAGTCCTTGGATTCGTGCTTGAAGACGAGCTGAACGCCTCATGCACTAACCCAAAATCTCCTGCAAACAAGCACAACAAACACACCCGAGTAATACAACGATGCGGGATAATAAAGTAAACAAAGAGCAACAAGGAAGCAAAAAGTAAAGCGGAAGGAAGTGAATAGATCGGTCCACTACTAAGTGCTTTCAAAGGAATGAGAGTGTCCCCGGCAACGGCGCCAAAAACTTGATAAAAGCGGGTTTACCAAGGTCATATTCCACGGGGTTCTCTCAATGGCCTCTACTCACATTCCTCGTAGACGGTCTATTCATTTGAAAGGAGTTTTGATTTGAAATAGACATTAAAAACTTAAAGGAAACTAAAAGGAAGAAAGAAAAATAAAGTGGTGCAAATCAAAGACAAAGGGGCTCTCTTGGTGGGTAGTTTCATCATGCTCAAGATGCCTAATTGAACAAACAAGTCAATCAAGATCGAGTTTGCATTCGGATGACCATGCATTTCACTTTTATAGATTCGATGCACTCTCGTAGCACCTAATCCCTATCCCAATACCACTCAACTTAGGCTCTCGCTCTCAAGCTAAGTGAAAAAAGGATGCATTCTAAGTGTTTGATGAAATGCCAAGACACAAGACCCTCTCTTAAGACTCTATGACCACAAGGCTAGGCACAACACTCTCATATCAATGCCCTAACACTAAGAGATTCACCAAAAAGCCTTTTCAAACTCAATTGAATGAAAATCCACATGCACTCCAAGTGTTCGATAAAATGCCCAAGAGAGAAATCAAGTGAAAATGGTTGAAATAAGATGATCTAATCTCTTAGAACACACTCACTTCAATCCCTAGACCTACAATCTATGCAATCCAAGCACTCTCATGCATCAAATCACAATGAATGGACCAAATCAAGCAAACATGGCATAAAATGGCATTAAGAACAAGTCTAGGAATCATCCTCATACAACCAAGATCAATCATGGCAAGTTCTATACAATCATTCCTCTATCATAGCACAACTAATCTACCCATCCAAGATGAACCCTAGAAACTCAGCCACACATGGCCAAGGGAGTAAAGAGAAAAGAAGGAAGAATAGTCACCAAGAACACCATGGATGAATCCTTGAGATGATCTTCACTTCTCCACTTGTAAGCACTTCTCCCAAGGTTTGTTGGCTTCAATCCTAGCTCCAATGGCTTCAAATTGCTCCAGAAACGTGTTCTAGGGTTTGAGGGTTCGTGGATATGTGTTTGGGGTTCAAAAGATATCCAAGAATTTTTCAAAATGGCCAAAAACAAGAGTATTTATAGTGCAGGGGACAGTGCACGGCGTGCACCCTGCACAGCGTGCACAGTGCACGGCGTGCACCTCTGCACGGCGTGCACATCTGCACGGCGTGCACCCCTGCACTCTGCAGAAAACCCGATCTTGCAAGGCTCAAATCTCCCTCGTCCGGCCTCCAAATGACCTCCCGTTTGCTCCTATGCGCTCCTTGTCATCCGTACTTTGAAGCCATAACCTGAAAATGCACAGAGGCAACTCCAATAGACCACGAATTTGGCTCCAAAGTGGCAACCGGACAACAAAATGACACTTTGCACAAAATCTCAAATAAAAGCATAAAAGTCATGTCATTTCACGAATAAACACGGGCATATCATAGGTCATTCATAAGCTTAAAATGCACTAATTAAAGTCACATCAATTCCTCTTAATATTTTCGCCGAAATTCTTAAGGAATTTTCGGCAAAAATTCCTTTGTGAATGGGAGTGCTTTCTCTGCCTTGTATTTTCGGTTCGAAGAGCACAATGGTTTCGCCGAAATCATTCTTCACTTGGCACCCGTTGATTTGCACTATTGATTTCGCCGAATATGCAAGCTTATTTTCGCCGAAGATGCAAGTGTGAATGGGCAGATTTTCGGTTTGACTTGATCGACTCCTTGGATCGATTCCGGTTTGATTCCTCGAGGTTCCTATGCCTTAGACACGTCCTTGGCTACTTTATTTGACGGCAAAAACCTGTGCTAACACAAAAACACTAGAAAACCATCAAATAGACCCAAAACGGGCCAAGGTAACACAAATGGCACGAGATAGGGCAATCGATTGAATATTCGTTATTCTACCCTAAAAACCATGTCTTAAGCAAAGAAATGTCGCTTAAATGAGGCTGATAATCACGTCAAATCGAGTGTCATCGGGACCCATGGCTGACTTTCGGTACAGCTCACCCCCTATTATAGTGCATCTTCCTGCTTTTCGCCGGAGTTTGGTCGCCTCTACCGGGTCGCTTGGTACAATGTCGTTATCCAAGTATTGAATAATAGGTGTTCGCCAGTCACTTTTCCCAATTCCGTTAATCATGTGGAAACACTGCTTCATCGTTGTTTCCTTCTCCACTGTGACCATTCGCCCTTCTTCAAAATCTGTCGCCGTTGCTAATTTTGACAATGCATCCGCGTGGCAATTTTCCTCCCTAGCAATCTGGGATATAACCACCTTTTTGAATTCTGATATAAGCAGTTTTACCTCATCAAAATAGGGGAGGAGCGACTCCTCCTTTACCTCAAAGCTCCCATTAACTTGGTTGACTACTATCGCCGAGTCTGAGAAAACTTTGATGTTGGTAACTCCCATACTCTTAGCAATTCGTAAGCCAGCCTCCAATGCCCCATACTCCGCTGCGTTGTTGGTTCGATTAGTTGCAAATCGCAATGCGACCTCGTGGAGGATCCCACCAGGAGACCTTAGGACTATCCCCGCGCCTGATCTTCCCTTACTCGAGGCGCCGTCCGTAAATAACGTTCACTCATCGCCTTCTTCGTTATCTTCTTGTACTGCCCCTTCGACTACAAAGTCCGTAAGGACCTGGGCTTTGATCGCCGTTCGTGGCTGGTATCGAATGTCATACTCGCTTAACTCAATCGCCCACTTAGCTAATCGCTGTGCCACGCTCATGGATCTTAACACATTCTTAATCGGAAGATTCGTGAGCACATGTATTGTGTGTGCCTGAAAATATGGTCGCAGCTTTCTGGCCGCGCAAACCACAGCATACGCCATTTTTTCTATCGCCGGATACCTTGTTTTGGCGTCGACTAAGGTTTTACTTGTGTAAAAAACAGGGTGTTCGGCTTTGTCCGCTCTTCGAACCAAAACCGCACTAACTGCCTTTGGAGAGATTGCGATATAGAGAAATAGATCTTCATTTAACTTTGGAGATGCAAGTACAAGAGGGGTAATTAAAAATTGCTTCAGCTCTTCAAAAGCCTTGTTACATTTGTCATTCCATGCAAACTTTGATGCATTCTTCAAGGTCGCAAAAAACGGAGCACAGCGATCGGCGATCCTGGGAATGAATCTGTTGATTGCCGTCAGTCTTCCAGATAAAACCTGAACCTCCTTCACGGTCTTTGGGGTGCCATTGCTGTAATCGCCGCGATCTGTGCCGGATTAGCCTCTATTCCTCTTCTGGTTATAAGATATCCCAGAAACTTTCCTGATGTCGCCCCGAACACACACTTCAAAGGGTTCAGTCTGAGCGAATATTCCTGTAGTGTGTTGAAGGTTTCTCTTAGATCGCCAAGATGATCATCGGACTTCTTACTTTTGACCAAAAGGTCATCTACATATGCCTCCAAGTTTCGGCCGAGCTGTCTGACAAAGACTGTGTCGATCATTCTCTGGTAAGTCGCGCCAGCATTCTTGAGCCCAAATGGCATTACCCGGTAGCAGTAGTTCGCCGTGGGCGTCATGAAAGTCGTTTTCTCTTGATCCTGCTTGTTTAAAGGTATTTGATGATATCCTGAGAACATATCCAGAAAGGACAGCATTTCATTATTCGTCGTTGTGTCTACCAGTTGCTCTATGTTGGGTAAGGGGTACGGATCCTTGGGACAAGCATCATTAAGGTTGGTGAAGTCGACACACATTTGTCATGCTCCTGACGATTTCTTCACAAGAACTACATTAGCGAACCACTCAGGATACTGCACCTCCTTGATAAACCCTGCCTTCAGGAGCTTTTCTACCTCATTCGCCACCGCCTGCTGTCTTTCTCTGCAGATGTTACGCCGCTTTTGCTGAACTGGGCGACTCCCAGGCTCAATTGCTAGAGAGTGTTTGATGATGTCTGGAGCGATTCCTGTCATGTCACTTGGTGCCCACGCAAACAGGTGCGAGAACTCTCGGAGCAACTTAACCAACTCTTGCTTCTTGTCATCGCTTAGGTAGGACAATACTCGAACTGTCTTACTTTCGTCTTCTTCGAAAAGCGGTATTGGGACGTCCGATTCCGCAGGTACGACTCTTTCTCCTTCGTTCTCCCCTCCAAGCTTATGGTGAGGCAAGTGCTCTTAGTCGCCGCCCTATAACACGTTCTGGCGATGTCCGGGTGCCCCCAGGCAAAACCTATCCCTTCCTTTGTGGCGAACTTCATCACTTGGTGCACTGGGGAGGAGATTGCCTGGAAGGCGGCGAGCGCCGGTCGCCCGAGGATCATGTTATACGTGGATTGACAATCCATGACATGGAAGTCAATGGATCTGGTGACCTACAAGTCTCCATCCCCGATGGTTGTCGCCATCGTGGCAATTCCCTTGATGGGGACTATGTGCCCTGAAAATTTTGAGATGGTAGTTTTTGTCTGCCTGAGCAAGCTAGCTGGCAGGTTCATTTTATTGTACAGCTCCCAGAAAATGATGTCCGCCGAGCTTCATTCGTCAACCATCACTCTCTCCACTCGGCTATTTTGTGTGATTACTTGAATCACCATCGCCTCCAAACTTGGGCCTCCTACCCGGGCCATGTCTTCCTCCGAGAATCCCAACGTTGGGCGACTGACTTGATCTATCATCATTACTTCCTTTGTTTCCTCCTTTTTCACTTTCTTTGTTGGGCAGCTTTCCCCACCGAAAATGGTTTGATAAACGTGATTCACCTCAGGACGAGGCTTTTTCTTGCTATCTTCATTGTCCAGAGGCTCCTTAAGCTGGGCAAAGACATCACCCTTCTTGTCTTGTGATTCTCCTTTTCCGCAGCGATCATCTTTTTGCGGCTTGTTTTTCCGCTTTGAGCTGACAATGAAATCCCTGAGACGTTCTTCGCTTATCCACCTTTCAATTTCATTTTTCAATTCCCTGCAATCTTCAGTGGTATGTCCATGAGAGTCATGGAAATCGCAGAACTTCTGGCGACTTCGCTGATCAGCCGGGGTGAACATTGGCCCCGGCCAGTTGATGGTATGTCCTTTGTGCTGCATATACAGCAGGATCTTTCCCCGCGATTCTGAGAGGGGTGTGTAATCCCCTCTCCTGATATCCCCTCTGTTCTTCAAGGCGATATCTCCTGTATGGTGGTTTCTCGGAGGGCTGCTGATGCACAAATTAATGCACACTAGTTTTACTCACTAGATCGCTCTAGCGAGATCGTTACTTCCCAAGGGTCTTTCTGTTTCTATTACTCAACTAATGTGGAATAAGCTATTCGGGTTTAAACGTTTGGTTTGGAAATGGTGGTGAATGAACTAAAAATCTAGAAATGCAAATTAAACCAATCAAGCAGGCAAACAAGATGGAGCTTCAAGAATTGACTAAGGCGCTTGTCCAGACTCGAATCCGCTCTAGCTCGACTAAGATGGATGATGCAATGCAACTAAGGTTTTAACATACTCAATTCCTCGACGCTTCCTTTGGAAATCTCTACTCCATGGTCAGGACGCAGAGAAACTATCCTAGCAAACCTATGAGTTCCTATGGTCAAGATAACTCATAAATCTCCAAGAATGCACGAAGAACAATGAAACGCCGCACAGAAATGCAAAGAGATTAATTTCACCGGCCCTATGGTCAAGACTCCGGGTAATCTTAATGACCTTCTAAACCCTAGAATGACTCACGTCCATGGTCAGAACCGCAAGACAAAGATGAAGCAAATTCTACGATATGGTCAATCTGCGAATTCAAGAGCTTCAAATTAGGGTTTTAGAAAATCTCAATTAAGTCTGAATAAACCTCAATTAACATAAACGGGTTAGAAACCCGACATCATCCATACAAAGCTTTGATAGAACTTCATCTAATCTGAACAAACTAAGAGTTTAGCTAGACATCACCATAGAAGAAATCACAGAAACAGAGAAAAAACTAACTGGAGAAGAAAACATATTACTCCGATTAATCCTAATCTTCAAGAATCCTAGAATCTCCCGAGCTAATCCTAGCTTTCTCTTGCTCAATCGTCTCTTCAAAACTCCGTCTTCGTCTCCGAGAGTGTCTGGTTCGTCCGAGAGAAAGTAGAGAATTGTAGAATCGAAGTTATGTTTCCTCTCTCCTCCAAATTGGGTTAAAAACCCAATTTTCGTCAAAATCTGGATTTTTAATCAAAAGTGTGCCTGGAAGGGTTGAAAAGTGCGCCGGCGCACTTTTCCCTTCAAAAGGCGCACTTTTTCATTATGTGAGAATTCCGCCGAAGCTTAATTGCAAAAGTGCGCCTGACCCCTTCGAAAAGTGCGCCAGCGCACTTTTGGTCCGAAAACGCGGACTTTTGGAGCTGAGTTCAGTTCCAAGCTTCTTTCTGCAATTCCAACCTCATCTGTGCTCGAATTGATCCCCGTTTGAATCGCCGAGCTCGTAGAAAGGTCCTCCATAAAATGGCAACCTGAAATCTCATCAAAACAACTCGAAAACACATCAAACGACCCAAAAGAGGGCCAATGGGGGATAAATCACATTTTTCATAAA
The DNA here is from genome assembly GCA_034768395.1 of Linum lewisii. NCBI lineage: Eukaryota > Viridiplantae > Streptophyta > Magnoliopsida > Malpighiales > Linaceae > Linum > Linum lewisii. The sequence goes on along the minus strand of CM068301.1, from coordinate 51,102,072 downwards.
AAAACCCTTTGAAATCATCACAATTCAGAGTCAAACAAAAGAAATTTCGCTCAAATGTGACGAGATAAATGCGGTAAATCTTACGTCATCAAATCACCCCACACTTAAACGTTTGTTTGTCCTCAAACAAGAACTTTACCACAACAATGCACCAACTTGAATGAGCAAACCGAAAACCTCTTGGTTCCTAGAAAGATGTATATGGTGCTTCTACCAAACAAGAGGATTACCCGACTGACCACACAATTAAGAACCAAACTTATGCCAGAGTAAAAGAGGAACAAGACTTTAACGAGCTAGTGAACAACCTGACTTGATAAAGGCAAGACAATACTTACTTCTGCTACACTTACTCTAGGATGCAGCCCGACACTCGCTAGATAAGGAACACGACTTGAACAAAATTAAAGAGCATTTCGTTCTTTCTTTTTTCCTGATTTTTTTTTCTCTTTTGTTTTTTTTCTTTTTTTTTCTCTTTTTTTAGTGGCCGGTACAGTTGAGAACACATCAGGTATGGAGCAGCCAGAAACCTTTGGAATTCCGCGTTATCCTAAACCCTGACCACGATTGGGAGTAGGTTGAGAAGAAGAACGCCACATTGAGACTTCCCTTTGGGACTACAGCAATGGGCAGGCACGTATGCCAGCTCGTGAATCAACCCGCAACTTCAATACCGAACAGCTCATTTTTTCAGATTTTCTCTGACTAGGAATATTAACAATAATTTAAAGCACGAAATTAAAAGATCCCTTATCATGGCATTGAACTAGAGAATTCGAGCATTAGATAAACAAAGTCTTCCACGTTACCAAGTCAACTGTTCACTAACACGGAAAGGACGAGTTCCTAGAAAACTACAAGCAAAAAGAATGGGAGATGGTCATAATACGGGTTCTCACAAACACATTTGGTCAGCTAAAGCACCACATCAATCTCACCATATGGAAAACGGTAAGCCACTCAAGAAGATATTAAGCAATGCGAAGAGATACTTGCAAACGAGAATGGGAAGCAGTGAAAGAGTGAAAAACAATGCACAATAACCACCCATTTAATGACAAGAACTCAATTAACCAACATGCATGCATTACAATGAAAACACCCCACACTTAAACTGGACATCGTTCTCACAAGACTAGAAAGAGAGTAGAGGAATCCGGGGAACCTGGAAGGTGAAGGTCGATGTCGTGGATAGCGCGAGCTCAGAGTTAAGCACCGTCAAACCGTCATGCAGAACCTAAGGACAGGCTGAAGCAGGAGAGAACCTCACAACAATATCAGAGCATTCAAAGTACAGAATAGACCACTGACTCAAGAACCACTAAAGTTGACACAAACTCAAAATTAAACAACTGACTCAATAAATTAAAAGACGGACTTCACGACTCTACCACAGACTCGACTCAATAATTCAAGGGACTCCAGCCTCGGGCTGCCTCCCGAGAAGTGCTCTTTCTTTAACGTCTTTGAGCTAGACGATACCTGATTATGGACCCCAACTCAAGAGTTCCTTGAAGTCAAACAGCTTCTTCAGGGCTAGCAGTTGAGTTCCAAATAGCACGCCAGAAGGAGCTAGATGTAGTCGGTGGTGCTCAAGTAGATCTTGGTTATGCTCGGATGACATTTTCTTCACAAATTTTCCTACTGGGGAGGAAAGAGATAGTATGGTGTGTTATACTCGATGATTGCAGTCTGCTCCACACCAATGTCATCCAAGTTTCTCTTGTAGTTGAGCTCATACACCCCAGAATCATTGCCCTCCTCAGTTTCAGTTGCCTGAATTACCAATAAAGGTGACTCCTCATTATCCAGATGCTCATCTTCAGCTTCAATCAAGAGATGGATAAGCTCCACATCTTCATCTACCACCATTGTCAAAGATTCTTCATCAGATACCTCTAGCTCACAACAGTCATGGGCTAGGTTATCATTTTCTTCTTCGACCAACTCTCGAGAATCTTCTTCCATCAGTTGATACTGTTGCTCAATCTCGACGTTCACAACATTAGGAGCTCGTAGAGTCGAGAGGATCTTATTCAACATAAAATCTGTATAAGACTCCTGTTGTTGGTACTGGTGCAATGTAGATATTCCTCTTCGTAATCTCGGTAGTAGTGTGTAGCTTGTGGCTCTGGCCAAGAAGGCAAGGGTGGTGGTTCCTCATTCCAGATTGGCAAAGGTGGCTGCTCTGATATATTCCATCCTTGTTGATATTCGTCGAATGGTACTCCATTATTGCACCATCCTTGGTATTGCCCATAAAACCTGTTATCCTGCATCTCAAAACTCAAGAGCACTACCCTGGTAAATCATGGAAAAAGATGGAGAGAAAGGAGATGATAAGAAAAATGAACGAAAAGTTTAAACGCACAATGCCTTTCCTAGAAAAGAAAAGTTCCCCGACAACGGCGCCAAAAACTTGATGCGCAAATTAATGCACACTAGTTTTACTCACTAATCGCTCTAGCGAGATCGTTACTTCCCAAGGGTCTTTCTATTTCTATTACTCAACTAATGTGGAATAAGCTATTCGGGTTTAAACGTTTGGTTTGGAAATGGTGTGAATGAACTAAAAATCTAGAAATACAAATTAAACCAATCAAGCAGGCAAACAAGATGGAGCTTCAAGAATTGACTAAGGCGCTTGTCCAGACTCGAATCGCTCTAGCTCGACTAAGATGGATGATGCAATGCAACTAAGGTTTTAACAGACTCAATTCCTCGACGCTTCCTTTGGCAATCTCTACTCCATGGTCAGGACGCAGAGAAACTATCCTAGCAAACCTATGAGTTCCTATGGTCAAGATAACTCATAAATCTCCAAGAATGCACGAAGAACAATGAAATGCCGCACAGAAATGCAAAGAGATTAATTTCACCAGCCCTATGGTCAAGACTCCGGGTAATCTTAATGACCTTCTAAACCCTAGAATGACTCACGTACATGGTCAGAACCGCAAGACAAAGATGAAGCAAATTTCTACGATATGGTCAATCTGCGAATTCAAGAGCTTCAAATTAGGGTTTTAGAAAAATCTCAATTAAGTCTGAATAAACCTCAATTAACATAAACGGGTTAGAAACCCGACATCATCCATACAAAGCTTTGCTAGAACTTCATCTAATCTGAACAAACTAAGAGTTTAGCTAGACATCACCATAGAAGAAATCACAGAAACAGAGAAAAAACTAACTGGAGAAGAAAACATCTTACTCCGATTAATTCTAATCTTCAAGAATCCTAGAATCTCCCGAGCTAATCCTGGCTTTCTCTTGCTCAATCGTCTCTTCAAAACTCCGTCTTCGTCTCCGAGAGTGTCTGGTTCGTCCGAGAGAAAGTAGAGAATTGTAGAATCGAAGTTATGTTTCCTCTCTCCTCCAAATTGGGTTAAAAACCCAATTTTCGTCAAAATCCGGATTTTTAATCAAGTGCGCCTGAAGGGTTTAAAAGTGCGCCGGCGCACTTTTCCCTTCAAAAGGCGCACTTTTTAATTATGTGAGAATTTCGCCGAAGTTTAATTGCAAAAGTGCGCCTGACCCCTTCGAAAAGTGCGCCAGCGCACTTTTGGTCCGAAAACGCGCACTTTTGGAGCTGAGTTCAGTTCCAAGCTTCTTTCTGCAATTCCAACCTCATCTGTGCTCCGAATTGATCCCCGTTTGAATCGCCGAGCTCGTAGAAAGGTCCTCCATAAAATGGCAACCTGAAATCTCATCAAAACAACTCGAAAACACATCAAACGACCCAAAAGAGGGCCAATGGGGGATAAAGCACATTTTTCATAAAAAACCCTTTGAAATCATCACAATTCAGAGTCAAACAAGAAAATTTTGCTCAAATGTGACGAGATAAACGTGGTAAATCTTACGTCATCAGCTGCCATTTGGCCTGCTTGTTCCCTGTAACGGGCTTTTCTTACCTCTTCGCCGCTCCTTGTAAAGGTTCCGCTAACTGCTCCTCAATCAAAATAATTTTATGTACCCTGGTTTCCAAGTCGAGACAGCGACTTCGGAGCCACCTGTAGCAGCGACTCTCGCAGTCTGCCATTATGGGTCGACTGGAATAAACTTGCCGCAGCAATATCATGATCTACCCTTTTGATGGATTGGACGACCCCAGTCCATTCGTCAAAGAATTCCTTCAGCGATTGGTTCGGCTTTTGCCTCAGGCTCACCAGTGCTTGCAACGGGACCGTCCTTGTTTTCTTGCACTCATACTTCTGTGAGAAGATCCTCGCGAAACCTCCCACGACGTTATGATGCCTTCCGGTAGATTCATGTACCACTCCCTAGCTCGCCCCCCAAGCGTCGCTGGAAAAGCCCTGCAATATGCGGCGTCACCGGCTTGCTGCATTTGCATGGCGATCTGGAAGGCTTGAAGGTGCTCGTCCGGGTCGCCTGTACCTACATACCTATCTAGGTTGGGCGGCACCAACCCTTTTGGTAGTGGCTCGGCGAGTATCGCCCTGGACAGAGGTTGGCGAACTGCCAACTGTGCAGGTGAGATTTGAGTAGCTGGGAGGAACTGTTGTAATACCTCGAGATGAGAGTCCTGCGGCGACTGCCTATCCCGAGTGTTGGCCCCGAGGGCTTGAGCTTGTTGAGCGATCACCGCTTCAACATTTGGGTAAGCTCAGCATTTTGCTGCTCAAGGGACCGGAATCGCTGCTCCAACAGTTCATAGGCATCGCCGGCAGGAATAGTACTTCGAGACTCCGAGTCGCCTTCGAATTCGCGCTCCATGTTTCTAGTGAGATTTGGGTCTGCACGGGAACCTGGGTTGATGTGCTTGACCGGTGTTACTCCATCTCCTCCTTCACCATCCTCGCCCATCAGAGTGGGAATCGCTGATGAAGCCATTCGCCTTGGAAAGTTGCCTGATCGCCCCTATCTGGTGCGCCAATTGTTCCAGCCTCGTCGCCTGGCCCAATAATGGAAGCCCAAGCCTGTTGGTCTTCCGGGGGTGGTGTACCTCGTAAGTGATGAAGGGGGTAGTTAGTTCAAGGGAAAGGAAGGCGATCAGTTTAAGGAATGGGAAGGGAGGCGAGTTACGTACCGCGGAGCGTTTTGTCCGCTGGGTAAAAGTGTTGTCCCCCGGTTAATGGGGTGTACGGGGGGTATTTATAGTACCCCTGTCTTGGTCGCCAAGGTTGAATCTTGGCCACTCGTTTGTAGCTTCCGTAGGATGTTGACACGTGTTCGTCTTGCCTTGGAACCCTAAGAGCGCCGAGACTGGGCCGTCGCTTTGGGCCTCCCTTTACTTCCTGGGCTTGCTTGCTTAGCCCATCTGAGCTGTCGCCTAGGCCCAACTTCTCAGCACTAGCGGCTGTGTTCAGGACACCGTGTGGGCCGCCATGTGGGCCCTTGGATTCCGCCGGGCTGGGCCCATCAAATTTATTGTCACAAGGTTAAGAATTTCACAGAGCATTATCTGCGATCATGATACTCAGTTTGAATGCCAGATTTTCAAGGAATTTGCGACGACTTAAAAGTAAACCTGAAGTTCACCTAAGTCGCCTACACACAAGCCAATGGACTAGTAGAGGCGACTAACAAGATTATCCTTCAAGGGCTAAAGAAGAGGGTGGAAGGATGCAAAGGAACTTGGGTCGATGAACTTGATCACGTGTTAAGGGCTCACAGAACAGCCTACAAGACAACCACATGAGAAACCCCATACACACTAACATATGGAACATAGGCAGTACTACCAGTAGAAATATCCATTCCCTCCATCCGCATCCAAGCCTATAAATACGAGGTAAACGAGCAGGAATTGATGCACAACGTGGATATGATTGAGGAGAGAAGAGAAAAAGGCATATATGAGATTGATCGTCGAAAAAGAGTAGCTAGCTAGGCGATACAACATGAAGCTTCGTCCGCATCACATTGCAATCAACGATTTGGTCCTTTGGAAGATCTTTTGCCCCACGATCGGTGCAACCAAGCTAAACCTAGGCTGGGAAGGACCATATAGAATCCGAAGGGTAGTAGGTGCTAATACTTTCAAGCTTGCAGAAATGTACGGGATGAAGATATAAAAAACATGGAACTCCATGCATCTACGTCGATATTACGATTAAGTAAGATTTACTTTGTAAGGCCGGATGGTCAAAAAAGTGTTATGATGAATTACAGAAAAAATGTCAGATAGCAATTATCACTGTACATAATATTTGTGCAGATATTTTGTGTGAGCATTAAGTAAGACCCACAACCATTAAAATCGATAAGTAAGACCTTCAGGTATTAAAATCACTAAGTAAGACCTATGGGCATTAAAATCGTAAGTAAGACCTATGGCATTAAAATCGCTAAGTAAGACCTACAAGCATTAAAAATCGGTACATAAGACCTACGCGTTTTAAAATCAATAAGTATGACCTGCAAGCATTAAAATCATTGAGTAAGACCTATGGGCATTAAAATCGATTAAGTAAGACCTACGGGCATTAAAATTGACGAATAATACCTACGGACGATAAAATCGATTAAATAAGACCTATGGGCATTAAGATGGGTAAGACCTACGAGCATTAAAATTGATTAAGTATGTCATACGGATATCAAAATTGCCGAATAAGACTTACGGGCATGAAAACTGCTTAGTAAGATCTATGAGCATGCAGATCCTAAGGTCCACGAGTCCCAAAATCCACTAAGAATAAGATCGACGACTATAACAGTCGTTCACAAAGATTTGGTGGCCTGGGTTACTAGCATAAAGAAATAGCCAATTAAAATCATAAAGCTAAACGGTTAAACCCATAGTGGTAAAACTCAAATACGCAAATCTGTCCATTACAAGTACAAAGAAGTCCCCAGCCAAAAAAAGACCGAGACACAGAATAAAAATAAAAGATAGAAAAAATAAAGGAGAAATTCACAACAAAAGAGCAAGGCAAGACTTGAGTTCCCAACATCTCTTGATCATTGGGTTGAGGGCCCTTTCCTTTGATCGCCGGATTCAGGTCTGGATGAGTGGGGGTCACAACTACTGATCTGACAGGAGGGCCGGACTTGGGAGGAGCCAAGTTGGAGGTTGAGGCCTCGTTGGTCGGAGGAGGTGTGGAGCCAGGCCCGTGGGTAGGAGGACGGAGTTCGTCCCGATTAAGAGCCTCAGGCACCACATCCGGGAGTCCGCGCCTTCGATGTTCCGCCCGGTTGCAGTACTCAACCACCTGATCATACAGCGAGAGATCGCTCAGCTACCTCTTGCGCAGCAAGGGAGTCATTCAGCACCTCTTTGGCGCGGTCCCTCTCAGCGATTGCAGCTCCCTCCTCCGCAGCTTTGGCTTTAGCTTATGCGAGCTTGGAAGTGTTTTCTTTGGCAATCACAAGCTCTGCCTTCAGGCGATCCATCTCACCCTTGAGGATGGCCTCGATCGCCTCAAGCTAAGTCACGCAAGTTGTAGCCTCCTCAACATCTTTTCGATACATCACGACGCTCACTTTCAGTGAGTCCGCGCGGGGCTATAGACATAAACAAATAAAGCTGGTTACAAACTCAACCACATGATGGTCAAAGGATGACTTGAGCATGGATAACAAAGAAAGAATTCATGTACCTTCTCCTCGTTGTGCAAACGAGTGAGGTCGCAGCGTAGATCGCGCAGATTGCCCACCTCTTTTTTTAGGTTCTCGTTCTCCTGCTTACTGCTTTTGCAAGCAGCAGCCAGGTCGCCCAGCTCAACGACAGCCTATAGAAAGGTAGATGCGAAAGGCATGAGGCGTATATATACACACATACATCAAAATTGAGTGATGGAAATCTAGCGATCTGGGTGCACAAACATGGAGGAGATGGTAGGAGATTGAATCGTGAAGCTCCATCAGTTTGGAGCCCTGTCCTGGAGCGGGTTGGTCGTGAAAGACGGCGTGGGCGTACTCCTCCACGAAGTCACTAGCCATCCCTGGCGACATGTGAGAAGAAGCGGGATGGGCCAAAGCAAAATAGGGTAGTAAAAAAGAACCATCGTCTTCACTACCTACGGGAGTCGACACTAAAAGATAAGTGTTGGCACGCTCTGATAGCCGAGCTCGACGATTGCGATATGAGGATGGCGATGGAAGCCTCGACATATCGCGAGGAGGGTCCATGGGGTGACCTCCCTCTTCAGGAATAGGCTCTAAATGTTCAGGGCCCGTCTGCGGCGGCGGAGAGGGAGGGGCAATAGGAACGTTGTTGGTGTTGGCATCATCACGAGTAGCTTGGTCAAGCAAAGCTCGTAGGGATAGATCGTCCTCGTTCACCTCCGTGGTTGCTGGTGCTCTAGTGATTCTGGCACGTGGATGGGTGAGTTTTGAGGAGGCACCTCAGATTTGCCGGAAGGCTCGCCTTGGGTCTTCTTGTTAGAAGAAGACCGCGATTTCCTTTTCTTGGCAATCTTTGCGGTCTCTCCTTCGCCAGAATATTTGTATTTCTTCTAGGGCTCTTCGGTGGAGGTAGAGGAAACCTTCTTCGATTTATCTGATCACCTCTTGGACGATTTCTTGTCTTGAGCAACTAGAGGAACAAGGGGCGGTCCACCATCAGGCTGAGGACGAGTATCAACGACCATACCACAAGTGGTGGTATTTATTAGGCAGCCAGATAGGTTCATGCAGCCTACGAATAAACAAGGAAAAATAAAAAAAATGGTAAGCGATCAAACCGAGGAAAAGCAACAATATCGACAACACACCAAAACGAGTAGAAGAAAAACGAAGAGTATGATCAAATATCATCTAGACCAAGGCAATACCTCCCTAGATTCCCTCCTGAGAGGCGCTTAAACATGAGCGGGTATATAGATCGTGGCACTCGAGAAAAACTTGCTTTCTTTCAAAAATCTCTTGCTCGGTAGGAGTGATATCAATGTTGAAGCGATCAATATTGCCGATGGACCAAAAAGTGGGTAAAAACTCGGTCCAAAGGCAATCTGAGTCGCTGGGTTTGAAGTAGAAGAAGGAATGGTACCAGGTGGGATGAGGCTTGGCTGAATGGAGGGCTCCCTCTTTAGGGAACTCTTTTCGTCGGGCGAAACTTAAACCATTGGTCGTCACTTTCGAGTTGTATAAGAGGCGAAAAAAGCCATAGGGTGGGTGTTATCTTCATACAAGCAAGGTGCACTCGAAGTCGGCGACCATTGACCAAGACACCGCGTTGAAGACACCCAAGGAGGCCCCAAAGCATTCCAGCAAGGAAAACACGAAAGTAGAGGGTGGCAGGCGGAACCCGTTACTGAAGGACTTCGTCCAGATGCCATGCCAGCGTAGGGGACAGTTCCCTATGGTGGATAACCGGGAGTTAGCAGCAAATTTCCAGGAAGAGGGAAGCTGAGCTTTAGTTAGAATTTTGACGATTCATTGTGTAGTACCAGAGGGGAAATAGCCAGTCCAATGACTCGGCGCTCGTTACAAGAAACCCCTTCCCACATGTAAGCGCAGTTGTGGACCGTATAGTCATCATTCCTGGCAATGGCATCTGGGGATATCTCAAATTTGTATAGCCTTAGAAAAACCCACTTGATGGGATCCCCATAATGGTAAAGTAGGCTCGGTGGAGGAAGTTTCTTCTTGGTTACTTTGTCGTCGATTGGAGGAGGAGAAGGCCATTGATGGTTTCAGATTCTTAAAGTATTGACTACTATTTTAGTAGAAACGATGGTGGAAGTAAAGGAAGAAGAAGGGTCAGTGCCTAGAGAGTAGGAAAGTTCTTGGTTTTGACTATCAGCGGAAGAACTCATGACGAGAGAGAATGGAAGATTAAAAGAATAAGTTGAAGAAGAAAACTGTGAGAGCAGAAAATTCACATACTAGGAGGGCGACGAGGAGCACTGGTCATCCTGGATGAGGGAAGGAGGAAGAGTGAAGGAAAGTGATGGCATTGGAGTGAAGAGGGATTCAAAGCTCAGAGTGTTGGATTTTTGCAGTTGGGGCAGAGAGGAAAGAAGTCAGGGAAAGTGCAGGAAGCGTAAAAAGTGAAAGGTGGGAAGAGGGAGAGCTTTTATAGAAGAGGAAGAAGGATCGGGAAGGTGAGGGTAGCGAACTGTTGCTGGAAGAGGATTGGTCCAAACACGCGGCTGAAGGGATGGATGGTACGCCCTAGGCAAATAATGACTGCCTACGAAGTAGCTTAGCTTCCCTAGCTTCTCAAACACTGCTTTGTAGGCAGTTACGAAGGTACCCCGAAATGGAAAAGTCACGTGTGTGAAAAGAAATGACACGTGGGAAGTTTAGGTGGAGCGGAAGGATATAGACGATCACCAAGCGAGTCACCAAGAAGAATAAAGGACAAGGCCAGGAGTAGACTTAATATTGGCGATTATCAAGCCCCCTAGGCAATTGGATGATTAGGATGCAGGCGATCATCAGCTCTTACCTAAGAAAAAACTTAGCTAATGAGATTGGGGGCAAATGATAGGCCCACTCCGGCGATCATGGGCTTTAGTACGGCCCATGATAAGCCCACTGAAAAGCAGTTGACAGGGCCAAGCGATCTGCGGGTCCAAGCCCAAGTGAGCAAGCGATCGGAGCGGCGGCCCAACGTAATGGCCTCTAGGGTTTCAAAGGAGCAAGGACACGTGTCAACATCCTAGGACAGACACCATGAACGGCTGTGATCAAGCCTTGGCGATCAAGACAGAGGACCAGAGCTATAAATACAGCTCCACCTCTACTACACAAGGGGACACTCTTTTACCCAACTGACCAATAATCTGCGGTACGTTATTCTGTTCACCTCCCTACACTTCCTATAATCGCCTAGATAGTCCTTGAACTCACTACTACCCCCCCCTTTGCTTACGAGGTATGCACACAGCTAATGACCAAGCGATTGGGCCTTCATCATCTATAGGGCCAGGTGACTAGTTTGGAACACTGATACTATATTTGGATCATTGACACACAATTATGTATATCACCATTACCCAATATAGGGAATCGTAATAGTCTCATTCAAATATGGTCATCTAAACAAATTTGATGGTTGCACCATTTATGTGAACATATTCACTTTCTCTTCGAACTTTCATGATAGACACACTTGAAATTTCTTTCTTATGATTATCAAAATCACATATGAATGCATTCTTTTGTTCACTTGTGGAAACATAGATATTGTCACTTTATGAACATATGATTATAATCATTCATATCAAGGAATAATATTATTTCCAATGTTGTCAAACTTGGACCGGACCGGTCATTCCAACCGGTAAGTCTCCAAGCCGGTCCGGTCTAAGGTCAAAATATCACTGGTTCAATTGGCATGGTTTTACGGGTTGACCCGGTTAATTCGACAAAATTGATCGGACCAGAAACTAACGATTTCTCGGTTCTTGCCACACAAAAAACCATCGATTTAATTTTTTGTTTGATTTAAACTATCGGGGATACATAAGGAGTAGATATGGAGAATCAGAGATTGAAGTTATGGATACTGAGAATGAATCGACTGTTAAAGTTGAAGATTTGCAGCGACGAAATCAAGATGGATAATCGATTGCAGCAGTTGTGAAGGCTGCTCGTAAGGTAGAACGGAGAAATCGGAGCAGAGATCTAAAACAGAACCATGTTTGTTCTTCTTTTTCTAATTGAATCGATACCAAACAGAAGCCCTGGTTTGATTAAGGAGAAATCAAAATCGAACTCGAGAAGATACATTATAGTAACAGATAGGATTACAATGCTCCGACTTGTACATATTTGTGGTGGTTGTGAAGCTCACTATCAGTTTCATTACATCCAATCCACATACAAAAAAGTGAAAAAGAGTTATGGATGTAGAGAAAGTAGAGAAAGATAGAGTGAGAGGAAAGAATGGGTAGAGAGGCCGCAGGAGAAAGATAGAAAATGAAAGTATCCTAGGAGTTTTTCAACCATATATATGTAGCATTTTACATTTCGGTACCTAAAACCGTTAGATAATTACTAAATTTAATTTATATTTTTAAATTAATAGTATACCGATTTTTTCATCGGTTTTTACGGTCGTATCCCGGTCGAACCTTAAACCCTTGAACCTTTCGTTGGAGCGGTTCGATTACTGGCTCGGCCCTGACAACATTGATTATTTCTCTTGGATTATCAACATTAGAGACATATAAGATGGTCTTTTTTCTTTGGATAACATGTGTATCTTGGTACACACTTATTCCCATGAAATGCAATTCCATATTACAAAGTATTGGTTCAAATACCAATCTTTCTCACATGAATCATAATCATGTTTTTCTACTTTGATTCAAAGAAATGTCGTAGCATTTGTGTTGGATACATTCTCTTTGAGAGATTATATTCAAATAAATTCCAATATCCAACCATCAATGTTTCTAAGATCATCCCAATGAATGACTTTTGCCAATCTAAATCATGTATTTGATATAATCGTACTTGAGAATAGAAACAATAAAATAAAACATATATGAATAACATCTAATTGAAAGATAAATAATTCTAAATGGTGCAATGACGACCGACTCTGACAGTACAATTGGTCTTGTTGTTCGGAATGCTAATGGGTCTTATTTTGTAACAAGTATTTTTAATTCTGGTATTTCTAATCCTTCCCTGTTAAAATTATTGGTTGTTAGGGATGCGTGTCTTCTTACCGGATTATGCGCTGGACAGAAGTGGATGTACAAAGGTGTTGCTACGCAAGCGAAACTTTAGTGGGGACATCTGCAACTTGTTGATGGGGCCACGGGATGGGTGCTCCGCGCTTCTTCCGACATGGTTCTTCACGCAGTAGGAACCCCTTATCCAGATATTATTGATCCCTTTATCCTTGAATTGCTAGCTTGTAGGGAAGTTGTTTCTTGGTGTTTGTCATCGAGTTTTTTTCCAGGTTGACTTTGAAGGTGACGCGGAATTGGTGTTAAAGGAAGTAAACTACAATGGAAATTCTAGGGCCTATGGTGGGATTATCGTCCAAGAAGTAGTCTGAATTTTGGCGGCTAGTCCAAACTTCAAGTTTTTTTGGTTCGCCCCTCAGCAAAAAGAGCCACCCATTTTGTGGCACACTTGGCTCTTAGATATCTCCCAGGAGTGTTGTCGGTAGTCCTCACTCTCTGGGTAGATTGTAGTTAATTTACTGCTTACTTCCTTGATTCACCGCCCGAAGCTATCTAAGTAAGAAAAAAACTAATTGAAACTTTATAATATATAATTTATACCTTAAGATGATGATCTTGTTCTCCAAGAAGTAAAACTTTGTGAATGTCCGAGTGGGCAGAGTTTAGTGCTAATATTGTGTCATGAAAGTGATGAAGAACTATGAAGATGATTATATGAAGAACACACAAAGAATGTGAGTAGAGAAAGTAGGGAGAAACACAAGAGAGAAAGAGGGGAGAATAGCTTATTCTTATTCATCCAATTGATACAATGATGACTTATTATCTATTGTGGTCACTAACGTATTGGGTTTGTAACAGAGTGGTCATCAACGTTTCACGTGGTCATTAACCTATTGAGTTTGTTCAGTTATAGTCATTCCGTTAAGTCTCCATCCAAGTTTTCTGTTAAGTGCTGATATCAGAAATCTAACTAAGCCTTTTTGTCCATGTCACCTACTGCCACATCACCTAATCAACCCAACTCCAACCCAACTAACCAATCCAATCCAACTCATTCTAACCTGCCCAACTCAAAATCCATTACCCATCTTCTTTTATCCGCTGAGAGTTGTCTGTTGATCTTCCATCTCATTTCACAACTCTCCTCTCCCCCGACTGCAATTAACAGAGTTGACTGCAAGTGAACTAAAACCTGAAGACTGCAAGTGAACTTTTGAGCACAGAACATGATGATCTGAATGTATAATTGGACCTCAACTCAGGCTCATCAGTTGTCCATGGAAGATCTTGAGCAACTGGAATCCTTCGCCTCTCCTCTTCAATCATCATTTCATGAACCTTCTTCACAAGTACCTCTGTCTTCAGATTCAGATTAAAAGGCTTTGGCTAATGACTTTAGGCTGCTTTTTCTTCAATCTATTCCCACCCAAACTTGAACAAGATTCAAAGCTCTGTAAAAAGGATACACATTCGTCTGCTTCTCCTTCCTCTACTTGATGGTCTATTGCAGCAAACTGCAGATACGAAAGCAACAACCGCAACAATTTCTTCAACTTTTCATACTTTAGGTTGTTTAGGTTGTTCTCCACCATCGCGATTCCCCCACCCCGTCTTCTCCAACCAAACTCCTCCCGGAATCTTGTTTCTTCTCCATCTCACCAAACCAAGCATTGAAAATCTGTCGTTCCAGATCTTGAAACTCTCAAAACTTATCCTCTCGACAAAAAACCTTGCCATAGATAGGCTTCTGAGCTTTCCCTTCATCAAATTTCCAGTTTTTTGTATCACAAACCTCTCAATATGGAATTCAGATAGACTGAAAAGCTTTTGCTCAAAATCTCATTTCACCATCTCGCAGTAATAAATTAATAATGTCATTGATAATTACAGAGATAAAACAGGTTAGCTTCCTACAATATACGATAAGGAAAGGGCAATGATTAGCCCCCATATTAAAGCAAAGAATGCTCTGGGTTGGGAGATAACCACTTTTCCATAGCCATCTCAGATTTGGGGTGAGTAAAGATCATTTTAAGATCCAGATCTAGCTGAGGAAGAAGATGGGTTTTGGGCTGGGTAGATTAGAATGAGTTGAGTTGGGTTGGTTAATTTGGTTGGAGTTGGGTTGATTGGGTGACGTGGCAATAAGTGATATGGACAAAAAAGCTGAGTTGGATTTCTGATATTAACACTTAACAGAAAACTTGGATGGAGACTTAACGGAATGACCATAACTGAACAAACTCAATAGGTTAATGACCACGTGAAACGTTGATGACCACTCTGTTACAAACCTAATACGTTAGTGACCACAATAGATAATAAGCCATACAATGATGTGCTCTATTTATAGGCACATAATACATAACTCATATTTACTCGAAAAAATACATAACTCATATAGACTAATATAATTACACATGAATGGAGAGAATAACGAGTTATGAATAGGCCAATATAGTTACAAATGAATGGAAAAGAATAATGAGTCATGAAACTGATTCTTAGTATCAATAAGGAGCATTTTATGGAAAGATTAGGAAGATAGCATCCAATATTACTCAAAAGACTTAATTACACCAAATACCACTAAACTTTCATTTTTATTCATACTTACCACTGAACTAATTTTCTTACATTAAATACCATCAAACTATACATTTTGTTTTACCGATTACCACTCCGTCCATTTTTTTACTAGAATTTTTTTTATTAGAATGGTGACGTGGCTTTGACGGAGCATGTCTAATCAGCTGAACAAAGCTGAGTAAGATGCCAACTCAGCAGCTTTCCCTTAAAGCCCCCTCATCATCGGCTGGTATCCTCAGGTCCCGACCGATATCCGTGTGCAGGCTTAGAGCTTTGCCACCAATGAATTCATTATCATACTTTCATTAGAATGGCTTAATTGGTTTTCCTTTGGACTCTGCTCTCACTAACGTCGTAGAAAGCCATTTTTCAAGCGACCAAGCAATATGTGTCAATGTACTCTTTCTGTACCCCGATAAATGTTGCGTTTGTGTGATTAAAAAACCCTAAGGTATGTTGCATCTTACTCAGCATGTGTTAGCATCTTACTCACACAAAACGTAATATTTCATTTTATTTAATTACACAAAATGCAACATTTTTAAAAAAAATCTGAGTTGGCACTCAGCTTTGTTCAACTGAATAGATATGCTCCATCAAAGCTAAGTCCTCATTTTAGTAAAAAAATTGATGAAGTGGTAATCGGTGAAAACAAAATGTATAATTTAATGGATATTTATTGTAAAAAATTTAGTTCAGTGATGAGTATGAATAAAAATGAAAGTCCCTTGTTTTAAAATAAAAAAAATTCGCCCATTCGGACACTGGAATATTGAATTAATAAAAAAGAAAGGGGTGAAGCCCTTGCCTTGCGTCTCTCCCTGTCTTTCTTCCTTCTTCTTCAACCGAACACCCTCCTTTCCTCTCTGTCTGCCCCTTCTTGTCAACCGAACACCCTTTTCATTTCTGTTAGCTTCTTCCAATGGCGGCTTCCAGGACACGACGATCGGCGTCGTACAGGGGAGAAGCCTCCTCCGATTCCGAGAAGATGGAGTCCTCCGCCGGCTGGGACGACGCTCTCGATTGGCTCAAGCTTGACGAGGTTTGAACACCCTACATTCTCTTTATAATTCAGTAATGGCTTCCCCTAATTCTGAACAGAATCGCTCCATTTGTGTTTTTTTTTATAGTCGAGCCACCCGCCGGTGGTCTCCCGCTCCATTTCCTTCTCCCATCATCACGCCAATTACAAGTGTCTTCTTGAACGGGAACGCGTTTTAGCTGAGGTACGCTCCCTGCATTCTGTCCAATTTATTTCTCCCTTTGTCTTGAGCTCATGGACAGGGATTTATTTTATGTTTTGGTTTCTCGTTTTGCTGTAAATTGAGACCTGCTCTTGTCAGTGAGGAAGAAGTTTTAAGGGCTGTGTCCGCTGTAGAATTTGTTATTATCTAATTGACAACCATAACAACCTTTTCCTCCAGTTGTTCTCTGAATCTCAATTTTAAACTGGATAGTTCTGGTGTTGATGCCTAATGAGAGTGGAGTATGCATAATTGAACCTTTTATTTGGGGGGAGGGGATAGAATAGGGTTTTGTAGTTGCTGTTTTCGGAAGACAAATTTAGACGTTGAAATCTAAAGTACTAGTAGAAGACGGCGGGGGGTGAACATGCAACATGAAATCAAGTATATACTTTTATAGTTTCTTATTAGTTGGCAAAGAAAAGGCTTAATTGAGTCTACTCACTCCTATCAGGAGGGTGTGTATATATAAGCAGTAATGGATTAATAATTGGCCTGGGAAAATGTTCGTTGATTGCTTTGGATGTTGCTGCTTATTGGTTAGGGCATTAGGCTCTAAACGAAAAGGAAATGGAGTTTTAGAAATCAGTCAAAAGCATTGCAAGGGCAAGTAACAAGTTTGTGGTTTGTTCCCGCAACAGTAGAGTTATGAAAGAGAGAAAGTTCAGTGAGCACCTAACCAAGACTGAAGTAATATTTAGCTTTAGGTAAATACAATGAATAAGGTTCTAAATGCTGTTCTTAGTAGATTATGCCAGATGATTCTGAAAACCTTTCTGCTAGAAGTCTTTGCAGCTTGATATTTATTGAGCTAGGATGATTGATTTATTTATTCGATCTGAGTTTCTTCTGTTTGATGGAAGGAAAATCTTTTGAGGGTCATGTTTCATGTTGTTTAGATTTGCATGTCGTCATTTCATTGGCTTGTGGTCAGATGTTCTAGGTGTAACATTTTAGCTGTTAGGTATTTCATAGACGTTAAATTTTTTAACTGGGTTTCCAGATGGGTTTCAGATGAGATGGTTCAGTTTTTTTAGGCGTACAACTTTTAATTGTCATTTGTCTGGAAATGTTGACCTTATAATATACTGTACTTTACTCTTTCTAATTTTGGTTATGGGCTTTCTGGTCCAAGTGTGTGTGGTGGTTCTTATTCCTGTTATGATTGCTCTCTTTCCAGGGACATGGTGTTGTTCTTGTTAATACAGATGAGGCAGGGACACTGGTAGTGACTAATTTTCGCCTCATGTTTCTGGTGAGTTGTGCTCCATTTTCTTTTCACATTGATGTAAAATTATTCTTTCTAAACTGGCTTATTCCAACTTGCACAGTATAATCTTTGTTTACATTTACATTTTATGTACCTAAACACATGGTGTAGCTGCATCAAAGAACGATTATGATGCTAACCTATAACTTCTCTAAGCTACTGTTTATGCTTCTAATTTCATTTTACGTTTTCCTAGAGTGAGGGAACTCAAAATATTGTTGCACTTGGCACAATACCACTAGCAACGATTGAGAAGTTGAACAAATTGGTAAGCGATCTTTCAACTTAGTATTGTCCTTCCATGACTTGTACCCTGCTGGAACTGATGATATTTGTGAACCCATACTGTTCCATGTATGCCTTAGATGAATGGTGCTTCCTAATAGTATATGAAAGTAGTTTCTAAAACTTCCCTAGGTCTTCATTATTCATGAACATTCTTTCAGTCTCCACTGGGCCCACTGTGAGATTATATCCTTGATTCTATATATTTCCATCTCGTATATAGATCTCACTTTGAATCATGCTGTATTAGAAAATTTTGCTGTTTCTAGCTTTATTGGGACTGTTGTGAGGGTGGAGACAGGTCAATGCAAGATGAAATGGTCAGTCAACATCATTGTTCAGTCTTTGTCCTTTTTTTAGTTATCTTTTTATGGTCTCTTCTTAAACATTTATTTATAAATGAGATATCTCTAGTCATAAATTTGCTGTTATTGATTCTTGTGGGATTGGTGCTATTGTGAGGGTGAGGATAGGTAAATGCAAGATGAAATGGTCAGTCAACAATATTGTTCAGCGTCTCTTGTTTCTCTTAGTTTTCTTTTCATGCTGTATCCTTGAATATTTTTATATAGTATATATCTATCTGCTTCTTTCCATTACATCGTCAAAAGATGTGTTATTTAATATTTTTTAAGAACAGTTATTTTTTATGATAACATGGAGGATTTGCATGTCTATATTTACTATTTTGAGCAATATCATTAGGGTGCGAAGAATCAATCAGCTCCACGTCAGTCTGAAAAGTCTGCATCAAGACGACTTCTCCAGGTTATTGGTGCGTTTTTCTGGCTTGTATCAATCTGTCAATATATTTTGACTTTTTTCCAGTAACCTTATCCTTTCTGATTGAAAATTAGTGTACAACCCTTGGAATGGTTCACACTTCGACATAGTGCCCATACCTACCTTTAAACTTGGTTGCTATAAAAAGCTCCTTGTATACGTTAGTAGTTTGAAGCTCAAATTTGGATGGTAGAAAGCAGGGCAGACGTCATTTGTTCATTGAGCAGAAGCCTATATTTCTTCGTTACATGGCTTGAGGATATAGTCTCGTGTTTTCTTTATTTCATGTGGGTACTGATTGTTTGCATGGCAGAGTGGCAATTTTAGTATCGTGGGTTGTTGCCTTTGTGCTTCAGTCGCTACTCCAAGAAACATTTGATCCCACAATAAGAGGAGATGCCTTGAGTTGTGAGAAACCTGTGTACTGGGCAATTTAATATGTACTAATTGCATTGAGTTGACTTGATGTGCTTGATTTTGCTTCATCAAATGTCATTTTGGCTACGTCAGAAGTAGCTTCTACAGCTTTATTTGGATCTAAATGTTAAAGATCAAAGAGATTTCCTAGTTTTAGAGATCTTGTTAAGCTACTTTGATGTTTTGTTTGGATTGTGGAGCAGCATGGAGTTTATGCGTTTTGATTCTTCCACTACTTTAAGTGCACTAACATTGGACTGTGCTGTCTTTTTTCCAGGGAAAGATATGAGAATTATCGTCTTTGGTTTTCGCCCAAGAACAAAGCAGGTAAAATAATTAAGCACTTCATTTGATATGTCTCTG
Source organism: Linum lewisii (assembly GCA_034768395.1). Taxonomy (NCBI): domain Eukaryota; kingdom Viridiplantae; phylum Streptophyta; class Magnoliopsida; order Malpighiales; family Linaceae; genus Linum; species Linum lewisii. The sequence continues at coordinate 51,082,558 of CM068301.1, read as the reverse complement.
TATCTTCATAGCAGAGCTTGGAAGATTTTCAATCCTAGCTAGGAAAATTAAATCATCCATGTCTCCGTTTGTATTTTCATCTTTCCAAAATTGTCAGAAATTTTGCAGTGTAATTAGAATAAATGCATTTTAAAATTCTAAGAAAAATCAACTTTTAATCTGCTATTCATGTATGGAAGTTATATTGTGAAAGAATCAAAAGTTTGATTGGTTGTTACTCGTGCACATAAAAGATAACGGAGCTGAAGAGATGTCTAAAGCTATAAGACTACTTATTTCCTGGGAATACTCGCACTGAAACGAGGTCAAATAGTCAAGTGTCCATGAATTCCGGGTTGGAGAGAGAGACATACAGAATAGGAGAAGTAATCCAAACGTGGGTTGGTCAAAATGTTAGTGGAGTTGACAAATGAGTTTATGCTTTAAACTCTCTAGTATTTCTTTAGGAGTTGGGAGTCAATGAGCTCTTAATTTTGTTAGTAAGAACAAATTAAAGGCCTTAGTTGCAATAGATAAACTACCTGACCCCTTAAGTATTCTGTGGAGAATAACGATAGTTATTCTCTTTCCTTCTTTGTATTTATCTTCCTTTTGTATATAGGTTAATTATGGTAGTTAGAAGTCTAATTAAGGAAGGTTTCTTCCCAGACCTGTATATATGTAATACCTAGATCAATAATAAACTGAAGAAATCAACGAGGAACAACTTCCCTCGATTGACCTAATTCTTCATGGTATCAGAGACTTCTCTGACCTAATTCTTCCGCCGCCGCCGTTCACCTTGTTCCCCGGTTGGCTCCTCTTCTCTCTTCTTTCACCAAATTCTTTACACCATACTGTTGATCAGCAATCATGACAACAGCAGCAAGCAGTAACAGTCCTGTGAGCAGTGGGAATGGTACATCCGGAGGATCCTCAAGCACCATGGCCCCTGCAACAACTGACTATGCTGGAATCCTCACCACGCATAAGCTGGATGGGAAGAACTACCTCCAATGGTCTAAGACCGTGGAGATGCATATCACTGGTCGGAGCCGAGGAGGGTATCTGACGGGAGCAGTCAAGCAACCTGATCCTGAAGACCCTCAGTTCCAGAACTGGAATGAGAATGATAACTTGGTACGTACTTGGCTGATTCATTCCATGATGCCACACATTGGGGAGAATTATCTTCTTCACCCAACTGCTCAGGCTATTTGGGAGGCAGCACGTACCACATACTCAACTGTCGACAACTCTTCAGCCCTATTTGAGATCGAAACACAACTGTTTCATCTCAAACAAGGAGACAAAGATGTCACGGAGTACTTCAACATACTAGGACGCTACTGGCTTCACCTAGATATGTATGAAAATCAAGTCTGGGACACACCAGCTGACCAAGCACGTTTCAAGAAGCACACAGAGAAGAAAAGGACTCTGTACTTTCTGTTGGGACTCAGTCAGAATCTGGATGATGTCAAGGGACGAATCATGAGCACCAAACCCTTCCCAAGCCTCAACGAGGCGTTTGCTGAGATAAAGAGGGAGGAGAGTAGGAGACAACTCATGATCCCTGACATAAAATCCCATGGAGAGAGTTCTGCATTAGCTGTCCGAAGCCACCAATGAGCCAGACAGCAGCAGACTCAATCTCAACTCAGAGATCGTGATGAGGACTCTATCCCTGTTTGTGAACATTGCCACAAACAGTGGCATGTGAAGGCCGAATGCTGGGAGTTGATTGGAAAACCAGCAGATTGGAAATCTCGATCTGAAAGGAGAAGGCGTGCTCATGTTGCTGCATCTGAGAAGCAGATGAAGCAGGAACCTGAACCAACTCCATTCTCGAAGGAACAAGCTGGTGCCTTGGAGAAGCTCTTCTCGAAAATGATGAGCAAAGCACCTCCACCGCAACCAAGTCATCCTGATATATACTCAGGGTTATTTGCTAACCGAGGTAATCAGATTTCTGCCTATTCTGTAAATTCTACAACATGTGATCAGTGGATAATAGACTCAGGATGTTCTGATCACATGACGGGTTCTAAGGAAGTGTTAGATGATTATCAATGCTACCCTAAGAAAGCTGGAGTTAGAATAGCAGATGGAAGCTTATCGTCAGTTGAAGGGATTGGCAGGGTTCGGATCAGTCATGATATTGAGTTGTTTCCTGTCTTATATGTTCCAACCCTACACTGCAACTTAATCTCCATTAGTCAGATCACTAGGGATTTAAATTGCAAGGCTGTTTCAGTTCTGATCGTTGTTCCCCGCAGGAGGAATGCTCCGGGAGGACGATTGGAACTAGTAGACTACATGAAGACCTCTTCATCATAAAAGGGTGCCCTGGTGATGAAGGATCGAGTGGAAGGAAGAGTAGAGCTTTAGCTACTAGTAGTACTAATAGTATTGATAGCCAAGTGATGTTATGGCATAGTAGATTGGGACACCCTAGCTTCGGATATTTGGAAAGATTGTTGCCTAAGTTATTTCGGAATAAAACTTCTAAGGATTTTCAATGTGAAACGTGTCAACTAGCAAAACACACAAGAAGTGTTTATTCTGGAATGAATTACAGGCCTACTCAGCCCTTTGCTATAATTCACAGCGATATTTGGGGTCCCACACGAGTTAAAAATGTCAATGGTGCCAAGTGGTTTGTCACGTTTATAGACGATCACACTAGGCTCACATGGACATTTCTGATGAAAGAAAAATCAGAAACTTCTGCTATATTTCAGGAGTTCTATAAGATGATCCTGACTCAGTTTCACACTAAGCTTCAAGTTCTCAAGACAGATAATGCCCATGATTACTTCAACTCAGTCTTGGGTTCATTTATGTCTCAAAATGGGATTGTACATTGCAGTTCATGTGTCGACACTCCTCAGCAGAATGGAATAGCTGAGAGGAAGAATAGACATCTTCTAGATACTGCTAGGGCCCTACTGTTTACAAACAACGTACCCAAGTACTTGTGGGGGGAAGCAGTGTTCACAGCCACATATCTCATTAACAGACTGCCTAGTCGTGTTCTGCAGTACAGGACACCTAAGGAGGTGTTGGTCCAAGCCCATCCACATGTACAAGCATACATGTCTGAGCTTGAACCTAGAGTCTTCGGGTGCTTAGCATTTGTTCATGTTCAACAACAGCAGCGAACAAAACTTGACCCTCGTGCCCAGAAATGTGTATTTATTGGGTACGCATCAAGGCAGAAGGGGTACAAGTGCTATTCGCCCATCACCCGCAAAGTTTTCACCACAATGGATGTGACTTTCTTAGAGAATCACTCATACTACAATCCTGAGCTTCAGGGGGAGAGGGTACAGTATGAGGAAGCTCAAGATCGTGATTGGGAAAACATCATTGCTCTGGATGGATTGGTCGTGCCGAATGTCAGAAACACAGCCGATCAATTTCATCACAGTGCTGAGGGAAATTCCAGACAGCTGGAAAGGAGAAATCCTCCAGAAATCATTAATGTGTATGAAAGGAGGAAGAAATCTGGCAACATTCCTGAAGAAGGTGAACCGGGTGAGACTGTGAGGCCAGAAAGTGAGGTTCTACCCTCTACTGAAACTCATGATCACCAGGGTGAAACTGAAACAGTCGAAACAGCTGTAGAGGAAGTGGAACCAGCTGATGATGACTTGGAATGGCCAATAGCCCTAAGGAAAGGGGTAAGGGGGAGGTGCACCCGACTATCCTATCCAGAGGTATGTGCACTATGGACGACTGAATCCTAAATTTGGGCATTCACCACTCACTTAGATGGTGTTCCCAGGAATATAGCTGAAGCAATGAAAATTCCAGAATGGAAACAGGCTGTGTTTGAGGAACTGGCAGCCTTGGAGAAGAATGAGACATGGACAATCGTCCCTCTACCTCCTGGGAAGAAAACTGTGGACTGTAAGTGGGTATTTACACCAAAGTTCAACTCAGATGGGAGTATAGATAGGTATAAAGCCCGTCTGGTGGCTAGAGGATTTACTCAGTCATTTGGGATAGATTACCAAGAAACTTTTGCTCCAGTGGCAAAGTTGAAGACTGTCCGGATCTTGATATCCATGGCAGTCAATGAGGACTGGCTGTTGCACCAAATGGATGTCAAGAACGCTTTCCTAAATGGAAACTTGACAGAAGAGGTGTTCATGGAAATTCCAGAGGGAATAATCCATGAACAACGAGCAAATTCAGTATGCAAACTAAGGAAGTCCTTATATGGACTTAAGCAGTCTCCGAGAGCATGGTTTGAAAGATTCTCGAAGACTGTGATCATGAATGACTACCAACAGTGTCAAACAGATGACACTATGTTTGTCAAGCATGGAGACAATGGGAAAGTAGCAATTCTTATTGTCTAATGTCGACGACATTATCATCACAGGGAATGATAATGAAGAGATAAGCAAACTGAAGTTAAAACTCAGCAGAGAATTTGAGCTTAAAGATTTGGGAGAAATGAAGTATTTCCTTGGTATGGAAGTAGCTCGAACAAGTAATGAGCTACTGATATCTCAGAGGAAATATGTTCTGGACCTACTACATGAGACTGGGATGACTGGATGCAAGCCAGCAGATACTCCAATGCAGCCGAATATCTAGTTCAGCAGAGAAAAAGAAGTGAAACCTACTAACAAAGGAAGGTACCAGCAGTTAGTAGGGAAACTGATCTACCTCTCACACACTAGACCTGACATTGCCTTTGCAGTGAGTGTAGTGAGTCAATTTATGAACAATCCCACAGAAGAACACCTCACGGCAGTTACTCACATACTCAGGTACTTGAAGAAGACACCTGGATTGGGACTGATGTTCAAAAAGAGTGCAAGCAGATCAGTAGACATGTACACTGATGCTAGCTGGGCGAGTGAAGTAACGTCTAGGAGATCTACCACAGGCTATTGTTCCTATGTATGGGGTAACCTAGTAACGTGGAGAAGCAAGAAGCAATCTGTAGTTGCCAGGAGCAGTGCTGAAGCTGAGTACCGTGCACTAGCTCTTGGTATGGATACAACGAGTCCTAAAAGAGCTGAACTTGCCAGGACATGATACAGTTCACATGTTCACAGACAGTCAGGCAGCTCTGAGCATTGTTAAGAACCCTGTCCATCATGACAGAACGAAGCATGTGGAGATAGACAGACATTTCATAACAGAGAAGGTGGAACAAGGAATTATTGATGTGAGCTATGTTCCATCACGACAACAAACGGCTGATGTCTTGACTAAGGCACTGTCCAAAGATCTATTAGAACATTTCAAGTCCAAGCTTGGCCTGATCAACATCTATACCAAGCTTGAGGGGGAGTGTGGAGAATAACGATAGTTATTCTCTTTCCTTCTTTGTATTTATCTTCCTTTTGTATATAGGTTAATTATGGTAATTAGAAGTCTAATTAAGGAAGGTTTCTTCCAGACCTGTATATATGTAATACCTAGATCAATAATAAACTGAAGAAATCAACGAGGAACAACTTCCCTCGATTGACCTAATTCTTCATATTCCATTATCAATTCACTCACTGCCTATCCTAACTTATCTGTACAATAATTGAGTAGCTCTTATATTTTGAAATCCTTTTAGCATGACAATTGATGAATGATTTTTTATCTTGCAGAGGCGTGCCATATATCTTGCTTTACAGAGAAGTTCAAAACCTCTAAGAATCTGGGATCTTTTTGCATTTTCCTGTGGAACTTCAAATTTGGCAACACAAATCCAAAAGTGAGGCTGCTAAATGAATATTTTCGCCTTCTTGGAAAAGGTTCTTATGGTGCATCAATGAATATGATTGAGAAGGAGTCTTATATGGTATCTAATGCACTTTGGCGAATCAGTAATGTGAATTCGAGCTATTCAATGTGCCAAACTTACCCATTTGCCTTGGTCCTGCCAAATTCCGTCAGGTAGGAACTTATTTCTGTTTTCTAGCTAGTGGGGTTTAAGTAGTAGCGAAACTAAATTCATTCGTTCTGGCGTTATATTTTGATTCTCATATTATTGTTTGTTTTCTCCAATATTGATGATGTCTTGGCCTAAAATTGAATTTTAGTGATGAGGAGGTAATCCAAGCATCCACCTTTCGTGCTAGGGGCCGCTTGCCTGTAATTTCATGGTGTCATCCTGGTAGGACATTGTCGAATCTTATGTTTGTCTGTATAATATTGGCATATGCAAGTTTATGTTTATTTTGTTGCAGTCACTGGAGCTGTTCTTGCCCGATCTCACAGCCTTTAGTTGGTCTTATGATGAATTTGAGGAGGTAAGATGTAGCATCTAGTTGATTTCCCATTAATAAAAAACATAAAGATCGGACTAGCTGAAATTTATAGTGCATGAGATGTAATAAAAAATTTGTCTAATTACACATTACATGGTAACATGGGTTTGGATTTGAAGTACTTAAAAACCTTCATTGTGAGCTACTTCTTTCAACTGACAAGTGTTTGTTCCCAGCAATGCCGATGAAAAACTTGTTGCTGCTTTATGCAATCATTCAGGTGGAGCTCGAGGGAGGAGGTATGTTTTTTTTTTTTTGTAAATTTCTGTATCAATTGTTCATGCTCTTTTTAGCTTTTCTTCATTTTTAAGTTCATATCATCTTGAAAACCAAAAGATGGAGAAGCTTCAGGTAACAATGAGGAAATTGGTACTAATGGTATGAAGCAATTTCTCATACCTCCACAGTGTGGAAATTGCTGGATCATCACATCAGCCAAATCATCTGTCTGTAGTGTGGACAATTTATCCCGCTTCTGTAATCTGACAGCTTGACCTTTATACTTGTATCCTGAGACTTGAGTTAGGATTCAGACTTGCTGTTATTGTAAGAAACATGATCTGTGCATCTATTCTGTCAATAATAACTCAATTCACATCTTTATTTAGATCGAGCCGTTGTTTTCTTGTTATATTTAAGATTATTTTGGATTTTTTTTTCATATGCTTTGCTTTCTTTTATCTGTAATGATAATATTCTCGTAAATGAATGGGTTAGTCCTATAAAACTAGGTTCTGAGTGTTCCTCTGTTTATTTTTCACCATATTTCCAGAAAGTTATACATTGCTGATGCACGTCCAAGAAAAAATGCTTTAGCCAATGGGGCAATGGGTGGTGGCTCAGAGTCGTCATCTAATTATTTTCAGTCTGAGGTTTGTCAACAAATTGCATGGTATTTGTGTCATCAACTCTACAACAACTGTACTGCAGGCTAACTCATCAACTCGTTGTAACATATCTGCAGGTTGTATTTCTGGGGATTGACAACATACATGCAATGAGGGAAAGCCTTTCTCGGTTGCGAGACTACCTGGATACTCATGGCACAACATCATCAGATGGAATGTCATCTTTTCTGGTTGGTGTTTTGACTCAACTCCAAAACCCAACTCTCATTGTGATCTCTTTGTTTGATGTGCTATTGGTTAAGGCTTGTTGGGTTGTCTGGAGGATCTGGATATCAACAGTTTACATTGCAAGTTCAGTTGATTTGACATGATTTTGTATCGAGAAGGAGAACATGCTTTTATATTTATTTTCAAGCTATAACATTAGTTAGGCACTTGCTTACTTTCGTGTCACTAAAGTTATGAACAACCCAGGTGGTGCAGCTGTTGACTCAGGCTCTGCATAAAGAGTTAGAAATTTCTGAGGCTCTCTTCTTTTATATTTGTTTGGCTTTCAAAATTCAGATCAGTAATGCTGTTTTTACAGAAGTTAAATTTTTTTGATGAGTTGGCTGATTTTATTCATCAAAATGAGTGGAATATCAAGACAAGAAGTTCTATCTACCAAAGCACAAGAAGCCTATATATAACTACTGCATAATGCTTACAATTTCTTCCTCATCTTTCCTTCCTAAAGCAAAGGAACAGATCTCCCCTGTAATCATATCCACAAGCACATCCTCATTTTTCATATCTCCTCCAAACACCCTACTACATCTCTCAATCCAAATTTGGCAAATCAATATCCTCCACAGCAACATTTTTGCTATACCTTTTGAAGTTAAAATTTCAATGCATACTCTTGGGGTACTTCATGTTCGTGCATGACAACCTTGAATGGCTAATCTTAGTTGTTGATACTATAATCAGTTCTGAACTTTTCAATTTGATAAATATGAACGTGCTCCACTTTTTGGATGTGTTGTCATTTCTTTGCTATGTCAGGATAGTCTATTAACTGACCCGAAATTAGTGAGTTTGTACTGAAGGCTTCTGGTAAAATTGGTTTGGGTGATTGGGTGATTGTCCAAGATTGTCATGCTTTTAGCAGATGGTAACACGTAAATTATGATTTTTATTATGCAGAGACATGGCGGTTGGACGTGGGGTGGAGGCAATCTCAGCAGCATGTCTGCTTCGGTATCAGCCTTTGGGGACAGTGGTTGGCTGACACATGTTCAGAGTGTCTTGACTGGTGCAGCCTGGATTGCTGGACATGTTGCTTTAGAATCAGCATCTGTTCTTGTACATTGCAGGTTAGGAATCAGTAATGCACAATTTGAAGCCCACTATCTTAACCATAACTGCTTCATTGCCCATGGTCTTAACATGTGCCTTTTCTGCTGTGCATCGCGGTTTCACATATTCATGTATATTGGTCACTTACATAAGTAGTCGAATTGCTTCTCAGTCTAGCATGGGCAGAATATTATTATCTTTTTTGTTTAAAGTTTGTGCTTGCAGTTGTAGCTCTTTTTTGAATAATCCTTAATTGTAATGTGCAGTGATGGGTGGGATAGAACTACCCAGCTTGTGGCACTTGCTAATTTATTACTTGATCCATACTATCGAAGTTTTTCTGGGTTTCAGGTGATTCCTTGACACTATATTACTATCTTACTATCTTTTATTTGAATGTATTCTTCTTATTTAATGCATGTTGCTGTTAGCAATCAAGTACAAATGTTCAAATTTTTAAGCGCTACCTTCCCTAGTAACACAACACATCATGCTAGTTTGTATTTGTGTCATTGCAGATCATACATATCTTACCTTTGAACAAAATTATTATGTCCTAGATATTACTTTTCTAGATGTGAATATTTTGGTCTAACAATCTTGAACTGCGGCAGGCGCTTATTGAGAAGGATTGGCTTGCATTTGGTCATCCGTTTGCAGATCGTAATGGAATTCCAACTGTATCTGGAAGCAGCAAGATGCCTTTTGAATTAACACGACAAGCTTCTGTTGGAAGCTTTCCACCATCACATGGCCATCAGTCAGTTGGATCAACTCCAGCTCCTAGTGCTTCTCATGCACAGAACAACTGTTCTCCAATATTCTCACAGGTGTCCACTTTATTCTTTATAGTTTTCAGCATTTACTAGAAGACTTGTCACCTACATCTGATGTTATGTTCTTAGCCATCTGATACTAGCAAGATATTTAGTGTCCGCCTTGGTGCACAAAATCTTGCAGTTCAAAGATGTTGCTGTCAATATGATTAGATCTTTAGTGTCATATGAAGTCTTGCTCCAAATTGTTGGTTGTTGCAATGGGTTTTCTCCTTTTAAGTAAAAGGGAGCTAAACTTTTGACTTTATGGAATGGATGCAGCCTCTATCAACTTTGCAAAGTTGGGGTATCCTTGTAGGGAGCAGTAAAATAGCAAGATTGGGAATGCTTACACTGTATATATCAGTATTTTCTTCTTGAAGTACTGATGCTTTAGTCTTGACTGCTATTGTTTTGGCTGTTGTCTGCAGTGGGTCGACTGCGTGTCTCAGTTACTGCGGATATATCCTTTCGCTTTTGAGTTCTCCTCGGTATCTGCCTTTCCTCCCTAAATAGACAGTTTTTTACTACTTCGTATATTTCCCGGTTGATGTTACTGATTAGAATACTTTCTGTTTGTTTTTTCATTTAGGCTTTCCTTGTAGATTTATTGGACTGCATGATGTCATGCCGTTTTGGGAACTTCTTCTGCAATAGGTGATTATTTTCCCTTTTATCTCCTCATAATGTTCTTTGCTTAAACTGCCGCTTTTTCCGTGTTGTTCTAGTTGGGGAAGTGAACTTTTCCTAGTCGTGAAAAGGAAAAATAATGTCCATGCACAATATTGCAAGAGAGTTGGTATCTTCTCCTGTTTGGTAACCTAAGATGACCCTAAACTCAGTGCAGTTGTAGTTGCTGCATTCATTAATCATCCCAAGTCTGCAAGCTTTCACTGTCATTTAAAAGATCTTCAGTCAACATGGTGAATATTTACAATCATTATGAATTGCAGTTGTTTTGTATGAGGTTAGCTTGGTTATGAATATATCACACAACAATTTTCCTAATAAAGGCTTTGATTGTCTACTGGGAATCTACACTTTAGCCTTTCCTAAGACTATTTCATACATGCACATGGCATGAAGATACTTTATCCATTTCTAGCAAATTGATGAATCTGTGTGAAGCATGTTCATTTTTTATTTTTTTTATCGGATTAGATAAACTGCTTGTTACCTCACTTACCTGAGTGGTCAGAGATCTTTAAGGCAATGATTTTTTTCAAAACCAGTTGCCCCTTTTTTATGTTTTTTGGTTTACAGTGAAAGGGAACGGCAGCAAATTGGTGTCGCTGAAGCTTGTGGGTGTTTGTGGTCTTATTTGGCTGATGTACGTTCGTCACAAGGAAGGTCTCATGGTCACTTCAACTTATTTTATGATCCACTGAAACATGATGGTCCCTTATTACCCCCGGCAGCAGCTTTGGCCCCTACCTTATGGCCTCAGTTCCATCTTCGATGGGCTTGCCCATCTGAAGCACAAGCTGGTGAGCTTGAAGATCAATGCAGAGAAATGTCCCTTAGATTTAATGACCTACAGAAGGTGATATTTATTTTGTTTCTGCTCATTCTGTGAGTGAATTGCCATTATATGATGCCAGTGAGAATGGATGTATCTGAAACAGTGTGATTTGACGCTTACATGAATCAATATTCTAACAGGCAAAAGATGTAGCGGAGAAGAAAGCTGCAGAAATGACTAGTGCTTTTGAATCTTTGTCAGTGGAATTGCGGCATGAGAAGCAACTCAGTAGCTCGGCGATGGCTTTGGCCAAAAGAGCCAGCAAGGAAAGTGCAGCAATTAAGCGAGCCATACAGTCTCTGGGATGCAATGTTCATTTCGCGAGTGGCAGTGACATCGAGACCAGCCCTTTGGATAATGCACATAGGTTAAAGAGTTCTCATACGCAACGAGAATCAGATAGAACTGCACACCAGAATGACCCGTCTGATGTTTCAGTGTCAATCTCAGTTGTGGCTGATGAGAATGTTTCTGCCAGCAATCCGATCACTCGAATGTGTGAAAGTGTGTGCCCATTACGTACTCGAGAGGGAGGATGCAAATGGCCAGATGCTGGTTGTGCTCAGCTAGGCAGTCAGTTCCTTGGACTAAAGGCAAACTATGATGCCTTTGATAGGCTTTCTATATATGATAGCTATTTCCAAACAGATTGAAGGAATTGGGTTGTAACTCCTTCTCAACATCGACTGTGTGACTTTGAGAAATCATTCAGCCTAGAAGATGATGCGAAGTTGGCATCAGAAGAAGGGGAAGCCGTCACCCTCGCCTTGGATTGGTAGTGGTGTCTGAGTGCAAGTCATGAAGGCTGAATGGCACTTGTGTAGGATGTTCAAAGAAAATGGGGCTGGTGAGCTATTGTAAGTGTTCCCTGTTAGTTTTTTGGAGTAGGGATGAGCTCCGCCCTGGTATTGGATCCTACGCTACACCACTGAAACCTCTGTACAGGTACACTACCTTGAGGCTGAATTGGTTAAAACTATAGAGTGCACATTCTTGTTCGTTTCTGAAAAAAACCACACATGTAGCTGGCAAGGATTTAGGCATAACGTTCAAATTTTGTAACAATAAAATATTGGGTTTGATTATGCTTGTAATAAGTCATCAAATTCATTAATAAAGTAGCTCATGATGCGTAATCCAGTACTCTTAGGATAGGGCTGGTCTGTGAAAACCCAGAGTATGGCACTTGAAATTATTTTCGTATAAATGGCTACTAAAACATTGCACTTTTGAGGTACCAAGATCTTACTGAAATTAATACTGAGTTCCACTGTTTCTGCAGTTAGGAGGAATAGTAATAGAGTTGTGCATGCTTTCACACAGTAGATCTATTTACTCAACTCAAATCATTGTTGGGAAGGGTTCTCTTGAGTGGTTATTGTTAGAGTTGGATGATGTATGTATGCCTAAACATTGATCACTAATAATATTACAGTAGTTTTGGAGTAGAAAAAAAAAGCATTGCACTTTTTCATGTTACCATTGAATATGCGACTCGGAGTGTCGGTCCATCTTGTTCGTGGGATTGTGTGGCGCACTCATTTCTTCCATGTCTGAGCTTCTTTGACATATTAGCCATTTCATTTCCATATGCATCATTCTTTGTTGATTGAATACGGAAGCGGAAGGGCTAATTGGGTGGCTAGGGGTCTCAATTAGCTCTTTTGATTTCCTCTTCTCACAAACTCACGTTTCAATATTTTCATTTTTATCTTTTGTTTGCATATGCTATGGGCGTTGACGGTGAAAGTTTTCAACTTAATAATCCTTTTTCATTATTTGTTTTCGATCACAAGGACGTAATCGATGGTAGAATTTGTAATATGGTTGATAATATAGTTCAACTAAATCATCTTCCGGGCGAAAGATTGTTTCCTATTTTGTTCTTTTTTCTTTTTTTTTTCATTTAATTTGTTCTATGTTAAATGTAGTGTCCCTAGTTTGTTTATAACTTTGGGGTAATCTATGGGTGTGAATTATGATAGGGATAATAGGCCGGGAGGCCCCCTACTATTAATTGCACCAAACAAGCTTCTCTACTTAGAATATATAATGAACAAGCCATTTCGTTACAAATGTGACAAATGACATTATTGAATTGTTGACACAGTTGACACGTCACTAATCCGTAGGTTGTTAGAGTTTACACGCCAGCCGATTGGAATGTCAAGAACCCTAAACGGTCTCGTTTTTTACTATTTGGATTATTTGTTGCTAATAACCCTGAGACAAAACGGAGTCGTTTATGATTGTTGAAATTGCCGACTTGGAATGGTGACATAATTTAGATTATGTCTTATAGACATAATCCATAAGAGCCATTAGATCTTCCTATAACACATCCAATGGTGGAGGGGTTTTAATAATAAAATAATGAGATTTAATGATTTATTACCCCATATTAAATATATTAATTACCCAAAAATTACATCATTTAACTTACCATTTCAATTTCTTTCCCCTTTTAACAATTGAAAAGGAAGAATCATCCCCTTCTTTCTCTCATTCTTCACTGTCGTCAATCATTTTCTACTCCCACTCGCCGTAACCGCCGTTTTCGACGCCATTCTTGGGGGCTGCTGATGGCGAACTACATTCAGTTAACCACTATCCGTTCGTCAGTAGTCGCTTGGAGTTTCCGATTTGGTTTCCGTCGTCGCGTTGTCTTGAATCTCGTCGGACCTATAATCAGGTTTGGATTTCTGGCTTTGCATGTGCGATTAGACCTAGTTTTTTGTCGATTTTGTTGGGAATTAGTTTTGTGCAAAAACATTCATCTTTGTTATATGTGTTTCTGCTCTGATTTGGGGTTGGAAACAATACTCGTATTAGGTTAATACTATTATTCTTCGATTTTTGCGGCTACTAATCATGAAAAGCTTTGATTTTTGGTTGTTCTCTATTTTGATCTGTCCGTTTTGTTGCTCTTTGGCTGTTGTTTTTTGTTCCAGTTCATGTCCATTTTGTGTTTATGTAATAAGATACATATATTTATATATTTTTATTCTCTATCTCCGTTTTCCCTTTTTGGTTGATCGTGTAATTATCCCTTTGCCATTTGTATATAAGACATATTTGTCTAATGAAGAAATCAATCTTTTCCGCAAATCAAAATTATTATGGTATCAGAGCTGATCTTTCGAAAACCCTAATCTCGCCATCTTTTTTCTGGTGGTTCGGCAGCCGCATCAATGGCAGATACAACCTCGACAATCATCACCACAAATCCCAATCCCACGTTGACTCCATATTATATTCACCCTTCTGACAATCCCGACCAGCTCTATGTTTGCGATCTTTCACCGACCAGAATTATGGGGATTGGATTCGGCGACATGTCCAACGTGTTACTCGCTAAAAATAAGATGGGTTTCGTTGATGGAAAGCTTGTCAAACCGGCGACTGGGGAAGACAAACTCAGCGAGTGGATTCGGTGTGATGCCATGGTCAAGGGTTGGCTGAAGACGGCCATGGACAAAGAGGTACGGAGTAGTGTGCGGTTCGCTCGCACCGCCCGAGAGATATGGGTTGACTTAGAGGAACGCTTCGGCAAGGGAAGTTCACCCCGTGTGTATGAGCTTCGTAGCACGGTTGTGCTGTTGCGACAAGAGAAACTCTCAGTTTCTGCCTTCTACACAAAGCTACGTGGTTTATGGGAAGAAATTCAATCCCTTGTCCCGATTCTCAATGTACCTGTACGGGATGCTCGTGTGACGTTGAACGAAAGGTACGTGAACTACGGGAGAATGAACGAGTTTTTGATTTTCTGATGGGACTTGCTGATGTCTTCGCCACAGTAAAATCACAGATCCTCGCTATGCGTCCCACTCCTTCTTTAACGGAATCTTACCAACTTGTTGCCAATGATGAGAAGCAACGCTCGTTGGCTGCAACTCGAAGACCGACGGTAGATGCCGTAGCTTTTCAAGTCAAGCTCCCAGCTTCCCGGTCTGATGATCGGGCTCAGATGCTGAATTGGCTCGTCCCGTCTGTGAACATTGCAATCAACTTGGCCACCCGATTGAACGATGTTGGGAGCTCCATCCAGAGCTTCGTCCTGTTAATTGGCAAGGTCATCGACGTGAGAAAGGAACGTCTAAGGTGCTCATGTTGCTGCCCCGTCGGACAGCCCCATTTCCGGGCATGACGGGTACTCAATTTCAATCCCTCCTTCAATACCTCGGCACGAGTCAGACTCCAAAGGACGACAAGACCTCGACGACAAATATGGCTGGTACATTTTCTTCTTGTCACACTTGGGTCATCGATTCTGGTTGCAACGAGTATATCGTTAATGACGACAGTTTGTTGGTGGATCGATTGAGTGTTCCGAACACCCAACCTGTCAAAATTCCCAATGGAGATTCAGTGGTTGTCAGTAGTATTGGTTCTGTGGATTTACATGGCATGAAGCTTAGTCGGGTTTTGAGTATCCCTACTTTTGAGTGTAATCTCCTCTCGGTCAGTCGGTTGATTCATGACTTCGATGTGGTGGCTGATTTTTCTTCGTGACTTCTGTGTCATTCAGGACTTACACTCGAAGAAGCTGATTGGGGTCGGTAGATTACGGAATGGCTTATATTATTTGGATCTTTTTGGGCTGAGAGGTTCAACGGCATTGACGGCCATGGGAAGTGGCAAGGTGACATCGACAGTTTGGCATTCACGGTTGGGACATCCTTCTAGTCAACGGTTGAAACATCTTGGTGAACCTTTTTATGACAAAGCTTGCTTAGACTTTTGCGATTCTTGTTTGAAAGCCAAACATACACATTTACCTTTCCAACCTAGTTTCATTAAAACAACTTCTTGTTTTGAGATGATTCATTTGGATATTTGGGGCGGATATAGAGTGGCATCACATGATGGTTCATTCTACTTTCTTACTATTGTTGACGACTTTAATCGTGTAGTTTGGATTTATCTGATGCGCCATAAATCAGATGTGGAACGCTATTTGTTGATGTTTTTTCACATGGTCGATACACAATTCTCGGCTAAGGTTCGACGCATTCAGACCGATAATGGCCGATAGTTTTAGACTCATGGGCTTCTTGACCACTATGAAACACACGGTATTCTCCTTCAAACTAGTTGCACTGACACTCCACAACAGAATGGTGTAGTTGAGAGAAAGCATTGTCATATTCTTGATACTGCTCGTGCGCTTCGCTTTCATGCTCACTTGCCAATTGAATTTTGGGGGAGTAGTGCGTGCTAACTGCAGCCTATCTTCTTAATCGACAACCCTCGATTGCTATTGGTAACAAGACTCCTTTTGAGATCCTTCTTGGCCGGTCACCCACTTATTCACACCTTCGTGTGTTTGGTTGTTTGGTTTATGCAAAGGACAATCACAGAGGATTGTCCAAGTTTGACGAGAGGGGGATAACCTCTGTTTTTGTGGGTTATCCATCATCTCAAAAAGGTTATCGTGTCTACGACTTAGCGACTCGGATCATTACGACCTCTTGAGATGTTGTTTTCCTCGAGCATGTGTTTCCTTTCAAGGTTGATGATTCTCAACCAAATATTACTTAACCTGCTCCAATTAGCCAATCTCCCTTTGTTGATGACAATCTGGAATTAATAGTGGAGTCTTGTCACCACATGGGAGCTTCACCCAGTACTGTTCAAACGTCATCACCCTCTTTGGTCGATGTGGGTATGAACGAGGTTGTCAATGCTAACTCTACATACAACCCAGCCATCACGACTATTCCAACTCGAAAGAGCTCACACACTCGCACTTTGCCTGCTAAGCTCGCTGATTATGAGTTAGACATCCCGTCCGATTCCCCCTCGACACGATATCCCATGGCAAATTGCCTCTCTTATGATCAGTTCACACCGGAGCATCGTACTTTTCTCGTGGGTATTACGGCTGAGTTGGAACCCAAATATTATCATCAAGCTGTTTGTCAAGCTCACTGGCGTGATGCCTATGAGCAAGGAGGTTGCGGCTCTCGAACACAATGGTACATGGGATCTTCTTCCCTTACCTTCGGGAAGAAACCTATGATTCCAAGTGGGTTTACAAAATCAAATACAAGCCTGATGGGTCGGTGGAGCGGTACAAGGCGCGGTTGGTTGCGAAAGGATATACACAAGTCGAAGGTATTGATTACCACGACACCTTTCCTCCCGTGGCCAAGCTCACTACTGTTCGTTGTCTTCTTGCGGTTGCTGCTGCACGTGGTTGGGCTATTCATCAACTAGACGTTATAATGCTTTCCTACATGGTGATCTCACTGAAGAAGTTTACATGCGAGTTCCGCAGGGTTTTGCAAAAGATGGAGACACTCCGTTTGCCGGCTTCGTAAGTCTCTATATGGTCTCAAACAAGCTTCACGAAACTGGTACTCTAAGTTTACTTCTGCTCTTATTTCCATGGGTTTTGTTTCCAGCAAGGCAAATTATTCTCTCTTCATTTTCGTCATGGGGCAATCTTTGTCGTGGCTCTCATTTATGTTGATGATGTCATTCTTGCCGGCAACGATCTCCCTTTCATCAATGACGTGAAGAAATCCTTGGACAAGCTTTTTAGCATCAAGGATCTCGGCCCTTTGAGGTATTTTCTGGGATAGAGGTTGCGCGTTCACCAATGGGAATTGTATTGAGTCAATGCAAGTATGCTCTGGATATTCTCCAAAGTGCAGGTTTGGAAGGGGCTAAGCCTAGTACCTTTCCCATTGAAGCAAACCACCAACTGACAGATAGCACTGCTACACCTGATAGGCCGGTTGATTCTGCTGCTTACCGCCATCTTGTTGGACGACTTCTCTACTTAACGGTCACGAGACCTGACATCACTTATGCTGTGAACATTTTAAGCCAATTTGTTCATGCTCCTCGTTCAGCTCATGTCGATGCGGCAAATCGTGTTGTTCGATACTTGAAGCGTGCTCCCGGACAAGGTATTTTACTCCCTGTTGATAATGACATGTGCCTTTCTGCTTCTTGTGATGCGGATTGGGGCGGTTGCCGTAGCACACGACGATCAACCAATGGCTTTCTCATTTCTCTTGGCGGTGCCCCAATTTCATGGCGTACTAAGGAAACAAGCTGTTGTTGCTCGTTCTTCTGCCGAAGCTGAGTATTGTGCGATGGCTACTATGGTTAGTGAAGTGTTATGGCTTTGTTTTCTACTTCGCGATCTTGATGTTCCGCAACGGTTTGGTACACCCCTTTATTGTGATAGTCAAGCCGCACTCCATATCGCAGCTAATCCAGTCTTCCATGAACGTACAAAGCATGTTGAGATGGATTGTTATTTTGTACGAGAACGTGTTTCCTCTGGTGATATCAACCCGCAAAAGGTTTCAATGGATACCCAAGTGGTTGATCTCTTCACAAAGGGCCTCGGTGGAGATCGTTTCCTCTTTCTTCTTGGCAAGCTTGGCATTCACGATTTGCATGCTTCAGCTTGAGGGGGAGTAATAAGATACATATATTTTATATATTTTTATTCTCTATCTCCGTTTTCCCTTTTTGGTTAATCTTGTAATTATCCCTTTGCCGTTTGTATATAAGGCATATTTGTCTAATGAGAAATCAATCTTTTCCGCAAATCAAACTTATTATTATGAAATCAGGAGCTTCGATTCTGGGCATTCATGTTATAGGTTTTGATATTAGTATTCTTGAAATGAGTCCTTATCAGTGAGATCTGTTGCTCTGATCATTTGCACTGTTTGTCATTATACTATTATATTCAGAATACTAGTATGAACAACTTACTAGTATTAATTCTGATCTTGATTTGATTATCGATTTTGATTAATAATACTGATATGTATAACTGTATTCAGAATGACTAACGAAACATAAAAACGTGGGGAATTGAAGAAGAAAAGTCAATCAAGAACCATGATCTTCTAGTAGGAAGGACTCAACCGGTCAAGAGTCATGGATCTAAACGAAGGTCAAGAGTCAAGAACCAAAATTCAAGGCGATATTGGAAAGGATTGAACACAACTTTAATACTGAACCAATCGACTAGAACACCAGCATAGTCTAAAACACAACTTTAAACCGTTATCATAATACGAAACGATACCATGTTGTCACAATTATTAAATATTACAATATCGCAACACTAAAGTCCATACTATTATTATGAAAATACTAATATTAGTTGAAAATATTATCTGGAATGAGATTAAGATCAAAATACTTGTGGAAGATAATGTCTTGTTTTGTCAGTATTATTAATCCTAATAAGTTAAGTTCTGGAAAATAGAAATATTCGGATATATATTATTCAGAAAATACTATTATTCTGGGATTATTAAGAATGACATGTTTTGAAATGAGTATTTATATATAATGGCCTTGCAAAATCCCGAGATGGCAGAAGATGGTGCGATATTCTCATTCGTTGCTGAATGATTTTCTTCGATTGGATCATCGGGTATGAGATTAAGATCAAAACCTCCGCTCATAGGATGCTGGTTGACTTCATAGATAACCTCAAGAGGCTCCATGAGACAAGCAAACATGCTGGGAAAATGATATGGACTGAATAATGAAAAAAACATGAAGGCAGAGGGAGGTTTTATTTTGGATTTGAATCAGCAAATATTAGGCACAATTTGGTAAGTGTTATAAAGGATTGATTGCATAGAATAAATATAATATCTACCATAAATATTACCCTAAATAAATCAAATCTAATAAATGCAAACTAATTACATTAATTGCATAATATAATCAGCATAAGATCAAAGCAACAATCCTACGGCTGATATGAATTATGTAGATTTGACATAATAAGAATTATGTCAGGATACTTTGGCCCCTGAAATTCCAATCGCCTAACGTGTAAATTCTAACAACCTACGAGTCAGTGACGTGTCAACTGTGTCAACAATTTAGTAACGCCGTTTGTCACATTTGTAACAGAAGGACTTGTTTGTTATATGTTATAAGTAGAGGGGCCTGTTCGGTGCAATTAATAATAAAGGAACATGTTTGTTATCTTTCAATAGTACATGAGCCTCCGACCTATTATCCCATTATAATACTAGTATAAATGATTTTGTTGTGTGGAATCCCTTTACGTCTGATCCCATATTTGTAATTAGTTTATTTGTAACAATGAATGTTTTATTGGTTGACTGAACTTTTGTTTAGGCATATGATAGTTTCTTTCTTGTGTTCACAATTATGGACGTCTCAGAAGTAGATTTTGACTATAAAGTCTTTGAATTCAAGTCTTTAGAGGAGGCTGAATTTTTTTACAAGACTATGCTCATAGCATTGAATTTGAGTCCAAAACGAAATCGACTAGCAAACAGTGGCAGAGCCACATGTTATCAAGGGCCCTTGACTTTTGCTAAAAAGCAATTTTTAACTCCCTTGAAGAGAATCGAACCAATGACCTCCCATGTGGGAGGCTGTGTCATTAGCCATTCAGCTACCTGCACGTGGTCATATATATATATATATTCAATAACTAATATTTAAATAGTTATCAAGGACCCTAAATCTATATTATATATATTCAATAGTTAATATTTAAATAGTTATCAGTGACCCTAAATTTATATTTCAATTACCACAACATCGTCTTCGAAAACTATCAAACCTATAGGATATGCAGAATAACGATGAGAGGTGGTTGAGTTTTGTTCTGATCAATCAATTAAAGTTCCCAACATTAACGACGTATATGTTCGTCGTGGAAAGTCTAAGCGTATCAATGAACGGGTCACATGCTTGCATCACTTTGAGGTTGAGGTATTTTACACTGTCATAGATATGCAATTATAAGAGATAAATAATTGCTTCGACAAAGTGAATTGTCAGTTGTTCTTATTCATGACTTGCTTAAGCCCACAAGATTCATTTAGAGCTTTTGACAAGGAAAAATTGATGCAACTTGCCACTTTATATCCCAACGAGTTCCCTCCAAATGTTATGAAGTTTCTCGGTCATCATTTGAATTCATACATTTGTGATCTATCATATCGATGACAGATTCAAAGACAATTGAAAGGGGTTGATGAGTTAGCAAAAAAATTGTGGAAACAAATAAACACAATTTGTGTAAAGATTTATGTGCTAGTTTGGACAAGGAATCTGTTCTACCATGCTTTCAAAATATGAAATCTCGTCGCGGTTTGTTGTAATTAGTGATTATTATTGAGTTATTGTACGAATCTTAAATGTTATTTTGTTGACTCTTTGTTTCGTTTAGTGTTATCTTTTATATTATGTGTTTTTTTTCGAATGAAGCACCCCCTTGATCAAATTCCTGGCTCCGCCACTGCTAGAAAATAATAGTAAAGGTGAGCGAACAGGCAAAGTCCACTACAAGCAAGAAGAAGGTTGGAGATTAAATAGTGAGCTCGATCCAAAGAATGAGGGTAATATTGATTCCATCGCTCGAGAGAAGGAGAGGAATGAGGTCAAAGTGTGGATGTGAAGACTTAATATGGCTTAAATTAGGCAACAATAAAGATGTGTATATGGTTTATATAAGTGTCATTTCAAGCACAACCACCCTCTTATTCCTCCACATATTAGGCATTTCTTTAGGTCTAGTCACATATATCTGACACTCATCATGAGGTTGCTAAAATGGATGATTATGTTTGTGTTCGAGTTAGAGATTCTTATGATTTGGCGGTGTGCAGTGGTGGGATTAGCGGTCTTACTAATTATGTCACGATTCTCAGGTCTAGTCATATTGAAGACGGTGGTGAAACATTCTTACAAGAGTGGTTTCGAAAAGAATCATCTCAGAGCATGGAGTTCTTCTACGACTTTCAATTGGGTGCTGATAATAACATTGAAAGTATTTTCTTTGTCGACATAAGATACAATTAAACTACCATTATATTGGAGATTTCATTAATTTTGACACCACATACATAACAAATAATGCATTCCAACCATAGGTATGTTTTGCAATTCCAACTTCTATTACCAAATTTTGTTACATGCTCTATTTATTTGCTTTGGTGGATTTTTTCCTTCACTCCAATGCATTTCCTTATGTAAGCAACCTATTTGCCTTGTAATACTAGTATCAATATTACTTCTTATTCAACATGTTTTGCTTATGTTCAATCATAATACTTTATTTAGTTTGTGGTAACATTTTTCTCAATTCATCACAGTTTTGTTGTTGGCTAAACCATCACAAAAAGTTGATTGTGTTTGGGGATTGTTTTGATTTACGATGAGACAATTGAGAGGTCAAGTGGTTGTTATAGATGTTCTTGAAGTGTATGAAGAACAAACATCTAAAGACAATTTTCACCGATCAGCGTCCAATCATAGTTGCAAGTATTATAATTGTTCTCCTGAACACATTTCACGACTAATGTACATTCCACTTCAATGAGAATGTTAAGGACAAGCTCAAGAAAAGTCCGAAGGTGGGTATCATGTCTGACCTTCAATGCCCCATGTTCAATGTAGAAGATGAAGCTGAATTTGATAAATGTTGGGAGTCGAAGCTCAATAAAAATTTCTCTGTGAAGGTCCATTTGACCATCTGATAAAAGATTTTACCAAGGTCGTATTCCACGGGGTCCTCTCATAAACCATTACTCACACTTCTCATAGACGGTCTAGACATTTGAAATTGGTTTGGTTTGATAAGAAATTCAGAAACAAAAGAAAAGATTAACAATACTAACAAAGATTAAACAAGAGAGAAAGGTGGTTCAAATCAAAGACAAAGGGGGTTCTCTTGGTGGGTAATTTCATCATGCTCAAGAGGACTAATTGAACAAACAAGCCAATCAAGATCGAGTTTGCATTCGGATGACCATGCATTTCACTTCTATAGACTCAATGCACTCTCGTAGCACCAAATCCATATCCTAATACCACTCAACTTAGGCTCTCGCTCTCAAGCTAAGTGAAAAAGGATGCATTCTAAGTGTTTGATGAAATGCCAAGACACAAGACCCTCTCTTAAGACTCTATGACCACAACGCTAGGCACAACACTCTCATATCAATGCCCTAACACTAAGAGATTCACCAAAAAGCCTTTTCAAACTCAATTGAATGAAAATCCACATGCACACCAAGTGTTCGATAAAATGCCCAAGAGAGAAATCAAGTGAAAATGGTTGAAACAAGATGATCTAATCTCTTAGAACACACTCACTTCAATCCCTAGACCTACAATCTACGCAATCCAAGCACTCTCATGAATCAAATCACATTGAATGGACGAAATCAAGCAAACATGGCATAAAATGGCATTAACAACAATTCTAGAAATCATCCTCATACAACCAAGATTAATCATGTCAAGTCTATACAATCATGCCCCTATCATGGCACAACTAATCTACCTATCCAAGAATGAACCCTAGAAACTCAGCCACACATGGCCAAGGGAGTAAAGAGAAAAGAAGGAAGAATGGTCACCAAGAACACCATGGATGAATCCTTGAGATGATCTTCACTTCTCCACTTGTAAGCAATTCTCCCAAGGTTTGTTGGCTTCAATCCTAGCTCCAATGGCTTCAAATTGCTCCCAAAATGTGTTCTAAGGTTTGAGGGTTCGTGGGTATGTGTTTGGGGTTCAAGATAGATGAAAGAATGCCCCAAAATGGCCAAAAACAAGAGTATTTATAGTGCAGGGGGAAGTGCACGGCGTGTACCCCTGCACGGCGTGCACCCCTGCACTCTGCAGAAAACTCGATCTTGTAATGCTCATATCTCCCTCGTCCGGACTCCAAATGACCTCCCGTTTGCTCCTATGTGCTCCTTGTCATCCGTACTTCGATGCCATAACCTGAAAAATGCACATAGACAACTCCAATAGACCACGAATTTGACTCCAAAGTGGCAACCGGACAACAAATGGAACATTTGCGCAAAATATCAATAAAAGCATATAGAGCATGGCATCTCACGATCAAACACGGTCATTTCATAGGCTCAAAATGCACTAAATGAAGTCACATCACCATCATTAGTTGGGTTTCATTTATAAATTTTGTTTCCAATATTCATCGACATGGGTGAATGGCCATTTCACTTGTGGAATGCGAAGTTCACAATCGAGTGAGACTTTAAACAACAATTTGAGAGACTTTCTTGACAAGAAGTACAATTTATGTGAATTGATAGAGTGAGAATAGCATGGAAAGTTGCCTCTGAGATGAGGCGTATTATTGCTATATATAGAAAAGATACAAAAGGTAAATTACAATAAGGAACCTATACTATAAGAAAATACAAATGCAGCCTATAATCAATTGAATGCGGAGAGCAAGAGGTTCAACGAATTATTGTTGCATTTCAATGATTTTTGCTACTCATGTATCTGTTTTGCTTACTCAGTAGGCCTATAATAACATAGTTAGAAATAATGTAGTTGAACACGATTGAGTCAATTAACAACCCAACCAAAATGATGATCATTATAGATTCTCCAATCGGTCACCTCAAAGAACAAAAATTGTACATCATTGAGAATTCAAAAATAAATAATGGCTAAAAGCTCATGGGAATCTTTGTAATTTAACTTAAAAATATTAATATCCTTAATTTAATCATTTTTAATTACTTAATATTTTAAAATACTAAATCCTAGCAAAAAAGAATGAGTACATAATATTTAGTACCTGCAATTGTTAATAGGTACTCAAATCAATTCCAAAACTGCACCGAGATCAAGAATAGGTACCCAACTTTGTACCTCCAACGAATTCGAGGTACCTGTTTTTAAGGACTTTGTACCTATAATAGATCTTGGGTAGTATATATGTTTCAGAACTCAACAATGGATCTAAGGTAGCAACAAGTCGTCGATGGTACCTACAACGAATCTGAGGTACCTTTAACGAACTCTGTACCTATAACAGATTCAAGGTACTATATATGTTTCATAACTCTGCAATGAATCTAAGTCAGCAACAAGCCACCGAAGGAAGAAAAAGTAGTAGTCACCAACCATAGACCATGGGTAATGGTTATGATAAATAAAAAAGGAGATGAAGAAGAAGAGAAACCCGCCTTGATCCATCTCCAGTAGCATCTCCATCATTCCTGCATCGGGCTCTTCCAGTCCAGGCGGTTATTTATTTTCATGTTTATCTCTGTGAGATTTTGCAGATTAGAAGCGTAGGTGGAGACTATAAATTAGGATAGGTTGTTAAAATAGAAACCCTAATTAATTTAGGTATCAATTATTCATATTTGCCCTTTTAATTTCAGCCTTTAGATCTTAATGTTTAATCTAATGGTTACTAACTATCTTCTCATATGAGAACACAATAATGGTTGTTCTCATAACAGTGAATCCCGCTATTAGGTATTATTCTTTGTCCTATCTTTCAACTTCAACTACTTTCCAACTTTAAACTCATCCATTAAAGTTGTGATCATATCATATACAATTAAACTTTCAAGGTTTTCAAGTTTATTATGAGGTTTATGATTTTTTAATTTTGATTTATGATCAAAAGTTAGAGTTTGACATACAATTTAGGATTTGAGTTTATGATGTAGTATTTGAGGGTTAGGATTTAGTGTTTAGGAGTTTATCATTATTTATTAGTGCTCGGGATTTATTCCAATGGGTTAAAGACTCATTATTTGAAATTTTTTTAAAAATGTTAATTTTTTCGTGTTAGGGGTACCAGGAGCGTTCACCTATATGTTTATATATATATAATATATTTCTTATATATATATATATATGTGTGTGTTATATATATCATATATAATATATGTGTTGTATATATAAGGATTATATTGTATCATATATATATATATATATACATATGTTATATGTTATTGTTACATTTATATTACACCATATATAACATTTTTATTATATTGCCATGTTGCTAGCTTGCTTCAATGGTGCCTTGTCATGGCCAAAATTGCACCGTTGACATTGGGGCTGGCTAATGGGACTGGTAGTTGTGCCCATTAAGAAACGATTAGTGAGTACCCATATCTCTCGAAACTCATCCCAAAACCTGAACTCATACGGGTAGAGGGTACCCACCAAAGCCACTAAAACCCACAGTCTTCTTCTAGATTCTTTCGTATTACCGCAACGATCATGTTTTCATGTAAGCTACTAAAGCTAAATGTGAAGTCAAAGATGTTCGCCCTCCTTGATTCCCTTTCCTTCTTCACTATAGGATTCGGTAAGTAGACTCGTACGTATTATTGCAATGTGAAGTCAATATTATATCATGTATTGTAAATGGGTATCGTACGTACGGGGCTACTTACTGAATCCTACAATGAAGAAGGAAAGAGAATCAAGGAGGGCGAAAATCTTTGACTTACCATATATATATATGGAAACGACTACAGCGCTCCTGGAGCATCAGATGCTCCCCTCTGTTTGAACCATTCAAGGAGAATCTCATTCATTCATTTTTGAAGATCTAATCTGAGCCATCCATACATAAAGTAATTTTATAATTTAAATGAATGATGATTAAAATAACTGAAAGGTCACTCACATATTTCATATAAATAAATAATCATAACTCTTTGTTTATATGTTCAAATTAGTTTTACCATACCAAATTAAATTATGATCATCATAATAACATCAAATACATATTAAATACAATTATTTTGTAGTCGCCACCATATACATATATATTATGAATAACTATATATATTATTATCTTATACATGTGTTATATATTGTTACAATTTTAATTATATATAATATTATATATAATATATAACATATAGATTTTTATATGGATATAAATATTATATATAACATATATTATATAATATATGTGTGCTATATGTATGTTAAAATTTTATTTAAATCGTAAAGTTCATTTTTAATAAATACAATTACATATACATAGAAGAACACTCCAAACCATGCATGTGATGCCTAAGGGAGTATATAATTTCCAGTCGCCAAGAATTGATGTATGTTGTAAAGAATGTGATGTTATATTTAGCTTGTATCTTATTGCAATCTTGATGTTTACTTGCACCACATTAGTTTATTCCTTATTGCTACCCCGTGATTTAGTGAAAGATATTGCTAGTTTGTAGGAAATCATTAGATTCAAAACAAGATACGTAGCGGAAATACGAATCAACATCTAACATCCTAAAACAGCTCGATATGCATATTAATCAATAACAAGAGTTATCACGACAAACCTCTTGAAGCGTGATATTAGCTCGAAAACTAATACCTCCCGTAGCCTTTAGATCGATCCAGAGAGCTTCAAATATAGCTCCTCTACTTAGTCCACGCTAGCTGGGATCCGGATCTTCCTCGCAAAAGCTTGCTAGAACTTCTGGTCAAAGAACGGCTTTTAGGGTTATGGCGGATAGGGTTTTCTCCGGAGAGAAAGTGTATTCGGCTTAGGATTGACTGCTACCCTAGCAGTCTTATTTATAGGACTAGGGCAGAAACCCTAATCCCTTCCTAACCCTAATGGGCCGCCAGTCCAGTAGTCCCAATCCACCATGGATTGGGCCTATTAGTGATCTGGTCCATACTATAGGCGTGTGACCTTGTAGGACCCGGTCCGATTAGCCGTGGCCCAAACCACTGATTAATATTGGTCTCTAGCAAGACATATTAATCCCTAACCGGCCCGAATTAATTCTATTAATCAGGTCCAACACTTAACTAGTTCCTATGCGGATTTGGACCGAAGGACATAAATCCTTCAGTCTCCCACTTGGCCGAGGGACAAGTCCACACGTTAAGATTTCCTGTGTCTCCTGGTCGACCATTTTGAGAACATGATAACATGGAGCGGTTACTCACTTATAGCTCAAAATCTTTCTTCTTGTCACTGAGATTCTTGAACTGTTTTAAATAAACAAATGATTGTAACAACAATCCATTTGAGCATGGCCATGCATTTCCACAGTTGTCACTCTACAAGGGGCCCGAGTCGTGTATCCTGCTTTGCAGCAAGAGAGACATCTCCAGTCTTGTATCGATCATGCTCCCACTCAAGTCACGACTACCCAAAAACAATGCATTTATAACTCCCTTATTCAGGTGAGCGTTTGACAGAATCAAAGGTGAGTCACTCATTGAATGAGGTCATACCATACGCATGTCGGAGGAATCCACTAGAAGTGTATAACTTTAGAAAGTCTTGGGTTACTTTCCAAAGCAGGTCATGTCCAGTATGCAACACTTATACATACCCATGTATATGGCAGGACAACACTTTGTCTCTATAGTCCGTGAAACTCGCGACTATCACAACCATCATACAAACTAGTCCTTTATGGGAGTTCATTTATGTTCAGTTTAACAACTCCAGACTAGGGACAAAACATAGCTTGAGAGGTTCAGTTCACTTATGGGGTTTAATGCATCAGCGACTTGTGGTGATGATCCCATTGAATGCTACTCAACTATTGAACATTTCATTTGATTCTAAGCCAAAATCAAATGAGAAGGAAACATATTTCCTTTTGAAACAATAACTCCAATGTCATACATCTCATGTAATAAACTCTATTACATAATGTATACATCAAATCCAAGCAAGGTCTTCCAAGACAATCTCCAACAACTTGTCCGAGTCCTTTTGCCAAGTTGTGCTACTTATGCTAAGCACCGCTTAGAGGCTTAGTCAACAGATCAATCAACTTGTCATCTGTTGAAACTTTGCACAATCTGATCAAGTGTTTCTCCACATAGTCTTGAAGTAGATATCACTTCGTATCAATGTGGCTTGACCTAGCCTTGGGGTTTGGTTCCTTCAACTAGGAAATGGCTCCATTGTTGTCACAATGAAGACCTACTTTATTTTGGCGTGAAGGAATCACCTCAAGCTCTGTCAGAAACTTATTGATCCAACATAGCTCACATTGTCACTTCTGCTGCAACAATGTACTCTGATTTGTAGAAGATTAAGCCACCAAAATCCATTTGGTACTCTTCCAGCATACTGCTCCTTCATCACCATGAAGACGTATATGGATTCTGACTACGTGTCATCACGATTAGTCAAATGGTTGGCATCACAATACCATTTATGGTCAACTTCCTTTTCACCTCCAATCACTGGAGAATAATCCTAAGTCTTTAGCAAGAAACTTAAGGATACTCTCGACAATCCAATGAAAAGTCACTTGGATTCGATTGGAATCTGTTGCACGTGATGCAACATCTCTTCGAGTACATGTCATGACATACATGATGAGTTTATAGCCAAACCATGTGGAACACTCATTATATCTCATTTTCAGCTTGTGTTTAAAGACATGATTCTTTGCTAAAATGTATGTCGTGGTTCATAAGAAGGTATCTCCTCTTGGATTCCCTCATATCGAACATATCAAGGATCTTATCAGTATAAGTCTCTTGACATAGACTAATGAGCTTTCCTGATTTATCTCTATAGATCTTAAAGCCCAATATGTACTCTACCTCACCCAAGTCTTTCATTGAAACACATTTTCAAATGACTAGTATGTCATCTACATACAAGACCAAAGACTACATTGCTCCCACTGAATTTCTTGTATACACAAGTTTCCTCTATACATAAGATGAAGTCAATTTCCTTGACAGCTTCATCAAGTATGAGGTTTCGACTCCTTAATGTTTACTTAAGTCCATACATGGATATCTCAAGTTTGCATACCTTCCCAAGATTTTAGGATCTTCAAAACCTATTGGTTGTGTCATGTACACATCCTCTTCCAAAAAGCCATTCAGGAAGACAGTTTTGATATCCAACTGCCATATTCATAATCATGAAATGCAAATCGATGAGATAATCCGAATGGATTAAATCATAGCCTCTTGCCAAGATTAGGAGTCAGAACTCGTCATTGCTTGTTTGTAGGTTGTTGGTTCTTGACTTTCAAGAAGCAAAACGTCTAGACTTCCAGTCATAACGAAGTCATCAAACTTCTTAGGTGGATTTCTAGTCCTCTCAGACTGACGGTTTGGGTGAACAACAATAGCTTGAGTATCTCGCCTATCCTTTGGGTTTCCTCTACATCTTCACTGACTTGAACAATTTCTTGTTCAATCAGGTTCTCAGATGTAATTGGATCAGTATTCATTTGTTGCTCATCATCTTGAGTCTCTTCAAGATGAATATTTCTCCCACTTTTTTTCTTTAAAATGAACTCATTTTTCAAGAAGACACCATCACGAGCAACACACACTTTGTTCTTTTGAGGGTTGTAGAAGTAATATATCCCTTCGTCTCTTTAGGATAACCTACAAACAGGCACTTTGTCTGATTTTGGTGCTTGTTTATCGAAAAGCATATGCTTAACATAAAGTTTGCGACCCCAAACTTTCTAAAAAATATTTCACTGGTACCATACCAGTCCATATGTGATATGGTGTCTTTTCAACAGACTTAGACAGAGTTCTATTCAGTGTAAACGCAGTAGTTTCATGTCCCCAGAAAAAATATTTGGAAGATTAGTGAAGCCCATCATAGACTGAACCATGTCTAACAAGGTTCAACTTCTCCTCTTAAACATGCCATTAAACTATGGCATTCTAAGAGAATTGAAGTGTGAAATGATTTCATAACTCCTAGGATGATCAGAAAAACTCTCGGCTAAGATATTCACCATCTCGGTCAAACCGAATGGCTTTTATCTTCCTACCAATTGGTTTTGTACTTCATTTTTGGAATCTTTGAACATCTCATAAGATTCAAACTTCCGATTCATTAAGTAGATGTACCCATACCTACTTAAGTCATCAGTAAGAGTGATGAAGTATCTAAACTCTCCACGAGTTATTGAACTCATAGGTCCAAACACATCAGTATGTGTGAGGGCCAAAAGATCACTTACTCTTTCACTTTGGCAGTAGAATGACGACCTAGTCATCTTTCCCATTAGGTAAAGCTTTGCATGTATCAAAATTCTCATATGAAAATGAGATTGAAACACCAACTGTCTAAAGTTGTTTCATGCGTAGCAAACTAATGTGTCTAAATGCCAAAAGTTTGTGGGTTATGAGTTTGTCTATTGCTTCTTGGTGTTATTAGAACTAAAACTCCCACTGGAATGCATGCCATCCTAGCATCATTGTCAATGCGGAGTTTTATTCTACCACTAACTTCTTCCAAGTTATAAATATGATTTTGTCTGAAGTCCATTTTCATTTACGATCTCTTGCTCGTATAGTGCTCTGTGGGTATTACACCTCTCATTCCTTTGTTTAATACTTGAAACGCGGCTACCCTTAACACCATATCCGAAGTGGTTCACAAGAATGTGTATAAACCAGCCAACTACGGGAGAGAGGCAACCATTACTTCTAGTTCTCCTCCCACTTAATTCATGCAGTCATTGTATGAATTTTGGGAGAGATTTGGTCGTTTGGGGTACCAAGGATAGAGTATGCATTCATAAATTTCACTCAAGTGGTTCTATGAATGACAACACGTGGCACATGACAATCAACTATTGCCTTTTAAAATTCACTTATAGTCTTCTCTTCCTCATATGAGGTGACTATTTGAATTTTAAAGTATGGATTTCAAGGACAATTCCTTAAGAACACTACTTTGTTCTATGTGTGGTGAGGGCTTCAAAAGCCTTTAGCATTCACAATGCTTTGAATTTCTCCTTCATAAGGATAAATTTATTTGGTGATAGGATAAACGAGTTGACTAACCATTATTCTACGAAAATAAAGTGCAAAAACTATTATTGTTTCAAATATACATAGCTCAATAATTTTCTCTAAAATTAAGAGCATGTGTACTTCATTCACACAAAAGTGTGTCCCCTTGAATGAAATACTTCCCAAGATCCTAAATCCATCAAAAAGTTAGCCGTACTTTGGCACTGCCACTAAATTTTTGTAATTTAGGTAGACCAACCCATTGGTCAATCACAAACCTTTTGTGACTCTTGGTTGATTATGTGACAATCACAAAATCGACTATGCTTTGAACCAAAACTTTGTCTTTTGTATTCGTTAAGTACGACCAAAAACGAACTTATGGACCCCTAAGATCCACCCTTGCTATCCAGTGCAATAATAGGTCCATAGTCTACTTTGGCAGAGAAGGCCTAGTTCTTGAAAAGGCATCACAGGTCTCGTTATGGTAAAGCATTGCCTCAATTTTACTTTGGGGACATTTTAGGTGATGTGTTTTTATCTACGTTTGCTAGTGAACTAATCGCGCAAGAGACATACACAACAACCTAAAATATGGTTCTAAGCATTCAGACAATAAACGCTTGTAGGTGATCGGATCTTGGCCCCCTTTAATCTTGGAAAGCACTTCATGTTCATCATCGAAGGATCTCCTATCCTTGAGTCTTTGGCTAGCGTCCATCCCTCCTTTGTTGTAATTACATAGTTTTGTAAACTAAATACAAGATTCCTAATCTATCTTATTAATTTACAAAAACAACAAAATTACAACAAAATAAACGGTACGCAGACCGTATTTTCCAAAATAAAATAATAAACTTAAATTGGGGTGGAGCCTTTTATCCGATCACCAAGAACCTGCACGCTATTCTCAAAGTGCACAATATACACAATAACACATGTATATAACATCCATTCATTCACTACCGCATGAGTGAATGACCTTAAATCTAACAAGCTTGATAGATTTAACCCTAATTAACCAATTTTAATTAAAGTGGTAATTAATTATGAATAAAACAATTTTATTCTAATTAAACCCTAATAATAAACTCCTTTATTATAATTGCTTCAACAATAAAATTCATTCAATCATAGGAATTATCGTTAATATTTAAACGTTCCATGGATATGTATTTCGAAAACTTGTCCTTAAATTCATCAATTAAAACTTCCACTCAATTTAATAACTCTTTATTAAAAATAAATAGGAAATTAATCATAAATTTAAATATTTTTAATACTTAATCAAACCTATGATTAAAATTGAAAATTGCCCAAAACGTCGGTTCGAAAACGATTCCGTTTGATGGCCAAATGACTTGGTCAAACCAAAGTCAAAGCTGGTCAACTCAGGTCAAATCTGATCCAAACAAAAAATATTTTTTTTATTTCCAACCAAATCAGTCAGACCAAAGTGGTTTGACCCAAAACCGATCAACCTGATTGATTTAACCAAGTCTGGTCCAACCAGACAACCCAAATAAAACTGATGGGCCAAACCCAATCTGGTCCAACCAGAGCCTTGGGTCCGAACAAGCTGGCCTAGCCAGCAAGTTGTAGGCTTCAATCACATTTTCAGGCCGAGTTTTGGCCGGCCCATAATCATGGGTCAAACCCAGACTAGGACGGGCCAAAGTTTAATAACATAGGGCAGAAATAAGGCTTCAGTAAGCCCAATTTATTAAGCAGAAATAATGGGCTTAAACAAAAGAAAAGAAAACAAAAATGTTTTTGCTTCAGTAAGCCCAATTCTTTAAAAACAAATAGTTTGGCAGTGCGGACAAATTTGAAGGTTTTCATAACCACCGCCGCCAGTAGGGCTACAAACGAGCCGAATCGAGCCAAACTTTATCCAGGCTCGAGTTCGGCTCGATTATTTATTGTCCGGCTTGAGCTCGGCTCGAATTCGAATCGAGCTTTGATAATCGAGCTCGGTTCGTTTAAAATTTCTCCGATCCGGGCTCGGCTCGACCTCGATTTGAGCTCGTTCGTTAAGATTAGTAAACGAACCTTGAAACAAGCCAGAGCTCGAGCTCGATTCGAGCTCGTTCGTTAAGATTTGTAAACGAACCAGAGCTCGAGCTCGATTCGAGCTCGTTCGTTAAGATTCGTAAACGAACCTTTAAACGAGTCAGCTCGTTTAAAGTGCTAATTCGATCTCATTTAAAAAAAATTAGGCTCATTTATAGTTCGGATCATTTATAGGACCCTAAACCCTAAACTATATGTTTTAATCCATAAACCCTAAACCCTAAGATTAGTAAGATAAAATGTCAATTCATATCAACATAATTCACCATAAACCCTAAACTCTATGCTTTAAACCCTGCACCATGCATCCTGCACCCTAAACCCTAAGATTAGTAAGACATAAGCATAACATCAATTCATATCTACAAAATACTAAGTTCATATACACTAAGTCTATTAATGTGTTATTGTCAAACCCTAATTCACTATACCATATAACGTATTATCGTAAAACCCAATTCACTAAACTCTATAATTTGTTATCAACTCTAATTTATTGAGCTTTACGATAACGTCTAATTGCATGACTCGACAAAAGGTTCTTTTCTACACATAATCCAAATATAGAGGGTATAGTTTAGTGGTAAAAATGTGATTCGTTCGATTAACCTTAATAATAGTTAAAGGTTCTTATTACACATATTTTAATTAGCCTTAATTCTATCAATGCTCTTGTTCACGAACATATATTCGTACAATCTTGTTCACAAACCTATATAAACGAATCACTTTTCACTTCGTGAACTCTTATTGAACATGTTCGCGAATGTTACTAACGAGCTTGTTCACGAACCACCTCGCGGACTCTTGTCGAATATGTTCGCGAATATAATTAACGAGCTTGTTCACGAACGTATAAATGAACTAGTTCGCGAACTGTTACACGAATATGTTCGCGAATATCATTAACGAACTATTCGCGAATAATAAACGAGCCTGTTCGCGAACAAGGCTCGTCGAGCTTCCGAGCCGAACATGTTCGCGAACTAGCCGAGCCGAACCTCCCTTGGCTCGGATTCGACTCGTTTATAAACGAGCCTGTTCGCGAACATGTTTGCTTCGAACCGAATCGAGTCACGAACACATTTTTTCTGAGCCGAACGCCGAGCGAATCTTGAGCGGCTCTGTTCGTTAACAGCCCTAGCCGCCAGCCTATTTATTAATTAAATAA
This sequence comes from Linum lewisii, assembly GCA_034768395.1. Classification (NCBI taxonomy): domain Eukaryota; kingdom Viridiplantae; phylum Streptophyta; class Magnoliopsida; order Malpighiales; family Linaceae; genus Linum; species Linum lewisii. The sequence goes on along the minus strand of CM068301.1, from coordinate 51,047,969 downwards.
TTAAAAGTTAGTCGAAATCAATAGTTTATTTAATAAACTCTCAAATATCCATGAACGCTTTGAAAACATGATTTTCAACGAAAATATTAACAGACATAATTCTGTTCTTTAATTGAATAATTTTATTAAGAATGCAATTCGTTTTGTTATAAAAAATACGCAAAACGAGGGGCTCTGATACCACTGTGGGAAATTATTAGATGCAAAATAAGATACGTAGCGGAAATACGGATAACCATCTAACATCCTAGAACAGCTCGATATGCATATTAATCAATAACAAGGGTTATCACGACAAACCTCTTGAAGCGTGATATTAGCTCGAAAACTAATACCTCTCGTAGCTTTTAGATCGATCCAGAGAGCTTCAAATGTAGCTCCTCTACTTAGTCCACGCTAGCTTGGATCCGGATCTTCCTCGCCAAAGCTTGCTAGAACTTCTGGTCGAAGAACGACTTTTAGGGTTATGGCGGCTAGGGTTTTCTCCGGAGAGAAAGTGTATTCGACTTAGGATTGACTTCTACCCTAGCAGTCTTATTTATAGGATTAGGGCAGAAACCCTAATCCCTTCCTAACCCTAATGGGCCGCCAGCCCAGTAGTCCCAATCCACCATGGATTGAGCCTATTAGTGATCCAGTCCATACTATAGGCGTGTGACCTTGTAGGACCCGGTCCGATTAGTTGTGACCTAAACCACTGATTAATATTGGTCTCTAGCAAGACATATTAATCCCTAACCGACCCGAATTAATTCTATTAATCAGGTCCAACAATTAACTAGTTCCTATGTGGATTTGGACCGAAGGACATAAATCCTTCATAGTGATCAGCATGTCTATCATAGTGGTTTCAACATGGATTGTACACCAACAAGTCACCAGAAGAATAATCGTAGATGATTCTTATACCGATGACACTATTGGTCGTCATTGCAGTATTATGTTGTATATTTATGAAGAAAAAGACAGAAAGAAAACTGTTGATCGATGCATAATTGGATTTGTCGTCCTAGTCTTTCTAACCACCATTAGCACCCTCCCTTTAGACATCTATAATTTATAGTCTGTACATATATTAGGGGGGAAGCAGATCAGCGTCCAAACCTTGAGGGTTTGGAAAGTTCCAAACCCAACTCCAACCATTAGATCTAGTTTGATCCTTTGACCAATCTTCCAGATTTGATAGGGGCATTTAGGACTTTACACAAACAATTTAATTATTATATTCACATTAAATATTTTATTATTATTTTTTATTTAAATATTTTGTTTTAATCAACCCACTGCCGCCAGCCACTGTCGCCGGCCGCCGGTCTCCGGTCGCAGGCCGCCGGCAGCCGGCCGCCGTCGCCAATCGTCGGCCGCCGGACACTTTTTTCGGTGACTTTTCGATGACATTTTCCGGTGACTTTCTGGTGACTATTTCGACGACTTTTCCGACGAGGACAAGTTGACTAGTTAACCTGATTTTTACTATTAACTTATTAGCATGATTCTTTTATTCATAACTAGTTAACTAGTTAATTTGGGTTTTTATAGTTAACATGTTTTTCAGTGATTTTTCCGGCGAGGCTCCGGAGACTGACCAAATTTTGGTGACTTTTCCGGCGAGGACAAGTTAACTAGTTAACCTGATTTTTACTAATAACTTATTAACAATATTTTTTATTGATAACTAGTTAACTAGTTAACTTGAGTTTTTATAGTTAACTAGTTATCTAATCGAGTTAACTAGTTATCTAATCGAGTTAACTAGTTAACTGATCATCCAAATTTTACCCAACTTGTTATCAACATTAGATAACTAGTTAGCCAAGTTAGTTAACTAGTTATCAAATCGAGTTAACTAGTTATCTAATCGAGTTATCTAGTTATCTAATTGAGTTAACTAGTTAACCATCCGAGTTAACTAGTTACCACCAAAATTTCAGTTAACTATTCGAGTTAACTAGGTACCAAGTTAATAACTAGTTACCTAATCGAGTTAACTAGTTACCAATCGAGTTATCAAGTTGTTAATCAGTTAACCAATTGAGTTAACTAGTTAAATAATCGAGTTAACTAGTTAACCAATCAAATTAACCATTTATTAATCATAGGTCCTATGAAAACAGCCTTGTAACCCCACACCCACCCCTAAATTAGACCAAATTTCAATGTCCTCCACTTTGAATTCCACTTCCACCAAATAAGTTTTCAATAGCCATCATCTTCTCCTCCCCTCTGAATAGTTGCTTTGGAATCTCCGCCAATTGACAACCCCATCCACCCACTTAATTTTCGTTTGCTACTTCATTTCCTCTGTTTGTTTGCCTTTCTCTACTAATTAGCTTATATTAACTGTATAGTAATTGATTCAGTTGGGGTGGACCTTCACTACTGTGCAGCGGCTGTGTCGGTGGAGGTGTTGAAGGTGTGGACGACGACGTTGAGGAGCTAGGTTGATCCGACACCGAAGAGAATAAATTAATTTTGTCGGTGACGGCGTTGCCGACGAGAGATTCATTTCTCTAGTTTGATATCAGTTGTCTGTAAATAGCACATTCGAAACAGGTCAGACCTTTTCTCCCTGTTAAGTTTCTTCTACTCCCAACCCAAAAATATGCTTCTCTAATTCTTCTTATATCAATAATAAAATACACCAGATGAATCCTATTCATCTAATTAGGTCCTCTTTGCTGTCTTTGTCAAACCATCTACAGTTATTGAAGTTAAACATTGGCCACAATCTTCTCTCTGCATGAACACCTTCATCAATCTGAATCTGAGTCAAGTTTCACAATCTCAAGCTTCCTGCAATAGATTATTGAAGCAGTCTCAATCGACGGTGAAGGTGGAGTCGCCGCAGGTGTAGACCATATCGTGGTGGCCGGCGATTAGTCGATGTTTGGAGATGATATCGGAGAGCGAGGAAGTTTGAACGGCTCGGTGGAATCGGCAGAGAAGATCGAAGTAGATCCGGTGAAGGCCGAAGATGTGGAGGGGGGCGACATGGAGACCGCCGACGTGAAGTCCGACAACGTGGATGGGGTGATGTGGAGGTCGGCGTCGTGTTGCTGGGTACAGAGTGGATGCGGAGAAGGGATAGGGAATTATGGATGGGGAAGGGATAGGGATGGGGACTTTGAAAATACCAAAATTGTCCCTTAGTGTATGGGTTTGGAAACGGTCCAAACCGAAAAGGTTTGGACGCAGATCCCGTCCCATATTAGGGGGCCTATAATATATTTTTTCTAAGCTACTATAAAAATTCAATTCTCATAGTAGGTTACTGCAAAAAGTAATCTGTATTTTAGTTTTTTTTTTTGCTGATTGGGCATATATATTGCCTAAAATTTAGGTGATTTCATTTCTTGTCTTAAACACAAGAGACCTATATTCCATCTAAAAGCTGCCACCAAGACCGCCTAATAAATTAGGCAATGTATCCTTGACAATTGTTTTCAAGGAGAGAAATATATAGCATTGACATTCTTATAAAAATTCATTTACGACATTATAGCTCTTTAAGGGGTCGTTCACTTGGGGGTCGTTTGTGCTAGAGAATTGAGGGGTGAGAATTGCCTAGAATTGAGTCTCATCCTAGAATTCAACCAATTCTATCGTTTGTTTCGCAAAAAAGTGTTGAGAATTGCCTAGAATTGAATTCTAGGAGTGGGCCCATCCTAGAATTCGGACCCCCTCCGAATTCTCTGAAGACAAGTTGAGAATTCACATTCTAGGGTGAATTCAAAGTAAGATGGCGGCTTATAACACTGTGAGACAGCTGAGAAATGAAAATGGTATTCTGGTAGAAGGTATTGATGAGTTGGCTAAGGTTGCTGTTACTTTTTATAAAAAGCTTATGGGGAGTAATACACAAGTGCAGAATGTGAATCTGGAACAGGTTATTCAACGTAAGCTTAGTGATGAGCAAAGAGATTTGTTAGATTCTCGTATCTCTCAGAATGAAGTTCAAAAAGCTCTTTTTAGCATGCCAAATGAGAAGGCTCCTGGCCCTGATATACTGCAGGATTTTTCAAAAAGTGTTGGGGAATTGTCGGCGGAGATTTAGTGGATATGGTTAATGAGTTCTTTGAGAAAGGTGTTAGGGCCCCCTTATATCAATTCGATTATCCTCACTCTGATCCCTAAGAGGACAAATGCAGCTAATATGAAGGATTACCGCCCAATAGCGTGCTGCAATGTTTTATACAAGATTGTTTCAAAGGTTTTAGGGAATAGAATGGCTGTTGTTTTGCTAGCTCTTATTAGCAATGCTCAAACAGCTTTTGTGAAAGGTCGTAAGATTGGAGATGGTGTCCTTGTGGCTCATGAGCTTATTAAGAATTATAATAGGTCTGGAATTTCCCCGAGATGTGCAATGAAGGTTGATCTTATGAAGGCGTTTGATTCCGTAGAGTGGGTCTTTGTTCTTAATACTTTGAAGGTCATGAATTTTCCTGAGCTCTATATAAGTTGGATAGAAGCTTGCTTTAAGTCGACTATGTTATCGGTAAACATCAATGGGACTCCGAAAGGTTATTTCCCAGCTCAAAGAGGTTTGAGACAAGGGGATCCTATCTCCCCCTATCTCTTTGTGATTGCAATGGAGGTCCTAAGTTGTATGTTTGAGAAAGCTGTAAAGGAAAAAGGTTTCAGCTCCATCCCCAATGTAAAGGAGTAACTCTAACTCATTTGAGCTTTGCGGATGATCTACTCATTTTCACTAAGGCTAATGAGGAGGCCATTAAGGAGGTAACCAGTGTTCTTCATGAGTTCCATTCTTATTCTGGGCTGCAATTTAATCCGGATAAGAGTTCGATCTATGTTGCTGGTGTTGGGGTTGCTGAGGAGAGGAAGATCGTGGAAGCCTCTGGTTTCAGCAAAGGTGACCTGCCCTTCAAATACCTAGGCATTCCTCTCACTGCTGGTAAGATTAGAAGATGTGATTGTAAGGACCTAGTTGACAGAATAACCCGTAGAATCACGGACTGGAGGTTGAAGAAGCTGTCTTATACATGTAGATTACAGCTAATTGAGACAGTGGTGGGAGGTACCCTTCAATATTGGATGGCAAATTTTATCCTCCCCACCTCATTGTTCAAGGAAGTCGAAAAGGTTTGTAATGCTTTCCTTTGGGGTAACTCGGTAAAGGCTAAAGTTAATTAGAAATATTTATCACTTCCCAAACAGGAAGGAGGGCTGGGTCAACGTGATTTTAAAAGCTGGAATCAGGCTAATGTGATAAGGAATGTTTGGAGTATATTGCTTAATGCAGGATCCTTGTGGGTTGCGTGGCTGTCAGTTTATAGACTGAAGGGCAAAGTATTTTGGGACATCCAATCCACTTATGGCTCTTGGAACTGGCTCAAACTCCTGAAGCTCCGAAATGATGATACCCCATATAAGTCATGATGTGGATGGTGATGTTCTATGGGATGGACAGTGTATGGACAGGTACAAGCTTTTTATAGTTTGGGAGTCTATTCGACCGAAAGGGAATCTGGTGAGATGGTATGAATTAGTCTGGGCTGGTTATAGGATTCCAAGGAGGTCAGTTGTTGCTTGGTTGATTGTTAACAACCGAATAGTTACTCGTGATAAGATAAAAAAGTGGGATGTGAATATTGATGATAGCTGTCCACTGTGTGGTACTGAAGCTGAGTCAAGGGTGCATTTATTCTCCACTTGCAGTTATTTCCAAGGGGTAGCTGCCCAAACTTTGCCAGCAATTTGTGGATTGTCTTGGGATGATATGATATCAGAGGCTTGCTCTTGGATAGGCGGTTCCAATGCAATGAAAGCAAAATGTCTTCTGTGGAGAATCCTAGTATGCAGGATTTGGACTGAGAGGTGCAATAGAGTGTTTCAAGGAGGTGGTACTCAAGTGATTGAGATTAGTGGGCTGATTAAGGAGGAGCTGAATATCTTTTTGCATCAGGGGCAGTAGTCTGAGTTTAGTAGATTAGTTAGTAGGTTTAATAGTGTTCAGTTTCAGTGTCTTCATCTTGTTCTGGGATTTTATGCTTTTGATGAATAAAATCAGCTCAATTCATCAAAAAAAAAAAGTAAGATGACAAAAATGTCCTTGTTATTGGGGATGCAGAGATTAAAGTTGGGGCATTTTGGTATTGTCATATTCTTTTATTTTATTTATTTTATTTATTATTATTTTCTCAGTCCAAGAATCTCACACATTCACTCATCCAAACGATTGATTCTCAAAATAGCCTAGAATGCCCAAATCTTAGAGAATTCAATTCTCTAGAGAATTGGATTCTCTCCAAACCAATTATTGTGCACAAACGACCCCTTGGGTGATTTGGGAGGGAGATTGTGAGTGATTTGGGGCTCAAATCTCTGCCCTGGAGATTTGGTCGATATCACTTAGGCGTTGTTTGTTCCCTAGAATTGGGGTGGGTGAATTGCCTAGAATTAGACCTCAATTCTGTGGGTTGGAGAATTGGGTGAAATGTATTGTTTGTTTTGCAAAAAAATGGGGAGAATTGGCTAGAATTGAATTCTCAATGTGGGCCCTCTAGAGAATTCAGACCCTTTCCGAATTCCCCACTGTCAAGGTGGGAATGTGCAGATTCTAGGGTGAATTGATGGTGATTTGGCAAAATAACCTTTATTAAGGGGGAGATGTTGAATAAGTTGGGGTAATTTGGTCTTTATCAAAGTAATTATTATTTTTTATTTTTTTTAATCCAAGAATCTCCCTAATTCACTCGTCCAAACGGTCTATTTTTGAAATAGACAAGAATCCCCAATTCTCCAGCTATTCTAATTCTCTAGCTATTTCAATTCTCTCCGATCCAATTCTGGGCAACAAATGACCCCTTATTTACTTTGCAATTGTAGTTAGAGATTTGGGGGAAATTTGAGATTTTGAGGTGGCCCCTAGAGATTTGGGGGAGATTCTGAAATCTCTCGTAAGACTAGAGATTTGAGAGAGATTTTGGGGTTTGTGTTACAATTTTCCATAAATACCCCCAAATAAATTGCAGAAGATTAATAATGAGGGTATATTGATCTTTGACATTATGCGTATTTTAATTAATTTTTTTAGGTTTCAGAAATCTCTACCACTAAATCTCTCCAAATCTGCTAAGTGAACATGGCTCTTTCTCAAATAGCTAGGGAACCCAAATCTCTAGCTATTTGAAATCTCTAGAGATTTGAAATCAGCTAAACTCAAATCACCCAAGTGAATGACCCTGTTTTAAATGAATGATCTTATCACCTAAACTTTAATATAAAACCAAGCCATTCAAGTAATTGATGTGATCAGGATCTGGTTCATCATCGTCGTAAGTTCGGTTTGTCCTTGGGTCTCCGCATTTTCCTTTTCGTCCTTCCATCTTCCTAGTTTTTCTTTTGAGATGCATCCTTCCGGTTGCCACTACCAAATTTTATTTGACAGCAGAAATTGAAGAAAGAAGAAGAGAAACATAACGTTACACTACAAAAATCCGGCTGTTTAGCGTCGGTTGCTGACCGATGCTAAGTGTTTTAGCGTCGCTCTTAAAAGTGACGCTGATTCTTCCGACGCTGATTCTTCCGACGCTCATAAATCAAGCGACGCTAAATCCTTCTTCCAAGCGACGCTAAATCCTTGACCGGACCGGTCTGGCTGGGAACCAAACTAGATTTAGCGTCGGTTTTACAAGCGATGCTAAATCACAAAACCGACGCCAAATCGGTCAACAATTGACCAAACGTCCGCGTTGACTACTGACTATTTAGCGTCAATTACTGACCGACGCTAAATACCAAAATTGACGCCAATTACAGGTCATTTTGGCGTCGTTCTAACCGACGCTAAACACCTTCGACCGATGCTGAACAAGTATCTAGGGGTGGAAATTGGGAGGGAATGGGAGGCCCATTCCCATATTTCCAAAATCCCAATTCCCAAATCCCAAATTAGAGTTCCCATTCCCAATCCCGAATTTAATTTTAGAATTTTTATTCGGGAACGGGAATTCTAATTTGGGAATCGGGATCCCAAAGTCCCAAATTCAAATTAACACATGGAATCTTTTCCAAATTTGGCCAAAACTTTGTAATCGGATTTTCATCTTCGGACTTCTGCATATGTCGCCGAACTTTTGCCGACGAATTTTCATCTAGGTCGCCGAAATTTCTCCGCCGCCGGATTACTGTCACTACCGCCAAACTTTTGCCAACAAATTTCTATTGTCGTACTTTCCAAAATGTCACCAAACTTCTGCCGCCAGATTTCCGTCAACACCACCAAACTTTCGCCGCCGAATTTTTGTCGTCGGACATTCGCAGATGCCGTCGAACTTCCGCCGCCAAATTTTCATGAATGTATTGTCGCCAAAATTTCGTCGTCAAATTTCCATTGATGTCACCGTACTTTCCCCGCCGCCATATTTCCATCACCACCGCCAAATTTTCGGCGCTGAATTTCCTTCGTTAGAATTTAACAATGTCGCCGAACATCCGCCGCCGAATTTCTGTTGACGTCATCAGATTTTTGCTGTTGGAATTTTTTCACCACCGCCAAACTTTCGCCGCAGATTTTTGTCATTGGACTTCCGCACATGACACCAGAATTTTGCTGACGAATTTTCAACGACGTCGCAGGAATTTTTCCGCCAAATTTCCATTGATGTCGCCGTACTTTCTCCGACGCCAGATTTTCATCACCACTGCTAAACTTCGCCGCCAAACTTCCGCAAATGTCGCCGAACTTCCGCCGAATAATTTTCATCGATGTCACCGAAATTCCGCCTAAAATTCCATCTAAAGTTGCCGGACTTTCTCCGCCCCAGATTTTTGTCGTCGGATTTTCACAGATGTCGCCGAATTTCCATCTATGTCACCAGAATTCTGCGTCATATTTTCATCGACGTCATCAGAATTTCTTTGCCGCCAAATTTTCGTCGATATCGACAAAAATTTAGCGATAATACCCTAAGCCCTAATTGGTGGAATTCAATAGCAAAATTTTGACGGCAGAATCCCAAATGTTAAAAGGATTTTGACAGTATAATCTTGACAATTGAATTATGCAAGTATAATTTATGGCAACATATTTTTTTATTCAAACTTTACCAGCAAGAAGTTTGACGGGTTAAATCCCAAACAAAATGTTCTTACGGATTAGACTTTGTTTGATGGGTTAGTTTGGTATTTGGGCTTTCCCAGACCCAAACTTAATTTCCCATTCCCATTTCTTAAACCCAAACCCAATTTTAATTTTAATTTTGGTATATGGGTTCCCAATTCCCTAAATAATTTGGGAATTTTAATTTGGGAAGGGAATTCCCCAATCCCAAACCCAAACTTCCACCCCTACAAGTATCACAGGCTAAAATTGTTTGGCCATTTCAGCTCCTTATCTCATACTCTTCTAGTGCCAACCTGCAAACTTGCAAACTGCAATTTCATTTATGGAATTCAATACAAATTATACCGCACAATACACACAATACTAACCAATGACATGGATAAATATTAGTCATAACATACTATATAATTCTATTAATATTATAAACTACATATGTCTATGTGTAATATAGTAGCATAAATGTTCACTCTCCCTCTCACTCATCCTCCTCATCGTCACCCTCCCTCCTCCTCCTCTCCTGCTGAACGGTGGCTTTCCCCTCCCCTTTATCCCGAGCGGAGGATCCTAAAGCTCCTGATGCCAGAAGTGCAATCTGCTCCTTCAAAACTCGAACCTCATCTCGTAACTCTGCTACTTCTCCTTGTACAGGACAATGTCTGAAGTCATGCATAGCAGTATCTAATGGGCTGCTACTCTAGCTAGCTGCACCCCTCTTCTTACTCAAGTTGACTACAAAAAAGATACAACAAAATATTAGAAATGTTAGTGTTATAGAAATTTAAATTTGACCAATATCATAACACACTATATGTACCAGAGTGGGTGTTGCACCAAATCCCAATCCTCAAACTCGACCACTATACTCAGTGGGGTAGACTTGCCCTAATGCATCCTTAGAACTTACCCAAGTCGGGATGGTTTAGCGTCAGTTTCTAATTAACCGACGCTAAACTCTTCCCCTCCAAGCGACGCTAACCCCCATTTTTTTGTAGTGTTACTTACTTGCTTAGGAACCAGAAGAAAAGCATAATAGCTGGAGAGCGTCATTGTGTTTTGGGTTTCTGGGTATGGGAAGTAGGGTTGGGAATCAGTTTTGGGTTAATCCGGGTTAATCGTATCAATCTGATCAAATCCGGTTTATGGGTAGCCGATAACCGACCCTACAACTAGTGGCGGTTTGTGATTTGGGCTGAATACAGGTTTGTAGTTATTACGGTTATTATTTTGGTTTAATCAAATTTAACCGGTTATAACCGGTACAATAAAATCATGTTAACTTTAGGGCTTAAGCTTTAATTAATATAGATAGGCCGGTCCATTCCCTTTCCCCATGGCCCGTTCCCCACCCCTAATTATATTGAATGAAAATAGAAAAACATAACCTAAAGCTACATTCATGCTGGCGCCGCTGCAGTAGCTATTTCGGACTTTTCTTCATCACGTTTTTCAATTTCGTAGCAGCAGCTGCTATACAATTACGTGGCGTGGAGAGAAGGTTGAAAGGAGAAAAGAATATTGAAAGATGCTTTGAAAACCGTTCTAGTCAACCCCATTTTCTTTTTTTGGTGGGTAGGCGTCTAGCGCCAAAACAATCACTTAATCACTCTAGGTTCAGAAATCCCCATACAGTTATAACGGATAAAATAAGCCAGGTTACAATCAAAACAATCAACCTCGTGAGTTCCACGTTATGCCCAAGATTTGCCAGATAGTCTGCCGCGTGGTTTGCCTCTCGATAAACATGTTTCACTTTCACCATCCAATCTCGCTGAAGCCAATCTCGGAACTCCAATGCTTCAAGAGTAAACTGGTGGGACGTTGCTAAACTAGCATTGAGCAGAATCGCCACTGCCACTTTGGAATCCATTTGAATTTCAAGTTTCCGATACCCAGCTTCCCAGGCTCTACGCACTCCCTCAAGGGCTCCACATATTTCGGCTCTGGTTATGGTGCATACCCCCAGATTCATGGTGAAAGCATGGAGACATTTGCCTGATGAATCCCGGATTAAGCCTCCCGCTGCCGACCTGCCTCGATGACCCAACACGGAGCCATCGGTGTTTAATGTGTACCAATCCTCAGATCCCGCCTGCCAACTATCATCAATCCTTCTGCCTCTCTCGGTCTCCAGGCTCGTCTCTCTGCACATGCAGTTCGAACTGTATGCAGCCAGTTTGATGCCTTAGTCGCCACCCCTGCAGGTCCGTCCCGACTATCAGCAAAGATCCGTTCATTTGATCGCCAAAGAAACCAGCACACGATCCCAAACTGAAGCCCATTATCAGATTTTAGATAAAACTCCATCCAATCTGACAAAGGGAGTTGCCAATCGGGCTCACTAAGAAACTCCCTCCTCGTTCTGTTCCAAACGTCTCTGGCAAATGGGTATTCCCGGAGAAAATGGGAGGCAGTCTCCTCATCAATGAGACAGTACTCACATCTCGCTTCTTGGCACATACCTCTGCGTTTCCTGGTTGCATTGGTTAGGAGGCGGTCTTTAGCCGCCAGCCAAAGGAAATGTCATATACGGTTCGGACCATCCCATTTCCAAATAGCTTTCCAAATTGTTGACTCAGGGATCTCGTCGATCTGGCAAATGAGGTTGTAAGCCAATTTAATCGTAAAATATCCAGACTTCTCACGACCCCAAATCCAGTCATCGTCACCTCTATCGGGCGCGGCGGGTGCATACCAGCAATTAAGTCCACAATCTCAGGTTGAAGCAGGTTTTCGAGGATATCAAAGTTCCAGCTTCCATCCTCCATCGTCATCTCAGCCACAGTACAGTTGGCATCAAAATCCGGCTTCGAAGTATCAGCAAAATCAATCAACCGCAGGCCAGCATCAACCCAACAGTTGGTCCAAAAAAAGGTATCAAGTCCGTTTCTGATTCCCGATTTAGCTCCCTCAAGCATGGTTCCCCATTCTCTCAAATGCCCTTCCACAACGGCGACGTTGACTTTAAATTCCGAGCCGCCAGACCTAAGCTAGAATCAGTGAAGTACTTGTGCTGGATGGTCCGTACCCAAAGCCTGTCTTTATCTTTGAAGAAGAGGAAAGCTAATTTGGTGAGGTAAGCTCGATTAAGCTGACGAGCCATCTTCAGACCCAATCCTCCTTTTTCATTGGGCAAGCAGATTTTCTCCCATGCCACGAGGCTAACCTTTCTCTCCTCTGAAGTTGTTCCCCAAACGACTGCATTTGTTTAATTGTTTAATTGTATATGCACTGTTGCTAATTGTTTAATTTGTACATTAGTTTAATTGTTCAATATGCACTATTTCGTTGATTGTATGATCATCGATATGCACTGTTGCTGTATATTATACAGTTAATTGAAACTTCATTATATTATTTCAGACTTCAGTACGTCAAAACCTAAGCCATATGTTGCACTGTTAGGACATACCATTTTTAATAGAAATCTTGGTATTTTACAGTTTATTGATTATCGAGTGAATATGTTATTTTCATATTACCTTTTACAGATGACGAATAATAGTCAACCACGTCCTAATAAGGAAAAGCATGCACATACTTCTTTACAACGTCGTCAGAATATGAAGAGACGAGTTGGTGGTGTTAGACGTGGTGCCACATCTAGCACCGTTAACGCAACAACACCAACTCCAACACCAACACCAGCACAAGTACCACCTCCTGACAATCCAACACCACAAGAACAACCAGCTGCATCAGTACCGACTATACCAAATAGGGGAGGGGGACAGCCTAGAAAATCTTATCGCAAGAGATCTCCTTGGTGGATAGAGTTTAAGCCATTTCAAGATGAGAATGGAGAGCACAAGGCTCAATGCTTATTTTGTCCGACAATTCTCAAAGCAGATCCTAGACATAACAGTACAACTTCTCTTAGAAACCATACTTTAACGTGTACGAGGAAAAGAGCTGAAAGGGATGGTCAAATGCATCTACAATTTGTGCCTATTTTAGGTGGTGAAAAAACTCGAAGGGTAGCTAATTGGAGATTTAATCAAGATTTGGTCAGGCAAGCTGTTGCAGCGATGATTATGTTGGATGAGTTGCCGTTCTGATTCATCAAACATGTAGGGTTTAAGAGGTTGATGGAAACTTCATGTCCTATGTTTGATTTGCCATCTAGGAAAACAGTACAAACATATTGTTTGATGATGTTTCTACAGAAGAAGACGAATTTGCAAGAGTATTTTCTTTCAAGGTGTGCTGGGAGGGTTTGCATTACTACTGATTGTTGGACTTCTATTCAGAATATCAACTACATGTGCATTACTGCTCACTTCATGATGTTGATTAGAAACTGAATAAGAAGATATTGAATTTCTGTGAAATAAAAAGTCATAGAGGAATTGACATTGCTGATTCAGTAGCAGACTGCTTGGAGGAATGGAATCTGAAGAATGTGTTTTGCATCACCATGGACAACGCTACTGCTAATGATACATCAATTATCCATTTAAGGGATAAGTTTCAGACTTGGGGAGGTAGTATTATTGGTGGAAAATTTCTGCACATACGGTGTGTTGCATACATATTGAATCTTGTTGTTACTGATGGCTTAGAGGAGGTTGACGTATCAGTAAGAAGGGTGGGTGAGGCAGTTAGATGGGTTCGTGGGTCTCCTACTCGAACATCAAATTTTAAAGAGTGTGTGGTTTTCCATGGTATGGATCCTAAAAGTTTGTTGCGTTTGGATGTGGCAACAAGGTGGAATTCCACCTACCTCATGTTGGAATCAGCTGGAAAGTTTGAGAAGCCGTTTCAGTCATTGGAGGGAAAAAATCCATCCTACAAGTATGATTTGTTGGCTAAGAGGTATAACAATTTGGTACTTGGTCCCCCTAGAGCAGAATATTGGATTAGTATTAGAAATTTGACGAAGTACCTCAAGTTCTTCTATGATTTGACTTTGGTGGCTTCAGGTTCTTCCTATGTAACAAGTCATTTGTTTGTGAGAGAGATGGGCTAGGTACTTTTCCACATTCGTCAAATGGAAGCAAGCGAGGATGAAGCAACAAGAAACATGGCTTCTAGAATGTCTAAAAAGCTTGGGAAGTATTGGTCTGAGAAGGATAGGATAAATGACAGACTCAATAGACTTGCTTACATAGCTGGTGAACGCCTCCGGTCGTTGTTCGAACGTTCAGCCAAATAAGAACTACTAATGCTAAGAAAAAGCGTATAGTAGATCGTATTCCACGGGCCTTCGAATGATTGGCTACTTCAGAACTAACAAATTATTCAAGGAAAACACGTTGTGCGTGGTGTGAGTTCCACGACTTCTACTTCTAAGAAATGCAGAAAAATTAAAAAGATTAAACTAAAGCAGATTGAGAATTAGGGTTTGGAAACAAGAATGACAGACGAACATAGACTTTGAATCCCCCTTCGTTCCCCAGAGCATTGGCAATCAACAGATCAGCGGATTTCGATTCTCATTCAATCAATTACTAAGACACCACCATAACTCCTTACCCTTAGGTTTAAGACCGGCGAACGTTCGCTCTATCCGTTCTAACTACCAAGATTAACTAGCCGCCCGGGTACGGTCGCCTCTCGCAACGACTTAATTAATTGGTGAGATTACTAGTGATTAATGAGTTACTCTTGCAGTGAATTAACCCTAACCGGTTCCTACGAAAGGCACACTCCAATTATAAGGTTAATTGTTTAATTCGATGTTCTAAAGTAAGGCGAGCGTTCGCTTCTATCCTTAGCTTAACAAGAATCTAATCTAGGTGATCAATCCAGACAAGAAACATAAACAATGAAGAACGAATCAAACATGAAAAAGAACTGATTGAATTTCGAATCTAATCACCGCCGATCCGTGACCGCTTTAAAGCCCTGGGTCACTTAGGGTTCATCTAGTCTAAGCTCTAACGAGTTTAGCTACTCATGATCATTAGAAAAGACACAAAGACAAGGAAAGAGTTCATCATTCAGAGGAAGAACAGAAAAGGATCTGAAAAACCTAATTCAGACGACTCTGACAGACTCCGATCTTCGGTAGATAACACTCCTAGCTTCGGTTCTCCGAGATGGAAGGGATGGCGTCACGATCTCTATCCGGCTCCTCGAACTCCAGCTCTTCGCTCCCGAACTTCAGAGAATTCTGATCTCAAAAAGTTGTATTATGATTAATTATGAATTGTCTATCTCTTTGGGCCGCCGGATTAAGTATAAATACTTAACCCTAGTTGGGCCGAGCTGAGCTGATATTTTCGCCGAAACCATAAGGATAGTTTCGACGAAAATTCTTGTGTAAATGGCCATGATTTCTCTGCCTTGCATTTTTGGTCCGAAGAGCTTAATGGTTTCGCCGAAATCAGTCTTCACTTGGCATCAGCTGATTTGCATTGTTGATTTCGCCGAAACTGTGAGATCGTTTTCGCCGAAGGTACAAGTGCATATGGGCAGATTTTCGGTTTGACTTGATTGGCTCCTTGGATCGATTCCGGTTTGATTCCTCGAGGTTCCTACGCCTTAGACACGTCCATGGCTGCTTTATTTGACGGCAAAAACCTGTGCTAACACGAAAACACTAGAAAACCATCAAATAGACCCGAAACGGGCCAAGGTAACACAAATGGCACGAGATAGGGCAATCGGTTGAATATTCGTTATTCTACCCTAAAAACCATGTCTTAAGCAAAGAAATATCGCTTAAATGAGGCTGATAATCACGTCAAATCGTGTGTCATCAAATACCCCACACTTAAGCTTTTGCTTGTCCTCAAGCAAACTGAATAGAAACACTCATGTTCATAAATGATAAGATCGATTAAATAGGAGCTCAATCAAACACAATGAATTATTAGACAGATCGATCCTAGAACAAGAAACCTAACATGCATACTGATCAGCCAAACTACCTGGTCTCACTAATAAACTGCACACGACAAGTAATTAGCAATCAATCATGCACGAATTTGACCTGACCGACCAGACTTCTCACATAGGATATATTTAGTACAATGGGAACTCTCACTCTCTGTGTTTAAGGACGTGTTTCTGCTCTCAATCATTTTCTGTTACCGAATTCTGTCATAGGTTTGTATTTCGACCACATCTCCACCACTGTGACAACACGAGTATCTAGTCAAGAAGGACTTCCCTGCTAGGACCGTAATGAATTCTACACTACTCGGGTTTATAATGAGATGGATGATGGGAATGAATGATGATGGCTTTGTGCGGTGTAGCTTTCGACTAACTTCCCTCGAATCTAATCTATGGCTTCCTACCGTCTAACCAAACACTGGTGGAATAATGAACGCTCGTCCTATGATACCCTCAAGCAACCTAGCACTTATTCTTTTTCTTTACACGATTTTTCTTCTTTTGCTTTCTTTTGAACTTTTCTTTTGACTTCGTTCTTCCATTTGTAGGGAGAAGAACGTTTTATTGAACTACACTTTGAACTTTTTCGTATTTTTCTGATTTTTCTGCTTCTCTCTTTTTCTGAAGCTTGCTTCTTTTCTTACTTTACTTATTTTTTTTCTTTTCTTTTGTGCCGATTTTTCTTTTAGTTGCTAGAGGGGTTTACACGTCTGGACATATTAGCTAAGACCACCTGTTTAATGGCTATAGGCAGGTTACCACAAACCGACTTCCGGTAGGTCAATCTAGAACTACAACCACAGGGGATCAACGGGGAATGAAAGAAATGGGAAATGGCTGTAATGTATTATCGAACCGAAAGAACAGGCCAAGCTCAAGGGTCTAAACCTAGTGGATTTTATCGTTAAGTAGGCTATCTGGCTTAGTAGCTGAATCTAGGTGCCCCTATCCTTCTAGAACTCGTGTCATCGTGTGGTCTCGAGTAGGTCTCATGCAAATTCTAACTTATTCAAGTAAACAGAGAACCACTCAGAAAGAATTTGAATTGCAAGTTACGTGCAATGGATCAAAAGCTCACAGTTGGTTTGCTAGTCGGATTCGGTCATTTTCATGCAATCAAGGCTACAAACTACAAGTGTGATTTTAAAATTCTGTTCTGACCATGCAATTTAGCATCAAAGCATACAAGTTGGTTCTCAAGTTCTAGGTTAAGCAGTCTAAGCATCATTATGAAAGTTTGAACAACAACTTAACATCAAAAATCAAGAACTGAGCCATTCTAATCTAGAGAGACTGGAATGGAATCACGAGGCACACAAAACACAATCAAGGGCAATCAAGTTCATACAAGGTTCTCTAGCATCCTACCCCACACTTAAATCGGACTGTGTCCTCACAGGACTAATTCTAGAGTTCAGAGTGGAATGGAAGAACCTGGAAGAGGATGGTTAATTTCAGAGGGTAAGCACGGATCTAGAGAGCGGAGGAAAGTGTCGCCTAGCCGGAAGCAAAGGGAGTATACCGATTGCCTACAAAACAAAAACAAATGAAACATAAAAAGGAAACCGGGACAAGTGTCCCGGATCCACACAGAAAAAAGTTGGACCGAAGTCCGAAAAGAATAAATAAAAAGAAAGGAGAAGGAAAAGGACACCACCTGATCATCACTGGTCAGAGGTGTCAGGGTGGGGGAAGTGGAAGTAATCGCCGAGCTGTCGCTGCCACTCCAGCTGTCGCTCATATCGCCGGTCGGCGCGGCGCATATGTTGCTGCATAATAGTCCATCGCGCCTCTTGGGTGGCATTGTCGGTGATGAGCCACTCCTGCAGTCGCTCGTATAACTCTCCCACATCCGTGGGGTGATGTCGCGGCTGGTGAGTATGCGCCGAAAATGGATCTGGAATGCGCGGCGGCGACTGGTGGATGTACCCTGCCTGATGGTGTGGCGAGGGTATATAATCTTGAAACTCAGGCGGCGGCTGCGGCTGCTGCTCCTCAGCATCATCTTCGTCCTCCGACTCGACCGCAGGTTGGAGTGGAGGATCTGCTGCTACATGGGGACTGAGGTCGAGTTCTAAGTCGTACTCGACCGCCAAGTCTCCTCCAACGGTCATAATTGGGTGTCGTGGAATGTTAGGGCCATATTCATGGTTAATGCCGAAGGAGAGGATGAGCTGACCTATGAAGTTGCCTCCCAAGAGTTTGCGTGGTAGCTTCTTCCTCTTGGTCCTCTGGCTGAAGATGTGAGCTAGCACCCAGCCGGGGTGGAGAGGGTAGCTCTCTCGGATGGCTCGGTGAAGCATGAGCTCCTCCTTAAGGATATGGTGGCGATCCTTGTCTCTGACATATAAAAGTGACCTCCGCCAAACCATATGAATAAACTTATAGAGCGGGTGAGAGAGAGACTTAACTGAGTTGCTCTTCCCGAGGCGATCGCCAGGCACGCCTGTCATGTGGCTCCAGAGGGCGTGTAACTCCTCGTCGTCATCATCATCGCCCCAGCCGAGGTGGTGATCGTGATAGTGCTCGTAGGGGATGCCCAGATGAGCGGCAAACTCATCGTAGGTGAGCTGCCTGTACACCCCACCAAGAAAGAAGGTGATCACCTTCTGGCCCCGTCTCCTCTTATGCTCGTCCAAGTCAAATGTCGCCCAGAACTCCTGGAGAGCAATGTCTGGGAACTCGGCGGCTATGGTGGTCAGCTCTAGGAGACCGGCCGGTGCTAGGGCGTCATGCACGTTCCGGTAGGAATCCTCGTCATGCTCCTGGAGTGACTCCATGGATAAAGGACGCACGTCAGCTCCACGGATGTGTTCGATCTTCTGGAAGTTCTCAAAGTAGAAGTCCGGTAGACGGGCGATGGTGGGATGGTATCCAGCATGGCGAGGGAGTGCAGGTGGAGGACCCAGAATGGCGGGTGGGACGGGAGCGGCAGCTCCTGAGCTCGAGGCGCCATCGAGTCGCGCCTTAGTCCTGCGCTCAAAGGTGTTCCTAAACCAGAATGAAACCAAATTAGTCGACCAAAACCTTACCCCACACTTAGTAGAAAAACTCAATTTCACAAAGAAACGAGGGAAACTAAGTGGGTAAGTAAAGCGGAGTAACCGGTAATCTTAGGCATTAAAATACATATTTCGGAACAGCCAGAATCGTATAATTACAATCAGAGTTCAAAAAGTCAAACCGACATTTAGAAAGTCAACATTCAAGCATATTGGACCCTAATCATGGCGAGACTGTCACAACTCGGAGAATGACGGTAAAATATTATTTCAATTGGCAGCACGATAATATGAGCAAGAATGAACACTTGGGGCAGCCAAATGATCAACACGGTTCAAAGTCAAACCGACATTTCTCACAAAAGTCAACATAACAAGAAATTAATCGTATGCATAGCAACACATGACCAAATGATATGGAGATTAAGCACGGAACTCCCTAAGCATCCTAGAACAGTTCTATAAGTTCAATCAATCCTAGTTCACACGAAACAGTCAGCACGCAAAACGAGGCAAACCAAAAAGTCAACCGAAAGTCAACCTTGACGAAATTCAGCAATCTATATGTCAAAAGATTCGTATTGAAAAGTCATACAACTTACCTTGATGTCATGATTGCTAAAAATGAACGAGTTGAGAGGAATCGGTGAAAAACTTTGAAAACTAGGTTTCGGAGAACTGGAGCTGCAAAGCTCCGATTCGAACGTTCTAGGGCTTGTTGGGATCGGAATGAGGAGGGGAGAGGTGCGGCGGTGGTCGGTGATGGCGGCGGCGAGTGAAACGGCGGCGGCGGCGGGTGTTGAAAGTGGGGCGTTCGGCGATTTCAAAAGGAGAGGGGGGTTTCGGGTAGGCTGAGCGAAAATAAGAGAAGGAGAGAGGAAGTGGACCGGATTTTTAAAGGATAAATTAAGTGATTTTGCAAATCAGTTTCGGCGAAAGTAGGGGGGTGGTTTCGCCGAAACTACTAGTTAAAATGGATTGACCGATTTGAACATGCGGTTTCGCCGAAAATGGAAGCTCGGTTTCGCCGAAAATTTTAGTTGGGATGGTTTCGCCGAAATCAGAAAATTTTCGAACCAAAAATGAGGAACAGGAGAACAGGTTCGAAATTTGAAGATCGGTTTCGCCGAAAACAAGGGTGCATTCGCCAAAAATTTTGAACTGTTCGGGGTTAAAATATTTTCGTAAATCAGGCCAACTTCAGAAAATCACAGTTAAATCCAGAAAAATCGGAACGACCTCAATCAACTTGCAACTGACTCTACGGCATGCAGACTCTACACAAAAAATAATAAATCAAACAAACTGACACTTTTGGCTCTCCCGAACCGACTCTAAAATACCAAGGTTGAAACAAAACAAAACTGACTCCAGTCGTGGGTTGCCTCCCACGAAGCGCTCTTTATTAACGTCCTTGAGCTGGACGATACCTGGACGGTATTAGGAGACATCTCAACTTAGATTCTCCTTCACGCTCGCGTCGGAGTTCATGAAGTACACTTCGGGACTTCTCCGGTAAACGTGAATTTCTTCCCTTCGCATGCAAAAGCTTGGTACGTCCGTCGGGAAGATGATCAACGAACTTGAATGGTCCGAACAGCTCTCTAGAGAGGTCATCCTTCTTTAGTGTGACGATGGAAGGAATGAGGACTGTCGGTTTCTCTTTTTCTTTCTTCTTCGGCTTGTTATCACCAGGATCGGTGATCGTTAGTACTTCTTTAGGAGATGCTTTCGGCTTCTCCTTCCATACTTGCTCTGGCGCCGGTTTCTCAGAACGTGTTGGTGGTGCAGCTGGCTCGGTGGAAGACGGCGAATTTTTGGTTTCCAGACCATTTGGGTCTTTGTCTTCTTGTTCTTTCCTCGAGGTTTGCTCGGTGGTTTAGAAGAGGCTTGCAGTTCCTTCTTCTTCTTAGGTGGCTTCTGAACTGAAGCGTCTGGCTTCTTCTTTATAACCTGCTTAATACCTGCAGCGAACAACTGATCTAGAGACACTGGAAGAAGCATTAGTAACGGAGTTGACCGGAGTCAACTCCACAGTTTCAAAGCTAAGCAGTGAGATTCTTCATTCCTAGAGTCATATTTCATGCCGTCTTTAAGACAGAACATTTTCGTTTCTTTACAACTCTTAAAGTCAAAGAACCATTAGGAACGTTAATATTCATTCCAGTAGTACCATGAAAGGTCGACCTATGAGAATAGTAGCGTCATCTGTACTAGTATCCATAATCACATAATCAACTAAGAACGTGAACGGACCACATTTAGTGACAACGTCTTTAATTTCTCCCTTAGGGGTTTTAAGCGATCTATCAGCAAAGACGAGTTGCATACTGGGCGGTTCAAGTTCCCCTAGGCTTAACTTTTCATATAGACTCACAGGCATGACATTAACAGATGCTCCTAGATCAACTAAGCAACGTTCAATTTCAACATCATTGATGACCAAAGGCAAGGTAAAAGAACCAGGATCAGATAACTTAGCTGGATATGGAGAGACAGGTTTCTTAATACGAATGTCAGGGTATCCTTCCTTGTTCCCCTTCATGCCAGTCTTGATCCTTGCATTTGGCAGCAGTGCTCTAGGAAAAGGAGGCTTCACGACGTATGGTGCAAGAGGAGGATCATCCTTAGGTGCTGGTTTCTGTTCCTCTTCTTCCTCTTCTTCCGGAGTTTCAGCGATCCGCGTAAAACAGAAAAGGCATCAGTAATTAAGTTCAGAAGTTTTCGAGCAGTTACCATTTTAGCCTGTTCTTTTCTCGGGTTTGGCTCTGTCTGGCTTGGAAGCTGGCCAAATTGTCGACCAGATGCTAGCATGCTCGAGATGTTGTTCACGACTTGCTCAATCCGTTGTCCAGATGCTATTTGTTCTTGATTGAGAAGAGCTTGAGCCTTGAACTGACTGTCATGATCATCGAGTCTTGTGATGATCTGGCTGAGCTTCTTATCCAGGTCACTGACATTATTATCTCTTTGATGCTGCTGTCCTGGATAGGTATTGTTAAGATATTGATTCTGGCGATTGCCAGGAGCAGTTCCATAATTACCCGGATTGCGATGCGGCGGCTGGTAAACACCTGCCGGCGGATGATTAGGCTTCTGATCTGAACTTGACAGCCGGGCGGTTATTCTGGTTCTGGTTATGATTGGCGCCAGTATTATAAGGAGGTCTGTCGTGATAGTTCCCTTGCTGTCTGAAGTTACGATAACCGGCATAACCATTCTGATTATTAACGAAGCCTTGTTGGATGAAATTTACCTCTTCGGCAGACCAGACTTCTGCCTTACCAAAATTCTGACAACGGCCTCGTTATGTGAGCAAGCTCCACACCACTCGCAATCGGCAACATAGACAGAAGCTGCCGGTGGCTTGATTGGTGTGGTAGACTTCTTCAAATGCTTCTCTACCTCTGCTTTGATAGCTGCTTCAAATCTAGCTTGCTCCTCGATCCTTCATATTGTCGCTCCCAGTTCCTTGACTTGGAGGCACAGTTTGCGAAGTGCAGAAGAGCAGCTTCAGGAGTGAGTGTAGTGCAATCCCCTTCAGCTAGAGAATTGACCCACTTGGCAGATTCTTCTCGAAGTCCTCGAGAGAAGATTTCAGCTAACTGCCTCTGCTCGAATCCATGATGAGGGCAGGTGTAGAAATTCTTGGAATCGATTCCAAGTATCATATAAACTTTCTCCTTCTTTCTGGGAGAATCTGGCGATGCTGTCCTTGATGGCGGTTGTTCTGGCCGGAGGGAAGTATTCTTCACAAAGTCCTGAGCCAGAGTATCCAGTTAGTGTAGTAGCCAGGTGGTTTGCCAGTAAGCCACCTCTTAGCAGCGCCTTTCAAAGAGAACGGGAAAGCCCTCAGACAAAGAGTGTTTTTGTCGAGGTTTCCGTTTTTAAAAGTATTGCAGAGATCAAGGAAGTCTGCAAGATGAGTGCACGGATTGTCTAGGGGCCTGCCTTCAAACTGCAAATCCCTGGAGATCATGGTCAGAATGGAATCTTGATCTCATAGTCAGGATCTCCTTCAATGCGCGGAACGGCAATGGCAGATCGAATGCTAGTCGCGCTCGGCTTGTTATAGTCTGCTAGACTCTTCTATGCAGGTGGGGGTGGCGGCGGTTGATCGCCGTTTGGTGGTAATCTATCGGTCATGGTGGGAGATGGAGGGGGTGAAAGTGACTCGGTGTATGAAGCGGAAGAAGAGTGCGGTGAAGACGGAGATGAGGAACTCTCCTTCGGTTCCTCGATCTTGATCGGAGTGATGAATGGATTGGATCTGCCTTCCTTCAGAATCTGTGATCGTAGAGGTGTAGCAGAACTGCCTGGATTCCCTGCAATCTTAGCCTGTTCGGTCTGAGAGCGAGTCCAAGGACGGTGAGGCATACACCTGTAAACCTACAGATAACAAAGACAAAGAAAACCAGTGTAAAATCGAAGTGAATGGAAAAATGAAAGATGGAAAATAGAAGAATAAATTGCCAGATCTTCTTTCAACAATCAAAAGAAGTCCCCGACAACGGCGCCAATTTGGTGAACGCCTCCGGTCGTTGTTCGGACATTCAGCCAAATAAAAACTACTAATGCTAAGAAAAAGCGTATAGCAGATCGTATTCCACGGGCCTTCGAATGATTGGCTACTTCAGAACTAACAAATTATTCAAGGAAAAACACGTTGTGCGTGGTGTGAGTTCCACGACTTCTACTTCTAAGAAATGCAGAAAAATTAAAAAGATTAAACTAAAGTAGATTGAGAATTAGGGTTTGGAAACAAGAATGACAGACGAACTTAGACTTTGAATCCCCCTTCATTCCCCAGAGCATTGGCAATCAACAGATCAGCGGATTTTGATTCTCATTCAATCAATTACTAAGACACCACCATAACTCCTTACCCTTAGGTTTAAGATCGGCGAACGTTCGCTCTATCCGTTCTAACTACCAAGATTAACTAGCCACCCGGGTACGGTCGCCTCTCGCAACGACTTAATTAATTGGTGAGATTACTAGTGATTAATGAGTTACTCTTGCAGTGAATTAACCCTAACCGGCTTCCAACGAAAGGCACACTCCAATTATAAGGTTAATTGTTTAATTTGATGTTCTAAAGTAAGGCGAGCGTTCGCTTCTATCCTTAGCTAAACAAGAATCTAATCTAGGTGATCAATCCAGACAAGAAACATAAACAATGAAGAACGAATCAAACATGAAAAAGAACTGATTGAATTTCGAATCTAATCACCGCCGATCCGTGACCGCTTTAAAGCCCTGGGTCACTTAGGGTTCATCTAGTCTAAGCTCTAACGAGTTTAGCTACTCATGATCATTACAAAAGACACAAAGACAAGGAAAGAGTTCATCATTCAGAGGAAGAACAGAAAAGGATATGAAAAACCTAATTCAGACGACTCTGACAGACTCCGATCTTGGTAGATAACACTCCTAGCTCCGGTTCTCCGAGATGGAAGGGATGGCGTCACGATCTCTATCCGGCTCCTCAAACTCCAGCTCTTCGCTCCAGAACTTCAGAGAATTCTGATCTCGAAAAGTTGTATTATGATTAATTATGAATTGTCTATCTCTTTGGGCCGCCGGATTAAGTATAAATACTTAACCCTAGTTGGGCCTAGCTGAGCTGATATTTTCGCCGAAACCATAGGGATAGTTTCGGCGAAAATTCTTGTGTAAATGGCCATGATTTCTCTGCCTTGCATTTTCGGTCCGAAGAGCTTAATGGTTTCGCCGAAATCAGTCTGCACTTGGCATCAGCTGATTTGCATTGTTGATTTCGCCGAAACTGTGAGATCATTTTCGCCGAAGGTACAAGTGCATATGGGCAGATTTTCGGTTTGACTTGATTGGCTCCTTGGATCGATTCGGTTTGATTCCTCGAGGTTCCTACGCCTTAGACACGTGCATGGCTACTTTATTTGACGGCAAAAACCTGTGCTAACACGAAAACACTAGAAAACCATCAAATAGACCCGAAACGGGCCAAGGTAACACAAATGGCACGAGATAGGGCAATCGATTGAATATTCGTTATTCTACCCTAAAAACCATGTCTTAAGCAAAGAAATATCGCTTAAATGAGGCTGATAATCACATCAAATTGAGTGTCATCAATAGCTCTAGTGTTAGACCTTATACACAAAATGGAGTATCCTAAGTTTGCTTTGAAGAATTTGTATGGAGATGTCAGAGGTGCACAATTATTAGAAGAGGTTAATACTGAGCTCCAAGATATATTTGATGTATATAGGAGCTTTCATGATGCTAGGCAGCCAACCACTCATTCTCAACCATCTACTACTACAGAACTACCAAACATGTCAGGATGGGCATACGACAATGATTTTGAGTGTGATATAGTATGACTGGGTATGTTGGGTCTAGAACTGAGTTAGAATCATATTTGAAAGCTGATCGGGAGCCATATGATCCTAAAGCACTGTTGGAAATTGACAGAAATTAATTGAAGACATGAACTATTGTTTAGTTCATGTATTGAAGGTTGTGAATGCACCAAGCATTCATTTGGTACATGGAACACATTCTCCAAGAGTGAACTTGGGGAAATGCATTGGTGTGGTTCCATGTATAAATTGATTAGGTGATTTGAATGTGCTCATCTAATGTGTGGAGTGTGAGCCTATAAAAGGCTTTGGTAGAATGGTGTAGAGATCATCAATCTCATCATCCATTTGAGAGTGAGTGTGAGTCTTCTTAGACATTTGTGAGTTGAGAGAAACTCTTGTAGAGATAGGAGAGTGTTTGTCCACTTCCTACTCTTTGTAATCACTCAAGATAGTGGATTTGTGTGTTGGCTGCCGCCTGTGGAGTAGGAGAAACATTTTCTCCGAACCACGTTAAATCCTTGTGTCCATCTTTCCTTTAGTTTGTGTGGGTGTGTTGGTGTTCAACCGATTCGCTTTCGTTCATAGCGCAACAATTGGTATCAGGACTTTGGTTGTGGCTTTTGAGCTACTTGCACTACAAGGAACAAAAGCATATAGTCGCAGGCAGAAAACAAGCCTGCGACTAAGTTAGTTGCGGGCAGCCAGCTTAGTCGCAGGCGCCCGCGACTAAATTAAGGCTTAGTCGCGGGCAGCCTGCGACTAAGCTTGGCCCGCGACAAACTTAGTCGCAGGCGGCCCGCGACTAAGCCCAGGCCCGCGACTATATATCAATTATAATCGCGGGCCGCCTGCGACTAAGCTTGGGCCCGCGACTAAGCTTAGTCGCAGGCGCCTGCGACTAAGCAATGTGCCTGCAACAAACCAATAATTTAGTCGCGGGCCGCCTGCGACTAAGCGTTTGGCCTGCGACTAAAAATTTGAATGACCTCCCCCTCCGGACCTTCAGAAGCTCATTCTCTCAACTCTCTCTCAATTTTCCTCTCAACTCCGACTGCAAGGCACGATTTTCCTCTGTTCTCTCCAATTTCTACTTGTTTTTGGTAAGTATTATCCCTAATCTGTTCTTCTTGTCGTTGTTCTATGCGTTCTGGAGTTAATGTCGATCTATCACGATGATTTGCAGGGATTTGCGACGTATTTTCGTTCGATTACTGTTATTTGGACTGCTTCAGGTCGTTCTTGGTAAGAATTTCAATGTACGATTTTGTTAGGGGAAGATTGTTGTGTGTATTGTGAAATTTTTCAACATTTTTGCCGTCTTGAATCTAAAATATGTGTTGTTATTGACATTTTGCAGACTTGTTCATCACGTTTTTGAGGCTTTTTAAAGTTTCATCGTATTGAATCACTAATTTCTGCTTGGTAAGGGTTAATAATGTTAGTTAGTGTTACTGATTTGAGCTTATGTGTTGTAATAATTTATTTCATTTTTTATTTTGTAATCAGATTCGAACTTGGTGTCCCGTTGTTATTGGAGGGGAAATATCATAGCAACGGTGTAGTAGCGGTAATTTATAACAGTATTCAGGTGAGAACACTACGATCCAACGATTTATTTATTTAGTAGTAATTTTGTTGAATATTTATTCTGTTGTCTAAGTTGTAGTTTCTGTTATTTTCAAATATTCGGTTACGTCTCTGTTTGATTAGCACTCGTCCTCCAGTATTCAGGTTGGTAATTACTTTATTACATCCAATACTTGTTTAATTAGCTATTAAAAACATGGTTAATCAACTTAAAAATGAATAGATTTATTTATGTTATATTATCACAAATTGTAAAAGAGTAAAACATGCTAGTTAATCTTTGTGAACTTACTTTCAAAGTTAAATGGGAGATTTAGAATAAAAATTGAATTTGGTTTATAAGCTTTTAAAATAAAAATATTATGCATGTCATATGCTTTATTACAATTAAAATCAATGAATAGTTATGCATTTCATCATAGTACTTAATTAATTATATGAAGTTGTGAAATTTCAAACAATATATATGCATGTAATCGTATTAGTTACAACTTTATATATATAATTTAATTTAATTAGGAACATATATACTTGTACATAAATGATTAGGAGATATAATTAGGCAAACTTAGTCAGTGGTACTAAGTTACGTAGACATCTCTAATATTATACCTTACTTATTCTTTACTCAACTGTTACTAATTAACAGCCTCTAGATAGATGGACAAATCTTGGATACGAAAGGCTCGTCATACTCCCGAGTATTATGTCGGCCTTCAAAAATTCCTGGACTTGCTGTCTCTAATGCACCTGATGGAGTGAATATCCTCTGTCCTTGTCCCAAGTGCAAGTTCAAGAAGTGGAGGCCAAGGCAGGAAGTTAATGACCACCTGCTCCATTCAGCTTTTCCATCTTCTTACGTTGTTTGGAATTTGCATGGCGAGTTAGCTACTGAGTTTATGCCCCCGGTTGCTGTGAATATTCCAGTCGCAATGGTCACTGAAGAAGTAAATCTGCCAGCAGTTGAGGTACCACCGATAATTGAGCCAACCATGTTCCAGAACATGGTGAATGACGCATTTGGAGTACAATTTCAAGAGACCCACCTCCTACTGAATTAAATGTGCCTGTTGAGACTGAAACTCAACAACCACCTCCTACAGACATACCAATGCCGGATGTCAGGACTCAACTCCCAGATGATGATGTCTTTCAAATTTTACAGGACGGTGAAGTGCCCTTACATGATGGTCGCACTAAGTTCATAAAACTGTCCTTCATGATGCGTTTATACCACATCAAGTACTTACACAAGATAAGTGACAAAGCTATGACTATGCTTCTGGACTTTCTCAATCAGGCTTTTATTGGTGCCAAAATTCCTCAAACCAACTATGAAGCAAAGAAGACGATCAGAAAACTGGGTTTGTCTTACCAAAAAATTGATGCATGCAAGAACGATTGTTTACTATACATCGGAGAAGATAGTGCAGCGATGCAGTGTCGAGTGTGCGGAGTTGCTCGATTCAAGGATGTAGGAAACAGGACTGCATCTGGGAAGAAATCAAAGCCTCGACCAGAGAAGATATTTCGGTACTTTCCCTTAATACCTCGGTTGAAGAGGTTATATATGTGTCCTTATACAGCAGAAGATATGACTTGGCATGCCACAAAGATGAGTAATGATGGTATGGGCAGACATCCTCGAGATGCTGAAGCGTGGAAAAGCTTCAACACGAGGTTCCCAGATTTTGCTTCCGAGCCACGGAATGTGAGACTTGGATTAGCTACTGATGGCTTCAATCCATTTGGTACTATGAGTGTAAGTCATAGTACATGGCCTTTCGTGCTAATCCCGTACAACACCCCACCATGGTTGTGTATGAAGCAAACGAGACTCATTCTATCTGGCATAGTTCCTGGACCGAAGATGCCGGGTAATGATTTGGATGTGTTTCTTCAGCCTTTGATTGAAGAACTGAAGTCGTTGTGGGTTGGTGTGCAAACTTATGATGCAGTGAAGAAAGAAAACTTCACCCTTCGGGCTGCATTATTATGGACGATCAGTGATTATCCTGGACTCTGCAACTTGTCAGGATGGAATACACACACTGCGCTCTCATGTCCGACATGTATGTTTGATGCCGACGTTGTCAGGTTAAAAGCTTCTGGTAAGAAAATAGAAGTCATGCTGAAGTCACTTAAGGGAATGAAATTTCCAGATGGTTATGCAAGTAATATCGCAAGATGTGTTGACTTACCCAACTGTAAGATGTTTGGTTTAAAAAGTCATGACTCTCACATGTTGTTGCATGACTTGTTGCCACTTGCGATACGAAATGTGTTACCGGTGTCGGTGGCAAGAGTGTTGGTAGAGCTGGGAGCGTGCTTCAAGGAACTGTGTTCACCAGTGACGAATGTTGTTGAGCTCGATAATCTCCAAGGGAGGTTTGTGATAGCACTATGTCATTTGGAGATGATTTTTCCTCCTGCATTCTTCACTGTTATGATGCATTTAATTCTGCACTTGATTGAGGAAGTCAAACGTGGTGGACCAGTTCAGTATCGTTGGATGTACCCCATCGAAAGGTATGTTCTGTACAACGTCTTTTGGCCTTCAAAAATACGTGTTCTAGTACTAACTCTGGAGGTATGTTCAAATGTCTTTTTTAGGTATTTGGGCAAACTAAAAACCTTTGTCGGCAATAGAGCACGCCCTGAAGGGTCTATTGCTGAAGGTTGGCTATCAGAGGAGTTATTCAATTTCTCATCTTTATACTTCGGTGATGATGTAGAGACACGTTACAATAGAACAAAACGTGTTGCAACCGAGCCTGATGTGTCCAGCGAGGACAATTCGGGAATACTCATTTCACGCGGGGTTCCAACCAGTATGGGTGTACCTTTCAAGTTGTCACAGCTAGAGTGGGCTCAAGCGTATCGTTATGTTCTAGTCAATAGTCCAATAGCTCAACCACTTTTGAGGTAACTAATCCCGTATACTTTTCATTAGAAGTACAAAAAAAGTGAAAAGTATAATGTAGTAGTTCAAAATTATCATTCAGGGAATGCGAAGCGGAAACTAGAAGGGAACTGGGTAGACGTGCCAGTGAGACTGCGGTTAAGAAAGCAGTTCACAAAAAGATTGTTGGTTGGGTTCAAAACAAGGTAATAGACTGCCCTGTTCCCTTCAATAATTGTTAGTGGTTGATACAGATACACGAATAATGATGTGACTCTGATTCACTGATATTAGATCAGTCAGCAACATACAATGCTGATCTAATGACGTTGGCTAGGGGACCGACTGTGTCTGCAACTCGATATACTGCTTATGACATCAATGGATATCGTTTTAGAACAGTAGATCGGGATCAACCACTGAAGACACAGAATAGTGGTGTAGCTGCTAAATTCGGCACAGCAGCGTGTCAGGCTCTTCAGACAACAATCCAATTCGTACCGATCTCTGGTTTTATGGGAAACTTATTGAGATCATCGAGCTGGATTATTATACTCAAACAATCACGTTGTTCAAGTGTCAGTGGGCTGATACGGTGAATCCAACATGGAAGAAAAAAGATGCTCTCGGTATAACAATGATCAACTTTAACCATTTGAGAGATGTTGGTGACAAAGCTGAAGACGAGCCATATATTAGTGCTAGTGATGCACGTATGGTTTTCTATGTTGATGATACAAGTGATCCAGATTGGTGCATACCAATACATTGTAAGCCACGAGATGCATATGACACAGGAGAGGAGGAGTATTGTTTAGCATTAGCTCAACAACAATTACCTGTAACAGACAACATTCCTGATTTGCAAATCGTAGGGAGTGGTGTAATTGACTTCGATAAGGAATGACATTATATTGTTTAGGTCATCTAAATATTCTAGCACGAATGCATTTCTTTATGTCACAAATTCTGAGTTTATCTTTAAATTTAAATAATCTCATTTTTTGTGGATAACGATGGCATCTAGTTCTAGTTCTGATAGTGGAGCGCGTCGTCCCGAATCTCCTACTGTTCAGAATTCTGGTGGGAATTCTTCCGCAGCCTCGTCCACCAAGCAGAAGCACACATATGAGCTGGACTTTATTGGTTAGTTCTGTCTATGAATTTCATTCCTGAACGAAATGAAGAAATTATTTGATTCTATACTAAGAATGATAAATTTCTATTTCTGCAGACCGTTCCGGGTTCACAAAGACAGTCGTCATTAAGTACACGACTTCGAGGGTAGCATTTGGCGGCACCCATTGTGTGTTCAACCTGGACACCTAGGAGTCAAGCCTGGTGGCGACCTCATGTCTTTTATGGGACACTACACTGGGAGTGCTCCAGGAACTACCAGTACTGCCCTATATATCCCAAAGACTGAAGTTAGTGCAGCTAGATCCAAGGAGTTGCATTCGAGCAGTTCTTCACGGTAAGTTTGAAATTTGAATTTCATTCACTCTACTAAAGTATGAACACATTATATGTTTAGTTAGTGTGATTCTTACAATTTCTATGTGGAATTAGGACAAGTTCTATTGCGGTCCAGAGCTATTATCGAGAGCTCGCGTGTATTTTGACAAGAAGGTTGGACGAGCTTGGGCAAGTCTAGGCTTGCAATATGGAAGGGCAGGATGAATCATGTTGCGAAAAATGATCTCCCCGAGGAGTGGATTCTTCAAAATCCTCCACAAGGTTGCCCACCGAATGATTGGTATCAATACATTGAGTATACGAAGACTCAAGTATTTAAGGTACAGTTTAGATATGGTATTATCTAATTTGAATTTCATTATCTAAATTAGACTAATAAATTTCTTTTTCCTGACTTAGGATGCCGTTAATCGGAACAAAGCAAACCGGGCAATGCAAGAGGAGAACCATCATGGTGGCTCTAGACCCTGGCCGAGGTACATTGAGGAAACGGTTAAGGCAACTGGACGGCGACCGTCGAGGGGTCAGATGTTCATCAAATTCTATACTGCCCCTGATGGAGAGATCAAGGATGCGCATGCAAAGGCAGTAGCGGTAAGTTTAATATACGTTAATGAATTGTAATAGTTCTTTGTTGGCAAATATGCCTACATTAATTCATCATTGAATTCATATTGTAGGAGACAATTAAAAGACTTGAAGCTGAAGGTTGTAGTCTGGAGTGGAGCCCACATGACTCTCTAGCACAAGCAATGAACAAACCAGAGCATCGAGGCCACATCCGTATGCTTGGTGCTGGGTTGACTAAGAGCAAGGTGAGAATCAAATTTTACTTAAGTGAATGAATACAGTTCTTTACTCACTTTATTGTAATTGACAATTTGTTTTGTTTGTAAGGTCTTTGGTACTGCTGCTGCTGCGGAGTCGTCTACATCTGGGAGTGTTTCTTCCACGATGCCACACAAGCCAGCTTATGTTCAACAGCTGGAGAATAGGGTATCCCAGCTGGAGACTATACTGAGGTCAGTTGCACCCTCGCATTTTGTTGGATCATCCAGTTCAACCGCCGTTCCTCAGACACAGGATCAGCAGCCCTATGTGCCAAACCGCCGACCTATCATCAGACCTCTCAGCCGACCGATCAGTCTCAGTTCGCTGATATTGATTTTGACCTAGACAACCTCCCCGCTCATCTTGCCTCCTGGATCAATAATGTGAGTGAATTTATTTATGCTAGCAATTAACTTATAATTTCACACTACTTAATTATTAACTAGTTGTTCATTGTCGATTGTAGCAGCCTTGGGATGCCCCGTGTACCAGAACTAGAACCCGGGGAATGATCAGTAGCCGTCTCCTCTCCTTTCTTTGGATGTGGTTGTATTTAAGATATTGTGTCATATTTATACATTTGTTAGGATGTGTTGTACTATAGTTTGATAAACTAGTTTGTTGTTCTACTAATAATTAAGTATTTGATTATGCAATACTTGGTTTTCTACTACTAATATGATCATATATTAATTGTTTAATTTGAAAATTCATCATCCCGAAAAATGTGAATTGTGACCGAAATCGTGGGTTTAAAACCACAAATCAGCTGACCAAATCGAACAGGCCACAAACAAAAACTGGTTAAAAACCAAATCAGCTGGCCAAATCGAAAATAGGGTCCCACAGGTGATTTGTCGCGGGCAGGCCTGCGACTAAGTTAGTCGCGGGCCAATCTTTAGTCGCAGGCGGCCCGCGAGTAACTTAGTCGCGGGCCGCCTGCGACTAAAGATTGGCCCGCGACTAACTTAGTCGCAGGCCTGCCCGCGACAAATGATGAGCTTAGTCGCAGCGAATTTAGTCGCGGGCGTCCTGGTCTTAGTCGCAGGCGACGCCTGCGACTAAATCACTCCTTTGTCACAGGCCTGCCCGCGATTATATTCGACCGGGCCTGCGACTATATTATATTTTTTTTGTAGTGTTGGTGCATCTACACACATCACTCGTAGAGATGGCGGAGACATCTCAATCAAGGCGTGGTCTAAAGGTTTCGAGTTCTCATCTCAAAGTTGAGAAGTTTGATGGAACAAATAACTTTGGAGTTTGGCACGGGGAAGTCTTGGATTTGCTTGCTATGCAAGATCTTGATTTGACGCTCGACGAGAAGCTTGAAGAATTGTCAGAGACGGAGTGGACGAAGCTGAACCATCAAGCTTGTGGGACTATCCGTTCTTGTCTTGGGAAGGATCAAAAGTATCCATTCATGAAGATTACGATGGCAAAGGAGTTATGGGACAAACTCGAAGCCAAGTTCATGCAGAAAAGTGTAGAGAACAAGCTCTACTTGAAGAAGAAGCTTTTCCGCTTTGACTACAAGAAAGGTACCTCCATGGTAGACCATTTGAATGACTTTAACAAAATCATTACAGATTTGCAAAATTTGGATGTTGATATCGCTGATGATGATAAAACTTTGTTATTGCTAAATTCACTACCTGAATCATATGAATTTCTTACGACTACGTTATTGCATGGGAAATATCAAATTAGTTTTGATGACG
Organism: Linum lewisii; assembly: GCA_034768395.1. Lineage (NCBI taxonomy): Eukaryota > Viridiplantae > Streptophyta > Magnoliopsida > Malpighiales > Linaceae > Linum > Linum lewisii. The sequence continues at coordinate 51,014,175 of CM068301.1, read as the reverse complement.
TTTCCAATGCTTTGATGAATAACGAGGTACGGAGGAAGGATAAGGGATCTTATCGAGAGTCAAGTTCCGACGCCCTTATTGTTCGTGAAGGACCAATTCTCGAAAGAAAGGAGAATATGGAAGGTTAAGGTCAAAGTCAAGAGGAAAATCGGTGGAGCGCAAGAAGCCTGAGAGAGATGAGTGTGCTTACTACCGTAAGAAAGGCCATTGGAAGAAGGATTGCCCAATCATAAAGGAGAGGGAGTCAAAGGCAAATGTGGCTTGTGAAGATCATAGCGACAAAGATGATGCCTTGACGGTTTCACTCTCAGTTTCTCATCCTGACGAGTGGATTCTGGATTCGCCTTGCTCGCACCACATGTGTCCTGACAAAGGACTATTCTCTGAACTTGAAGAATTTGAAGGTGGAGTTGTTTACATGGGAAACAACACCACATGCACCATCAAGGGGAATAGCTCGGTGAAGTTGAAGATGTTCGATGGCATTGTTCGAACACTCACTGATGTTTGATATGTCCCTGGTTTGAAGAAGCATTTGATTTCTCTTGTAGATTTGGATGACAAAGGTTATCGCATCACCATGGAAGGCGGTCAACTCAAGGTGACCCAAGGTGTTTTGGTGGTGATGAAGGGGACTCAAAGAGCCAACTTGTACTTTCTCAAAGGAAGCACAAAATTTGGAGAAGCAGCTGTTGCAAACTCAAACGAGGTGGATATGTCAAAATTGTGGCATATGAGACTTGGACACACCAGAGAGAAGCCACTTCAGACTTTGGTGAACCAAGGAGTGCTCAAAGGTGCAAAATCGGGAAAGATCGAATTTTGTGAACATTGTGTCTATGGAAAGCATAGACGTGTGAAGTTTGGTAGGACAATACACTGAACCAATGGTGTTTTGGATTATGTTCACACTGATGTATGGGGGCCAACCAAGCATGAATCATAGGGAGGAAGAAGGTGGTTCGTCACTTTCATTGATGACTTCTCAAGAAGAGTTTGGACTTACCCAATGAAGCACAAAGATGAGGTCATGCGAGTCTTCCTTGAGTGGAAGAAAATGGTGGAGAACCAAACTGGCTGGAAGATCAAGAAGCTGAGATCAGACAATGGCGGAGAATACAAGTCTGATCCATTCCTGGAGATATGCCGAGAAGAAGGAATTGTTCGCCACTTCACAGTTCCTGGAAAACCTCAACAAAATGGAGTCGCTGAGAGGATGAATCAAACTTTGATTCAAAAGGTTAGATGTATGCTTTCTCAAGCCGGTCTAACCAGAGCATTTTGGACAGAGGCTCTCAGCTATGCAGTCCACTTGGTCAATCGATTACCCACTACATCTCCTGGTGGGAAGACGCCTCTTGAAGTTTGGTCTGGTGAGCTGGTGAAAGACTATGACCAATTGCACATTTTTGGTTGTCCAGCTTACTATCATGTGCAAGATTTGAAGTTAGACCCACGAGCAAAGAAGGACAAGTTCATGGGTTTTAGCATTGGTGTCAAAGGGTATCGACTTTGGTCCCCAGAGAGTAAGAAGATCGTCAATAGTCGAGATTTGGTCTTTGATGAGTCAGTGATGTATTCAACAAGAGAAGACAAAGACAACGAAGCACAAAGAGAAGGAAAACATGTTATTTTCCCTTTGGTCAAAGAAGCTATCGAGCAAGTGGTGGAGAATCCTCAAGAGGTGGAGGAGAATTCACAAGAGGTGGAGCAAAATCCACAAGAAGATGAACCTGAGTCTATTGCAAGAAATAGACCTAGAAGGGAGATTCGAAGACCTGCTCGGTTTAAGGACATGGTGGCATATGCACTCCCAACAATTGAAGGAGTTCCCAAGAGCCTTCGTGAAGCCGTCCAAAGTCCCGAACATGTGAAATGGCAAGAAGCCATGAAAGAGGAGATGAAGTCTTTGGAGAAAAATAAGACTTGGTCATTGGTGCCACTTCCACCGGGAAAGAGAGCAATTGGGTGCAAATGGGTGTTTGCAAAGAAGGATGATAAATCTGGAGTTCGCTTCAAGGCCCGACTTGTAGCGAAAGGCTATGCTCAAAAGGAAGGGATGGACTACAATGAGATTTTCTCACCGGTGGTTAAGCATTCGTCTATTCGAATTTTATTGGCATTGGTTGCTCAATTTGATCTCGAGCTTGAACGACTCGATGTCAAGACAGCTTTTTTGCATGGAGATTTGGAAGAGGAAATCTACATGGCGCAACATGAAAAAGAGAAATGGGTATGCAACTTGAAAAAGTCCTTATATGGGCTAAAACAGTCCTTATATGGTATAAAACAGTCTCCTCGTCAATGGTATAAAAGGTTTGATCTATTAATGACTCAGCATGGATTCACTCGAAGCCCATATGACCATTGTGTGTATTTTCGACAACTTGGTGACGGTTCCTTCATTTATTTGCTCTTGTATGTCGATGACATGCTTATTGCATCCAAGACCAAGGTGGAGATTGATAAATTGAAGGTTCAACTTTCGAAGGAGTTTGAGATGAAGGACCTTGGAGAAGCAAAGAAGATACTTGGGTTGGAGATTAAGAGAGATCGTGAGGAAGGTACGGTTTGGTTAACTCAATAGAGTTATTTGAAATTTTTTTTGAAGAAATTTGGTATCAATGATTCAACCAAACCGGTTAGTATACCGTTTGCTTCACACTTCAAACTTAGTGCAGCCATGTGTCCAAGTACAGAAGAAGAGAAAAGGACATGGAAAAGGTTCCTTATGCAAATGCGATTGGCGCTTTGATGTACGCTATGGTTTGCACCAGACCTGATAATTCTCAAGCAGTGAGCATGGTGAGTCGTTACATGCACAATCCTAGCGAGGAACATTGGCAAGCAGTAAAATGGATTTTGAGGTACATCCATGGTACCGTTGATGTGGGTCTCAAGTTTCAAAGGAAGGAGAAGATTGAGATGGATCGACTTGTGGTTGGATATGTGGATTCTGACTATGTTGGTGATTTGGATAAACGTCGATCCACCACTGGTTATGTGTTCACTATGGCTGGTGGACCAGTTTGTTGGTGTTCGAATCTCCAGTCAACTGTTGTATTGTCTACTACCGAAGCTGAGTACATGGCGGTCACTGAAGCTGTGAAGGAAGCTATTTGGATGCATGGTTTGGTCAACAACTTGGGGATTGCTCATAAACCCATTAAGGTGTTTTGTGATAGCCAAAGTGCTATTTGTTTATCGAAGAACCAAGTTCATCATGACCGAACGAAGCATATTGATGTTCGCTTTCATTTTGTTAGAGAAATTGTTAATGAAGGTGGCATTCGACTTTTGAAGATTCTAACGGAAGACAATCCCGTTTATATGCTGACAAAGGTGGTGACTCGAGATAAATTCAAGCATTGTTTGGATTTGATCAACATTGAAAGAAAACACTAATCGTGTGCTTGGCGGCATCCACACTTGGTTTCGTGCTTGGAGGAATTTCTGCCAAGGTGGATATTGTTGGAAATTGATAGAAATTAATTGAAGACATGAACTATTGTTTAGTTCATGTATTGAAGGTTGTGAATGCACCAAGCATTCATTTGGTACATGGAACACATTCTCCAAGAGTTAACTTGGGGAAATGCATTGGTGTGGTTCCATGTATGAATTGATTAGGTGATTTGAATGTGCTCATCTAATGTGTGGAGTGTGAGCCTATAAAAGGCTTTGGTAGAATGGTGTAGAGATCATCAATCTCATCATCCATTTGAGAGTGAGTGTGAGTCTTCTTAGACATTTGTGAGTTGAGAGAAACTCTTGTAGAGATAGGAGAGTGTGTGTCCACTTCCTACTCTTTGTAATCACTCAAGATAATGGATTTGTGTGTTGGCTGTCGTCCGTGGAGTAGGAGAAACATTTTCTCCGAACCACGGTAAATCCTTGTGTCCCTCTTTCCTTTAGTTTGTGTGGGTGTGTTGGTGTTCAACAGATTCGCTTCCGTTCATAGCGCAACAAGCACAACAGATTCTTGATATATTGGGATGGTGGAAGACAAAGGATGTGAAGCATCTGGTGCTTAGTGACATTGCAAGAGACATCCTTGCAATCCCAATATCGACTGTGCCTTTCGAGAGTGCTTTTAGTGCAGGTGGTAGAGTGTTAGGCTCATTTAGAAGTTCTCTATCACCTAAGATTGTTGAGGCAGTAATATGTTGTGGAGATTGGATGAGATCTTCAAAGTTTTCATCAATACGAGACGAGGAGGATGATTTAAATGTTGGATGAAGGAAAAGAACTTGAAGATGGTAAGATCGCATTACTTTTAGTGTTTTACAAATTTTACTTTTACTCTTTTTGGTATTTGGTCTAATTATTTGTCTGTAATGTAGCCCTACGATCCTTTGTCGATACTACCAAGAACAATCCATCGCCTATAGTCGTACCAGAGACAACCAGAGATAATGATTGTGCTCGTCAAAATCCTCTTGAGAACCAGAGGGTTGTCGAAGTTGAAAGTACGGACAGTGGAACATGAAGGTAAGCTAGAACTGAGAGGGGAGTTTTGTTTGAGGTTCTCACTTCTCTATTCTGATGTATTTCAACAGTCTTTGTACGTTTGTTTCAACTATAAGTGGACATACTAAGTACGGCCACCTACATGACAACATAATAATATTAGCGTTTGTACGTACCTACCGCCCTATGGGCAGTGTGTCATTTTGGTCTATTTATATATCATATTTTCAATTCATAACTTCCTTATTATAAAATAAAATTAATTATAAAACTTTGTATGATGAGTTGATGACATATTGTCAATTCTATATTTTTGTTTTAATCGTAAAATCTTATAATTTCCTTAATAAATTATAAAATATATTGGCTCCGGATCCAGATCCAACCTTTAAAGGTTGGACCGTTCCAACCAAAACTAGAGTAACTCAAATACACTGCTAATCCCCTGCTTCGGAACCCTCAACCACTGCCTCAATTAATGTCGTTAACTAGTTAACACCGATAACTGACGAAGTTAAATAGTTAACTGAAGAAATTAACTTGTTAACTAGTTAATGTCGTTAATTGAGGAAGTTAACTAGTTAACTGACGAAATTAACTTGTCAACTAGTTAACACCGTTAACTGACGGAGTTAACTAGTTAATTGGAAAAGTCAGATCCGGATCCGGTCAACTGTTTGAACAAGATAAAAAAACTATCAACCGTTAGATGAAACCTTGATTGATCTAACAGTCCATAAAACGTTGGAACCAAATCCAACCCCTTGCAAGGGTTGGACCCTGATCCGCCTCCAAATATATAGACTTGTATTTCCTTTTTAGTTATTATATTGTGGCATGTGAAAAGAGATAAAGAATACCTTATCACATATGATAATTAATTTTTGATTGCACACCTCGCTTTCTTATAGGTAATCTTATTTTTTCCAAATTTATTATGTTCATTAATTTTGAAGAATACAAATGTTAAAATAAATATGTAGTGAACTTCATGTTGATATATTTAATTCTTCAATTTATTGAATTAAATAGAGGTTTAACCAACATATTATTTAATTTGTACTTTTACTTTATCATATAAATAAGCTCTCTAAGCCAAAATAATATAAATAAGCTCCAAATAGGATAATATTGCACTCTATATTATATGATTTAATCTAAAGCGTTTATCCAATAAATTATTAACTCATAGTGTTGTTGAATTCCTCTCATAGGTATCAAATCTCTCTATTTATTACTTGTTAAAAACATAACTCAAATATAACTTATGAAAAATGACCAATGCATCATACTAAGACTTGAGTAGGGCTGGAAGTAAACCCGTACGGGTCTGGAATTACCCGAACCCGTGAGGGTTTAGGGTACCCGTAACCTGTTCGGGTTCGGGTTTGGGATCAAAATTTTGGATTAGGGTACCCTAAACCCGTACGGGTTAAACCCGAACTACCTGTTCTACCATTTCCAAGATTCAAATCCAAAATAATATACGTATAGATGTATGAAAAGGAAGGTGAGGTAGAAGATGTTCAACACCTTTGAAATAATATATATGAAATGGAATCTATTCAGTTCGGCCATCTCTAATAATTCAAGTAATAAAATAATATTAAGTCCTTTCATATTTCTCCTCATGGTAATGTTCTGTTTTTTCATGCCGGTAAAAATACATAAAAAAGTAGAAGTCATAGTGTGAAAATTTTGGTATATAGTTGCTCACTATTGACTCCATGTTACGAATAAGATATTCATTTGAGGTGTGTCATATACACTTCCATCGGGGATATCATATTATCATATCATATAACATATTGGATTTTAATTGGAATAATATGTACGTAGTAAGGGAACCCGGACTCGTTCGGGGTTAGGGTTCCCGTAACCCGATCGGGTTCGGGGTCTGGGATGAGTTTTGAGCATTAGGGTACCCGTAACCCGTAATAGTTAGGGTTAGGGTACCCGAACCCGCCCCGTTCTCCAGCCCTAGACTCGAGCTTGTGAACTTGCTCAGCCTTGCCCAATCATCACTACTCGTGACTAAACTTGATGATCAAACAACCTAGGATATGTCCAACTATGACTCTATGAATCACAATGTTTGGCCTATGATATGATTGATTGATGCCCAGTTAGCTTGCATCTTGATTAATCTTTACCCATCTAACTTGATTGACTTGAATGTTATACATAATCATATACAATTTTTTTCACAAACTCATTTTAATATTTAAAAATGTATTCAAAAAAATGATTGATCTCCATGACACCAACTCATATGATTTGATAAATCAAAATATTTTTGACTTGTGATGTGATTGATCATGGCCTAATTAACCAAGTTGGCCTAATTAGCCTCCAACTTGGTGACATAACCCATCTAACTTAAATGAATAAAATATTATACAAATACAAATAATTTTTTCAAAAAATAATTACAATAAATTAAAATGTATGCAAGTCTATTAGTGATATTATTATAATCTTGAATTGACAACAAACTAGACACTTCTAATTATATAATCATAAAAATCAAATATAAACTAATGAACTTAACATATCACAGGCAGGACATACTAGTTTATCACTATTCATATGAACTACTTATTGTATATGTGTGTATATATTAACATAATAATATTAATAAATATACAAATATCTTACACGATTAAATTTTAATAAAAAAATATTTACATGATTTCTTTTTTATTTATTTTCTAATAGCATTTACAACTTCTCTAGTTTATGTTTTTTTCTTCACATATGTTTAAACATTTTATTTTCTACACTTTACGCACTATCATAACTTATTTCTAATATATGAAAACTACAATATTCTAGTTGAAGTGAATGATTATGATGTTGTTTTGCTAGATAAAATATGATATGTTAAAAAACTAATGATGTTATTTTATATTATATAATACCCTAAAATATAGATACTCATGGCCCCGTGTCTACATGTTTAGTAGGATATTAATATATTTTTTGAATTTTCTTACAACAAATGAGTAGTGTATTATGATGATTACGAGAAAAATAATATGTTAATATGATATCTAAACTATAGAGTCCAACCTACTTGAACATCGTCATACCTAGACTTAAATGATAAAAAACATAAATTTTCTATCTTGATTTGTTGGAATGATTTTCTTAATTTTTATAACCCCTACACGATATATACTATATATGGTTAAGGGTATATCATAATACATTTACGTTTTTAATATTAATTAATAATTTTTTTAACATAATTTTCTAGTTGGGTATTGTATTTAGATTATGATATAGCAATATGAATAAATAAAGTAAAATAAATTAGTTTGAATCTTTGTATGTTTTAGATATATAAATTATTTGATTTTAAAAATTATATTTTATTATAAAGTATAAAATTTATATTTATAATTCTAAGGGAAAATAGCACTATGCCCCCCTCTACTTTTCTAACTGAACATATAGCCCCCTATACTATAAATCGCTCGTTTTACCCTCCTACTTTGACCATTTTGTCATTTGGGTCCTTCCGTTCCAACTTTGGTATTCATAACGTTAATTGATGAGTATTCAGTACACCACGTTATTTCCAATAGCCATGTATTAGCTTACTAAGCATTTTTTAATTATGAATATACGTATATTTATGGTTAGATGAGATGAAATCGACAAATAAAATATGGTTTTAAAATCATTCGTATTTCACCATACTCTTCGTGATTCCTCCCCAAGTTACCTCTCTAACCAACTCTTCATCTCCTACCTCTATTATCTCTCTTTGTCGGTTTGTGGATGTGTCCAGATTTAATGTTAAGAAGATAAAAGTTGAAACGGAAGAACCAAAACGGCAAAGTAGTCAAAGTAGGAGGGGTAAAACGAGCGATTTATAGTATAGGGGCTATTTGTTAAGTTGGCAAAGTAGAGGGGGCAAAGTGCTATTTTCCCTAATTCTAAGGTACTAAATAAGCGTAGATTATAGAGTTAGAAATAAATACAAAAATGCAATCAATAAGACATTTAATAAGATAGTTACATTATGAATTTTGATATAAAAAATTAAGGATGATGTGGAAATTTGAGAGAAGGGCAGTGGCGGAGATAGGTGGCCACCCTGTGTCCTAGCCTAGGGTTCTCAGAAGCCCGAAGCTATAAAACCCATGTATTTTAGGAAGGTTAAATGGTTAGAGCCCACCGTAATTTAAAATCCAGGTTAGTGTAAAATTTATTTTTGGCCCAACTATAATAAATTATAAGCCCATAAATTTTAAAATCCAACACATGTATTTTATTTCCTCTCTTTCCAAACAACTCTTTCTTTATTCTCTCATCTTTTCTCTAGGCAAGTAGCGGACACAAAGTCCACCAACAATCAAACAATCTTTTTTTACCAAAAAAAAAACATTATTTTTATTCACTTTCCTACCCCATAGCCCTAACTTTTTTTGTTTCCTCTCTTTATTTACTGTCTCCTCTCTTTCTCTGGGAAGTTGCAGACAGCAACAACAACAAAAAGAGAACAAAATTTGCTGCTGTTATTTTTGCAACAAAAAATTCTTTTTGGCTTCTTTTGGGTAATCAAGTGGTGGGTCTCCTATTTTGATTAGCTACAAATCTACAACAACTTCAAAACTCAAATAGTACATGTAAGTATTTTGAACTTAGTTGTAGGGTTTTAAGTAGAGATTTAGAAATTAGGGATTTAGATTGCTCACTTGAAATTGTTAAAATTGAGTTATTGTCTTGTTGATTTGATGAATTGTTACACCTTATATATGTGCAGGGTACATGTATTATAGCTTCTTCAAGTCAACCACCAAAGAAAAAGGGGGAAAATGTTACATTACTTTCTTATTTCCAAAAGGGAAGAGAATCTAGAGATGTTCAAGAGGAAAGTAACATTTCCACTAAAAGTCAACCATCTACCTCTCCTATTCTAATTCCAAATCAACAATCAATGTGTGAGGTAGAAGTCGAAAGAGACCAGGAAAAAGGAAGAAGATAAGTGATTGGCCTCTTGAATTAAGAGATGAGGTTATGAGAAGGTATTTATCACTTGGAGTTTATCAACCACATCATATTTATTTTAAACCTCGACGGTTTAATGACAAATCTTGAAGTTTTCAATAGCAATGGTACAAGGAATTTAAATGGTTTGAATATTCACCCACCACTCATAAGGCTTATTATTTTCCATGCTTTCTTTTTGGAGAAAATGAGAAGTCAACTACTGCATTGTTACTTGATGGGTTTGATACTTGGAAGATAGTGCATCAAGGTAAAGAATGTGTTTTCCACATTCATATTGGAACATCATCATCATTAGTTCATAATAAGTGTGTTGCTTCTAGCATTGCTTTGATGAAACCCTATGCACATATTGATCAAGTAATCCAAAGAATCTCCAGGGAAGAGGTTAGTAAACATAGATTGCGGCTAAAGGCAACAATCATAGTTATTCAACGACTAGCCTTGCAAGGATGTGCATTTAGAGGACATGATGAGTCACAAAGGTCTATGAATCATGGAAATGTGATTGAGTGGATATACTTATTAACACAATGGACGGCCGATGTCAATGATGTTCCTCTTTATAATTTCCCCAAAAATGTGAAAACATTTCTCCATATATACAAAAGGAGATTTTGGCAATTATGGCAAATCGAGTGCATTGACAGATACGTGAAGAAGTTGGAGATGCTTATTTTTTTATCCTAGTTGATGATACCCAAAATGCATCGGGAAGAGAACAAATGGCTCTCATTTTGAGATTCATTAATTTTGCAGGTATTCTAATTAAGCGATTCTTTGCTATAAAGGGTGTTTCTGAAACTTCTTCAGAAACTTTTAAGCAAGTATATTTGATTTTCTTTCTCACTATAATCTCCAAGTTGAAAAATTACGAGGTCAAGGTTATGATGGTGCTAGTAACATGTTAGGGAAATTTAATGGACTTAAAGCATTGTTTCTGAAAGATTATCCATATGCATATTTTGTCCATTGTTTTGCTCATAGGCTACAACTGTCGTTGGTCTCTTCTGCAAAGGACTGTGATCTGATTTGGAATTTTTATTCCATTTTGGATAAAGTGATCAATATTTTCAAGTCATCTCCTAAGTGTAATACATAGCTACAAGAACACCACATAAGACATATTGATGCAATGTTAGAAAGTGGTGATATTCAATCTGGACAAGGAGCTAATCAGATAACAACTTTAAAGCGTTATGGTGCTACTCGTTGGAGTTCTCATTACTCTTCTATTAAAAGCATCATATCTATGTTTTCTGCAATTGTCGAAGTGATTAGAACTATGAAAGATCACAATACAAAGCGAATTGCTCGACCAAACGTCCCCAAGCTTCAAACCTTGATTCCAGGAGTTGTAGAGCTCAGATTCAAGATCCGTTTCTTGCTACGTGTTCCTGGAGACGAGAGGAAGAGATCTCATGTCTCGGTTCTTGATATTTGGAGTTAGGCGTTGTCAGTGGCAGAAGGAAGAAACTACATTTTTTGAGAAGAAGAGTTTGGTTGTTTGAGTTCTAGAAGTTGTTTTAGAGCTTCGTCTTCTTGTCAGGTGAGAGTTTAGCGTACGATAGGTAGTTATGGTTGATGTGAGGAGTTGGAATTATGACCTAGATGAATGTAGGAATTGCATGAAATTGGAAGAGAGTAAAAGATGATAATTGTCATGTAATTGTTTGTTATGTGATTTATGATGATTGCCGAATGTTGGGTGATTGCTAATTGATGTGTTGGTTGATGATTGATGGCTGATTTGTTTGTGTGAGATTGGGGAAACTTGATTAACATTGATGATAAACCGATCGGAACTAGTAAAGAGTGATAGGAGGGACGGGTCTGTGAACATTGAGAATTATGTTTATACTGCTATTGTTGTGGTTGCAAGAGGGTGGTCCTCCAATGTGGGGTCGCCCTATAAATGATGAATAGATGAATGGCCCTGTCAATGTGGGGTCGTCCTATGAAGGATGAACATGAGGATAACCCTAAGACTCACGACATGGCTATCCTTGTACTTGCAGGTAGGGGTGGCTGCTGAGCTAGCCGTTTACCCTTAAATTGTTTTTGATCTATGGAATGTTGATTGAAATGAGTTGCAATTGTAAACGTGGTGTTGGATGAGTTAATGTTATGTGTTGTGTTGAGTGGAATCAATGTATGATGAATTCGTGTTGTGTGATTCATATGAGTGAAATGGATGTTATGTGTAATGGTGATTGATAGCGTGACATGTGGTTATTGTCATAAGTTGGAGTCTTGAATGTGAATTGGGAAACGATTGAGGGGTAAGGATGTCGGAATTGGTTGAATTGTGGCTAGGGATCATGTTAAATGAAATATGTGAAATATATGGATTATGTAGTTAAATATAGGATTGCATGAACTGGAGAGTCGAACCGATAAATTGAGTGACTTGTGTGATTGTATGGTTGACTAGGTGGCTAGAAATGAGAGTGAGGAGTTGAAACTGGACTTAGAAGGGAACTAGGTCTTGCATGAATTAATGAGGGTAAAACTGATTAACTGTCTTGTGATTTATGTGTGAGGATTGTACTGATTGATGTGTGATGTTGAGATTGGGATGGAACATGACGGCTAATGATTTTGAACTAGAAATGTGAGATAGGATGGGATGGGATGATCTAAATTTATATAATTGTACCTATAGATGTCGGTTGTGGTTTAGTGTAGAGTTGAAACTATGAGCTGATATATGATGTGATGTGAACTGTGTTGGATTGGTCCATGAATTGAAATGTGTTGTTGTGCTGAGCGTGGGATTGATGCTGATTTGTTCATGTGTATGACTAGGTTGTGAATTGTGAATTGTTAATGTGAAGAATTACTCTTGGGTGATAATCTAGATGGCTTAGGGATGTCTAATAACTCTCTTAGTGGATTGTTGTTGTGAACGGTGAATGTGTGCAATGTAAATGCATATGATTGATCTGTGTGCTGAATGGTTGAATCATAGTCATGAGATGTATTGTGAAGTAATGATGAACCGTGTGCATGATAACTTGGTTATATTGTTGTAATTGTGAATTGGTGACTCTGGTTATATTTTTGTAATTGCGCTTTGTGATTGTCGGATTGAGGAATGCACCTATGTGATCACTTAGACTGTTTTAGGGAATTAAAACTGGTAACGGTTGAGTCTGATTCCATTGTTGGTATTTTCTTTAGGAGTTTGGGATCACTTCTTTTCGATAGGTTCAACGCATACTTAAACCCAGTGGGTTCACTCAATTTCAATAGGAAATTGACCCCCCTCCCAGTTTCTCTTTTCAGGTGCGCATGGTTAGAGTGAATGAGTTAAAGTCAGGAGCTTATTTGTGTGTCGAGTGTCGATGTGTTCTTGACGTGGAGAAGATCTTCGGAGGCTTGGACTAGGAGTTGACCATCTTTTGGATTTATGTTGACTATTTTGGGCTGGGGATGTTTTGTATCGTTGATTTTAACTTGGGATTTTAAAGGAATCTTGGTTTGAATTGTATCTTTGTAATAAGTTTTGGATTTTGAATAGTGGAGGCACTTCCGACTTACGCTTGTTTTAAGTTTTAATTAGATTTCAATGTTGTATTCTCCTTTATTTTATTGTTGTCTTTTCGAGTGATGTTCAAACCGGTTCGACCATGATTTTAACCTGGGTCGGTTTGGGATGGGTGTTACAAAGTGCACGTGCCACTTCAAGGAGGTGTTGGTGCTTCCTATCGACAACGCCGTTTTGTTGCGGTGTGTCGGTACAAGAAGTCTCGAGTGTAATCCTGCGAGCATCATAATATTGACAAATGTTGCGAGATTGAAACTCGTGGCCATTGTCCGTTTAGATGCATTTCACGGCTTTGGAGAACTGTGTACGAGCCATATTGTAGAATGCCGGAATGAGGGCGCCAACCTCTGATTTATGCTTCATCAAATATACCCAAAGTGCGCGGCTAAAATCATCCACAATCGTCAAGAAGTAAGTAGCACCAGTAAAAGATGGTGTTCGATAATCTCCCCATATATCACAATGAATTAACGCAAAGCAAGAAGTAGTTTTAATCGAACTAGGAGAAAAAGGTTGCCTTGTCTGTTTTGCTTGAAGACAAACATCACATCTATCTATCTTATTACAAGAGTCAATGCTAGCTCTGCCAAATAAATTATGAAGTTTATCAAAAGAAGTATGACCTAATCTGCGCTGTCAATGTTGAGTATAAGTTGTATCACGTTGAGTCGTCAAAGCGGCCAATGGTCGTGACACATCTCCTTCCCAATAGTATAACCCATCTCGCAACCTACCTCTCCCAATCAAGTTCTTCGTTGGTAGGTGATGAATTGTAAAATAGGGTATCAAATACTACCCAGCTAAAAGCAAGATAGATCATATTCTACGGGTCTCTTCTAATCGTTTACTCAAAAGAACTGACAAATTATTCGGGTTTCAACACGTTGTGCGTGGTGTGAGTTCCACGACTTCTAAACTAAAATGCAAGGAAATTGAAAAGAAATTAAAAGACAGATTGATTGATTGATTTGACTTAATGAGATGACAGACAAGCTTAGATTTCGAATCCCCCTAAGATCACCAGAGCATTGGCGATCACAAGAGTAGCGATTTTCAATCCTAATTCATTCAGTTCTCAGACACCACCATAACTCCTTATCCTTAGGTTTAAGTTCCGCGAACGTTCGCTCTATCGGATCTAATTACCAAGATTAATTAACCATCTGTCGTTCACTTCTACAACGGAGAACTAACTAGTGCAATTACTTGTGATTAATGTGTTACTCTAGAAGCGGATTAACCCTAAATGGTTCCCACGAAAGGCACACTCCATTGAATAGGTTAACTGATTGATTTGATGTTTTAAAGTAAGGCAGACGTTTTTTTTATCCTTAACTTAACAAAAATCTAATCTAAGTGATCAAGCTAGAAAAGAAACTAACATGAAGAACAAAACAATCATGCAAGAGAAAGTGTCTGAATTTGAATCTAATTACCACCGATCCGTGACCGCTTTAAACCAACGGGTCACTTAGTGTTCATCTAATCTAAGCTCTACGAGTTTAGCTACTCATGACTATCACAAAGGAATCAAAAACAACAAAGGAGTTCATCATACAGAGGAAGAACAAATAAGGACTGAAAAATCTAATTCTGTTGACTCCAGAGAAGTTCCGATCTCTAGCAATCTTCACTGATAGCTTCGAGTACTCCGATGGGGAAGATGGTGTCAATATCTCTCCGGGAAACTCTCAACTCTCTCTCAAGCTCTAAGTTTGGAAATTAATCCTGGAATAAGTGTACCCTCAGATCTCTTCCGTCGGTTTGCTTGAATAGGAGTTGTCCAAGGCTGTGTCGAAAGAAGGGACTTCTCGGCGAGAACATTGAAAGTTCTTGCCGAGAAATTTAATTCAAAATCACTCTTCCTCTTGATGACACTCGATTTGACATGATTTTCAGCCTCATTTAAGCGACATTTCCTTGCTTGAAACGTGGTTTTAGGGGTAAAATAGCGAATATTCACTCAACTGCCCTATTTCCTATCGATTTGGTTACTTTGGCCCTTTTTGGGTCTATTTGATGGTTTTCTAGTGTTTTTGTGATAGCACGGGTTTTTGCCATCATTTACATAGCCACGGACGTGTTCAAAACCTCAAGAAGTGAACCGAATCGAAACCAGAAGTCAAACTGATCAGAGAATCAATCAAACCACTGCCCAGCACTAAGTTTTTGCCGAAAACCTTAGAGTTTTCGGCGAAAAGATGTTAACAAACACAGTCAGCTGATTTACACTGAAGTTTTCGGTGAAAACTTCCATAGTTTTTGCCGAAAATCCTAGAAGAAACCCATCGAAGATCCAGCTGAAGTTCTCGGCGAAAAGTTCAAGACTTCGCCGAAAACTATCGAACAAAGTACACAAAAGGAATTAACTGAAGTTTTCAGCGAAAACTCTTAAGTTTTCGCCGAAAATCTCCTTTTCTGGCAGTCTTCGAAACCTAATGCATAGGGTCGATAGATAGAGTTTAGAGAGTTCGAAGAATCGTGGAGAGATCATGATGCCATCCTTCCATGACAATGCGGGATAACAAAACCAAACAAACAAGTACAAAGAAGCAAAAACTAAAACGAAAGGAAGTGAATAGATCGGTCCACTACTAAATGCTTTCTTAGGATTGAGAAAGTCCCCGGCAACGACGCCAAAAACTTGATGTGTGAATTTCAACTCACAACATTCAAGGTCGTATTCCACGGGGTCCTCTCATAAACTAATACTCACACTTCTGATAGACGGTTTAGACATTTGAAATTGGTTTGGTTTGATTAAGAAATTCAGAAACAAAGGCAAAGAATAGCAATACTAACAAAGATTAAACAAGAGAGAAAGGTGGATCAAATCAAAGACAAAGGGGTTCTCTTGGTGGGTAGTTTCATCATGCTCAAGAGGACTAATTGAACAAACAAGCCAATCAAGATCGAGCTTGCATTCGGATGACCATGCATTTCACTTCTATAGACTTAATGCACTCTCGTAGCACCAAATCCCTATCCTAATACCAATCAATTTAGGCTCTCGCTCTCAAGCTAAGTGAAAAAGGATGCATTCTAAGTGTTTGATGAAATGCTGAGACACAAGACCCTCTCTTAGAACTCTATGACCACAAGGCTAGGCATAACACTCATATATCAATGCCCTAACACTAAGAGATCCACCAAAAAGCCTTTCAAAACTCAATTGAATGAAAATCCACATGCACACCAAGTGTTCGATAAAATGCCCAAGAGAGAAATCAAGTGGAAATGGTTGAAATAAGTTTATCTAATCTCTTAGAACACATTCACTTCAATCCCTAGACCTACAATCCATGCAATCCAAGCACTCTAATGCATTAAATCACATTGAATGGACCAAATCAAGCAAACATGGCATAAATTGGCAATAAGAACAAGTCTAGAAATCATCCTCATACAACCAAGATCAATCATGGCAAGTCTATACAATCATGCCTCTATCATGGCACAACTAATCTACCCATCCAAGAATGAACCCTAGAAACTCAGCCACACATGGCCAAAGGGTAAAGAGAAGGAAGAATGGTCACCAAGAACACCATGGATGAATCCTTGTGATGATCTTCAATTCTCCACTTGTAAGCACTTCTCCCAAGGTTTGTTTGCTTCAATCCTAGCTCCAATGGCTTCAATAAGCTCCACTTAGCTCCAGAAATGAGTCCTAGGGTTTACGGGGTCATAGGTATGTGTTTGGGGTTCAAGGGAGATGAAAGAATGCCCCAAAATGGCCAAAAACGCGGGTATTTATAGTGCAGGGGGCAGTGCACGGCGTGCACCACTGCACGGTGTGCACCCTTGCACTCTGCATAAATCCCGAACTTGCAATGGCCATAGATCCCTCGTCCGGACTCCAAAAGACCTCCGTTTCCTCCTATGTGCTCCTTGTCATCCGTACTTCGAATAACCATAACCTGAAAATGCACAGAGGTAACTCCAATAGACCACGAATTTGGCTCCAAAGTGGCAACCAGACAACAAATGGACGTTTTGCGCAAAACTTCAATAAAAGCATATAAGGCATGACATTTCACGATCGAACACGAGCATTTCATAGGTCAATAATAGGCTCAAAATTCACTAAATAAAGTCACATCAAACTCCCCTACGACTAAGCTTTGCTTGTCCTCAAGCAAATGAATTAGAAAACATCCAAGTTCACAAATGACAAGATCGGTCACATTGAGACTCAAGCATTAACAATTTGGCATAGACTGTTCCACAAACAAACTTAACCTACACATGCAAGAACATCAACCAAACAAGTCTAGACCTCACTATTTTCTGCACACTTCAAGTAGTAATCAATTAGGACACAGTTCTTACCGACCACAATAACACCAACTCTAATCAAAAGGACTTGAACTCGGGATATGGAACGGATTAGGTGGAAGTAGGGAAATTTTGGAAGTGGTGAGTGATCGTGACGTGGCTATCGACTCGACTTCGTCCGACTCTAGATCTACACTTTACAAGCTCCAGCTAGGATTTCTTTCTTCCAAGGCTTTTCTTCCCCCACTTGCTTACTGCATACTAGTGCTCGATCCAACACTTCACTTATGTGTTGGAACGGCCTATCTCACAGTCTTTGCCTTTGCTAGTGCTCAACCCGACACTTCACTTAGGTGTTGAGCTTGCCTAGCTTTTCTTTCGGCACTTCAAGAACTTAAGCAACTTGAACACTTTCTTTTGAGCATTTTCTTTTGAACATTTTCTTCACACTTTCGCCTTTCTTCACACATTAAACGTTTGATTTGACAATTAGCCACTTGATCTTTTGCCTTCTATAACTTCCACAAAAGATTTTGATTTGGATTCCATCTAATCTCAAGCCACAATCACGAGGGATAAAAAAGGTGATGAAAGACATGGAGTAGGGCTGAAAATGTGTATCATCCAACAAACATGCCAAGGCTCAACGGGGTTATCCTAAAGGAAACTGATTCGAGTAGGCTTTTTGACTCAATGTGGTGAAATTATAATTGCCTTTATCATCTTAGAACGGTGTTATCGAGCGGTACAAAAACACGTATCAAACCAATCAACCAACATACAAGAGTGATCCAAAATCTGTTCTGGCCTAGACTTACTTGATATTAGTGCCAACATGCTGGTTATAGGTTCTAAGTGGAACAGTTTAAACGTCATTGTGAAAACTTGAAGTCAATTAAACACCAAAAGTCAAGAACTGAACGAATCTACGATAGAGGAATGTGGCAATCAATCAAGAGCATGCACACAATCACAGCATAACATTTCATTTCTACCACAAATAATCATACCAAACCTCAAATTCCCCCTACGACTAGCATGAGCATTGTCCTCAATGGTCAAGAGAGAGAGAGAGAGGGTAAGGTAGAACGAGATTACCACGTTGGTAGAGAAGAGCATAGGAGGTAATAGTGGTGAAAGATTTCCATGACGATCATTGGTGAAGAGTGATCCCAAATGCTTGCTAAACCTTATTCAAAAACTAAAACAACACAAAAACCTCAAAGAACAATTAAAAGCGAAAAAGTAAAGATAACATGGGGTGCCTCCCAAGAAGCGCTTGGTTACCATCTTAAGCTCGACGATACCTGTGTTATGGTGTCCAACTTAGTACCTCCTTCAAGTCAAGTAGCTTCTTCCATGATGAAAGTGGAGTGCCAAGTTGCACCATAAGCAAAGGGTAGACTAGCCATTGAGTAAAGCTTGAGTTCCACATGTTACCTCACCTTGGCTCACTACCTTTGAGTATCGAAGCTTGAGGAAGATAGTAAGATGTGGTGCCACCACTGAGCTCCATCGTCACCAAGTTGGTGATGCCACACAAGGAGTCCTCCGGTTCAAGTATAGGCGGCTCCACTCTTATGACCACCTTAGGAGGGGCTATGAAGCTTGTGTCCGTCTCTTGGCACAAATACTTCATGATTAAGCAAGAAGTTTGAAGGGTACTCTCAACCTTTGGTGGCACCACAATAGGGTGGTGTTGTTCACTTTCGTGCTCCACTCTCTGTACCACCTCTTCTTGAAGAGTCTTCTAATCATCTCTCACCCCCTCTAAGATGTCATCATCCTCAAGGTTCTTTGGTTCTTCTAGCCACGCACCATCGTTGTTTGGTGTGTCCATGGGAAGAATATGCTCTCCAATCTCCTCTACTACCAAATCTTCTACCATGTCAAGAATTTTCGGTTCACAAGTGTCATCTTCATCATCATAAACTTGCTCCACCTTATTGGGTTGCCGTTCATTTTCAAGGATCTCGTTGATGAGCTCCATGCTTTGAGCTAAGCGATTAATCCGAGTCGCATTGTCTTCCGCCATTTGCAAGATCTCTAATATGGAAGGAGGTGGAGGAGGTTCCTCATAGCTTACGAACTCCTCTTACGGACGCTCACTTTCTTTCACCATATTCAAGAGTTCCTCTAACATGGAAGGAGGTGGAGGGTGTTGATCATGGCTTATAAACTCCTCATGAGGCCGCTCACTTTCTTGCACCATCTTTAAGATCTCTGCTAGTATGGGAGGTGGTGGAGAATGTTGTTCATGGCTTGTGAACTCCTCTTGAGGATGCTCACTTTCTTTCACCATCTTCAAGAGCTCCATCTAGCATGGAATGAGGTTGGGAAGGTTGTTCATAGCTTGTGAATTCCTCTTGACAATACTCCAAGAAGATTTGTTGGTAGAGTGGAGGTGGGGAGGAACATTGTTCATTTCACATTGGTGTTGAAGCTTGTTCATCTTGATCCCACCATTGGCTATCTCCCTCACAAGTTTCTTGGCAATGTAGTCAAAATCCCAATTTTAATCTTAAAATCTTACGGTTTTACGATTTCACAGTCTCTAGCGATCTTGATTCCACGCAAAATCTATGGGTCGTAAAATCTAGTAAAATCTCGATCAAAATCTTAGAATCTTATAAAATCAATGATTTTTCTCGTATTTTACGATTTCACTTTCTAGGGAAAATTACCAGTTTGTACAACTACATATAAGTTAGAACAAAGACAATTAAATTAAATTGTTTTTTATATATTTTTGATTAATTAAGTTAGAATTTATTACTAAAAAGTGTCTAAAATCTAATTATTACTTCCTCGAATGACCGCTTTAGAGCCAACATTCTCTTTTTTTTCTTATCTAGACTTTTCAAAGTTGGTTAATGGTCTTCTTATTCTTAATATATTGTTGACTTAAATGTTTCCATAGTAGTTCATAAAATCTTACGATTTTATGATTAAAAACTACGATTATGATTTCACCAGTGTTTTCGATTTCACGTGGAATCACGATTTTGACTACATTGTTTCTTGGTAGTAGTTGGATGAAGTAGGATGACCATAGTAAGGGTTAGGAGTTGGATTCTACCCTTGATAGGTACCATAACCATTACTTCCATACCACGAGTTCATCTTACTTGCAACCTTGCTCCCATGAACTAAATGAGGTAGAGAACGGATTGGTGGATCAATAACTTGCTCGAGGCCTTGAGGTTGTGCTTGGAAGCGAGTGAATCGACTCATACACTAGCACGAGGTACCTACACACAAGCTCAACAAGACACCAAAGAAACACGACAATGCGGGATAACAAAACCAAACAAACAAGTACAAAGAAGCAAAAACTAAAACGAAAGGAAGTGAATAGATCGGTCCACTACTAAATGCTTTCTTAGGATTGAGAAAGTCCCCGGTAACGGCGCCAAAAACTTGATGTGTGAATTTCAACTCACAACATTCAAGGTCGTATTCCACGGGGTCCTCTCATAAACTAATACTCACACTTCTCATAGACGGTTTAGACATTTGAAATTGGTTTGGTTTGATTAAGAAATTCAGAAACAAAGGCAAAGAATAGCAATACTAACAAAGATTAAACAAGAGAGAAAGGTGGATCAAATCAAAGACAAAGGGGTTCTCTTGGTGGGTAGTTTCATCATGCTCAAGAGGACTAATTGAACAAACAAGCCAATCAAGATCGAGCTTGCATTCGGATGACCATGCATTTCACTTCTATAGACTTAATGCACTCTCGTAGCACCAAATCCCTATCCTAATACCAATCAATTTAGGCTCTCGCTCTCAAGCTAAGTGAAAAAGGATGCATTCTAAGTGTTTGATGAATTGTCGAGACACAAGACCCTCTCTTAGAACTCTATGACCACAAGGCTAGGCATAGCACTCTCATATCAATGCCCTAACACTAAGAGATTCACCAAAAAGCCTTTCAAAACTCAATTGAATGAAAATCCACATGCACACCAAGTGTTCGATAAAATGCCCAAGAGAGAAATCAAGTGGAAATGGTTGAATAAGTTGATCTAATCTCTTAGAACACATTCACTTCAATCCCTAGACCTACAATCCATACAATCCAAGCACTCTCATGCATTAAATCACATTGAATTGACCAAATCAAGCAAACATGGCATAAATTGGCAATAAGAACAAGTCTAGAAATCATCCTCATACAACCAAGATCAATCATGCCTCTATCATGGCACAACTAATCTACCCATCCAAGAATGAACCCTAGAAACTCAGCCACACATGGCCAAGGAGTAAAGAGAAGAGAATGAAGAATGGTCACCAAGAACACCATGGATGAATCCTTGTGATGATCTTCAATTCTCCACTTGTAAGCACTTCTCCCAAGGTTTGTTGGCTTCAATCCTAGGTCCAATGGCTTCAATTAGCTCCAGAAATGAGTCCTACGGTTTATGGGGTCGTAGGTATGTGTTTGGGGTTCAAGGGAGATTAAAGAATGCCCCAAAATGGCCAAAAACGCGGGTATTTATAGTGCAGGGGGCAGTGCACGGCGTGCACCACTGCACGGTGTGCACCCCTGCACTCTGCATAAATCCCGAACTTGTAATGGCCATAGATCCCTCATCCGACTCCAAAAGACCTCCCGTTTCCTCCTATGTGCTCCTTGTCATCCGTAATTCGATACCATAACCTGAAAAATGCACATAGGTAACTCCAATAGACCACGAATTTGGCTCCAAAGTGGCAACCAGAAAATGGACGTTTTGCGCAAAACTTCAATAAAAGCATATAAGGCATGGCATTTCACTATCGAACACGAGCATTTCATAGGTCAATAATAGCTCAAAATTCACTAAATAATGTCACATCTGCAACCGAATCAATTAATGGAAGAAGACGCTCAGGAGCTGTTCTAAGAAGAAGATGAGCCCGTCCATAACTATTATGAGCTAGAGGAATCCGATGAAGAATTCTTGGCGGTGGTGGTTGATGAAGGCGTTAAGCTCGTCTATCTTAAAAGCATGGAATTCACCCATCTTGAAGTTGAAGCTGAAGTGGAGCACGAAGAAATCGAGTAGATATCCTCAATTGAGCTTCCGCCGAGCCAACCTATAGATCAAGCCAGACACGAGCACGTGGGAATCGAAGACGTCAAGGGGTTTGGAAGTATACATACTTGATCCTGAGAGACCTCTGGATGATCATCAAGTGGAGAAGATGAGTTCATTGACCACTCCCCGTCGTACTACCTCTTTCTTCCTCCAGTAGGAGAATTCGAGAAGAACTGGTCATCCAACCAGAACCGCGATCTATTGGAGCACTACCGGCTACACCACCCTCTGGAGTGCTATCTGGCACTCAACCGCTGGCCTTGAAGAAGACGATTGACTTCTAGGAACTCCTAAGTTAGGGTCTCTAACAGGTACCGTCCGGCTCAAGGACGTTAAAAGAGAGCGCTTTGTGGGAGGCAACCCACGGCTGAAGTCCGTTTTTGAATTTTTGAGTCAGTCTTTTTCGTCGTTCACGTCGGTTTCGGGGAGCCAAAGTGTTAGTTTTAATTTTCATTACTTTTAATTCTTCTGTCAGGTTTAAAAAAAAGGTTTTCAAACAAGTATTCGGTGAGAACCTAAAAGTTCTCGCCGAAAACTTTGTTATTTT
Source organism: Linum lewisii (assembly GCA_034768395.1). Taxonomy (NCBI): domain Eukaryota; kingdom Viridiplantae; phylum Streptophyta; class Magnoliopsida; order Malpighiales; family Linaceae; genus Linum; species Linum lewisii. Next base: position 50,991,221 of record CM068301.1, on the reverse strand, counting down.
TGCAAACAGTAGCGTCTGTTTTATTTTTGCCAGTTTTCAAAGAAGTTTTGGCGAAAACTTCTAAAGCATACTTGTCTGTTCTTAAAATCAATTTCTTTTTTCGGTCCGATTCCAACGCATACTTGATCATCCAAATCGGAGCTTTGTAGCTCTAGTTATCCCCGAAAGAAGCTTTTCATGTTTTTGGCCAACTTCGTCGCTTTTCGTCCATTTTCTTGAGTCATGTCTTCATGGTTAGTTGTTGGGTTTTCAATGTCAAATCTTTTGACATGCTGATTGTTGAATTTCGATGAGTTTAAATTCAGTCTACCTCGTTTTGCGTGCCTATTGTTTCGGTGTGATTTTTGCTGAACTGATTGAACTTAGATGATCTAGATTGCTCTAGGAGTGTCGTGCCGTGAATTTGAAAAAAAAAGAGTCAAAATATTTTCAATTTTTTTCCCTTAACCGTCTTTGTTCGACTTTTATTCTGTGTGGATCCGGGACACTTGTCCCGGTATCCTTTTGATCTTTTTGTTGTTTTTGTTTTGTAGGAACTTGGGTAGCTACTCCGCTCTACTCCAGACTCTCCGTGCTCATCCACTACACCGACCATCACCTTCTAGGTTCTTTGTATCTCTCTACTCTAGTTTAGTCCTGTGAGGACACAAAATCGTTTAAGTGTGGGGTAGGATTTTAGGACTATGCATGTTCTTGCTTGATTTTCTGTGATTTCGTGGTTCAATTTTGAAATTCTCTAGCATAGATTTGCTCAATTCTTGATTTTGATGTTAAATTGACTTCAATTTTGAACAATGCCGTTTAGACTTTTCCACTTAGAACTTGTAACCAACGTGTCGACACTGATATTAAATGAGTCTAGGTCAGAACAGATCATAAATCACTCTTGTAGTTGAAATTTGAATCAATTAAACGGTTTTGCTTGTTAATCACAAGCTCGATAACACCGTTCTAAGATGATAAATGCTAGCTTCTCCCATGATTTTCACTCCATATTTGTTCACCTGTGATTGTGGCTTAAGATTAGATGGAAATCCAATTTGAAATCTTGTGTAAAAAGTTATAACTAGCTAGGATCAAATGGCTAAATTGTTAAATCAAGTAATTGAGCTGTGCAAATTAATGTTAAGTTCTTGAAAGTGCTGAAATCAAAGCTAGGCAAGCCCAACACCTAAGTGAAGTGTTCGGGTTGAGCACTAGAATGGGCACAAATACTGTGAGCTAGGCATGTCCAACACCTAAGTAAAGTGTTTGGTATCGAGCACTAGTATGCAGTAAATAAATTAAAGGAAGAAGTTGAAACTTGAAATAAATTGTTGTTTAAATTGGTCCTAGCTAGAACATGTAACGTACAGATCTAGACGCGGATGAAGTCGAGTCGATAGCCACGTCACTTTTCCTGCCTCCACGTCCACATCATGGCTAGAGCTTAAAGTGTTTTTTATTAGAATTGGTGTTATCGTAGTCGTTAATTATGATTAATTATTTTGCCAAGAAACATGCTTTGTTAAAACTACTACTTGAAGTGTGAAGAAATTAGTGAGATCGAAATTTGTTTGGTTGATGTTCTTGCATGTGTAGGTTAAGTTTCTACGTGGAACAGTCTAAACCAAATCGTTAGAATTGAATCTCAGTTTAATCTCGTGTCATTTGTGAATTTGAGTATGTTCTAGTTTAGTTTGCTCGAGGACAAGCAAAAGCTTAAGTGTGGGGTATTTTGATGACACTCGATTTGACGTGATTTTCAGCCTCATTTAAGCGACATTTCCTTGCTTGAAACGTGGTTTTAGGGGTAAAATAGCAAATATTCACTCAACTGCCCTATTTCCTATCGATTTGGTTACTTTGGCCCTTTTTGGGTCTATTTGATGGTTTTCTAGTGTTTTTGTGATAGCACAGGTTTTTGCCATCATTTACGTAGCCACGGACGTGTTCAAGACTTCAAGAAGTGAACCGGAATCGAAACCAGAAGTCAAACCGATCAGAGAATCAATGAAACCACTGCCCAGCACTAAGTTTTCGCCAAAAACCCTAGAGTTTTCAGCGAAAAGATGTTAACAAACACAGTCAGCTAATTTACACTGAAGTTTTCAGCGAAAACTTCCATAGTTTTCGCTGAAAATCCTAGAAGAAACCCATCGAAGATCCAGCTGAAGTTCTCGGCGAAAAGTTCCTTGCCGAAAATTATTGAACAAAGTACACAGGAGGAATCAACTGAAGTTTTCGGCGAAAACTTCCTAAGTTTTCGCCGAAAACTCCTTCCTTCACTACAACAAAATACTAGATTAGTCACGGTTTTTTTTGCCATTAGTCACGGTTTTTACCGTGACAAAAAAAAAATAGTCACGGTTCTGAAAACCGTGACTAAATCGATCATTTATTGTCACAGTTTCATAAAGAAACCGTGACTAAATTATTTTGTCACGGTTCCTTTAGAAACCGTGACTAAACCGTGACAAAAATCCTAGTGACCAAATTGTGAGCTCAAACTTTCTAGTGACTGAATTTATAATTTTCGTGAATTATTGTATCAAATCACCCAACTCATTCCATTATGCAATTTAATCCATAAACTTATAAGGTTAACAAAAGTTCCCAATTTTATTCTTTCCGTTATACAAATCAGTCACTACATTTTTCTAGTTATGCAACTTGGTCCAAACATTTCATCAATTAACAAAACAGTCTTTCGTTCTTAGTGTCTTGTCTTCTCCGGAGACTTTGTCGTCGCCGGCGAGTCTCAACCACCGCCGCCGCTGGTTTCAGATCCGGTGATGTAACGGAAGATGGAAACAGCAGGGAGACGATGAGGGCTGGGTCTAATTTGCCTCCTCTGATTTCAGATTTGCTAAAGACGATGAGGAGACGGTGAGGGCTGGGTCGCCGCAGTTGCAGATATTATCGCCGGTCAATACGAGTCGCCGCCGCTGTTGACGGTCAATACGGGTCGCCGCCGTTGCAGATATCGTCTGAGCTTTCGGCGGAGACGAAGAGCAGGGATGAGGAAATGAAGATGAAGCGGAGGTATGAGGAAATGAAGATGAAGCGGAGGGATGAGGAAATGAAGATGAAGAGAAGGGTCTGTGACAGAAGAGGGAAAAGCAAGAAGAAGAAGTCGATAGTTGAAGAAGAGAAGTAGAGTCGGAGGCAGAAGGCAGGGAGAAGAAAGAGAAGAAGAGAAGAGGGGAAAAAAGAAAGAGGACCAGGGGAAAAAAGAAAGGCAGGGATTAGTCCCGGATTGCCAGCGTGGACCAAGTGACTAATTTAGTCACGGTTCCTTATAAAACCGTGACTAATTAGTCACGGTTTCCAAAACCATGACTAAAAAACCGTGACAAATACCCCTTTTTCTTGTAGTGCTTTTCTGGCGCTGTCTTGGAAACCCTAATGACTTCGATTTAAACAGAGCAGCCGACAGCCAATAAGGGGGGGATTCATTATTCATATTTTCACACAAATCAAATCAGACTTTTGAGAGTCAGCCGACTCTAGGGTCGATAGATAGAGTTTAGAGAGTTCAAAGAATCGTGGAGAGATCGTGACGCCATCCTTCCACCTCGGAGCTTAAAGTTGAAGATCCAGGAGATCGAAGCTTCGTCGGAGTCGTCAAAATTAGGTTTTTCAGTTCTTATCTGTTCTTCCTCTGTATGATGATTTCCTTTGTTGCCTTTGATTCTTCTGTTATCGTTATGAGTAGCTGAACTTGTAGAGCTTAGATTAGATGATCCCTAAGTGACCCGGGGCTTTAAAGCGGTCACAGATCGTCGGTAATTAGATTCAAAGTTCAATCAGTTTCTCTTCGCATGGTTGTTTTGTTCTTGATTGTTTATGTTTCTTTTCTGGTTGGTCACCTAGATTAGGTTTATGCAAGCTAGGGTTAGTCGCCAGACAGGTTCCCTGCTTTGGCGCATAAACTTGTCTTCCTTGATCACCTAGTTTAGATTCTTGTTAAGCTGAGGATAGTAGCGAACGTTCACCTTTCTTTAAAACATCAATTCAACCAATTAACCTATTCATTGAACAAAGTACACAGGAGGAATCAACTGAAGTTTTTGGCGAAAACTTCTTAAGTTTTCGCCGAAAACTCCTTCCTTCACTACAACAAAATACTAGATTAGTCACGGTTTTTTTTGCCATTAGTCACGGTTCTGAAAACCGTGACTAAATCGATCATTTATTGTCACGGTTTCATAAAGAAACCGTGACTAAATTATTTTGTCACGGTTCCTTTAGAAACCGTGACAAATATTAGTCACGGTTTCTTTATGAAACCGTGACAAAAATCCTAGTGACCAAATTGTGAGCTCAAACTTTCTAGTGACTGAATTTATAATTTTCGTGAATTATTGTATCAAACCACCCAACTCATTCCATTATGCAATTTAATCCATAAACTTATAAGGTTAACAAAAGTTCCCAATTTTATTCTTTCCGTTATACAAATCAGTCACTACATTTTTCTAGTTATGCAACTTGGTCCAAACATTTCATCAATTAACAAAACACTCTTTCGTTCTTAGTGTCTTGTCTTCTCCGGAGACTTTGTCGTCGCCGGCGAGTCTCGACCACCGCCGCCGCTGGTTTCAGATCCGGTGATGTAACGGAAGATGGAAACAACAGGGAGACGATGAGGGCTGGGTCTAATTTGCCTCCTCTGATTTCAGATCTGGTTTCAGATTTGCTAAAGACGATGAGGAGACGGTGAGGGCTGGGTCGCCGCTGTTGCAGATATTATCACCGGTCAATACGAGTCACCGCCACCGTTGACGGTCAATACGGGTCGTCGCCGTTGCAGATATCGTCTGAGCTTTCGGCGGAGACAAAGAGAAGGGATGAGGAAATGAAGATGAAGCGGAGGGATGAGGAAATGAAGATGAAGCGGAGGGATGAGGAAATGAAGATGAAGAGAAGGGTCTGTGACGGAAGAGGGAAAAGCAAGAAGAAGAAGTCGAAAGTTGAAGAAGAGAAGTAGCGTCGGAGGCAGAAGGCAGGGAGAAGAAAGAGAAGAAGAGAAGAGGGGAAAAAAGAAAGAGGACCAGGGGAAAAAAGAAAGGCAAGGATTAGTCCCGGATTGCCAGCGTGGACCAAGTGACTAATTTAGTCACGGTTCCTTATAAAACCGTGACTAATTAGTCACGGTTTTACATGAAATCGTGGCTAATTTAGTCACGGTTCCCAAAACCGTGACTAAATTAGTCACGATTTCATGTATAACCGTGACTAATTAGTCATGGTTTTACATGAAACCGTGACTAATTTAGTCCCGGTTCCCAAAACCGTGACTAATTAGTCACGGTTTCCAAAACCATGACTAAAAAACTATGACAAATACCCCTTTTTCTTGTAGTGCTTTTCTGGCGCTGTCTTGGAAACCCTAATGACTTCGATTTAAACAGAGCAGCCGACAGCCAATAAGGGGGGGATTCATTATTCATATTTTCAGACAAATCAAATCAGACTTTGAGAGTCAGCCGACTCTAGGGTCGATAGATAGAGTTTAGAGAGTTCAAAGAATCGTGGAGAGATCGTGACGCCATCCTTCCACCTCAGAGCTTAAAGTTGAAGATCCAGGAGATCGAAGCTTCGCCGGAGTCGTCAAAATTAGGTTTTTCAGTTCTTATCTGTTCTTCCTCTGTATGATGATTTCCTTTGTTGCCTTTGATTCTTCTGTTATCGTTATAAGTAGCTGAACTTGTAGATCTTAGATTAGATGATCCCTAAGTGACCCGGGCTTTAAAGCGGTCACAGATCGTCGGTAATTAGATTCAAAGTTCAATCAGTTTCTCTTCGCATGGTTGTTTTGTTCTTGATTTTTTATGTTTCTTTTCTGGTTGGTCACCTTGATTAGGTTTATGCAAGCTAGGGTTAGTCGCCAGACAGGTTCCCTGCTTTGGCGCATAAACTTGTCTTCCTTGATCACCTAGTTTAGATTCTTGTTAAGCTGAGGATAGTAGCGAACGTTCACCTTTCTTTAAAACATCAATTCAACCAATTAACATATTCATTGAACAAAGTACACAGGAGGAATCAACTGAAGTTTTTGGCGAAAACTTCTTAAGTTTTCGCCGAAAACTCTTTCCTTCACTACAACAAAATACTAGATTAGTCACGGTTTTTTTTGCCATTAGTTACGGTTTTTACCGTGACAAAAAAAATTAGTCACGGTTCTGAAAACCGTGACTAAATCGATCATTTATTGTCACGGTTTCATAAAGAAACCGTGACTAAATTATTTTGTCACGGTTCCTTTAGAAACCGTGACAAAAATCCTAGTGACCAAATTGTGAGCTCAAACTTTCTAGTGACTGAATTTATAATTTTCGTGAATTATTGTATCAAACCACCCAACTCATTCCATTATGCAATTTAATCCATAAACTTATAAGGTTAACAAAAGTTCCCAATTTTATTCTTTCCGTTTATACAAATCAGTCACTACATTTTTCTAGTTATGCAACTTGGTCCAAACATTTCATCAATTAACAAAACAGTCTTTCGTTCTTAGTGTCTTGTCTTCTCCGGAGACTTTGTCGTCGCCGGCGAGTCTCGACCACCGCCGCCGCTGGTTTCAGATCCGGTGATGTAACGGAAGATGGAAACAACAGGGAGACGATGAGGGCTGGGTCTAATTTGCCTCCTCTGATTTCAGATCTGGTTTCAGATTTGCTAAAGACAATGAGGAGACGGTGAGGGCTGGGTCGCCGCTGTTGCAGATATTATCGCCGGTCAATACGAGTCACCGCCACCGTTGACGGTCAATACGGGTCGCCGCCGTTGCAGATATCGTCTGAGCTTTCGGCGGAGACGAAGAGAAGGGATGAGGAAATGAAGATGAAGCGGAGGGATGAGGAAATGAAGATGAAGCGAGGGATGAGGAAATGAAGATGAAGAGAAGGGTCTGTGACGGAAGAGGGAAAAGCAAGAAGAAGAAGTCGAAAGTTGAAGAAGAGAAGTAGCGTCGGAGGCAGAAGGCAGGGAGAAGAAAGAGAAGAAGAGAAGAGGGGAAAAAAGACAGAGGACCAGGGAAAAAAGAAAGGCAAGGATTAGTCCCGGATTGCCAGCGTGGACCAAGTGACTAATTTAGTCATGGTTCCTTATAAAACCGTGACTAATTAGTCACGGTTTTACATGAAACCGTGGCTAATTTAGTCACGGTTCCCAAAACCGTGACTAAATTAGTCACGATTTCATGTAAAACCGTGACTAATTAGTCATGGTTTTACATGAAACCGTGACTAATTTAGTCCCGGTTCCCAAAACCGTGACTAATTAGTCACGGTTTCCAAAACCATGACTAAAAAACCGTGACAAATACCCCTTTTTCTTGTAGTGCTTTTCTGGCGCTGTCTTGGAAACCCTAATGACTTCGATTTAAACAGAGCAGCCGACAGCCAATAAGGGGGGGATTCATTATTCATATTTTCACACAAATCAAATCAGACTTTTGAGAGTCAGCCGACTCTAGGGTCGATAGATAGAGTTTAGAGAGTTCAAAGAATCGTGGAGAGATCGTGACGCCATCCTTCCACCTCGGAGCTTAAAGTTGAAGATCCAGGAGATCGAAGCTTCGCCGGAGTCGTCAAAATTAGGTTTTTCAGTTCTTATCTGTTCTTCCTCTGTATGATGATTTCCTTTGTTGCCTTTGATTCTTCTGTTATCGTTATGAGTAGCTGAACTTGTAGAGCTTAGATTAGATGATCCCTAAGTGACCCGGGGCTTTAAAGCGGTCACAGATCGTCGGTAATTAGATTCAAAGTTCAATCAGTTTCTCTTCGCATGGTTGTTTTGTTCTTGATTGTTTATGTTTCTTTTCTGGTTGGTCACCTAGATTAGGTTTATGCAAGCTAGGGTTAGTCGCCAGACAGGTTCCCTGCTTTGGCGCATAAACTTGTCTTCCTTGATCACCTAGTTTAGATTCTTGTTAAGCTGAGGATAGTAGCGAACGTTCACCTTTCTTTAAAACATCAATTCAACCAATTAACATATTCATTGAACAAAATACACATGAGGAATCAACTGAAGTTTTTGGCGAAAACTTCTTAAGTTTTCGCCGAAAACTCTTTCCTTCACTACAACAAAATACTAGATTAGTCACGGTTTTTTTTGCCATTAGTCACGGTTTTTATCGTGACAAAAAAAATTAGTCACGGTTCTGAAAACCGTGACTAAATCGATCATTTATTGTCACGGTTTCTTTATGAAACCGTGACTAAATTATTTTGTCACGGTTCCTTTAGAAACCGTGACTAATATTAGTCACGGTTCCTTTAGAAACCGTGACAAAAATCCTAGTGACCAAATTGTGAGCTCAAACTTTCTAGTGACTGAATTTATAATTTTCGTGAATTATTGTATCAAACCACCCAACTCATTCCATTATGCAATTTAATCCATAAACTTATAAGGTTAACAAAAGTTCCCAATTTTATTCTTTCCGTTATACAAATCAGTCACTACATTTTTCTAGTTATGCAACTTGGTCCAAACATTTCATCAATTAACAAAACAGTCTTTCGTTCTTAGTGTCTTGTCTTCTCCGGAGACTTTGTCGTCGCCGGCGAGTCTCGACCACCGCCGCCGCTGGTTTCAGATCCGGTGATGTAACGGAAGATGGAAACAACAGGGAGACGATGAGGGCTGGGTCTAATTTGCCTCCTCTGATTTCAGATCTGGTTTCAGATTTGCTAAAGACAATGAGGAGACGGTGAGGGCTGGGTCGCCGCTGTTGCAGATATTATCGCCGGTCAATACGAGTCACCGCCACCGTTGACGGTCAATACGGGTCGCCGCCGTTGCAGATATCGTCTGAGCTTTCGGCGGAGACGAAGAGAAGGGATGAGGAAATGAAGATGAAGCGGAGGGATGAGGAAATGAAGATGAAGCGGAGGGATGAGGAAATGAAGATGAAGAGAAGGGTCTGTGACGGAAGAGGGAAAAGCAAGAAGAAGAAGTCGAAAGTTGAAGAAGAGAAGTAGCGTCGGAGGCAGAAGGCAGGGAGAAGAAAGAGAAGAAGAGAAGAGGGGAAAAAAGAAAGAGGACCAGGGAAAAAAGAAAGGCAAGGATTAGTCCCGGATTGCCAGCGTGGACCAAGTGACTAATTTAGTCATGGTTCCTTATAAAACCGTGACTAATTAGTCACGGTTTTACATGAAACCGTGGCTAATTTAGTCACGGTTCCCAAAACCGTGACTAAATTAGTCACGATTTCATGTAAAACCGTGACTAATTAGTCATGGTTTTACATGAAACCGTGACTAATTTAGTCCCGGTTCCCAAAACCGTGACTAATTAGTCACGGTTTCCAAAACCATGACTAAAAAACCGTGACAAATACCCCTTTTTCTTGTAGTGCTTTTCTGGCGCTGTCTTGGAAACCCTAATGACTTCGATTTAAACAGAGCAGCCGACAGCCAATAAGGGGGGGATTCATTATTCATATTTTCACACAAATCAAATCAGACTTTTGAGAGTCAGCCGACTCTAGGGTCGATAGATAGAGTTTAGAGAGTTCAAAGAATCGTGGAGAGATCGTGACGCCATCCTTCCACCTCGGAGCTTAAAGTTGAAGATCCAGGAGATCGAAGCTTCGCCGGAGTCGTCAAAATTAGGTTTTTCAGTTCTTATCTGTTCTTCCTCTGTATGATGATTTCCTTTGTTGCCTTTGATTCTTCTGTTATCGTTATGAGTAGCTGAACTTGTAGAGCTTAGATTAGATGATCCCTAAGTGACCCGGGGCTTTAAAGCGGTCACAGATCGTCGGTAATTAGATTCAAAGTTCAATCAGTTTCTCTTCGCATGGTTGTTTTGTTCTTGATTGTTTATGTTTCTTTTCTGGTTGGTCACCTAGATTAGGTTTATGCAAGCTAGGGTTAGTCGCCAGACAGGTTCCCTGCTTTGGCGCATAAACTTGTCTTCCTTGATCACCTAGTTTAGATTCTTGTTAAGCTGAGGATAGTAGCGAACGTTCACCTTTCTTTAAAACATCAATTCAACCAATTAACATATTCATTGAACAAAATACACATGAGGAATCAACTGAAGTTTTTGGCGAAAACTTCTTAAGTTTTCGCCGAAAACTCTTTCCTTCACTACAACAAAATACTAGATTAGTCACGGTTTTTTTTGCCATTAGTCACGGTTTTTATCGTGACAAAAAAAATTAGTCACGGTTTCTGAAAACCGTGACTAAATCGATCATTTATTGTCACGGTTTCTTTATGAAACCGTGACTAAATTATTTTGTCACGGTTCCTTTAGAAACCGTGACTAATATATTAGTCACGGTTCCTTTAGAAACCGTGACAAAAATCCTAGTGACCAAATTGTGAGCTCAAACTTTCTAGTGACTGAATTTATAATTTTCGTGAATTATTGTATCAAACCACCCAACTCATTCCATTATGCAATTTAATCCATAAACTTATAAGGTTAACAAAAGTTCCCAATTTTATTCTTTCCGTTATACAAATCAGTCACTACATTTTTCTAGTTATGCAACTTGGTCCAAACATTTCATCAATTAACAAAACAGTCTTTCGTTCTTAGTGTCTTGTCTTCTCCGGAGACTTTGTCATCGCCGGCGAGTCTCGACCACCGCCGCCGCTGGTTTCAGATCCGGTGATGTAACGGAAGATGGAAACAGCAGGGAGACGATGAGGGCTGGGTCTAATTTGCCTCCTCTGATTTCAGATCTGGTTTCAGATTTGCTAAAGACGATGAGGAGACGGTGAGGGCTGGGTCGCCGCTGTTGCAGATATTATCGCCGGTCAATACGAGTCGCTGCCACCGTTGACGGTTAATACGGGTCGCCGCCGTTGCAGATATCGTCTGAGCTTTCGGCGGAGACGAAGAGAAGGGATGAGGAAATGAAGATGAAGCGGAGGGATGAGGAAATGAAGATGAAGCGGAGGGATGAGGAAATGAAGATGAAGAGAAGGGTCTGTGACGGAAGAGGGAAAAGCAAGAAGAAAAGTCAAAAGTTGAAGAAGAGAAGTAGCGTCGGAGGCAGAAGGCAGGGAGAAAAAAGAGAAGAAGAGAAGAGGGGAAAAAAGAAAGAGGACCAGGGGAAAAAAGAAAGGCAGGGATTAGTCCCGGATTGCCAGCGTGGACCAAGTGACTAATTTAGTCACGGTTCCTTATAAAACTGTGACTAATTAGTCACGGTTTTACATGAAACCGTGGCTAATTTAGTCACGGTTCCCAAAACCGTGACTAAATTAGTCACGAGTTCATGTAAAACCGTGACTAATTAGTCACGGTTTCCAAAACTGTGACTAATTAGTCTTGGTTCTACATGAAACCGTGACTAATTTAGTCACGGTTCCCAAAACCGTGACTAATTAGTCACGGTTTCCAAAACCATGACTAAAAAACCGTGACAAATACCCCTTTTTCTTGTAGTGCTTTTCTGGCGCTGTCTTGGAAACCCTAATGACTTCGATTTAAACAGAGCAGCCGACAGCCAATAAGGGGGGATTCATTATTCATATTTTCACACAAATCAAATCAGACTTTTGAGAGTCAGCCGACTCTAGGGTCGATAGATAGAGTTTAGAGAGTTCAAAGAATCGTGGAGAGATCGTGACGCCATCCTTCCACCTCGGAGCTTAAAGTTGAAGATCCAGGAGATCGAAGCTTCGCCGGAGTCGTCAAAATTAGGTTTTTCAGTTCTTATCTGTTCTTCCTCTGTATGATGATTTCCTTTGTTGCCTTTGATTCTTCTGTTATCGTTATGAGTAGCTGAACTTGTAGAGCTTAGATTAGATGATCCCTAAGTGACCCGGGGCTTTAAAGCGGTCACAGATCGTCGGTAATTAGATTCAAAGTTCAATCAGTTTCTCTTCGCATGGTTGTTTTGTTCTTGATTGTTTATGTTTCTTTTCTGGTTGGTCACCTAGATTAGGTTTATGCAAGCTAGGGTTAGTCGCCAGACAGGTTCCCTGCTTTGGCGCATAAACTTGTCTTCCTTGATCACCTAGTTTAGATTCTTGTTAAGCTGAGGATAGTAGCGAACGTTCACCTCTCTTTAAAACATCAATTCAACCAATTAACCTATTCATTGGAGTGTGCCATTCGTAGGAACCAGTTAGGGTTAATTCGCTACAAGAAAATATAGGTTTAGTCACGGATTTTTTGTCACAGTTTTTGAAACCGTGACAAACTTAGTCACGGTTTTTATAAACCGTGACAAAGTAGTCACGATTTAAAAGAAACCTGACAATTTTGTGACGGTTTCAAAGAAACCGTGACAAAATTAGTCACGGTTTCAATGAAAACCGTGACAAAATTAGTCACGGTTTATGAAATCGTGACTAAGTTTGTCACGGTTTTCATTGAAACCGTGACTAAGTCATTTCGGAAATTGAGCAACGCCACGTTGGCAATCCGATGCAATTCTTCCATCTCTCTCCTCTGCCTTCTTCTTCTTCTTTCCTTCAACTTCTTCTCTTCTGCCTTTTTCTTCTTCCTTCAACTTCTCCTCCTCTCCCTTCTTATTCTTCTTCCATTCAACTTTTTCTTCTCCTCTCTAACTATCCTTTGCCGAAACAGCTCTCCGATTCTCCAAACCCAGACCTTCGACTTATTCAACCCACCGCCGCTGCTCTTCCTAAACCTCGCCGCCGCTGCCTAATGCCCACCGCCGCTGCCTAATGCCCACCGCCACTGCAATCCACCACTGCCTAAGATCTGCTGCCAGACCTAGACATGATGCTCGAATCGGCGGCAGGAATCCGAAGAGAGGGATTTGTGAATCGGCGGCGAGAGAAGGCTGTGGCGTTGGAAATCGACGGCGGTGACTTAATCGACGGCGCCATTGTGAATCGACGACGGCATTGTTAATCGGCGGCGTTGTAATTATTCGAAGGACCGATTTGTTAACTAATTAAGTTTTTGGACCAAGTTACATAACTAGAAAACTGGAGTGACTGAATTGAATAACGGAAGAAATAAAATTGGGACCTTTTGTTAACTTTATAAGTTTAAGAATTAGTTTGCTTAACGGAATAATTTGAGGGCCAAGTTCTGAAATTCGTGGAAATTATAAATTTAGTAAGTGGAAATTTTATAGCTTACAATTTGGTCACTAACCTTAGTCACGGTTTATATGAAAACCGTGACTATATTGCCCCATTTTTGTCACGGTTTTGGTTTAAACCGTGACTAACCTTAGTCACGTTTTGGTTTAAACCGTGACTAACCTTTGTCACGGTTTTGGTTTAAACCGTGACTAACTTTTGTCACGGTTTGACCAAAAACCGTGACAAAGATTAGTCACGGTTTAAACCAAAACCGTGACTAATATCTTTGTCATGGTTTCTTTTCAAACCGTGACAAAAATGGGGCAATATAGTCACGGTTTATGAAACCGTGACAAAAATTTTTAGTCACGGTTTAAGGGCCAAAAAAACTGTGACTAAACTGTGACTAAACTGTGACTAAAGAGTAACTCATTAATCACTAGTAATTGCATCAGTTAGTTTTGTCGTCGCAAGAAGCGACCGTACTCGGGCGGCTAATTAATCTTGGTAGTTAGAACGGATAGAGCGAACGTTCGCCGGTCTTAAACCTAAGGGTAAGGAGTTATGGTGGTGTCTGAGAACTAAATGAATTAGAATTGAAAACCGCTGGTCTTGTGATCGCCAATGCTTTGGTAATCTTAGGGGGATTCAAAATCTAGCTCGTCTATCTTCCTGTTAGTCAACCCTTTTAATCTTTCTGTCTTTTATTTTCCTGCTTTATTAGATTATAAGTCGTGGAACTCACACCACGCACAACTTGTGTTTAAACCTGAGTAATTTGCCAACATATTTGAGTAGACAAGAAGAAGAGACCTCGAGTAGAATACGATCTAGTCTACCTTGGTAGATTAGTTATTTGATACCGCTAAAACTGCAGCTGTCACCTCTTCAATGGGAAATTTCCATGCAATTTTTCAAATGTTCTCGGTGAGAACTTTGAGACTTCTAGCCGAGATCTTCGGGTAAACTCTCCAGGCTGTGCTTCCTTCAATAGTTTTCGGCGAGAACTTTGGAAATTCTCGCCGAGAACTTCTTTATAATTTCTGCTGGATCTTTGACGGGGATTTTCTTTGGTTTCTTCAGCAATTCTTCGGCGAGAATTTTTGGGACTTCTCGCTGAATTGTTTAGTGTAATTGACCTTCTTCACTTGGGTTGATTCTGGAATCAATTCCAGGTAATTCCTTTAGGTTCCCTTGCTTCTCGAGCACGCTCGTGGCTACGTGATTGATGGAAAACACCTGTGCACTCATAGAGAACTAGAAAACACATCAAATCGACCCATAACGGGCCAAAGTAATCAAAACGGTAAGAAATAGAGCAATCGAGTGAAAACACCATAAACTACCCCAAAAATCATGTCTCAAGCAATGAAATGTCGCTTAAATGAGGCTGATAATCACGTCAAATCTAGTGTCATCAGTAGGTCCTATAATCACGTCAAACCTTAAAAGTTAAATTATATTCAATTTTATTTTATTTATTATAAGTATATTTAATTTAAATAATAAATGATTTTTAATATACACGCGGCTACAAGTGAATAAAAATTTATTAAATTTTATTTAGAATTATTTATCACATAAAGAAATTTATATTAAGTTTTGAAAATTGTAGTTGAGACTTGTGACCCGATGGGCAACCCGACCCAACCTAAGACCCGCCCAACCCGCAACCCGACTAACCCGCGATCTGACTGACCCGCGACCCGACTAACCCGCGACCCGATGAACCCGCGGCCCAATGAACCTGTGACCCGACTGACTCACGACCCGACTAACCCGCGACCCGACTGACCCGACTAACCCGACTCGTGGGCCGCCCAACCCGCCCATTTGCCAGCTCTATATACCACTAAGGAATCAGAAAAAAACATCACCACGCAATCATGCACTTTCGTTAGTCGGCTAATTGATATAAGATTACATTTAAATTCTGGAATATATTGGACACCATTGAGGAGGAAATTATCACTGAATTACTGTTCCCCACTCCATGTATTGGAACGGTGTCACCATTGGGGATACCAAATGTCGGCAATCCTTGAGTGTCCCGAAAATCGATCAATCGAGAAAAGTCACAAGTCATATTTTCACTACAAATAGAATAAAAATCCAGGGTTTGTGATTTATTTTACCAGACATGTTGGCATTTGATATCGAAGAGTCTGATCCGAGGAGAGCCATGAGCCGGCTGACTTGCTCAGTCGTTAACCGCCCCTCAAGTAGGTTCGAGCCCTATGTCACTGTGACTTGCGCTGCCCTAAGAGCTTGGTGTTGAGTTTTGGTAGAATTTCCACTCGTGAGGCCCGTCCGTCCGCATCACCAATCAGGGTAGCCCACAATTTCGAAGCACTCCTCTCGAGTATGTCCTGCCCTCCGGAAAACGGGGCACCAACGGCCTTTGTCTTTATAGAAGCCAATTTCTGATGGTTTGTAGATGCCATGGTCGATCCCGTCGTGGCCTTAAGATCGGTGGGTTTCATAGTCGCCTTACACGCAACTGCTTCAGAAGGTGACCTGGATGCAGCACTTATGAGACGTTGCTGCTCATCTTCAAAAACCATATGATATGCTTGAGCAAGAGTAGGCAGTGGTGTTAGGCTTAATATGTGAGAACATATAGCTGTATACGTGTCATTCAATCCCATTAAGAATGCATAAAGATGCTGTTGATCAGCTGCATCTCGTAACGACTTCTGAAGATCACACGAGCAATCGCCACATGTGCATTTGAGTGAAGGAGAAAGAGCTCGCAACTTGTCCCAAAGTGCTCTTTGGCGGGTGTAATATGCAGAAAACCCAAGGTCATCTTGTCGAAGGAGGCAGATCGTGCGATGAAGTTCATAAGCGTGTGGCACGCTTCCGCGTCTGAACCTCTCTTTAAGGTCATCCAATATTTGATTTGCAGTGGTGGCATATCGCACACTGCATCGTAATTCAGTCGTCATAGAAGACTTCAACTAGCCTCGTAAGTGCATCACAGCGTTGCAAGTAAGCGAAATCCTTGTCAGCGGGGGGGGGGGGGTGATTGATGTGACTCTATTTCATGCATTTTGAGCTTGTGATTGACCTAAGAATCTCATGTGTTTGATCTCGAAATGCCAGGACTTATATGCTTTTATAGATGTTTTGTGCTAAGTGTCTTTTTATTGTCCGGAAGCCACTTTGGGGCCAAATTCGTGGTCTATCAGAGTTATATTTGTGCATGTTCAGGAGTTGGCATCGTAGTACGGATGACAAGGAGCAGATAGGAGCAAACGGGAGAGCAATCGGAGCTAAGACGGAGGAGTTAAGGCTGTTACAAGTTTGGGATTTCTACACATGTTTCTAAAGAAGTTCTCAGCGAGAACTATCAAGGCTCTCGCCGAGGACATTTGGCATCCAGACTTCCAGGAGGTTTTTCATTGGATTTCTAAATAATTTCTCGCCAAAAACTCTGGGCTTTTTTTAGCAGATGTATTTAAGGCGGTGACTCGGGAGTATTGGGATTATTGGATCATTCATACATTCCGTTCGACAAACACAAAGCAACACTCATCCATCCACCTCTCCCTCTCGATCATCCTCCATCCCGACCTAAGAGCTAAGTGAAGATCAAATCAAAGTGAAGGAAGCTAAGGATAGAAGTCTTACCTTGGAGAAGAGCTTGAAGAGCAAGGCTAGAAGATCATCCATAGAAGCTAGGGTGTTCCTCTCATCTTCAATTCAGGATTCTTCCATGGCTAGGCTAGGCTAGGCTAGACTTAGGGTTTAGCTTAGTGAGGGATGATCAAGCTAGGATAGAGAGATGATTGATTGAATTGAGTTTTCCATAGTCTATGTGTAATGAATTGGTTCCCAACCTTGTGCCTAATTGCCATGTGAGCTTGATTGTGTCTATGGTTCAGTTTTAATGTCATTCAGTGTATGAAAATTGTTGGATGATGTTGATTTAAGGTATAGGGATTGTAACTGATTGGTTTGAGAGATTGGATTGATCAATTTCAACCATGTTTCATTTGATTTCCGTGTTAACATTTCTTCAAACACTTGGCATGCATTTGGTACACATTCATTTAGTAGTTGAAAGACCTTATGTTTGTTAACCTTATGTTTTATGATTGACATGAGAGTGTCTTGCATCATTGCCTTGTGATAGAAGTTCTTGACTAGGATTTTAGATGAATGAGCATTACATTGAGCTAGTTTAAAGCACTTCATTCCTTTGTTCGTATAGCGAGAGCATAGTTCATGTGGTCTAGGAGTAGTGAGTCGATTGTGCGAGAGTTCATTGATTCTATAAAAGTGTTTTGCATGGCCTATGAATTACACATTGATGCTTGTGACTCAATTCATCTTTCATTGCTCTTGAGCTTGAGAATTCCCTTGCTAAGTTGACCTTCCTCTCTCTTGTTTGACCCTCAACTTTCCTTATTAGTTATTGCTTTCCTAGCTTGTCTAGTTTATGCTTTCGAATTGTTCTTCCAAACCAAACTTAATTCAAATGTTCAGACCGTCTATGAATAGTGTGAGTAGTGGCAATTGAGAGAACCCCATGGAAACCTTGACTTTGTGAGTGAATTACTCGCACGTCAAGTTTTTAGCGCCGTTGTCGGGGACTTTCTCAATCCTAAGAAAGCATTTAGCAGTGGACCGATCTATTCGCTTTATTCCAATTTAGTTTTTTGCTTCCTTGTTACTTGTTTGCTTACTTTTGTTATTCCACATTGTCGTATTACTTTGGTGTTCTTGTTGTGCTTATGTGTAGGTACCTTGTGGGATGAACTCGTGGCATGGTAATCACGGTTATGGTACCTATCAAGGTTGGAATCCTTCTCCCAACCCTTACTATGATCATCATACTTCGTCCAACTACTACCAAGATACTTTTGAGGGAGATCGCCGATGGTGGGGTCAAGATGAACGAACTCCTACACCAAGTTGGAATGAGCCACACTCCCCACCTTTTTCCATGATAGAGGAGATCTTGAAAATTGCGGAAGATAATGCGGCTCGGGTTAATCGCATAACTCATAGTGTGAGTCTCCTGAAGGAATTTCTAGAAAGTGAGAGTCATCCCGATAATTTGGAGCATGTTTATGGTGATGAGGATGATACTTGTGAGTCGGAAGAGCTTAATACGAAAGAATTTTTGGTAGTGGAGGAGATTGAAGAACATATTCATCATAAGGACACACCAAATGACTATGGTGCATGGGTAGAAGAATCAATGAGGCTTGAAGTTGATGATCCTTTAAAGGTGGTGAGACATGATTTGAAGACTCTTCAAGACGAGGTTGCACCTATAGTAGAGCACTTGAGTATACAACATCACCCTATGATTGTGGTGCCACCAACCAAGACTAAGAGTACTCTTCAAACTTCTTGCTTGATCATGAAGTACTTGTGCCAAGAGACTAAGGACACATGCTTCTCGACCCCTCCTAAAGTAGTCGTGAGAGTGGAGCCGCATCTACTTAACCCGAAGGACTCCTTGAGTGGCATTTCTGACTTGGAGATAATGGAGACCAATGGCGATGCCCAACCGTACTACCTCCTCCTTCATCAAGCTTCCAAATTCAAGGGTAGGAAGGCATTTCAAGGTAACAACTGGTATTCAAGAATTGTTCATTGGCTAGTTTACCATTCACTCAAGGTGTTACTTGGAGCTCGATTTTCATCTTGGAAGAAATTAATGGACTTCAATGAGGTGCTAAGTTGGATACCATAACATAGGTATCGTCTAGCTATAGACGTTAAAGTAGCTCTTCATGGGAGGCACCCCATGCTATCTTTACTTTATCACTTTTCTTTGTTCTTTTTTGTTATTATGTTGTTTTTAGCTTTTTGGAATAATGCTTGGCAAGCACTTGGGAATCACTCTTCACCAATGATCTTCATGGGACTCACTCACCGCTCTTGCCTCCTATGCTCTACTTCACCTCGTGGTATTCTCATTCTACCTTACTCTCTTTCTCTCTCTCTTGACCATTGAGGACACTGCTCGTTCTAGTTGTAGGGGGAATTTGAGGTTTGGTATGATTGTTTGCTGGTAGAAGTATAATCATGTTCTATGATAGTGGATGCTTTGTGCTAGGTAGCATGCTTAATTGTGTCTTTCTTATATCTTAGCATGTTCTTATCTTTTTGCATGCTCCACTACCACCTCTTTTGCTTGTTAAATACTTAACTCACTTAAACTCTATTCGTTTGACAAGCCACTTGATTTTATGGTGAGAACATACGTGATAGTCGGGGCTTTCAATGTAAAGCATGAATTGGTTTTATTCCAAATGCCTTTTAAACCTTTTTACAACAAGACTAAAACTAGTTTTTGTTAAGTATGAGGTCTGGTAGCTTGGGAGAGTGTTCTTATCTATGATAGGTGCCAGTATTGTGTAGTGTTCAGTGTCGGTCAAGATTTCCTAGAGTCTATGACATAGGGTAGGAAAGCGAGGTGCACAATGTGTGAGTAAGATGACTTTTGTGTCCACATGAGTGATAAACGTGCGTAGGAGCCGCTTGGTTGAGATCCACCACGAGCTGGCAATACGTTGCCCACCCATTGTTTAGTCCCCAAAGGGGAAGTCTCAGTGTGGCATTCTCCTTCTCAACCCCTCTCGGCGTGGGCAGGGTTTAGGATAACGTTGTCCCCAATAGGGCTAGCTGCTCGATACCTGCAAGGGTCTCCTAATGCTCTTACTGGTAAGACAAAAGAGTCTAGTAAAAATCTTTTTCGTGAACTCGCTATTACAATAGAAAGACCAAAAGAAAAAGTGAGATGTGGGAAGAAAAAAGGGGGGGGTAGAATTTAAAATAGCCTAGAGTCCTTTCGCAAAAGCCACAAAATCTAAAAATGTGAGGATGAGTGTACTACCCCCTCGACACAGGTTGACCAATGTCGACCGGACCCCTCACTTTCCCTCCGTTCATGGGTAGGCTCCAGGAATAAGTGAACCGTCCAGTAACCGACGCTTTTTGTCAAGTTGTTCTGCCTTATGTCTAGTAAGAACTAGTTTGGTTTTTGTTGTAAAAATGTTTTAAGGTTGTTTGGTGAGATTTTTGGGATCCTTTACCTTGTTTAAACTTGGGCTATCAAAACGTGGTTCAACGAACTTAGAGATATTTTGGCTTGTTTCAAATGGTTAGTGCGTTAATGTAAGTATTTGCTCGCTTGAGGACAAGCCTAAGGTTAGTCTTATGGAGTTTGATGTGATGTTTTTACTCGTGTTTTGAGCCTATGATTGACCTATGCAACTCCCTTTTTGATCGTATTATGCCATGACTTGTGTGCTTTTAGAGTTGTTTTGCACAAAGTACACTTTTGTTGTTCGGAAGCCACTTTTGGACCCAATTCGTTGTCTATCGGAGTCGTCTTTGTGCATTTTCAGGCCTTGGAATGGTAGTACAAATGACAAGGAGCACATAGGATCAAACGGGAGCTCAATCGGAGCTAGGACGGAGGAGTTAAGGCCAATGCAAATTCAAGATTTCTGCACCTAAATCTACTAGAGTTCTCGGTGAGAACTGTCAAAGTTCTCGCCGAAGAATACTAAGGATTTGAAGCTGTTGCTCGACGACAGTTTCCAGGAGGCTTTGCAAAGGAGTTCTCGGCGAGAATCGGCGAGAACTTTCAAAGTTCTCGCCGAGAACTTTGCTCTTTTCCGGTGTCCATATATAAGCAGCTAGACTTGGACGATTTGGGGGAATTCGACATACACCATTCGATAGAATACACCATTCAATACAGAGTTTCTCTCTTCGTCAATCACCATCCACCTCTTCTCAACCCTAGAAGTAATTGAAGATCAAAGTTGAAGGAGCTAAGGATTGAAGCCTGGCCTTGGAGTAGCAACTTGAAGTGCAAGATTTAAGGATCCCTCGCCATTTCAGGTCATCTCCATGGTTATGCTAGGCTAAACTTATGGTTTAACTTAGTGAGGTGGTGGATCATGCTAGGATAGATGAGTGATTGATTGAGTTGAGTCCTCCATAGTCATTGTGTAAGAAGTTGGTCTTTAAACCTTGTGCTTGTATGCCATGTGAGCTTGATTGGTTTCTATGGTACATTCCTATGTTATTCAATGTATGAAAGTTGTTGGATGATGTTGATTTAAGGTTTAGAGATTGTATTGATGATCTGAGAGCTTGAATTACTCAATTGCAACCATTTTCCACTTGATTTTCGTTGTTGCATTTTCACAAACACTTGGTATGCATTAGTGTTTTGTTCAATTGGAGGTTGAAAGACCTTGTAATTGCTATTCTAGTGTTCTATGATTGATATGAGAGTATCTTGCATCATTGCCTTGTGTTAGAGATTGTTGATTAGGAGTTTAGGTGTGTGAGCATTTCATTGAACTTGATTAAAGCACTCCATTCCTTTGTTCCTATAGCGAGAGCATAGTTCATATGGTTTAGGAGTAGTGAATCAATTGTGCGAGAGTTCGTTGATTCTATATAAGTGTTGTGCGTGGTCAATTAATTACACATTGATGATAGTGACTGAATTCAACTTTCATTACTCTTGAGCATGAGGATATCCCTTCTCTCTTGTTTGACCCTCAACCTTCCTTGTTTAGTCTTTGCCTTGCTTAATTTAGTTTGCTTAAGCTTTTGAATCATTTTGTCAAACTGATGAACGTTGTAATGCGTGCAATCAAATAACTACTGAGCTAGAAGCTAAGTAGATCGTATTCCACGGGCCTCTTCTACTCGTTCACTCAAATATGTTGGCAATTCTATCCAGGATTAAACAATTCATGTGTGGTGTGAGTTCCACGACTTCTATACTAGAATGCAAGGGAACTGAAAAGAAATTAAAATACAGAATGATTGGTTGATTGACTTAGACAGGCGATAGACAGGCTCAGATTTCAAATCCCCCTAAGATCCTCAAAACATTGGCGATCACAAGACCATCGGTTTTTAATTCTCACTCACTCAATTTCTAAACACCACCATAACTCCTTTACCTTAGGTTTAAGACTGGCGAATGTTCGCTCTATCCGATCTAACTACCAAGATTAAATAACCGCCCGAGCTTTCGCTTCTTGCGATGGAGGAACTAACTGGTGTAATTACTAGTGATTCATGAGTTACTCTCTAAGTGGATTAACCCTAACTGGTTCATACGAAAGGCACACTCCAATGAATAGGTTAATTGTTGATTTGGTGTTTTAAAGTGAGGCGAACATTCGCTACTATCCTCAGCTTAACAAGAATCTAATCTAGGTGGCCAAACCAGACAAGAAACACGGACAGAAAAGAACAAATCAAACATGAAAGAGAAACTGACTGAAATTCGAATCTAATCACCGCTAATCCGTGACTGCTTTAAAGCCCTGGGTCACTTAGGGTTCATCTAATCTAAGCTCTACGAGTTTAGCTACTCATATTCAATACAGGAGAATCAAAGACGAACAAGGAATACGTCTCAAGTAGGAAAGACATAGAAGAACTGTAAAACCTAATTTTGACAAATTCGTGAAGCTTCAA
The DNA here is from genome assembly GCA_034768395.1 of Linum lewisii. Classification (NCBI taxonomy): domain Eukaryota; kingdom Viridiplantae; phylum Streptophyta; class Magnoliopsida; order Malpighiales; family Linaceae; genus Linum; species Linum lewisii. Next base: position 50,968,725 of record CM068301.1, on the reverse strand, counting down.
TCTTCTGGATCTTCAACTCCTAGCACTGAGCTCTCCGAGATGGAAGGATGGCGTCACAATCTTTTCCTGGCTCCTCGAATCTCTCCACTCTTTCTCTCTAATTCTAAGTCCTTGATTTTTCGTCCAGAAAATGTATATCTCAAATTGCGGCCCGGCGATTGTACTTAAATAGCAGTCCGTATCCGGCTGGGAAAAGGGATAGTGATGTGACTATTTTCCATGCATTTTTAGGCCTGAGTTTAGTCTAAGAATCTCCCGTTTTGATCTCGAAATGCCATGACTTATATGCTTTTATTGAAGTTTCGTGCATAGTGTCTATTTGTTGTCTGGTTGCCACTTTGGAGCCAAATTCATGGTCTATTGGAGTTATCTCTGTGAATTTTCAGGTTATGTCTTCTAAGTACGGATGACAAGGAGCACATAGGAGAAAACGGGAGGTCAATCGGAGCTAGGACGGAGGAGATAGAGCCGTTACAAGTTCAGGATTTATGCACAATGTTTCTGAAGAAGTTCTCGGCGAGAACTCCATAGTTTTCGCCGAGAACTAATAGGATTTCAGATCCAGAACGTCTAGGAGGATTGGCTTTGGGTTCTAAAAGGAATTTTTGGCAAAAACTTATAAAGTTTTCACCGAAAACTTTAGGCTTTTCCAACCTATTTAAAGCAGATTTTCGGGAGAAAGAAGGGAGAATTTCATTATTCAGATTTCATAGCCTTCGACAGAAACCCTTTCTCCCTCTCTTCTTTTCATTTCCAATCCACAACCCTAGAGCCATTTTTTGTGCAACTCAAAGTAGAGGAGCTTGCATTGAAGTCCACAACCTTGGAGGAGAAGCTAGAAGTTGAGGATTGAAGATTGTCCAAGGATCCAAGCAATGGTGTTCTTGGTGATCATCTCTCTTTCTCTTTCCTTCATTTCCTTGGCCATGTGTGGCTGATTTCCTAGGTTTCCTTGGATTGATAGATAGTTGTGCTATGATAGAGGATGATTATGTAAACATGCTATGATTGATCTTGGATGTAAGAAGATGATCTCTAGACTTGTTGTTAATTCCATTGATTGTCATGTTTGCTTGATTTGGTCTATTCTTTGTAATGTAATGCATGAGAGTGCTTAGATTACATGGTTTTTAGGTCTAGGGATTGAAGAGAGTGTGTTGATGAACCGTCGTAGAGCGGGTATCAATTAACTACCAAGCTAAAAAGCTAGGGTAGATCGTATTCCATGGGTCTTCTAATGATTGACTACTCAAATATAAAGGCAAATTACTCAGGTTTAAACACTTCGTGCGTGGTGTGAGTTCCACGACTTCTAATTCTAAGAAATGCACGGAAATTAAAAATTAAAACTGAAAATAGATTGAAAGATTGGTTGATTAAGCAAAGATGACAGACAAGCTTAGACTTTGAATCCCCCTTCGTTCACCAGAGCATTGGCAATCAACAGATCAGTGGATTTCGATTCTCATTCAATCAATTCTAAGACACCACCATAACTCCTTACCCTATCTGATCTTAAGACTTGCGAACGTTCACTCTATCTGATCTAGCTACCAAGATTAATTAGTCGCCCAGGTATGGTCGCTTCTTGCAATGACTTAATTAACTAGTGCAATTACTAACAATTTATGAGTTACTCTTGCAGTGGATTAACCCTAACTGGTTCCTACGAAAGGCACACTCCAATGATTAGGTTAATTGTTCGATTTGATGTTTTAAAGTAAGGCGAGCGTTCGATTCTATCCTTAGCTTAACAAGAATCTAATCTAGGTGATCAATCCAGACAAGAAACATGAACAAAGAAGAACAAATCAAACATGAAAGAGAAACTGATTGAACTTTGAATCTAATCACCGCCTATCCGTGACTGCTTTAAAGCCCTGGGTCACTTAGGGTTCATCTAATCTAAGCTCTAGGAGTTTAGCTACTCATGTTCATACAAAAAGAATCAAAGACAAAGATAGAGTTCATCTTGAACAGAGGAAGAACAGAAAAGGATCTGAAAAACCTAATTAAGACGACTCCGGCAGAACTTCGATCTCCGGTAATCTGCAATCCTAGCTCCGAGTCTTCGAGATGAAAGGGATGGCGTCACGATCTCTTCCTGGCTCTTCGAACTCTAACTCTACTCCAGAACTCTTGAGAATCCTTGAAGTATTTGGTATTAGTTGGTATTATGAGCTCTCCTTGATTTTGGGCCGCCAGTTAAGTATTTATACTTAACCCTAATACCGCCGGATTTTGCCTAGAATTTTCGCCGAAAACCTAAGGGATTTTTCACCGAAAATTCCTTTGTAAATAGGATGACTGCTCGGCTGAATTCTCCTGTGATTTTTAGACTGCCGGTTCTCGGCGAAAACTTGGGGTTTTCGTCGAGAAGTTTAGTTGTTGAACTTCAGCCGATTTCTTCTTGAGTTTTCGCCGAAAACTCCAAGGGATTTCGCCGAAAACTTCTTTGTAAATGGGAGCAGGATTTGGTTCGACTTGATTGACTCCTTGGATCGATTCTAGTGCGATTCCTCGAGGTTCCAATGACTTAGACACGTCCTTGGCTACTTTATTTGACGGGAAAAACCTGTGCTAACATGAAAACACTAGAAAACCATCAAATAGACCCGAAACGGGCCAAAGTAACACAAATGGCACGAGATAGAGTAGTTGAGTGAATATTCGTTATTCTACCCGAAAAATCATGTCTTAAGCAAGGAAATGTCGCTTAAATGAGGCTGATAATCACGTCAAATCGAGTATCATCAAAATACCCCACACTTAAGCTTTTGCTTGTCCTCAAGCAAACTGAATAGAAACGCTCATGTTCACAAATGATAAGATTTATTAAATTGGTGTTCAATCAAACGCAATGAATTATTAGACAGATAATTCCTAGAACAAGAAACCTAACATGCCTACTGATCAGGCAAACAACCTGGTCTCACTAAAAACTGCACACGACGAGTAGTAGCAACCAATTATGCACGAATTTGACCTGACCGACCAGACTCCTCACACAGGAAATATTAGTAAACGGGGAACTCTCACTCTCTGTGTTTAAGGACGTGTTTTTGCTCTCAATCATTTTCTGTTACTGAATTTTGTCATAGGTTTGCAATTTGACCACATCTCCACCACTGTGACAACACGAGTAACTAGTCAAGAAGGACTTCCCTGCCAGGACTGTAACGAATTCTACACTACAAGGGTTTATGATGAGATGGATGATGGGAATGTATGATGATGGCTTTGGTGCGGTGTAGCTTTCGACTAACTTCCCTCGAATCTAGCCTATGGCTTCCTACCGTCTAACCAGACACGGGTGGAATAGTGAATGCTCGTCCTATGATACCCTCAAGCAATCTAGCACTTTATTTTCTTTATACTTTTTTCTTTTGACTTTTCTTTAACTTAGTTCTTCCATTTGTAGGGAGAAGAACGTTTATTGACTAAAAACTTGAAACTTTTCTGATTTTTTCTGCTTTCTTTTTCGACATTTCTTTTGTTTTTCTCTTTCTCTTTTTTTTCTTTGTGCCGATTCTTTCTTTTAGTTGCTAGAGGGGTTTACACGTTTGGACATAATAGCTAAGACCACCTGTTTAATGGCTATAGGCAGGTTACCACAAACCGACTTCCGGTAGGTCAATCTAGAACTACAACCACAGGGGATCAACGGGGAATGAAAGAATGGGAAATGGCTGTAATGTATTATCGAACCGAAAGAACAGGCCAAACTCAAGGGTTTAAACCTAATGGATTTATCGTTAGGTAGGCTATCTGGCTTAGTAGCTGAATCTAGGTGCCCCTATCATTCTAGAACTCGTGTCATCGTGTGGTCTCGAGTAGGTCTCATGCAAATTCTAACTCATTCAAGCAAACAGAAAACCACTCAAAAAGAATTGAAATTGCAAGTTACGTGCAATGGATCAAAAGCTCACATTTGGTTTGCTAGTCGGATTCGATCATTTTCATGCAATCAAGGCTACAAACTACAAGTGTGATTTTAAAAATCTATTCTGACCAGGCAATTTAGCATCAAAGTAAACACGTTGGATCTCAAGTTCTAGGTTAAGCAGTCTAAGCATCATTATGAAAGATTGAACAACAACTTAACATCAAAAATCAAGAACTGAGCCATTCTAATGCTAGAGAGACTGGACAGGAATCACGAGGCACATAAAAACACAATCAAGGGCAATCAAGTTCATGCAAGGTTCTCTAGCATCCTACCCCACACTTAAATCGTACTGTGTCCTCACAGGACTAAATCTAGAGTTCAGAGTGAAGTAGAAGAACCTGGACCGAGATGGTTGGCGTAGGGGATGAGCACGGATCCTCAGAGCAGAGGGAATCTACCAAAGCGAAGCAAAGGGAATCTCCCAACTGCCTGCAAAACAAAAACAAATGAAAGATAAAATGGAAACCGGGACAAGTGTCCCGGATCCACACATAAAAAAGTTGGATGGAAATTTGAAAAGAAGAAATAAAAAGAAAGGACCAGAAAAGGAATACAACCCGATCACTGCTGGTCAGGTGCATCGGGAGGGGGAATGTGGAGGGCGTCGCCTATCTATCGCTGCCATGCCAGCTGTGCCTCATACCTCTCGTCATTGCAGCGCATGTGCTGCTGCATAATAGTCCATCTGGCGTCCTGAGCGGCGTTATCAGTGATGCGCCACTCCTGGATGCTGGTCCGGGGTAGACCTGATGCTGGCCCGGGGCTGGCTCGATGCTGGCCGAGTGCTGGCCTAGTTCGGGCGCCATATGCTTCTTCTTCTTCTCTTTCCATTCTTTCCACCCTGGCTCTCATCTTAGCCAAGATTTGTGCTATGGATGGCAAGGTGGCCCCCAACAAAACCATCGTCTCTTCTGCCATGGTTAGTAGAATAACAACACACAAAGGTCTCTGACTCTTATGAATATTAGGGTTCAGTTCACAAAAACCCTAGGAAATGAAAGCTAATAGAATTTTCTATTTTCTATTTTCTCTATCCCCTCTTCTTAGACACCAACTTACAATGAAAGGAAATAAACTTGGCAAGGGTGGCCTTGCTTGATTTTTCTTGACTTCTTTTAGGGTTTTCTTTTGATGACTTGGTCGGCCACCAATCTTTTCTTGACTTACAAATAACTCGAACAAGAACTTAAAGATAGATGAAAATTTTCGGAAGCTATTTTTCTAGAAGACTTGAACGAAAATATAAGGGATATGAATCCAAGAATGAACCTGGAAACTGGGATAGATTGGTGGTCCTAGTGTTGAACCTAGGCTCTGATACCAAAACTGATGTGAACCGTGTAGTCAGCTTGTCCTCAACCCGCTCACCTCTTGGATGAGGAACCTCGACGCGGCTACCACACGACCCTAACCACCGTTAGTCTTGAATACCAGCACTATGCTCACCTATGAAACCTGGCGGATGCGTACTTGGACCTGTCGATTGTAAATAACCAGGAACCCTAAGTGTCCAGTCGATCGGCTCCATGACAGAAGATGGATGCTTCTGTTGATAACACCGTTCCCTAAGATATGCACGAGCAAAAATTAAAAGGATTGAGAACAAAGTTCTGAATTGTATTGATTTCGATAAAGGTTGAGTTCCAAAGAGAGGCCGAAGCCTCTTGTTTATACTAGAGGAACCGGGGACATCCCCACGATTTTTTACTTAGACACAAACTCGGAAAATAATAAAGAAATATCCTAGAGTCCTATTTAGACTAGTAAAAGGACTTAATCTAAACCTAATAGAGTCTAAGAAGGAGGCCAAATTCGTAGCCCAATTCCAACAAGGAAAAGACTTCTTCCTAAACAAAAACTCTAAAAAGGAAAACGTGGAAATTCCTAAAAAACAGCTAAACGGGTTCTGGGGAAAATAGCCAAATAAATACCAAATAAAATAGGGAAAATATGCCCTTTGGCAGATCACTAGTAGACGTCATGAGCTTCAACTTTTATGATGGGATTCAGCCAAAATTCTATCTCCAGACAGCCCAAATTCGTCAATCTTCGTCAGACTAGAAATCTGTCCAAAACCGGGAAATCCTAGCTTGATTAGGATTCCTTGTTCGGACGTACTTGGCTTGTTCTCTTCATTTCCTGTATCCTTGATGGTCAGTCATCCGTCCTTGGATCAGGCTCAGGTGGTGGCCTGATTGTAGCTCTCAGTATTGGCTCCCTTGAATCAGTATCCGAGCTCCACTCTTTGATGCTTAGGTCGTGCATCACTAGTACTTGAGCTAGCCCTATCTCCTTCAGTTCTCCTCCAAATTCAGCTCCGTTTGTTGGAGGGTGCTCCTGAGGCTTCAAGCTATCCAGGGCAATTTTTATTTCCCAAAAGGCCCGAGCCAATCGGGAGCTCGGCCATAAGTGCTCCTCTGTGACTCCCAGCATCAGGTCTGGTGCTCGGGTTTGGCTCAAAACTTGGCATTCTTCAAATTTTTCCGAGCATTTTGACTTCTGTCTGGGCCAGGCTTTCAAGGATGCCTCTTGGTTCTCTTTAAGTGCTAGTTGGACTCCGGAGCTTGTAGGATTCGTTCTGGGGCCTAGACTTGGTGCTAGCCTCAGCCCAAGGTTCGGGTCGGGGCTCGGTGGCAGCATCATCTCCTGGCGGGTCATTAACCGTGCTCGGGCTGGGTAGGAGCTGGTCTTGGTGCCTGGCTGAGGATCAGCATCCTTCCAGGTGCATCTTCTGGCTTTGGGGATTGGTCTCTTCTAGGCTCCGAAGGTGGTGGTCGTGGCCTGGGCCGGTTCCGGTGCTGACCTGGTCACCTGTTCTAGGGAGGGCCTGGTCACCTGTCCCGCCATCCCATGTTGACATGGGGAGTTTCGAGCCTGGTGCCCATGGTGTCATGGCCACGTCGGTCTTGGTGGCCAAGATCACTTCATTCCCCTCTTCTTGAAAAGGATTCGTCCTCGAATCCGTACCTGGTAATCCTTTAGAAATCTTTAAAATAATGACAAGGGTACATAGGACTGGACCTGGTAGCTCATGGGTGCTCCTTGGGGTTCGGGCCATACCGGGGCTGGTATGGGGGTCTGGGGCTGCATACTGAGTGATGGGCCTGAGCCAGGGCCGATGCTGGTGCTGGGCGCGGGGCTGGTTCTAGGTGCTGGGCCGGCTCTGGGCGTGGGGCTGGTGTCGGGGCTGGTGCTTGGGCTGGCCTTGGGGCTGGTGCCGGGGCTGGGACCGGTGCTTGATGCTGAGCCGGGGCTGGCGCTGGGCGCTGGGAAGGTGCTGGTGCTAGTGCTGGGCGCTGGGCTGATGCTGGTGCTAGCGCTGGGCACTGGGCCGGTGCTGACGCTGGGCGCTGGTGCTAGTGCTGGGTGCTGGCCTGGTGCTTGCGCTGGTGCTGGCCCGGTGCTAGGCCTGGTGCTGGTCCAGGGCAGGCCTGATGCTGGTCCGGGGTAGACCTGATGCTGGCCCGGGGCTGGCTCCATGCTGGCCGAGTGCTGGCCTAGTTCGGGCGCCATATGCTTCTTCTTCTTCTCTTTCCATTCTTTCCACCCTGGCTCTCATCTTAGCCAAGATTTGTGCTATGGATGGCAAGGTGGCCCCCAACAAAACCATCGTCTCTTCTGCCATGGTTAGTAGAATAACAACACACAAAGGTCTCTGACTCTTATGAATATTAGGGTTCAGTTCACAAAAACCCTAGGAAATGAAAGCTAATAGAATTTTCTATTTTCTATTTTCTCTATCCCCTCTTCTTAGACACCAACTTACAATGAAAGGAAATAAACTTGGCAAGGGTGGCCTTGCTTGATTTTTCTTGACTTCTTTTAGGGTTTTCTTTTGATGACTTGGTCGGCCACCAATCTTTTCTTGACTTACAAATAACTCGAACAAGAACTTAAAGATAGATGAAAATTTTCGGAAGCTATTTTTCTAGAAGACTTGAACGAAAATATAAGGGATATGAATCCAAGAATGAACCTGGAAACTGGGATAGATTGGTGGTCCTAGTGTTGAACCTAGGCTCTGATACCAAAACTGATGTGAACCGTGTAGTCGGCTTGTCCTCAACCCGCTCACCTCTTGGATAAGGAACCTCGACGCGGCTACCACACGACCCTAACCACCGTTAGTCTTGAATACCAGCACTATGCTCACCTATGAAACCTGGCGGATGCGTACTTGGACCTGTCGATTGTAAATAACCAGGAACCCTAAGTGTCCAGTCGATCGGCTCCATGACAGAAGATGGATGCTTCTGTTGATAACACCGTTCCCTAAGATATGCACGAGCAAAAATTAAAAGGATTGAGAACAAAGTTCTGAATTGTATTGATTTCGATAAAGGTTGAGTTCCAAAGAGAGCCGAAGCCTCTTATTTATACTAGAGGAACCGGGGACATCCCCACGGTTTTTTACTTAGACACAAACTCGGAAAATAATAAAGAAATATCCTAGAGTCCTATTTAGACTAGTAAAAGGACTTAATCTAAACCTAATAGAGTCTAAGAAGGAGGCCAAATTCGTAGCCCAATTCCAACAAGGAAAAGACTTCTTCCTAAACAAAAACTCTAAAAAAGAAAACGTGGAAATTCCTAAAAAACAGCTAAACGGGTTCTGGGGAAAATAGCCAAATAAATACCAAATAAAATAGGGAAAATATGCCCTTTGGCAGATCACTAGTAGACGTCATGAGCTTCAACTTTTATGATGGGATTCAGCCAAAATTCTATCTCCAGACAGCCCAAATTCGTCAATCTTCGTCAGACTAGAAATCTGTCCAAAACCGGGAAATCCTAGCTTGATTAGGATTCCTTGTTCGGACGTACTTGGCTTGTTCTCTTCATTTCCCGTATCCTTGATGGTCAGTCATCCGTCCTTGGATCAGGCTCAGGTGGTGGCCTGATTGTAGCTCTCAGTATTGGCTCCCTTGAATCAGTATCCGAGCTCCACTCTTTGATGCTTAGGTCGTGCATCACTAGTACTTGAGCTAGCCCTGTCTCCTTCAGTTCTCCTCCAAATTCAGCTCCGTTTGTTGGAGGGTGCTCCTGAGGCTTCAAGCTATCCAGGGCAATTTTTATTTCCCAAAAGGCCCGAGCCAATCGGGAGCTCGGCCATAAGTGCTCATCTGTGACTCCCGGCATCAGGTCTGGTGCTCGGGTTTGGCTCAAAACTTGGCATTCTTCAAAATTTTCCGAGCATTTTGACTTTGTCTGGGCCAGGCTTTCAAGGATGCCTCTTGGTTCTCTTTAAGTGCTAGTTGGACTCTGGAGCTTGTAGGATTCGTTCTGGGGCCTAGACTTGGTGCTAGCCTCAGCCCAAGGTTCGGGTCGGGGCTCGGTGGCAGCATCATCTCCTGGCGGGTCATTAGCCTTGCTCGGGCTGGGTAGGAGCTGGTCTTGGTGCCTGGCTGAGGATCAGCATCCTTCCAGGTGCATCTTCTGGCTTTGGGGATTGGTCTCTTCTAGGCTCCGAAGGTGGTGGTCGTGGCCTGGGCCGGTTCCGGTGCTGACCTGGTCACCTGTTCTAGGGAGGGCCTGGTCACCTGTCCCGCCATCCCATGTTGACATGGGGAGTTTCGAGCCTGGTGCCCATGGTGTCATGGCCACGTCGGTCTTGGTGGGCAAGATCACTTCATTCCCCTCTTCTTGAAAAGGATTCGTCCTCGAATACGTACCTGGTAATCCTTTAGAAATCTTTAAAATAATGACAAGGGTACATAGGACTGGACCTGGTAGCTCATGGGTGCTCCTTGGGGGTTCGGCCATACCGGGGCTGGTATGGGGGGTCTGAGGCTGCATACTGAGTGATGGGCCTGAGCCAGGGCCGATGCTGGTGCTGGGCGCGGGGCTGGTTCTAGGTGCTGGGCCGGCTCTGGGCGTGGGGCTGGTGTTTGGGCTGGCCTTGGGGCTGGTGCCGGGGCTGGGACCGGTGCTTGATGCTGAGCCGGGGCTGGCGCTGGGCGCTGGGAAGGTGCTGGTGCTAGTGCTGGGCGCTGGGCTGATGCTGGTGCTAGCGCTGGGCACTGGGCCGGTGCTGACGCTGGGCGCTGGTGCTAGTGCTGGGTGCTGGCCTGGTGCTTGCGCTGGTGCTGGCCCGGTGCTAGGCCTGGTGCTGGTCCAGGGCAGGCCTGATGCTGGTCCGGGGTAGACCTGATGCTGGCCCGGGGCTGGCCCGATGCTGGCCGAGTGCTGGCCTAGTTCGGGCGCCATAAGCTTCTTCTTCTTCTCTTTCCATTCTTTCCACCCTGGCTCTCATCTTAGCCAAGATTTGTGCTATGGATGGCAAGGTGGCCCCCAACAAAACCATCGTCTCTTCTGCCATGGTTAGTAGAATAACAACACACAAAGGTCTCTGACTCTTATGAATATTAGGGTTCAGTTCACAAAAACCCTAGGAAATGAAAGCTAATAGAATTTTCTATTTTCTATTTTCTCTATCCCCTCTTCTTAGACACCAACTTACAATGAAAGGAAATAAACTTGGCAAGGGTGGCCTTGCTTGATTTTTCTTGACTTCTTTTAGGGTTTTTTTTTGATGACTTGGTCGGCCACCAATCTTTTCTTGACTTACAAATAACTCGAACAAGAACTTAAAGATAGATGAAAATTTTTGGAAGCTATTTTTCTAGAAGACTTGAACGAAAATATAAGGGATATGAATCCAAGAATGAACCTGGAAACTGGGATAGATTGGTGGTCCTAGTGTTGAACCTAGGCTCTGATACCAAAACTGATGTGAACCGTGTAGTCGGCTTGTCCTCAACCCGCTCACCTCTTGGATGAGGAACCTCGACGCGGCTACCACACGACCCTAACCACCGTTAGTCTTGAATACCAGCACTATGCTCACCTATGAAACCTGGCGGATGCGTACTTGGACCTGTCGATTGTAAATAACCAGGAACCCTAAGTGTCCAGTCGATCGGCTCCATGACAGAAGATGGATGCTTCTGTTGATAACACCGTTCCCTAAGATATGCACGAGCAAAAATTAAAAGGATTGAGAACAAAGTTCTGAATTGTATTGATTTCGATAAAGGTTGAGTTCCAAAGAGAGGCCGAAGCCTCTTATTTATACTAGAGGAACCGGGGACATCCCCCCGGTTTTTTACTTAGACACAAACTCGGAAAATAATAAAGAAATATCCTAGAGTCCTATTTAGACTAGTAAAAGGACTTAATCTAAACCTAATAGAGTCTAAGAAGGAGGCCAAATTCGTAGCCCAATTCCAACAAGGAAAAGACTTCTTCCTAAACAAAAACTCTAAAAAAGAAAACGTGGAAATTCCTAAAAAACAGCTAAACGGGTTCTGGGGAAAATAGCCAAATAAATACCAAATAAAATAGGGAAAATATGCCCTTTGGCAGATCACTAGTAGACGTCATGAGCTTCAACTTTTATGATGGGATTCAGCCAAAATTCTATCTCCAGACAGCCCAAATTCGTCAATCTTCGTCAGACTAGAAATCTGTCCAAAACCGGGAATCCTAGCTTGATTAGGATTCCTTGTTCGGACGTACTTGGCTTGTTCTCTTCATTTCCCGTATCCTTGATGGTCAGTCATCCGTCCTTGGATCAGGCTCAGGTGGTGGCCTAATTGTAGCTCTCAGTATTGGCTCCCTTGAATCAGTATCCGAGCTCCACTCTTTGATGCTTAGGTCGTGCATCACTAGTACTTGAGCTAGCCCTATCTCCTTCAGTTCTCCTCCAAATTCAGCTCCGTTTGTTGGAGGGTGCTCCTGAGGCTTCAAGCTATCCAGGGCAATTTTTATTTCCCAAAAGGCCTGAGCCAATCGGGAGCTCGGCCATAAGTGCTCCTCTGTGACTCCCGGCATCAGGTCTGGTGCTCGAGTTTGGCTCAAAACTTGGCCTTCTTCAAATTTTTCCGAGCATTTTGACTTCTGTCTGGGCCAGGCTTTCAAGGATGCCTCTTGGTTCTCTTTAAGTGCTAGTTGGACTATGGAGCTTGTAGGATTCGTTCTGGGGCCTAGACTTGGTGCTAGCCTCAGCCCAAGGTTCGGGTCGGGGCTCGGTGGCAGCATCATCTCCTGGCGGGTCATTAGCCTTGCTCGGGCTGGGTAGGAGCTGGTCTTGGTGCCTGGCTGAGGATCAGCATCCTTCCAGGTGCATCTTCTGGCTTTGGGGATTGGTCTCTTCTAGGCTCCGAAGGTGGTGGTCGTGGCCTAGGCCGGTTCCGGTGCTGACCTGGTCACCTGTTCTAGGGAGGGCCTGGTCACCTGTCCCGCCATCCCATGTTGACATGGGGAGTTTCGAGCCTGGTGCCCATGGTGTCATGGCCACGTCGGTCTTGGTGGCCAAGATCACTTCATTCCCCTCTTCTTGAAAAGGATTCGTCCTCGAATCCGTACCTGGTAATCCTTTAGAAATCTTTAAAATAATGACAAGGGTACATAGGACTGGACCTGGTAGCTCATGGGTGCTCCTTGGGGGTTCGGGCCATACCGGGGCTGGTATGGGGGGTCTGGGGCTGCATACTGAGTGATGGGCCTGAGCCAGGGCCGATGCTGGTGCTGGGCACGGGGCTGGTTCTAGGTGCGGGGTCGTCTCTGGGCGTGGGGCTGGTGTCGGGCTGGTGCTTGGGCTGGTGCTTGGGCTGGCCTTGGGGCTAGTGCCGGGGCTGGGACCGGTGTTTGATACTGAGCCGGGGCTGGCGGTGGGAAGGTGCTGGTGCTAGTGCTGGGCGCTTGGCTGATGCTGGTGCTAGCGCTGGGCGTGGGGTCGGTGCTAGCACTGGGAGCTGGGAAGGTGCTGGCGCTGGGCGCTGGGCTGATGCTGGTCTAGCGCTGGCGCTGGTGCTAGCGCTGGGTGCTGGCCCGGTGCTTGCGCTAGTGCTGGCCCGGTGCTGGCCTGGTTGTGGTCCGGTGCTAGGCCTGGTGCTGATCCGGGGCAGGCCTGATGCTGGTCCGGGGCAGACCTGATGCTGGCCTGATGCTGGCCCGGGGTTGGCCCGATGCTGGCCGAGTGCTGGCCTAGTTCTGGCGCCATAAGCTTCTTCTTCTTCTCTTTCCATTCTTTTCACCGTAGCTCTCATCTTAGCCAAGATTTGTACTATGGATGGCAAGGTGGCCTCCAGCAAAACCATCGTCTCTTCTGCCATGGTTAGTAGAATAACAACACACAAAGGTCTCCGACTCTTATGAATATTAGGGTTCGGTTCACAAAAACCCTAGGAAACGAAAGCTAATAGAATTTTCCATTTTCTATTTTCTATATCCCTCTTCTTAGACACCAACTTACAACGAAATGAAATAAACTTGGCGAGGGTGGTCTTGCTCGATTTTTCTTTTTCTTAACTTCTTTTAGGGTTTTCTTATGATGACTTGGTCGGCCACCAATATTTTCTTGCCTTACAAATAACTCGAACAAGAACTTAAAGATAGATGAAGATTTTTTAAAGCTATTTTTCTAGAAGACTTGAACGAAAATAAAAGGGATATGAATCTAAGAACGAACCTGGAAACTGGGATAGATTGGCGGTCCTAGTGTTGAACCTAGGCTCTGACACCAAAACAGATGTGAACCGTGTAGTCGGCTTGTCCTCAACCCGCTCACCTCTTGGATGAGGAACCTCGGCGCGGCTGACACACGACCCTAACCACCGTTAGTCTTGAATACCAGCACTATGCTCACCTATGAAACCTGGCGGATGCGTACTTGGACCTGTCGGTTGTAAATAACCGGGAACCCTAAGTGTCCAGTCGATCGGCTCCACGACAGAAGATGGATGCTTCTGTTGATAACATCGTTCCCTAAGATATGCACGAGCAAAACTTAAAAGGATTGAAAACAAAGTTCTGAATTGTATTGATTTCGATAAAGGTTGAGTTCCAAAGAGAGGCCGAAGCCTCTTATTTATACTAGAGGAACCGGGACATCCCCACGGTTTTCTACTTAGACACAAACTCAGAAAATAACAAAGAAATAACCTAGAGTCCTATTTAGACTACTAAAATGACTTAATCTAAACCTAATAGAGTCTAAGAAGGAGGCCAAATTCGTAGCCCTATTCCAACAAGGAAAATACTCCTTCCTAAACAAAAACTCTAAAAAAGAAAAGCTGGAAATTCCTAAAAAACAGCTAAACGGGTTCTGGGGAAATAGCCAAATAAATACCAAATAAAATAGGAAAAATATGCCTTTTGGCAGATCACTAGTAGACGTCATGGGATTCAACTTTCATGTTGGGCTTCAGCAAAAATTCTATCTCCAGACAGCCCAAATTTGTCAATCTTCGTCAGACTAGAAATCTGTTAAAAACCGGGAAATCCTAGCTTGATTAGGATTCCTTGTTCGGACGTACTTGGCTTGTTCTCTTCATTTCCCGTATCCTTGATGGTCAGTCATCCGTCCTTGGATCAGGCTCAGGTGGTGGCCTGATTGTAGCTCTCAGTATTGGCTCCCTTCAATCAGTATCCGAGCTCCACTCTTTGATGCTTAGGTCGTGCATCACTAGTACTTGAGCTAGCCCTATCTCCTTCAGTTCTCCTCCAAATTCAGCTCTGTTTGTTGGAGGGTGCTACTGAGGCTTCAAGCTATCCAGGGCACTTTTTATTTCCCAAAAGGCCCGAGCCAATCGGGAGCTCGGCCATAAGTGCTCCTCTGTGACGCCCGACATCAGGTTGGTGCTCGGGTTTGGCTCAAAACTTGGCCTTCTTCAAATTTGTCCGAGCATTTTGACTTCTGTCTGGGCCAGGCTTTCAAGGATGCCTCTTGGTTCTCTTTAAGTGCTAGTTGGACCTGGAGCTTGTAAGATTCGTTCTGGGGCCTAGACTTGGTGCTAGCCTCAGCCCAAGGTTCGGGTCGGGGCTCGGTGGCAGCATCATCTCCTGGCGGGTCATTAGCCTTGCTCGGGCTGGGTAGGAGCTGGTCTTGGTGCCTGGCTGAGGATCAGCATCCTCCTAGGTGCATCTTCTGGCTTTGGGGATTGGTCTCTTCTAGGCTCCGAAGGTGGTGCTCGTGGCCTGGGCCGGTTCCGGTGCTGACCTGGTCACCTGTTCTAGGGAGGGCCTGGTCACCTGTCCCGCCATCCCATGTTGACATGGGGAGTTTCGGGCCTGGTGCCCATGGTGTCATGGCCACGTCGTCTTGGTGGCCAAGATCACTTCATTCCCCTCTTCTTGAAAAGGATTCGTCCTCGAATCCGTACCTGGTAATCCTTTAGAAATCTTTAAAATAATGACAAGGGTACATAGGACTGGACCTGGTAGCTCATGGGTGCTCCTTGGGGGTTCGGGCCATACCGGGGCTGGTATGGGGGTCCGGGGCTGGGTACTGAGTGATGGGCCTGAGCCAGGGCCGATGCTGGTGCTGGGCACGGGGTTGGTTCTAGGTGCGGGGTCGGCTCTGGGCGTGGGGCTGGTGCTTGGGCTGGTGTCGGGGCTGGTGCTTGGGCTGGCCTTGGGGCTAGTGCCGGGGCTGGGACCGGTGCTTGATACTGAGCCGGGGCTGGCGGTGGAAAGGTGCTGGTACTAGTGCTGGGCGATTGGCTGATGCTGGTGCTAGTGCTGGGCGTGGGGTCAGTGTTAGCACTGGGAGCTGGGAAGGTGCTGGCGCTGGGCGCTGGGCTGATGCTGGTGCTAGCGCTGGGTGCTGGCCCGGTGCTTGCGCTGGTGCTGGCCCGGTGCTGGCCTGGTTGTGGTCCGGTGCTAGGCCTGGTGCTGATCCGGGGCAGGCCTGATGCTGGTCCGGGGCAGACCTGATGCTGGCCTGTGCTGGCCCGGGGTTGGCCCGATGCTGGCCGAGTGCTGGCCTAGTTCTGGCACCATAAGCTCTTCTTCTTCTCTTTCCATTCTTTTCACCGTGGCTCTCATCTTAGCCAAGATTTGTGCTATGGATGGCAAGGTGGCCTCCAGCAAAACCATCGTCTCTTCTGCCATGGTTAGTAGAATAACAACTCACAAAGGTCTCCGACTCTTATGAATATTAGGGTTCGGTTCACAAAAACCCTAGGAAACGAAAGCTAATAGAATTTTCTATTTTCTATTTTCTCTATCCCCTCTTCTTAGACACCAACTTACAACGAAATGAAATAAACTTGGCGAGGGTGGTCTTGCTTGATTTTTCTTTTTCTTAACTTCTTTTAGGGTTTTCTTTTGATGACTTGGTCGGCCACCAATATTTTCTTGCCTTACAAATAACTCGAACAAGAACTTAAAGATAGATGAAGATTTTTTAAAGCTATTTTTCTAGAAGACTTGAACGAAAATAAAAGGGATATGAATCCAAGAACGAACCTGGAAACTGGGATAGATTGGCGGTCCTAGTGTTGAACCTAGGCTCTGATACCAAAACAGATGTGAACCGTGTAGTCGGCTTGTCCTCAACCCGCTCACCTCTTGGATGAGGAACCTCGGCGCAGCTGACACACGACCCTAACCACCGTTAGTCTTGAATACCAGCACTATGCTCACCTATGAAACCTGGCGGATGCGTACTTGGACCTGTCGGTTGTAAATAACCGGGAACCCTAAATGTCCAGTTGATCGGCTCCACGACAGAAGATGGATGCTTCTGTTGATAACACCGTTCCCTAAGATATGCACGAGCAAAACTTAAAAGGATTGAGAACAAAGTTCTGAATTGTATTGATTTCGATAAAGGTTGAGTTCCAAAGAGAGGCCGAAGCCTCTTATTTATACTAGAGGAACCGGGACATCCCCACGGTTTTCTACTTAGACACAAACTCAGAAAATAATAAAGAAATAACCTAGAGTCCTATTTAGACTACTAAAATGACTTAATCTAAACCTAATAGAGTCTAACAAGGAGGCCAAATTCGTAGCCCTATTCCAACAAGGAAAAGACTCCTTCCTAAACAAAAACTCTAAAAAAGAAAAGCTGGAAATTCCTAAAAAACAGCTAAACGGGTTCTGGGGAAAATAGCCAAATAAATACCAAATAAAATAGGAAAAATATGCCTTTTGGCAGATCACTAGTAGACGTCATGGGATTCAACTTTCATGTTGGGCTTCAGCAAAAATTCTATCTCCAGACAGCCCAAATTCGTCAATCTTCGTCAGACTAGAAATCTGTCAAAAACCGGGAAATCCTAGCTTGATTAGGATTCCTTGTTCGAACGTACTTGGCTTCTTCTCTTCATTTCCCGTATCCTTGATGGTCAGTCATCCATCCTTGGATCAGGCTCAGGTGGTGGCCTGATTGTAGCTCTCAGTATTGGCTCCCTTCAATCAGTATCCGAGCTCCACTCTTTGATGCTTAGGTCGTGCATCACTAGTACTTGAGCTAGTCCTATCTCCTTCAGTTCTCCTCCAAATTCAGCTCCGTTTGTTGGAGGGTGCTCCTGAGGCTTCAAGATATCCAGGGCACTTGTTATTTCATAAAAGTCCCGAGCCAATTGGGATCTCGGCCATAAGTGCTCCTCTGTGACGCCCGGCATCAGGTCCGGCGCTCGAGTTTGGCTCAAAACTTGGCCTTCTTCAAATCTGTCCGAGCCTTTTGACTTCTATCTGGTCCAGGCTTTCAAGGATTCCTCTTGGTTCTCTTTAAGTGCTAGTTGGACTCTAGAGCTTGTAGGATTTGTTCTGGGGCCTAGACTTGGTGCTAGGCTCGGCTCGAGGTCCAGGTCGGGGTTCAGTGGCAGCATCAGCTCCTGGCGGGTCATTAGCCTTGCTCGAGCTGGGGTAGGAGCTGGCCTTGGTGCCTGGCTGAGGATCAGCATCCTCCCAAGTGCATCTTCTTGCTTTGGGGCTTGGTCTCTTCTAGGCTCCGAAGGTGGTGCTCGTGGCCTGGGGCCGGTTCCGGTGCTGACCTGGTCACCTGTTCTGGGGCGGGCCTAGTCACTTGTCCCGCCATCCCATGTTGACATGGGGAGTTTCGGGCCTGGTGCCTATGGTGTCATGGCCACGTCGGTCTTGGTGGCCAGGATCACTTCACCGTGGACATTCGGTGGGTGACGCCAAAGCGCTTGCACACCCGGTCGAACAGTCCATGGAAGTGGGTACCCCTATCGCTTATGATTAAGCGTGGTGAACCAAAATGCGTGAAGAGACGTGTAAGGAACCGTCCCACCACTCTTAAATCATTGGCGGGTAAAGCTTCAGCTTCAGCCTACTTGGAAACATAATCAACGGCCACAAGAATGTACTTATTTCTGTTGGAGGGTGTGAATGGTCCCATAAAATCAATTCCCCAAACATCAAAAATTTGAACAGTTAAAGAAATGGTCTGAGGCATCTCATTTTGGTTAGAGATGTTACCTGATCGTTGACATGCATCACAATGACGAGCAAAAGTGTCACAATCACTAAAGAGAGAAGGCCAGTAGAATCCGGTTTCGAGTACCTTTCTCGCAGTACGGTTGTCACCGAAGTTTCCTCCAAACTGACCTTCGTGGCACTTACGTATTATTTCAGCTGCCTCGATGTAAGAGACACACCTCCAGATCATTCCGTCAGTTCCAATATGGTATAAGAATGTCTCATCCCAGAAGTAAGACTTGGCTTCTTTAATGAGCTTCTTGCACGCATTATAATCCAGACATGGGGGTATTATGTCGAGAAAGATAGTTAGCTACGGTGGCATACCAGGGCTCGTCTGAGGTGGTTGCATTACTCAATTCTTGAGCGTGAGCGATCGCCCAAGGCTCGATGGCTATGTTGTTGACCTGTTCATATATTTCAAGTCGCAACAACTCGTCAGGGAAAGAATCATTGATGGGGGAAATAGCAGACTTACCTGTCTGTGATTCCTTGAGTCGGGAAAGGTGATCGGCTGCTAGGTTCTCAAATCCTTTTTTGTCCTGGATCTCTATGTCAAATTCTTGTAGAAGGAGAACCCATCGGATAAGTCTTGGCTTCGAGTCCTGCTTTGCTGGGAAGATGACGTAGAGTGGCATGGTCGGTGTAGACTATGGTGTGTGGAGGACTAGGTACTATCTGAACTTATCGAAAGAGAATACAATAGCTAGGAGCTCCTTCTCTATAGTAGTGTAGTTCTTTTGAGCATCGTTAAGCGTCTTGCTAGGAAAATAAATGGGATGGAATCTCTTCTCTTTTCTTTGTTCCAGAACACACTACAACAAAGACAACAAATAGGGGGAAACTAAAAATAGAGAGAAGCAATGCCCCCCCCCCTAAATTAAGCCTTGCAACCCACTAAAGTGTCCCTGACAAGGGATATTTTGTCGGGGGCGAAGGAGTCTGACAATCGCCCCCGACAAATGTCCATCTGGTTTGGTTTAAATTACAAACAAACCGAAACTTTGTCTGGGTGTCCCCCCGACAATAATTTAGTCAGGGGCCATTTAGTCGGGAGCTGTGCCCCCGACAAAGGTTTGTCACGTGCGCAGCCCCCGACTAAATGGCCTCCGACTAATTTAGTCGGGGGTTGTGCACGTGACAAGCGTTTGTCGGGGGCACGGCTCCCGACTAAACAGCCCCTGACTAAATTAGTCGGAGGCCATTTAGTCGGGAGTTGTGCCCCCGAAAAAATTACATGATGGACATGACAATCGGGTGTATGTATTCCAGCAAGACAAATTACACAACCCGGGGTAGTCACTTATAGTCTACATTAGTACAGCTCTCAATGTGAAAGTTTCCTTCTTCGATGCATCATACGCTTCAACCCCAACCCATAACTCTTTTACGCTCGTCTATCAATGGTTGCAAGTAGACATCCAAATCATTACCAGACATCTTTGGACCTGGGATAATGCCAGGACAGTATTAAGCCAGTTTGCTTCATGCATAACCAAGGTGGCGTGTTATATGGCATTAAGACAATTGGCCACGTGCTATGACTTGTACTCATTGTACCAAATGGATTAAACCCATCTATTGCAAGTCCAAGCCTTACATTTCGGGATCTGCAGCAAAATCTGGATGTCTTTGATCAAAAGACTTCCACCCTTCAGCATCTCTAGGGTGTCTACTCATTCCATCATTACTTCCTTCGGTCGCATGGCAAACCATATCTTCAGCAGAATGTGGAGACATATACATCCTTCTTAGCCGAGGTATGAGTGGAAAGTACTTGAATATTTTAACAGGAATAAACTTCTTCTTCTTCAGTGTGTTATTAGCACTTCCCTCCTTGAACCTCTGATGACCGCATACCCTACAATAAGTCTCTTGCTTGTCCTCCCCAACAAAGAGCATACAATCATTGTTGCAAGCGTCTATTTTTTCATACATTAGACCCACCTTTTTTATGGTCTTTCGAGCCTCATAATTGGTCTCAGGCAACTTAGCTGTGGTGAAAGCTTGGTGAAGAAAATTCAATATCTTCGCCATCACCTTGTCACTGATCTTGTGCATGTACTTGATATGATATAACCGCAGCAAAAATGACAGTTTCGTGAACTTCTCACATCCATCATACAATGGGATCTCTCCATCTTTGAATAGACGGAAAAAATCATCGCTCGGCATATCATGTTCAACATTCTGATCAGGCATTGTAGTGTCTTCCATAGGGGTAGGTGATACCACTCTTTCAGCCTCCTCCTATGCCGGTATTGTTGGAGCATAACGAGTACCCATTCCGAAAACGTCATTGACCATATTCAAGAGCAGGTTCCGCTCCATTGGGGGGACTTCTTGAACTGTTCTAATAGGTGTTTCAACTGCTTCGAGGTTCTCCTCATTTGAGGTGAACGATGGTCGACTAGTTGAAGCTAATTTCCCATGCAAGGTCCAGTTCGACTAAGACGCCGGAAATGACTTTTGTCGTAAGTGTGTTGTCACTTCAGGCATTGGTCTCCACACCTTGAAGTTACACTTCAGACATGGACAGATAATGTTTGTTCCATCCAATGCATTTGAATATGCAAAGTCTAGAAACTGTTGGACACCATCGTGATACTGTTTAGTATGACGAGGCATCTTCAACCAAGACTTATCCATTTTTCTAAGTAACACCTAGAAAAAAGGCTAAGAGGTTAGTGTAAAGGTTAAGAGGATAATGTATATAAAATGTTTATGTGCATGGACATTACATATAATTTAGTTAGTATTATTTCTATGTTATCTATCCTACATTATTGCTCAATTGTAATGATCCTCATCTCGTACGTAATGATCCCATTTAATAATTTTAATTTACTATTGTAATAACTAATTAATAATTTCCTCAACTATTAGTATTTATTATCAGAAGTTTAAACGAGGAGTGACAATAATATTATCGAAATAGCACGAAATAATCGAAAAAGTTAAGCAACTAACATTTTTATGCATGCTTTATTAAGTCATTGTCTACAAATTAACTCATGCATAATTACAAGATAAATCATAAATTAAATAATATTTAACAATCAAGGCAAACTTTTAATTAACTCGTGCATAATTATGAGATTTGTGATACCTATTTTTTTTTTCGGGACATCTCCAACAGAGATATCGTAGACCGTGAACCATCCTAGGAGCTAAAAAGAAAAGAAAACAGAAAGCAAAGGAGGGAGAGGAAGGAAAAGATGGAAGGGGGAGGAGAGAGGGGGGAGGGGGGTTGGAGTGGAAATTAACCCACCAACTAGATGAATGTCGAAAAGATCTAGATTGAAAAGACCTAAGGAATTTGGGAGGATGACTAATGCTTCTTTAGCAAGGTTATGACCAATGTATTTTGTGTCCTCGGAATTGTGTTGTATTCTACAAAATCAAAATCATTAATTAGCTGTCTAACTTCAGTGACAATTGCTCCAACATAGGAATGCAGGGTTTTCCCTTGTGCTATTTTCATTTTAACTTGTTGAGCATCCCCTTTAATGACAACATTTTTTAAATTTGAATCTAAACACCATCGTAGGGCTTCTCTAATCGCTAGACATTCGATGGTAAAGGGGTCAGTGATACCAACAAAATACCTTCCCCCGGCAAAAATCTGTATCCCGTCTTGGTTTATAGCAATGAAACCTATTGCCCCTCCTACATTTTTAGTAGTAGCTCCATCCACTTGAACCCAGATAGCATTACTAGACCTCACACCCTTGCATATCGGTCTATTTATGTGTTCTATATTTGTGAGTTGTAATACTTCTGGTGGGTTGTTATTGGGGAAGTTCTCAAGTTGTTCCTTTAGCATGAAAAAGAATTGGTTCGAGATTTTTTCTGCGGAGTCTTGTGTTAGTTAGAAAACTACCAGGTTTCTGGATTTCCATAGCCTCCACCAGAAAAGGATGAAAGATACCTTAGACTCATGTCTTCCCTAGATATCCTCCTCCATGCGTAGACAAAGGAAGGTCCTTTATAATTCTGTATAGGAAGGTTACATTCTTTAGCTACTTTGGAGGCCAGAATACAATCGAAAAAAAGATGCTCTATTGTTTCTTCCACATCCCAACAAACTGGACATAAAGTTGGAATGTCAAGCCCTCTATAAAAAAGTTCCGCTCTTACGGGGAGAGATCGTCTCAGGATTCTCCAGAGCAAAAAATGAAATTTTGGTTGAATTTCGATCTCCCAGATGCCTTTCCAAACTGTTGAGTCCACCACATCGATCGGTTCGAATTGTGGAGCTTCAGCTAAAATTTCCTTCCAACTTCATATCCCGAATGAACTGAGTATTCACCCGAGGCCGTTAGTTGCCAAATTATTTTATCCATAGCTCGACGCCTAGGGATTGGAATGGAAAGAATTTGATTGGCTGAATCTTCCCTGAATATATTTTTAATTTTGCTTTGGTCCCAATTGTCATTATCAATGAAGCCAGCAACGGACATTGGGATATCCATTATTGAATCCCTTAATGGGGACAGAAGGGGGGACAGTGGGAATCCAATGATCTAGAAAGGGGTTAATGAGGACCCCATCCCCTACCTGCCACCTATGTCCAACTTTAATGATTTCCCTTCCTTTGAGGATGCCTCTCCATCCCCAAGATGGGTTCGAGCCTTTCCCGGCTTGCATTAAGGATGAGTTCGGAAAATATTTAGCTTTGTAGATTTGTGCTAGTAACATATCCGGGTTATCAATTAGTCTCCATGTTGTTTGGCTAACAACGCATGATTAAAGGTTTCTAAATCCTTAAATCCTAATCCTCCTCTCTCTTTGGGGAGACATAATTTCTCCCAAGATACCCAATGCATCTTCTTTTTTCCGTCAACTTTCCCCCACCAAAAATCTCCAATAATTGAATTGAGTTTTTCAATGTTCGTTTTTGGGATAAGGAATGAAGCCATCGCATACATTGGAAGAGCAATGAGGACAGAAGAGATGAGGACCTCTATAGCAGCAGGAGAGAGCCATTTCCCTTTCCATGAGTTTATTCTTTTAAGAAGAATGTCTTCAAGAAATCTGAAGGTTTCAGTTTTGGACCTCTTTAGAACCGAAGGGAGTCCAAGGTAAATATCTTGGTTGTTCGAGATTGAAATGCCCAACATTCTACCAGCTGGATCTCGAGGTATCAGGAGTACCTTTACTGAACGTGACAGCTGATTTCGCAAGATTTATTTTTTGGCCACTATAAAGTTGATAGACCTCAAACATATCAATTAGATTAGTTATAAAGTCATCTGAGACTTTGAGAAATAGGTAAGTATCGTCCGCGAACATTAGGTGGGTGAGTGTCGGGCTGATGTTATTGAATTTTAGGCCCACTAGTTTTTTATCAAAAATAGCCTTTTGGATGATAAGGGTTAGACCTTCTGAGCAAATGGCAAACAGAAGTGGAGAAAGAGGATCCCCTTGCCGAAGACCCCTAGAGGGTGAAAAATAGTCGACGGGTTGACCATTTAGGATGATAGTTAATTTAGCTTTCGTCAGGCACTCATAGATCCATCCAATAACTCTTTCCCTAAACTTAAATTCTCATAAGTGCAATGAGAAAATCCCATTCGACCCTGTCGAATGCTTTTTCCATATCAACTTTGAGGGCCATGAAACTTGATAGTTCTGTAGTTCTATTTGCTAAGTAATGCATAACTTCGTGGGCAATAAGTGTATTATCAGAGATTGCTCTCCCTTGTACAAAGCCATTTTGGTTTGAGCTAATTATATTTGGTAATATCTTTCCAATCCTTGTTGCTAGAATTTTTGTTATTGTTTTGTATAGCACTGTGCAGAGACCAATTGGTCTCAAATCTTTCATACTTTTAACTTCCTCCTTTTCAGGTAGCAAGGATACCCAAGTATAGTTGATTTCTCCCAGCATTATCCCTGTTCTGAAAAATAGGGCCACCGCATTAGTGACTTCTTGACCAACAATGTCCCAATAAGCTTGAAAGAAAGCTCCAGTGAACCCATCTGGTCCCGGTGCCTTATCCTTCCCGATTGAGAAAATTGCATCTCTAATTTCTTCGTCAGATAACCATTCAGTCATTTGATTGTTCATTTTGCTTGAAACTTGTTTGTCGTCCGGAACTGCATTCATAATAGATGTGAGACTAGTTGGTGGGAAGGAGGTAGCAAAAAGTTCATTATAGAATTCAGACGCAATCTTGCCCAATTTATGTTGATTACTTTGACTAACTCCATTCTTGTCTTCTAAGTTTGTTACCAAGGTCCTCCTTCTTTGTTGTGCTACAGATTGGTGGAAGACTTTCGTGTTTTTGTCCCCCATTTCCAACCATTTGGCTCTATTACGTTGTTTCCAATAGCAACTTTCCTGGTGTATCTCAATCGATAAATCATTTTCTAAGGATGCCACCCGGTCCCAGTTAACTATTTTTGCTGCTTTCTCCACATCTATTTTTTTCGATCTCCTTAATTTTTTTCTCTGAGTTTGTGATACCTATTAACCTTATCAAACTTAATTATAAGATTATAATTATTTGATTAATTTCAAGTGGCACATAAAATTAACTAATTGGACATATATCATATACAATGTTTAACATGCATACTTACAAGTTTTAAAAATTTGACATAATCTTCATTACGTTATGTCATTAAGTCATATATCATATACAATGCTGGACATGCATACATACAAGTTTTAAAATTTAAAAATTTGACATATACAAGTTTTACAATCTTCCTTAAGTCATATATAATGTTGGACATATACATACAAGTTTGAAAAAATTACATAATCTGTCATTTCAACCAATAAATTACAAATTACAAATTGCACGTAATTAATAAACTGTCACTTTTCATTTTACATGCATGTAACCATGAAACAAGAGCTAACTTCGTTTTATGAATATGTGCCACCAACCTAGAATTCGAAGAACGGTTCAGATGGAAATCTTTGGTAGCTGCAAAATAAAAAGTCAAGTTAACATCAGAAAATGTTAAGAGGAACGAAAAAATTAAAATATTTTCAAGATCTGACACTTACTCAAAGGGGTCAGCTAATGATTGATGTCTGAGGTGAAGTCTTTAGTCTTCTGATCCAAACTTGCAAAGAACCAACACCTATGAATTAACATAAAAAAAATCAAGCAGCAGCCCCTCTTATGCTAAAAAACTCGAATAGAGGTTTTCCAAAAAGGGTCAAGTTGGTAGAAACTGTATATTTAATTCAACTTTTGTATAAAATTCGTTTGAAACTAGACTAAATTTTATTTATTTTATAAAGCAAACACTCATCTTATGTAAAATAGAAAACTTAGTCAAAACTAAATAACAAATCTCAAATATTATAGTGTTTTCTAAAATATAAATGAAGGTGCAAAACATCATTTTAATCCCTATGAGCAGCTAAAAAATCCCAAAAATGAAAATAAAATACAACAGCACCAGCATGAAATCAGCATCAGCAATCAAACATAAAAATCACAACTAAGGAAAAATTTTGAAACTAAGAAGCAGAAATTAGGGTTTACGGAACACTGATTACCAGGTACAAGGCAGAAATCAAAGATGGCCGAACCGGCTTGGATATGACGAAGGAGAAGAATAGAGGGTCGAGGGGAGCTGTCGGGGTAATTGCAATTCGAGGGGGAGGACCGGCGTGATGGCGGAGGCGTTTATTTTGTGGAAGAAAAGATAGAGAAGAGATGAAGAGATGCGGTCATAAAATCCATTAGAAAAGAGAAGAGAAGAGAAGGAACTAGAGATGGGGTAAGTTCCGCCATTAGAGAACAAGAGAAAAGAAGCGAAGAGAATGAAAGAGAGATGAAACCCTCTGAAATTTGAAGTCATTAAAGAAATTTGTCGGGGCCAAGTTTGTCGGGGGCAAAAATGGAGACTAAATTCAAAATTTGTCTCGGGCCAAGCCCCTGACAATATAGCCACCGAAAATTTTCTTTGTGGCCATATTGTCTGGGGCTTGGCCCGAGACAAACTTTGAATATAGTAGGGGGCTTGGCCCCAGACAAAATTTGTCGGGGGGGGGGCATATTGTCGGGGGCCAAGCCCCCGAGTAATATATAAATAAACGTGTATTATTTAAGGGTTAGTCGGGGGCGCGGCCCCCGACAATATAGATCCAGACAAATTTTTTTCTGGGCCATATTGTCGGGTGCTAACATTTAAATAAACGTGTATTATTTAAATATTAGTCGGGGGCTTGGCCCTCGACAGTATGGCCCAGACAAAATTTGTCTGGAGCCATGTTGTCGGGGGCCCAGCCCCCGACTATATTAAAAATTTGTCTATGTTTTTGTCCCCGACAAAATGGCACGTGACAAAATTTGTGTTCAACCAACTGTTTGAACATGCTGGTCAAATATAGTCTGGGGTCTTTTTGTCTGGGGCCACGCCCCCGACTATTTTAATTTATTGTATGGTGTTTAGCCCCCGACTATATTTGTCTGAGGCAATTAGCCCTCGACAAGTATGAGTGAGCCCCTAACTATAATTGTCGGGAGCATTTGGCCCCTGACTATACTATGTTTTTGTTGTAGCGACAGCGCCAACAGCGAAGTCACTAGCATCGCACATGATCTCAAATGGAAGATTCCAATCTGGTGCTTTGAGGATCGGTGCGTTGGTGAGTTTGGTCTTCATAATCTCAAAGGCCTCAAGACATGCCTTGTCAAAAATGAAAGGGGTGTCTTTCTCTAAAAGCTTAGTCATTGGAAGAGTGATCTAGGAGAAGTCTTTGATGAACCTCCGGTAGAATCCGGCATGACCGAGGAAGCTTCAGACTGTCTTGACCGAAGTTGGCGGTGGAAGACTGGCAATAGTTTCAAGCTCGGCACGATCGACCTCTATTATGAGCTTAGAGATCCTATGGCCAAGAACAATGCCTTCGAACCATAAAGTGACATTTCTCCAACTAAGAGCTAAGTTGGTTTCCTCACAACGGGCTAGAACCTTATCCAAGTTGGCTAGGCACTTAGAGAATGAGTCTCCATAGACAGAGAAGTCATCCATGAATACTTCTACCACATTCTCTACTAGATCTCCGAATATAGCAAGCATGCATCTTTGAAAAGTAGCGGGAGCATTGCACAACCGAAAGGGAATACGACAATAGCCAAACGTACCAAACGGGCAGGTGAAGATCGTCTTTTCTTGGTCGTGAAGCTCGATGGGAATCTGGAAGTAACCAGACATCCCATCTAAGAAACAGTAGTAATCATGGCCAGCTAACCTTTCTAGCATCTGATCAATGAACGGCAGTGGAAAGTGATCTTTCTTTGTAGCATCATTAAGACGTGGTAGTCGATGCAGAGTCTCCATCCGGTAATAGTGCGAGTGGGAATGAGCTCGCTTTTCTGGTTAGGGATGACTGTAATTCCTCCTTTCTTTGGAACAACTTGAGTTGGACTAAACCGATGACTGTAATGATCCGGCATCCATAAGCTTAAGGACTTCCTTCTTCACGACCTCATGCATCATAGGATTTAATCGGCGTTGTGGTTGTCTGACTGGCTTGAATTCTTCATCTACAACTATCCGATGTTTACAGAAGGTTTCGGAGATGCCTCTGATGTCAGCTAATTTTCAGGCTATAGCTCGGATGTGCTTCTTTAGTAGTATGATCAGTTGCTCTCTCTGCTCGGGAGACAGAGTTGAGTTGATGATGACTGGAAATTGGCATTCCTTCCCCAGGAATGCATACTCTAGATGGTGGGGAGCTTCTTTAATGCGAGTTATGGCAGACTCCCGTATGAAGTGGTGATCCGACTTGAAGCTGGTTCAATATGAGGTGGCGCAGAAGTGGCTATAGATGTCATCTTCTGGTCGTCTAATTCATCTTGCCATAGGCGCTGCTCTTGATCTTCTAATGCGTTTTCAATTCTCGAAATCAAACACAACTCTAGTGGATCACTAGATAAAGCGTTAGTGATGAAGTTGGCCGAGGCCAACTCCATAGCATCAACAGTGTAACAATTATCATATTGAGCTACAGAATATCTCATGCCATCCCTAATGCGGAATGTGACACTATCATGCCCGACACTTAAAGTTAACATGCCTTGTTTGCAATTGATATTTGCACCGCGGTTGTCAAGAAAGGTCGGCCCAAGATAAGCGTTCCATCTAATTCACGGGTATCTAGAACAACAAAATCTACAATAATAGTGAAAGGGACATAGCGAACAGCTACATCTTTTATTATATATATACCCTTAGGCAGTTTGACAGACCTATCAGCTAGCACGAGATGCAGAGTAACCGGTTTTAATTTTCCTAGGTTTAACTTCTCATAAAGATAAGCAGGCATAACATTAATAGAAGCACCGGAGTCAGCTAGACTACGATCAATTTTAATACCATTTATTATGCATGGTAATGTAAAAGGGCCAGATCAGAACACTTAACTAGAGGTGGCGGTGGCTATCGCATAGGAGACGGGCTACCGAAGAGAGCAGCACACTCATTGGTGAGGGTGACAGAGAATGCCTCTCCATTCTTTACTTTCTTCACGAGATCTTCGAAGAATTTTCCAAGTGGTGGTATGATCTCTATAGCTTCAGTTACTGGTATCTTGATCTCTGCATTCTTCAGAACGTTATACCACTTCTTGTATTGGGTGTCGTGATCCTTGGCCTTGCTCATTGCAGCTTTTGGAAAAGGGATCCGAGGCTGATAGGGTGCTAAGACAGGCTCAGGAGCTGTCTTGGGAGGAGGAGTCGGTGCTACTTCTTCCTCTGTTGTGATGTCTTCAATCTCTGGCATGTCTATGGCAGTAGCATTTGGTATCATATCTAGTTCTGGAATCTTTGGATCAGCTGTCTGTTTACCACTCCTGGTGGTGATGGCTTGAGCTTGTTCACTCCTTACATTGGAGTCGCCTTGAAATGATGCTTGATTGAAGAAAGGGCTGCTAGCCAACAACCTAGTCATACTGGTAACTGCATCTTCCACTCTTTGGCTTTGAGCCATTTGTCCTTGATTGAGTGCAGCTTGAGCTTTGAATTGATTGTCGTGTTCATCAAGTCTGGTCATGATTCAGTCAAATTTTTTCTCAAAATCCTCGTCTCTGTTGTAATATGGCTTTGGTCAAAATTGTTGTTGTCCTCCAATGAATCCGGGAGGTCCTTGATAAGATTCTGAGAATCAGTTGCTTTGGTTCTGACCCTGAGGTTGGTAGTTCTGATAGTTGGAGTAGCCTCTCTGGTTGTTGGTGAAGCCTTGACTAATGAAGTTCACCTCTTCTATAGACCATACATCTGTTTTTACCGAAGTTTAGGCAGCTTTCTCCGTTATGAGCACAGGTTCCGCACCATCCACATTCAGCCATAAAGAAGGTAGCTGACAGGGGATTGAGGGATGCACCAATTGTCTTTAAATGTTTTTGAACTTCTGCTTTGACTTGATCTGCGAAGCTCAATTGACTCTTGGTCAAGATCGTTGTCATTGCAAGGCACAACGATGGAAGACCGAACGTTAGTTGCGCTCGGCTTACTGTAATCCGCAAGACTCTTTGGAGCAGCCATTGCGGTAGGGAAGAATGGAACGGAAGTGACTTGGTTCTATACCTGCTTTAATCTGCAAGCGACAAAAATAAACACAACTGGTATAAAATCAAGTGTGATGGGAATTGAAAGATGGAAAGATAGAAGAATAAAAGTGCCAACTCTTCTTTCAAACAAAATAGATGAGTGTCCCCGGCAACGGCGCCAATTTGATGAACGTTGTAATACGTGCAATCAAATAACTACTGAGCTAGAAGCTAAGTAGATCGTATTCCACGAGCCTCTTCTACTCGTTCACTCAAATATGTTGGCAATTCTATTCAGGATTAAACAATTCGTGTGTGGTGTGAGTTACACGACTTTTATACTAGAATGCAAGGGAACTGAAAAGAAATTAAAATGCAGAATGATTGGTTGATTGACTTAGACAGGCGACATATAGGCTTAGATTTTGAATCCCCCTAAGATCCTCAGAACATTGGAGATCACAAGACCATCGGTTTTCAATTCTCAATCACTCGATTTCTAAACACCACCATAACTCCTTACCCTTAGGTTTAAGACTGGCGAACGTTCACTCTATCCGATCTAACTACCAAGATTAATTAACCGCCCGAGCTTTCGCTTCTTGCAACGGAGGAACTAACTGGTGTAATTACTAGTGATTCATGAGTTACTCTAGAAGTGGATTAACCCTAACTCGTTCCTACGAAAGGCACACTCCAATGAATAGGTTAATTGTTGATTTGGTGTTCTAAAGTGAGGCGAACATTCGCTACTATCCTCAGCTTAACAAGAATCTAATCTAGGTGGCCAAACCAGACAAGAAACACGGACAACAAAGAACAAATCAAACATGAAAGAGAAACTGACTGAACTTCAAATTTAATCACCACCGATCCATGACCGCTTTAAAGCCCTGGGTCACTTAGGGTTCATCTAATCTAAGCTCTACGAGTTTAGCTACTCATATTCAATACAGGAGGATCAAAGACGAACAAGGAATACCTCTCAGGTAGGAAAGACAGAGAAGAACTATAAAACCTAATTTCGACGAATCTGTGAAGCTTCAATCTTCTAGATCTTCAACTCCTAGCACTGAGCTCTCCGAGATGGAAGAATGGCGTCACAATCTTTTCCTGGCTCCTCGAACTCTCTCCACTTTTTCTCTCTAATTCTAAGTCTTGGATTTTTCGTCCAGAAAATGTATATCTTAAATTGCGGCCGGCAATTGTACTTAAATAGCAGTCCGTATCCGGATGGGAAAAGGGATAGTATTCGGCGAAAACTGAAGGAGTTTTCGCCGAAAACTTTAGTAGATTTAGGTGCAGAAATCTCGAATTTGCATTGGTCTTAACTCCTCCGTCCTAGCTCCGATTGAGCTCCCGTTTGATCCTATGTGCTCCTTGTCATTCGTACTACCATGCCATGGCCTTAAAATGCACAAAGACAACTCTGATAGACACAAAAATGGTCAACAAGTGACTTCCAGACAACAAAAATGTAATTTGTGTAAAACAACTCTAAAAGCACATAAGCCATGGCAGTTCAAGATAAAAAATGGGAGATTCTTAGATCAATCATAGGCTCAAAATACGAGTAAAAACATCACATCACATGCCAAGTTCACAGGTTCATTGACTACTCTTGGGTTCTGGCAATCTCAGATGAACACTTATTTACATTAATGATATGGTCTTAACTGGCAATAATGAAAATTTTATCTCCGATGTCAAACATCAACTTGACGTCGAGTTCAACATCAAGGATTTAGGACCTTTGAAATATTTCCTTGTATTGAGGCTGCCCACATGCAAGATGGTGTGACACTCAATCAAAGAAAATACGCTTTGGATATTTTGCAGGATTGTGGGATGGAGAACTCAAAACCAAGTTCTTTTCCACTTGAGCAGCGTCATAATCTCGATCGGGCACACCAACCCTTTAGCCGCGACCCTGGGAAGTTTTGAAGGACGATTGGTCGCCTTCTATACTTTACAATCACTCGGTCAGACTTACAGTTTGCGGTGAATTACCTTTGCCAATTTGTTGAGTCACCAAAGCATAAGCATTTTGACGCACTCCAACGTGTTCTACGCTATGTGAAACATTCACCTGGACAAGGGCTACATTTCCCCAAGAATAACAGGATGATCCTCGAGGCCTATTGTGACGCTAATTGGGCAGGATGCGCTCTTACGAGATGATCCACCTCGGGCTTCTTCATCAGACTCGGTCAATCACCCATCTCATGGAGAACCAAGAAACAAAGTGTGGTTTCCAGATCATCGGTTGAGGCCGAATATAGGGCCATGGCTATAGTAGCGAGCGAGATCATTTGGCTTTCTTATTTGTAAATGGAACTTAGTGTTGAGGGGACTAGTGCCACCAAACTCTTTTACGACAATCAGACAGCACTTCTCATTGCTTCAAACCCGGTATTTCACGAGCGCACAAAGCACGTTGAAATGGATTCTCACTTCATTCGAGAAAGGGTCGTCTCGAAGGAAATTGCTCCAGCCAAAGTAAGCACCAAGGATCAATTAGCTAACCTCTTCACCAAAGCATTGGGGGCAAGATCGGCTGCAATATATGGTTGACAAGCTTGGAGTTCACGATCTTCACGTCCGAGCTTGAGGAGGAGTATTGGATGAGATCGGACGAGGCCCACCACGGTCAGTGTCTCGGCCCATTAATCTATTTGGTAGGCTGTGTAACCCTAGTTAAACTCTTATATAAGTCACCTCTATAACCCTACGTGAATATGAATCAGATCAATCTCTACACACAATTCTCTCTTCTTCTTCTATAATTCTCATCATGCTTGTACTCTTCAAGAAAGAAAATTCATAGTTAAAGTATAAATATACAATTAAAGAATTTGATGAACACGTTTTGAACGTGTGGTCAAATAACTACCTTACTAAAAGTAAGATAGATCGAACCTCTCGAGGTTTCTTCAAATTGTTTACTCAAAGAAGCTGGCAATTTACTCGGGTTTACACAAGTTGTGCGTGGTGTGAGTTCCACGACTTCTAAACTAGTATGCAAGGAAAATGAAATGGAATTAAAAGACAGATTGATTGATAGGGGGTGACAAACGATTTGACAGGCAAAGCTTAGACTCGAATCCCCCTAAGATTACAAGGACATTGGCGATCACAAAACCGTGATTTTTTATCCTAATTCATTCAGTTCCCTAAGACTCCTTACCCTTAGTTCTAAGTGCCGCGAACGTTCGCTTCATCGGATCTAACTACCAATATTAATTAACCGTCCGTGCGTTCACTTCTGCAACGGAGAACTAACTGGTGCAATTAATTAAGTTTAATGAGTTACTCTAGAAGCGGATTAATCCTAAATGGTTCCTACGAAAGGCACACTCCATTAAATAGGTTAATTGATTGATTTAATTTTCTAAAGTAAGGCGGACGTTCGCCACTATCCTTATCTTAACACGAATCTAATCTAGGTGATCAAGCTAAAAAAGAAACACAGAACATGAAGA
Source organism: Linum lewisii (assembly GCA_034768395.1). Lineage (NCBI taxonomy): Eukaryota > Viridiplantae > Streptophyta > Magnoliopsida > Malpighiales > Linaceae > Linum > Linum lewisii. The sequence continues at coordinate 50,935,535 of CM068301.1, read as the reverse complement.
ATAAACCAACCATGCAAGAGAAACTGTCTGAATTAAGATCTAATTACCGTCGATCCGTGACTGCTTTAAATTCCCGGGTCACTTAGGGTTCATCTAATCTAAGCTTACACAAGTTTACCTACTCATGTTGATAATAAAAGAATCAAAGACAACTAGGGAGTTCATCATACAAAGGAAGAACAGAGAAGTAACTATTGAGGAAAGGAACTTTTGAAGAAACTAATTGATTTTTCATCATACGTTCTTTGTAAATTGGTTGTCTGTTGGCGACGAGAAAAATCAATTAGTTTCTTCATAAGTTGTTGGCGAGAACTTGGATGTTCTCGCCGAGAACATCCTTGTAAATCTTCAGCTGAATCTCGACGAGAATTTCCTTTTACTTCTTCAATACATTCTCGGCGAGAATGTTTATAGTTCTCGCCAAGAATTCTTGTGCTGGGCAGGGGATTTTTTTAGCTCTTTGATCGGTTTGATTCTGGATCGATTCCAGTTCACTCCTCGAGGTTCCATCACTTCCGAACACGTCCAAGGCTACATATTTGACGGCATAAACGTGTGTACTCAACGAGACACTAGAAAACACATCAAATAGACCCGAAATGGGCCAAAGTAACCAAATCGGTAGGAAATAGTGCAAAAGAGTGAAAACACCATAAACTACCCCTAAAACCGTGTTATAAGCAATGAAATGTCGCTTAAACGGGGCCGATAATCACGTTAATTCTAGTGTCATAAGAATTAAAGAGTCCATCTAGTTAGGTTAAAGGAAACTTAAAATTTACGTTTCTATATCTTGTTAGACCGTAATGTTTTTCAACCAATCTTGGACTAAAGGCAGCTTCCAAAGCTACCGAGTAATAGGTATTGCAAAGATTTCAGTAGCTATTTGTGCACTATCTTACAGGTCAATTGATTCTCCTTTCACTAGTCAATAACATTAAAATCTCTACTACACTCTGCCAAAGTTGTTTCAAGATAGATATCAAGTTCCGATTTCCTAGTAGTGGAAGAAGAATTAACCACATTTCCAACATAGAATCAAGCATTTCTTATCCGGTTAATTTATTCTCCTTCACACTTTTGATACTAGCCGGTGGGACCGTTTCAGCTACCCTTTCACTTGGATTTTCAACATCTCTAGATTTATACTCCTCAAACAGCTCATAAAGATTCCCACGAACTAAATGTAAATATGTGAGGTAAGTATCTTCACTATAAAGATCTATAAAAAGTAATTTCAAGCACCCTAATTTTGTTTCTCAGATCCAACACACAAGCAAATGCAATGACCAAGTTACAGTCTCCCTAATATTTATCAAACTTTTGATGCATATTTTGCCATAGTCTTCATACTTTTATCGCATTACTATATATTGTTCCTCTACAACACTTCGATTCTCCAAAGATCAAGAAGAAACACATTAGCATTTGTATATGAATCATAGAGATAATACTCGTAACATCACTAAACACCTCAAGGAATTGGAAAAACATTAGCCAATCTTCTTTTGATGGCAACCACTTATACAAAGAATCTCTTAAGGAATATTGAGGAAATAAAGCCTTCAACTCTAATGCAACAGAAAACATATGATATGTTGAGTTCCAACGAGTGCAAAAATCAAGAATAAGCTTCTTTCCAAAAATACAAAGTTGCTTACCAATGTCACGAAACATGTTAACACCACTTTTAGATATCGAAATGTCTTTCAAACTTTGTCTAACATTGTCAATTACCCTCTCGGATTCTTTTAATTCAAATTTTGCCAAGATATTAAGTATATGAGCACAACATTGATGAGAGTTCTCATAGAAGCACCACTGTAAGAAGCATTATTCATAGTGATTGTCTATATCTTTTTTTCAAATCCCAATCTACTGAACATTTATGCAATGCATCACTAACAACAATTCTGGTATCAAGTGGTGGAACATCACAAAAGTTAAGCTCACGCTTTTAAAGCTTCTAATTTTATCCACAAAGCGATATGCAACAAGCATATACAAAACCGTTGGATTAGACTGCCACAAATAATTTGTTAAACTCATTCTTCGGGCGTTCTTAAGAACTTCCTTTATCTTCCCCTTAAATAACTCATATATGCTAAAAACATCAAATGTAGTACTTGTACGAGGAGTGACAGTTTTCATCATCATGGTAAACATATCATGATCAACAGTATACACAAGCTTTTCAATAACAATAATCCAATATGCAATCATTTGTCTAATTTTAGAGTGATCATACATGAACTTTTCACGGCATTGACACAATGGGCAGTGTTATGAGTTGCAACTATGTTTAGTTGTTGTTAGTTCTAATCCACATGATTTTTCAGCTTTCTTAGACATCTTTCAACGTGCCTACCCAAATGATTTGTAGTACCAGAAGTAACCATCTTCAATTTTACTTTGCAATGAATTCACTCTAACTTTATGATGTTGTCGACTATGACTTCTTTGAAATCATCTTCAACAACCAGTGTTCTTTTCCTCTTTCTTTTATCATGACAATTGGGTTCAACTTGCTCACAAGTTGAATTTTTGTCTTCGTCCTGTTGTGAAGAAATATTAAATGTTGTATCACCCTCAACCATAGTGTGAGAATCATCACTTACTAGATTGATGGGATTCAAAGAAACTTCTTCGTCAATGGTCATCATACAAAGAAAAACATAAATGAAAATTGAAAATTGACCATTAATAATACAAAAAAATACAATAATAATCAGTTATTAACCATTGTAGCTGAATTTTTTTTTATGAATGTCGTAATTTCATTTCATCAAAAGTAAGGCACTCAATCCCTAAAAAAAGAGAGATTGAGTGAATCGTTAAGAGCTAGAACAAGCAAAAGAAGATAATTACATAGGGAAAAGAAGATAACAAAACTCTCAAATATAACTAGCGACATCACTCGAGTTTTTACGAATGGCTAAGAGACTCAAAAGCAACTTCGCTGAAGATACCAACTCCTCCACCGATTTCTTCCTCGTACCATAAGCTCTAGCACACCTTTCCTTCCAAACACTTGAACAATACGCCCTCCACAAGAGCCTTTTAGCAATATCCCTACCACTCCCCCCCCCCCCAGTAAAGGATGAAGTCCAACTACAAAGATCCCCCCAAGTGGAGCTAACCACAGTGATATCCGGCTGGAACTTTTCAAACAACTTCAACATCACAGCCCGACTATAAACACAGTCTATAAAGATATGCTCAAAATCTTCAGAAGAACCATTACAAAGGACACAAGAATCATCAGAAATCACCCCCCCATTTGCAAAGCTTATCCTTTGTCATAGTATTCCGACTCATCACCATCCAAGTAAGGAAGCAATGGCTAGGGATCATGGGACGCTTCCACACCAAGTCAGACCACCCAACACATTCATTTTTAACACGAATAGTATGGAGAATGGTACTTACCATAAATCTACCAACTGGAAGACCATCCCAAAGCAAGTCTCTGTCCAAGTCAAGTGTAAAATAAGGAAAGATTTTCTCTCTAGCCTTTAGAATCCGTTTCCAAACCCAGGACGCATTAGTACTAGTTGTACAACTCCAGATATCACGTTTTTGAATCCTATAAGTGTGAATCCAAGCAATCCAAAGCGACTCACCCTTCATAATGATAGCCCAAAGGTGCCTGGCTATACATGTTGTGTTCCAAAGAGTAAGATTAGGGAGGTCAAGCCCCCCCCTGTTCATACGGGATAGCCATCCTTGCCCAAGAGCACTTCACCTTCTTTCTAGCCACTCCATCCACATTCCACAAGAACCTGCTACAAACTCTCTCAATCTCTTTAATAACCATACCAGGCAGTAAGAATATGTTCATCCAATAATGAGATATGCTCAACAAGACTGATTTAACCAACTGCAAACGCCCCGCATAGGAAAGGGTCCTTGCTATCCAAGAAGATATTCTAGCAACAATCTTATCTATAAGAACTTGGCAATCAGCTTTCAAAAGTTTACCACTGATTAGAGGGACGCCAAGATATATGACTGGGAGCTCACCTATGTTAAACCCCATTTGATTCGTTATAGTGTCCCGAACCATAGGAGAGACAAAGGTAGAGCAGAACAAATCAGTCTTCCCCGGATTGATCTTCAAACCAGATAGTAAGTAAAAAGAATCAAGGATTTTTGAGATCTTCCTGATACCATCCACACTACCATTAGCAAAGATGAGAAGATCATCTGCGAAACATAGATGAGTAATACCTAGTTTCTTACATCTCAGATGGAAAGGATATAAATTAGGCATTGCCACCTGATGAACGTTGTAGGACGTATCAAATAACTAATCTACCAAGGTAGACTAGATCGTGTTCTACTCGAGGTCTCTTCTTCTTGTCTACTCAAATATGTTGGCAAATTACTCAGGTTTAAACAGATTGTGCGTGGTGTGAGTTCCACGACTTCTAATCTAATAAAGCAGAAAAATAAAAGACAGAAAGATTAAAAGGTTGACTAACGAGAAGATAGACGAGCTTAGATTTCGAATCCCCCTTAGATCATCAATGCAACGGCAATCACAAGACCAGCAGTTTTCAATTCTTGTTCAATCAAAAGACACCACCATAACTCCTGACCCTTAGGATTAAGACTGGCGAACGTTCGCTCTATCTGATCTAGCTACCAAGATTAATTAGTCGCCCGGGTACGGTCACCTCTCGCAACGACTAAACTAACTAGTGGAATTACTAACGATTTATGAGTTACTCTTGCAATGGATTAACCGTAACTGGTTCCTACGAAAGGCACACTCCAATGAATAGGTTAATTGGTTGAATTGATGTTTTAAAGAGAGGCGAGTGTTCGCTTCTATCCTCAGCTTAACAAGAATCTAAACTAGGTGATCAAGGAAGACAAGTTTATGCGCCAAAGCAAGGAACTGTCTAGCGACTACGTCTAGTGACTACGTCTGGCGACTAACCCTAACTTGCAAAAACCTAATCTAGGCAATCAACCAGAAGAGAAACATAAACAATCAAGAACAAAACAACCATGCAAAGAGAAACTGATTGAACTTGGAATCTAATTACCGCCAATCCGTGACCGCTTTAAAGCCCTGGGTCACTTAGGGTTCATCTAATCTAAGCTCTACAAGTTCATCTACTCATAATGATAACAGAAGAATCAAAGGCAACAAAGGAAATCATCATACAGGGGAAGAACAGATAAGAACTGAAAAACCTAATTCTAACGACTCCGACGAAGCTTCGATCTCCTGGATCTTCAACTTTAAGCTTCGAGCTCTCCGAGGTGGAAGGATGGCATCACGATCTCTCCACAGATCTTCAAACTCTCTAAACTCTATCTATCAACCCTAGAGTCGGCTGACTCACAAAAGTCTAATCGGATTGTGTGATTGTCGAATGAATGATTTATGATTCTATTTGGGCCGTCAATTTAAGTATTTATACTTAAACCCTAAGTCGCCGGATTTGTGAAGGATTTTTCGGTGAAAACTTCATGAGTTTTCGCCGAAAACTTCTTTGTAAAATGCTACTTCCGTCGGCTGATTCTCCTGTGATTTTCGGACTTAGAGTTTTTGGCGAAAACTTTGACTTCTCGCCGAAAACTTCCTCTTGCAAGCTCTGCCGAAACCTGAGGAGTTTTCGCCGAAAACTGTAGTGTAAAACGGCTGACTTCGCCTGTGAATTTCTTAAGGTATTTTCGCCAAAAACTGTGTAGTATTTTTGGCAAAAACATTGTGCTGGGCAGTTGTAATTTCGGTTCTGACTCCGGTTTGATTTTTGGTTCGATTCTGGTTCACTCCTTGAGGTCTTGAACACGTGAGTGGATACATAAATGATGGCAAAAACCTGCGCTCTTACAAAAATGCTAGAAAACCATCAAATCGACCCAAAAAGGGCCAAAGTAACCAAATCGGCAGGAAATAAGGCAGTTGAGTGAATACTCGCTATTCTACCCCTAAAACCACGTTTCAAGCAAGGAAATGTCGCTTAAATGAGGCTGAAAATCACGTCAAATCGAGTGTCATCACCACCCTATTCACCAAACAATGCAGAACCTCCATACTAATGACGAAAAGAAGAGGAGATAAAGGGTCTCCTTGACGAAGCCCCTTCTTCCCAGCAAAATAACCAATCGAAGAGCGATTAATACTAACACTGAAATGAGATGTAACCAAACACTGCCTGATCCAATCAATAAACTGCTGAGGGAAATTCATACCTTCGAGAACTGTGAGTACAAAGTTCCAATCCACCGAGTCAAAAGCCTTCATGATGTCAACCTTTAAAACCCAACGAGGTGAGGTTTGACTTTTGTGATAAGCACTTACTAAATCATGAGCTAGCAGGATGTTATCACTAATTAATCTCCCTTTGACAAACGCCGATTGACTTTTACTGATTAACCTTGGGAGAACTCTACTCAACCGATTAGCCATGACTTTTGTAATGCACTTGTAAAGTACATTACAGCAAGAAATAGGCCTAAAAAGTTTCATTCTGTCAGCATTCGACACCTTCGGAATCAAAGCAATGATTGTTGAATTCAATCCCGGATGAAGCTCCCTAGAGGCAAAAAAAACAGTAACTGCATTAGTGACCTCCGAACCAATAACATTCCAAGAGTCTTTAAAAAAGAAAGCAGAGTAGCCATCAGGGCCTGGACTCTTATCATCTCCAATTGAAAAGAGAGCATCCCTAATTTCCTTATCAGAAACAGGCTCACACAAGGAAAGACTCTCAGCATTGGACAACTTGTTAATCAGCAACTCAGAGTAATAGGCTACATTCTGCCTCATGAGAATATTATCTGGAGTCCCCAGCAGCTTCTTATAGAATTTAACTGCTTCTTTACCAATCCCCTCTGAATCAACAAGAGCAGTTCCATCCTCTGCAAACTAAAAAATGAAACATATAATGAAAACACACGAATGTAAAATACAAACTGAACCCCAAGGCTAATATTGAACCTCGAAGGAGTTTGAATGAAAAAAAAAATGAAAATTTCTCAAAATAACTAGCCAAATACAAATAGTGAAAAAAACGATTGTGGCCTAATGCAAACAATGAAACACATAAAGTAGAAATTAAAAACTATAGATGGAGATGGCAGGGGACGCATGAAGCTTTGTAAGGGATGGAAAAAAGTGTATGACATGGGAATTGGAGAGGAGCTTGTATGGGGATTTGTATGGAGGAGGTTTGGGCCAGACGAAGGATGAAAGATAGAGTTGGTGGTCGGAGTTTGGTTATGGACAAAGGGATTCAGGTCGGCTGGAGCTTGGTGGTGGTTGTATGGAAGATAAGTTGGTGGTTGGAGCTTAGGAAGGAGACGACGATGGAGGAGTGGACAATTGGACGAGGAAGGATGGTAAAAGGAGGATGCAAAGAACGTTGGTCAGAGCTTGGGAAGGGAGAGAGAAAGGAGGAAGAAATAGAGACAAGTAAATCAAAGGGGAGCAGTAGAGAGGCGAGCACGGGAAGATGGCAACGACAATCAATGTGACGAAGAATCCGCCAAGGAGTAGCCATCAAACTCGGAGGAGTCGAAGTCTCGAAGATAGTTGAGGAGTTAGGACCTCCATGTACTTATTGCAGGCTCATTGGACACATCGAGGACAAATGCTATTACAATAATGGTTGGTCACCGGGAATGTAGAAAAGGCCATTTCCAACAAGCACTTTCAGGCCAAGGAGTTTCACTCCTAGGTTTTGGCCAAAAGAAAATTCAGTAAGTTCATCTTCAAATGAGACATCTGGCTATCTAAGCTCACGCATGCACAATACAATCAGCTGATGAATTAGATTCAAGGCACATCCAAGGTACTTCTTCAGTTGCAACATTTACTCATAGTTCTAAAGGTATTTGGCACTCATGCATAAAAACACCTATCGCAACACTAATTAATTTGTTAATAGTTTTTTTTTTTGACAATATTTGTTAATAGTCTTGATTCATCAAAGTGGTTTGCAAGCAATGGATTGGGTTCTTGACACAAAAACAGCTGACCATGTGATTAGGCGCTTGATGACACTAGAATTATCGTGTTTATCCGCCCTATGTAAGCGACATTTCATTGTTTGTAACACAGTTTTAGAGGTAATTTAGTGTGTTTTCACTCATTAGCACTATTTCCTACAGATTTGGTTATTTTGGCCCGTTTTGGGTCTACTTAATGTGTTTTCTAGTGTCTCGTTGAGTACACAGGTTTTTGCCATCAAATATGTAGCTATCGGACGTGTTCGGGAAGCGATGGAGACTCGAGGAATGACCCGGAATCAATTGGAGAACTCAAACCGATCACAGAAAGTGTACAAGCTCCCAGCACAAGACTTCTCAACGAGAAGTTATACATAATCTCCGAGAATGTATTAAGAAAGTCAAACCACATATCGTAGAAATTCAACCAGAGTTTGAGAAGAAGTTCTCGGCAAGAACTTCAATGTTCTCACTGAGAACCTATGAACGAATTAATGCAAATTCTCGTCGCCAGCCATCAATTATTTTACAAAGAGGTTCTCAGTGAGAACTTCACTATTCTCGTCGAGAACTTAGCTCTTTTCCGGTGCAGAGTTGGAAAATCTCTTATATAAGCAGCCGCTACCCCAATACTGAATGATACCTCATAATACGAAATTCCAAACTTTAGAGGTGATAGAGAGAGTTTAGAGCGTATCTCGGAGTTCTCGGAGAGATTCTGACACCATTTTTCCACCTTGGAGTGCTCGGAGCTAGGAGTGAAGATTTATCGAGTTTGAAGCTTCGTCAAAGTCGTCAAAATTAGGTTTTACAGTTCTTCTATGTTCTTCCTTGTTAAGATGAACTCCTATGTTGTTTTCAATTCTCTTGATTTAGACATGAGTAGCTAAACTTGTTAGGCTTAGATTAGATGAATCCTAAGTGACCCGGGGCCTTAAAGCGGTCACGGATCAGCGGTAATTAGATTTTAATTCAGATAGTTTCCCTTGCATAATTGATTTGTTCTTCGTGTTGTGTTTCTTTTCTAGCTTGATCACCTATATTATATTCTTGTTCAAATAAGTATAGTTGGCGAACGTCCACCTTGTTTTAGAACCTCAAATCAATCAATTAACCTATTCAATGGAGTGTGCCTTTCGTAGGAACCATTTAGGGTTAATCCACTTCTAGACTAACTCATTAAACTCAATTAATTGCACCAGTTAGTTACTGTTGCAGAAGTGAATGCACGGATAGTTAATTAATCGTGGTAGTTAGATCCGATAGAGCGAATGTTTCACATTGCTTAATATCTTCTTAGATTTGCTTACCGTGTCCCATATGGGAGAATGATGTGGTACTTTAGCTGACCAAATGTGCGTGCGAGAACCCGTATTATGACCATCTCCCACTCTTCTTGTTTGTAGTAGTCTAGGAACTTGTCCTTATTGGATTAGTGAACATGTGACTTGGTGCTGTGCAAGACTTGGTCTATCTGATGCTCGAATTCTCTAGTTCGATGCCATGATCGAGTCTAGATAAGAGATCTTTTAATTTCATGCTTTTAATTGTTGTTAATGTTTCCAATCAGAGAAAATCTGAAAAATGAGTGGTTTGGTATTGAAGTTGTGGGTCGATTCACGAGCTGGCATACGTGCCTACCCATTGTTGTAGTCCCAAAGGGAACTCTCAATGTGGCATTCTTCTTCTAACCTACTCCCGATCGTGGATGGGGTCTAGGATAACACGGAATTCCAAAGGTTTCCGGCTGCTCTATACCTGGTAGTATCCACACTGTACCGGCCATTCAAAAATAAGACTTGAAAAAGAAAAAAAAAAGAAAAAAAGAAGAAAAAAATGAAATGCTCTTTAATTTTGTTCAAGTCGGGTTCCCTTGTCTAGCAAGTGTTGGGTTGCGTCCTAGAGTAAGTGTAGCGGAAGTGAGTATTGTCTTGCCTTTATCAAGTCAGGTTGTTCACTAGCTCGTTAAAGTCTTGTTCCTATTTTACTCCGGCAAAGGTTTGGTTTTAATTGTGTGGTCAGTCGGGTAATCCTCTTGTTTGATAGAAGCACCATATACATCATTCTAGGACCCAAGAGGTTTTCGGTTTGCTCTTTTTGACGTTGGTGCAGAGTTGTGTTAGAGTTCTTATTTTAGGACAAACAAAAGTTTAAGTGTGGGGTGATTTGATGACGTTAGATTTATCGCGTTTATCTCACCACATTTGAGCGAAATTCCCCTTGTTTGACACCTTATTGTGATGTTTTCGAGTGAGTTTTGTAAAAATTGTATTTTATTCCCCGTTGGCCCTCTTTTGGGTCATTTGATGTGTTTTCAAGTTTTTTTTGATGAGATATTAGGTTACCATATTGTGGATGACCTTTCTACGAGCTTGACGCTTCAAACGGGGACCAATTCGGAGTACAGACGAGGTGGGGAGCATCGAAAGAAGTAAGGAGTTGGAAATGTTTCTTGTCACAGCTCAAGTGCTCATTTTGTGGTAAAATGTGCGCCGGTGCACTTTTTAAGTGTTGCCAGACGCACTTTTACAATTACATTCGGCGGGATTTTTTTCAGCTGAAAAAGTGCTACTTTTGGGGGTAAAAGTGCGCAGGCGCACTTTTCGAAGGCTCCAGACGCACTTTTGGCAATTTTCAGCTTTTTGACGAAAAAAGGGTTTTTAACCAAATTTTGAGGAGTTTTAGAGAGAGACTTTTTACTTCAATTTTTTCTCTTCTTCCCCGACAAACCAGACACTCTCGGAGGAGAAGATGGAGTTTTGACGAGACGATTGAGCGAGGAGAAGCGAGGATTAGCTCGGGAGATTTCTTAGAGTCATCAGGATTAGGATTTCTCGGAGTAAGATGTTTTCTTCTCTAGTTTTCTTTTCTCTTGTTTTTCTAATTTCTTCTCCTGCTATGTCTGGCTAAACTCTCTAGAGTTGTTTAGATTAGATGAAGCGTTAGCAAGGATTTTGTATGGATGATTTCGGGTTTCTAACCCGTTTATGCTAATCGATGTTTATTCAAACTTAGATGAGTTTTCTCCTAAACCCTAATTTAAACGTTTTGATCCTGACAACTTGATCAATTGTTATTTTCTGAGTTTATCTTTGATTTGCGGGTCTGACCATGAACGCATTTCATTCTAGAGTTTAGGAGGTCGTTAGGTTCTCCAATAGTTTGACCATAGGATTGGAAGGACCTAATCTCTTTGCATGATTTTGTGACATTTCATCGTTCTTGATTGCTTGCAAGTTAGCTTGACCATAGGAGCTTGTAGGTTTGATAGAATAGAATCTCTACGGCCTTACCATGGAGTAGAGATTACAAAAGGAAATGTCGAGTCATCTAGTCTGTTGAAACTGAGATTGCATAGCTTCGTCCATCTTAACCGAACTAGCGTGGATTCGAGTCTGAACAACCGCCTTAGTCTATCTGCAAAACCCCAAATTTGATTTGTTTGCTTGCTTGATTTAATTGCTTTCTTAGTTTCATTAGTTCATAAACCAATTTTCAAACCAACACGTAACCTCGATCAGCTTTAACACACATTTCTGAGTAATAGAGAAAGAAAGACCCTTGGGAAATAACGATCTCGCTAGAGCGATCTAGTGAGTAAAACTAGTGCGCGTTAATTTTTGCACCAAAGTCGTGGAACTCACACCACGCACAGCTTGTTTAAACCCGAATAATTTGCCAATTTCTTTGAGTAAACAATTAGAAGAAACACGTGGAATACGATCTATCTTGCTTTTAGCTTGATAGTATTTGATATACTGTTTACATCGTTATCAGCGCTCTATCAATTTGTTTGACAAATATGGAGATGTTCTTTATATGCTAGATTTCACATTCAATTTGATCTCTGTGAGCAAAATTACCTCAAAAAAGCTATTATCTTTAACCTTTATTCGTCTAATTTTTTGTGATATAGGATATGACTTCAAAGATAATGGTTGGTTCTACTAAATTGCACAGTGGACTTTATCCCATGGTTTCCTACAATCCGGTTAGCATACTGCTTCTGTCACCAAGACTCCCGCTTTTGATCTTGGCATTTTAGGTTAAGACATATTTCTCAATACAGAATTCGCACTCTCAAACAAATCCATAACAACATAGTCACAAACAATAGTATTCTCGGTGACATCTGACATTTTACTAGACAAAATAGATTGTCTTTTCCTTCAAGTAATATTGTTACTGTCAAACCTTTTGGGTTAATCCATGTTGATATATGGAGTTCAATCTTGTTCCTTCTTTTGATGGTTATAAATATTTCTTAACAATTGTTTATGAGCATACTCGAACGACAGTCTGTTAAGTATCTATGCACTTTTGTAGCCAACCAACATACAATTGTCAAACGACATCGAAGTGATTAGGGAAAAAAATTTGGCATGCCATACTTATATTCAGAAAAGGGTATCTTTCATGAGAGATCTTGTGTGGTAAGACCATGACAAAACAATAAGGTTGAGAGAAAACACCAATACATACCTAAATTTTTTTTTTTATGAATTTTTTTGGTCAAATACAAAAATCTAGCCAAACCTTTTCAGTTTATGTCAAATTTAGCAACTTCTATCGAAAAATCCAAATTGACCATTTTTACGTTTTCCATTAACTTTTTCCGTCCAAATTAACGGAAGGTCACTTATAAGTGCTGACATGGCAAAACTTGCCAGTTTTTCAACCCATAAATAATAAACTTTATTAAGTAATTTAAAAAAAAAATTACTGCTCCCAAGATCCAAACCATCTCACCACCATCCACTTCCCTCCACCTCCGCGCCGCCACCAGACTCAATTGGCATATGGATTTAGCTTCGCACTCCAAATTCCAAGCTCAACCTCCTCCTAGTGTCATCAAACACCATAGATTGGATATCTCAATGGATTCTCCCGCGTCCCAAAGTTCCTATAGATCTTGCACGCATATCCCTCCTCATTGTCATTGTACCTCGACGCCGCTGCTGCCACTAATGAAGACGAGGAGGAGGAAACTCCAGTTCTATCGCCGTCCTTCTCCGTCAAAACAGGATTGGTACAACCAGACGCAGGATGGTTTCGCCTAGTCCTTGTTCAACGGCACCGTCGCCACGGAGGTGATCTCCATGGGAGAAGAAGGAGGCACAAGCGAGTCTCGTCACCGGATTAACTCGGCGAGTTAAACTGAGAGATCCCTGAGTTGAATGTTATTGAATATTTCTTAGAAGTAACCACAAAATATGATTTTTTTATTTTCCAAGAATAATCATGTATGCAATTAACACAAAAGAAGGACTTGCTAATATACAACAGATAAAGAGATAGTGGCGAGATCTGGTTGCTCTGAGCTCTCTTCTGATTCTGATCTAATCAAATTCACTCCCCTTGGAATTTCCACAACAGCAAAACAAAACCGGCTATCCTTTCCACCACAACCCAACGAACCCATCTTTCTCTTCAACCCTCATCTCCCAGTTATTGTCATGCTTCCTCAACAAATCTCAAGCTTCATCAATGGCGTCATCCTCGCAAAACCCTTCCCCCAAAAACCCAACCAGCAACCCCTCTCATCCTCTCACACCACTACTCTTTCATCGCGTTCATCTCCCCTTTGTTCGCCAACAGGCCTTTGCTGCTTCCCATTCCATCATCCTCCTCTCCTCGCTCTCCCTCCCTTTCAACGTCGAGCTCGTCGAATCCAGAAAGCTTCGTAGATACTCCACCCGCCTTGAAAACCCACTCGAGTGAGCGGACATATGGGAGAGGGTTTAGTAGGAGAGCCATTGGGGCTGGTTCCGGAAAGGTAACGACGAAAAGGCCGAGATGGGGTAGGTCAGCCTGTGAACGGATAAGATCTGGATTGGAGATATGTACAGACATTGAGAGAGAGGGCAACCTACAAATTCTAATTAATTTTATAATTCTATTAACTTTATTGTAAGTTTACATTTAATTTAATTTTTGTTTCTGTTAGAAAACCAAAGATGAAAGAAAAAGAGAAAGAGTGGGAGAGTAGTGCTTCTTATTAGTGTGTATCCAAGGTTACAAGTTAGAGCTCTATTTATAGGCTCAAGAATTCATAACCTATACAAGAATAGAATAACTACACATAAATATGATATAAACTACAATGAATAGGAGAAGGAGATTACACATATGGGAGGTTACAAAATGGGAGGTTACACAATGGGCATTCAAATGTATAATGAATATATAAATATTCATAATACTCCTCCTTGACCATTGGTTACACCATATTTTCTAATACGCTACCTAATATCGCCTCATTAAAAACCTTACCAAGAAAAACCCAGTGGAAAAAACATGGTTAAGGAAAAAAGAGTGCGATGCGTGTTGACTCCCCCTCATGATGATATCACTTAAGATCTTTTAGTCGTCGAACTCCAATTTTACGGACAAGTTTCTCAAAGGTTGATGTAGGAAGAGATTTGGTGAACATATCAGCCAAGTTATCACTTGAACGTATCTGTTGAACGATTATTTCACCATTCTTTTGAAGGTCGTGAGTGAAAAAAAATTTGGGTGATATGTGTTTCGTTCTATCTTCTTTGATGTATCCATCTTTCAGTTGTGTGATACATGCAGCATTATCTTCATACAAGAGTGTAGGAACCATATTTTCTAAAGACAATCCACGCGATCTTTCAATATTATAGACCTCAACCAAACACATTCACGGCTAGCCTCATTATTGCCAAAATTTCTGCATGATTAGATGATGTGGTTGTAATCGTTTGCTTCACAGATCGCCAAGAAATTGTTGTTTCGCCTTATGTGAACAAATAACCAGTTTGTGATCGGCCAGTATGACGATCAGACAAATATCCATCATCTGCATAACCCACTAAATCTACATTTGATTCACTTGAATAAAATAATCTCATATCTTGTGTTCCTTGAAGATAACGAAGTATATGTTTGACACCATTCCAATGTCTCGTGTTGGAGAAGAACTGTATCTTGCTAATAAGTTAACAACAAATGAAATATCAGGTCGTGTATAACTAGCAAGATACATTAGTGCACTGATTGCACTAAGATAGGGTACTTCAGGACCAAGTAATTCCTCATTGCTTTCTCGTGGTCTAAATGGATCTTTATTTACATCTAGTGATCTTACAATCATTGGAGTACTCAGTGAATGTGATTTGTCCATGTAAAAATGTTTCAACACTTTAGTAGTATATCCTTCTTGATGAACAAAAATTCCTTTGGGTAAATGCTCTACTTGCAGTCCAAGACAATATTTTGTTCTTCCCAAATATTTCATCTCAAATTCCCTTTTCAAGCAATTGACTTGTTTAGTAAGCTCTTCAGGCGTCCCAATAATATTTATATCATCAACATAAAAAGAAATTATGACAAAATCATTTCCTGATCTTTTTAGAAAAACACATGAACAAATAAGATCATTTGTATACCCTTCTTTGAGCAAATATTCACTGAGACGATTATACAACATTCTTCCAGATTATTTTAATCCATATAAAGATTTATTCAATTCGATTGAATAATGTTCTCGAGAATTTGACTTATGTGCTTCAGGCAAATGAAATCCTTCAGTGAGTTTCATATGAATGTCATTATCAAGTGAGCCATATTAATAGGCTGTAACGACTTCCATTAGACGCAAAACCAATCCTTCTCGAATTTCCAGACTAATTAAATAACGAAAATTTGTTGCATCCACCACAGGAGAATATGTCTCTTCATAGTCAATAACAGGTCTTTGTGAAAATCCTTGGTCAACAAGACATGTTTTGTATCTTGTGATTTCACCATTTTCATTACGCTTTCTAACAAAAATCCATTTGTACCCTACGGATTTGACACCTTCAAGTGTAAGGACTACTGGTCCAAAAACTTTCGTTTTTCAAGAGAATGTAATTCTGCCTCAGTTCCGTCTTTCCATTTTGGCCAATCCTCTCTTTGTATGCATGCATTCATGGATTTTGGCTCATGATCCTCATTCTCGTTTATTACATTCAGCGCTGCATTATAAGCAAAAATTTCGTCAACGTTGACTTCATTTCGGTTCCATTGCTTCCATCCAAGACATAATTAATTGAGATCTCTTTATTTTCAGTATGTTCAGGTACATGTTGCTTTTCGAGAGCTGATATATTTGTTATGCTTGGTGGATTTTCTAGAGTTATTGTATCCTCAACTTGACCATCTTTATTAATCTTTTCTTTTGCGAGAATTTTTATTTTTGGAACCAACGGGTCTACCACGTTTCATGCGTACTTTAGACTCATTTGCATTTTCGTGTTGTCCAATTAGGACATCAACTTTTGCTGGAGCGTTTATCGCTGGTACATGAGACTTGGTTACCCGATTTAGGTCAGTAAAAGCATCTGGCAGTTGATTTGCTAAGCTTTACAAATGAATTATCTTTTGAACTTCCAGTTCACATTGTCTAGAGCGAGGATCAAAATGAGATATTGATAATTCATTCCAACTGATCTCTTTATCCAGCTTTTTATTTTCTCCCCCTAATGTTGGGAAAACTAATTCATCAAAATGGCAATCAACAAAATGAGATGTGAATAAATCTCCTGTTAATGGTTCTAAGTATTTTATGATTGATGGAGACTCATAACCGACATAAATTCCCAACCTCCTTTGAGGACCCATCTTAGTACGTTGTGGTTGAGCAATTGGGATGTAAACAGCGCATCCAAATATTCTTAGATGGGATATGTTTGGTTCCTGGCCAAAAACTGATTGCAAGGGAGAAAACTAATGATAACTTGTTGGCCTAATGCGAATTAGTGATGCAGCATGTAAAATAGCATGCCCCCAACATGAAGTTGAAAGATTTGTTTTCATTAGCAATGGTCTCGCTATCAATTGTAAACGTTTGATAAGTGATTTTGATATACCATTTTGTGTATGAACATGTGCTACAGGATGTTCAACATCAATTCCGATGGACATATAGAAGTCATTGAAAGTTTGAGAAGTAAATTCTCCAGCATTATCAAGGTGTATCTTCTTGATTTGGTAATCAAGAAAATGTACTCGTAATCTAATTAATTGAGCAAGTAATCTCGCGAATGTCATATTGCGAGTAGATAATAAGGACACATGTGAGCATTTTGTTGATGCGTCAATCAAAACCATAATATATCTAAATGGTCCACATGGTGGGTGTGTTGGTCCACATGTATCACCTTGAATGCATTCTAAAAATGTGGGAGATTCATTTCTCACTTTTGTTGGTGATGGTCGAATAATCAACTTTCCTTGAGAACATGACGTACAAACTAAGGCCTTGTTCACTATCCATTTTTTTAGTGAATTACAAAATTTACTTATATAATTCAAAATTTTACCCATAATTCTGTTCAGCTAGGAAATTTTAAAATTTGATTTTAAAATTTTCTGTAATTTAAGCACTATTTTAAAAGTGGAAAAAAACTTCTTTTAAAAATTTCATAATGCAAATTACATAAGTGGGAGACCGGATATTTCTACAAAAACGTAAGAAATAACGCCCCCTTCAATTCCCACCACCAACAAACCCCAATCAAACTTCGGAATGACTAGTACAACATTTAGAAGTCCAGGTACAGCAACTGCAATGCATATCAATGCCAACCAAAAATAGAAAATCATAAGCGGATGAATAACAAATACAACAAACATAACCAACCAAAACTGAATCCAAGTTTCCACAAGAAAGAAAACGATGGGAAATATCCTAATGCAAAGCTTACATCCAATCCAAACAAAGCAACATAGCGCAGAGCGCTGCTGATTAAGGCCACCGTTAGCATTAATAAGCAGGTAGCCGCTTGGACCAGATGACTCTGCAATCCAATTAAATTACATCAAATTCTTCCGTGAAAAATGACGAAAACAGCTACCTAAAAACGAAAACAACTTTCTGTACTCACCAATGTAGGGATCGCAACTGAGCACAATTTTTCCATATGTTGAAATTTAAATGTTACAGAACTATTCCCCTGACTTTGACGTTCATTTCTGACTCCTAAATTTCTAATGTACTTTTCCTAAATCTGAATAGCATTGCAACACAAGAAGACTTAATCAAGTTACCTTCACCATCTTCGGTCGGTTTAATTCAACATGAGAAATGTAGCTCTCAACTAGAAACTTGAACCCGATCTCCAGCTCGGCGTCAAATGATCCAACACCCTTCTCTCCTTCTTATTCTATGTTCTGCAGACATGATGATGGAAGGGAGCAGCAGCTGAATAATCATCTCTTCCCTCCTTCTCCAAGACCTTCTTGCTAACCAGCGGCCCGACTTGAGTGGTGTCGATGTAGGCACAAAGCACAGCCCATTCTCGAGATTGAGTGGTGTCGACGGCGAGACCGGGATTCATTAAGCTCTGACTATTACTCTCTGCTGCTAAGCCATATAAAAGAAAGATCTAAAATGGGGAATGAAACCGACAGAGGAAGGGAGCTACTTTACTATTGTCTCCACTCCATGGGTCTAATGATGGCCACGTGTTTGGTCGAATCTAAGGAAGCAAAGTTGTTTTGATAAGCAGTAACTCAATTTATAACATGTGCTAATCAGTCATGTAACACCCATTCCGAATCAACCCGAGTAAACCCGTGGTTGAGCCGGTCCCAGGTACTACCGAGTAAAAACAAGGGTAAAACAGTGAAATTGGCGGTGATCAAAAGACAATAAAAACATGGGAGGCCTCCATAGAAACGCGAAACTGAAATCCGAGTACAATCCATCCATCATAAATCCTCCAAACCAACATTAATCAGAAAGTACATAAAAAGAACCCCAAAATCCCATAGTCAACTGAAATGAACAGAAAAGTCAACTCCGCGTAATCTCAGTCTTCACCTCATGGCTTCCGTCCAGAACTTCACGAAATCAACCTCGAACTCAAACTCCTCAGCCACCTCTACTAGCCACGAGATCCTGAAAGGGGAAAAGGGATCAATTTCCTATTGAAATTGAGTGAACCCACTGGGCCTACCTACACGTTGTCCTACTCTATGGAGCGGTCCCAACTCCGCACAAGACATCCAACAATGGAACCAAACCCAACCCCCCTTTCCATATTTTAATTCCCTAAAAGCAGTCTAGGTGATCACGTTGGTCAGTTCTTGTTCTCAAGCACAATTCATAACAATAGAATCACACAGAACTAATACATCAATCCACGGCACACACAGCATCATCACATCACGTCCATCAACCAAGTCACTACCACAACCACAAGCACACAAACATTCACGTTCATATTATCTAGGTGAGTTATTAGGCGCCAAGGAGTTATCCACACCACCACCGGCCGGCCGACGCACTTCCCTACCGCATGGGAAGTCCTCGCGCTCCCCTACCGCATGGGGAACGCGTTCTCATTAACCATCATCATCATCATCAATCTCATCACTCCCTTGACACCCATGTCAAGGGGATCCACCCCAATGGATCAGACTCAACAACCAGTACCTCGGGTGGGGTAGTGTGGGCTCCTTCCGGTTCTATTTCCAACATACAATTCTCAACATCACATTCTCAACTCATACATCACATCTACTCCCAACATACAACACAAATCAGCCACATCTCATTCATAGTCCATAGTTCACAACACATCTCGTCCTCCATGCCCCTGTCATGTTCACAGCACACACATCACAATCAATAGGATAACCGGCTAGCTCACCGGCCTCCCCCACCTGCAAGTACAGGGAAACCATGTCATGAGTCTAGGGGTCACCCACCTGTTCCTCTTATTCAGAGCGACCCCACATTGGCAGGGTAACTCTCCTGCATCCACAACCAGCGATTCATAATATCATAGCACCCGCACTCATTTCCCAACCATCCTAATTCTCATTTCTATGTCAATTCATTACTTAATTCGCTTCAGTTCACACCCAACCCCAAACCATAGCAATCAACAACAACAATCAACCACGGCAATCATCAATAGCAATCAAGTACATTCACAGAACAATTTATCCCCTTTTACGCTCATCATTTTCATGCATAACCTAGGTTTTGTTCTAAGTCCAATTGAAACTCCTCACGCTGTCCAAACTACTTACACAACGCTAAGCCCTCACCTGGAATAGAAGACGAGGCTCTAATCGTCTTCTAGTTCCCCAGAAACTCGATTCCCAACCACCAAACTCGTAGCTCTACCCTTCCTTACTGCTCACGACCTACACCCAGAAACCCAAAATAGAGGTTAGCGATCTCTTCTCCTCGTCGCTACGAATCCATAGCAACAAACGGAACTCAATTCCGACCTCTACAGCTCCCGAAATCACCCTTCGAAGATTGCTCGCACTAGGTTCGTCAATGGCTTTTCGGGGAGAGAGAAAGGGGAAAGAAGTTATGAATTTCCGTGCAAATCCGTCCTTTTATGCACGAAAAGTGCGCCTGGTATGTCAAAAAGTGCGCCGGCGCACATTGACCCCTAAAAGGCGCACATTTTGAATATTCCGCCGAAAGTTTGCTGAATTAATTGAAAAGTGCGCCTGGCACTTCTAAAAGTGCGCCTGCGCACTTCAGGGCCCAAAATCGGCACTTTTTGGTGCATCACCGTACCCCTCTTTGCAACTTCGACCCAACTTAAACCCGAATGACCCAAAACTCAAGGGGAGCTTAAGAGCACTGATTCCAGTACCCTAGTCTACCGATCTTGAGTTCCAAACCGTTTGGTTGAGCGGGGATGTTACAAGTCTCCACAACTTCAAGGATTTCGTCCCCGAAATCATCCCTAACTCATCCTAGCAATATGATACCGAACACACAGCTAAAATCGCAGCAATCCAAGTATCCTATTGACTTCCGAAATTCCTAACGACGAACCACCAGCCTTCCTTTATCTACTCATCAGCCCTACACCCACTCCCAACACTCTACTTTCACCGAGCACACCCTAGACCTTCTTGGAACCAACACCACAACAAGCAAACACAAAAGCATACATCAAGGGGAATTAATACCTGAATCATACACTTCCACTAACTCCGGGTACCGCCGCCTCATACTCTCCTCAGTCTCCCAAGTAGCCGACTCGCTCTCATGGTTCCTCCATACCACCTTGAGCTGCGGAATCTGCTTATTCCTCAAGACCCGGACTTGCCTATCCACGATCGCGACTGGCTTCTCCTCATAAGTCAAGTCTTGCTCAATCTCCACCTTCTCCGGCTGAATTACATGAGAAGGGTCCCCATGATACCGCCTAAGCACGCTCACATGAAACACATTGTGTATCCTTTCCAACTCCCTCGGCAAAGCCAACACATAAGCCACCGGACCCGACTTAGCGAGGATCTCATAAGGACCGATGTACCGAGGCGCCAACTTCCCTTTTCTACCGAAACGCATCAGCCCTTTCCACGGCGACACCTTCAAAAATACCTTCTCCCCAACATTGAAACTCAGCTCTCTAGCACGACCGTCGGCATACGCTTTTTGCCTATCTTGAGGCCGCTCTCAATCTCTCCTTGATAATCTTAACCCGATCAGCCGTCTCTTGCACAACTTGAGGACCCGACAACGCCCTCGCACCTTCCTCATCCCAACACAAAGGCGTCCTACACTTCCTCCCATACAAGGCCTCAAAAGGAGCGGACTTCAAACTACTATGATACGAGTTATTATAGGCGAACTCAATCAAAGGTAGCAATTCAGTCCAAGGGGTTTGAAACTCCATAGCACAGCTTCTCAACAACTCCTCCAAAGTAAGGATCGTTCTCTCCGATTGCCCATCAGTCTGAGGATGATACGCCGTCGAGAACTTGAGCTTAGTTCCCAATGCTGTATGCAGCCCCTCCCAAAAATGAGACGTGAAACTCGGATCCCGATCAGAGACGATGGATTGAGGAACCCCATGCAACCTTACCACCTCTTCTATATATAACTTTGCCAACACCTCCACACTAGGCTTAAACCGAATGGGTATGAAATGCGCAACTTTCGTCAAACGATCGACTATTACCCACACGGCATCCTTCCCCTCTCTAGTCGGCGGAAAACCCGATACAAAGTCCATGGTGATGTCCGCAAACTTCCACTCCGGAATAGGTAGGGACTGAAGTAACCCACCCGGAGCTCTATGCTCCGCCTTAGCCTTCTGACAAACCAAACAAGTCGCCACATAACGAGCCACATCCTTCTTCATTCCTGGCCACCAAAAACTTAACTTCAGGTCATTGTACATCTTTGTCATCCCGGGATGCATAGCATACATCGAGGAATGAGCCTCCTCCAAAATCCCCTTCCTCAATTCCTCTACTTCCGGTACGCACACTCGACCCTTGCATTTCAACAATCCGCCAACTACCTCAAATCCATTATCCATGCCTTTTTCAACTTCCCCTCGAATAGCCACCAGAGTAGCATCCTTGAGCTGCTCCTCACCAATCCTATCATTCAGCATAGGCCTAATGTTGAGCTTGGCAAACAAACTTCCCATATCATCTAACTGCATCTCTACCCTTAAAGCTCTAAGATCCACCAACTCCTTTCGACTTAAAGCATCCGCAACCACATTCGCTTTACCAGGATGGTAGTCAATGGTACAGTCATAATCCTTCAAGAGCTCCACCCAACGCCGTTGCCTACCATTCAGCTCCTTTTGATCCATAAGGTGCTTAAGACTCTTGTGATCGGTCATGATCTTAAACGTCTCACCATACAAATAATGCCTCCACAACTTCAAGGCGAACACCACTGCAGCTAACTCCAAATCATGGGTTGGGTAGTTCACCTCATGCACCCTAAGCTGTCGGAAGCGACAACCTTCCCATTCTGCATCAACACACAGCCCAATCCTTGCAGAGACGCATCACTAAACACCACATACTCTCCACCTTCTACTGGCAAAGTCAACACCGGAGCTGAAGTCAACTTCTTCTTCAACTCCTCAAAGCTCCTCTAACATTCCTCGCTCCACTCATACTTCGACTCCTTCCTCAACAACTTATGTAAAGGAGACGCTATGGTAGAGAACACCTCTACAAACCTTCGGTAGTAACCAGCTAACCCCAAGAAGCTCCTCAGTTGCGACACATCCTTAGGTGGAGACCAATTAACCACCGCTTCAATCTTCTTTGGGTCAACCTCCACGCCTCTTTTAGAAACCACATGCCCAAGAAACAATACTTCTTCCAACCAAAAGGCACACTTCGAGAACTTGGCAAATAGTTGCTGCTCCCTCAACCTATGAAAAACAATCCTCAAGTGCTCCTCATGCTCCTTCCTAGTCTTGGAATAAATGAGGATACATCGATGAACACTATCACGAACTTATCCAAATATTCGTGGAAGACCTTGTACATGAGAGCCATGAACGCGGCGGGAGCATTGGTGAGACCAAACGGCATCACCAGAAACTCATGGTGTCCATAGCGGGTCCTAAAGGCTGTCATTGGCACCGATCCTTCCTCCACCTTCAACTGGTGATAACCCGACCTCAAGTCTATCTTCGAGAACACTTCAGCCCCTTGCAATTGATCGAAGAGATCGTCTATCCTTGGAAGTGGGTAACGATTCTTGATCGTCGCCTTGTTCAACCGCCTATAGTCAATACACATCCGCATCGACCCATCCTTCTTCTTCACAAACAACACCGGTGCCCCCCACGGTGATACACTTGGGCGGATGAACCCTTATCCAAGAGCTCCTGCAATTGCTCCTTCAACTCCTTTAACTCCGCCGGTGCCATGCGATAAGGTGGAATAGAGATTGGAGCAGTTCCAGGGACCAACTCTATATTGAACTCCACCTCACGCTCGATCGGTGCCCCAGGTAGTTCTTCAAACACATCCGCGAACTCCCGAGCTACAGGTACCTTCTCCAACTCCTCATTCCGTTCAACTGACACTTGCACCAACAAAGCCTCACACCCTTCTTGAATCAGAGAAAAAGCTTGCATTGCTGAAATTACTCCCATAGGTGTGGACTCCCTCTTCCTAACACCCTTGAACACCACCTGGCCGACACCTCCCACCTGAAGCAACACCTCCTTCTTCTGACAATCAAGCAAAGCCCCATGCCTAGCCAACCAATCCATGCCGAGGATAACGTCGAATTCATTGAAAGGAAGCACCACCAAATCAGCCAAGAACTCTACACCTCCCACTAACACTTTACACCCTCTACACACTCTATCCACCCGAACAGAAGTCCCCAAAGGAGTTCTGACGCCCCAACTAACACCCAAACTACTAGCTACAACACCCAAACTACTCAAACATTTCTCAGATACAAAGGAATGGGTTGACCCCGAATCAAACAAGGCATAAACTGAAAGGCCCAAGATCGAGATCATACCAGTCACCACGTCGTTCGCATTCTCTGCCGCACCCCTGGTAAGAGCATAAAGCCTCCCTTGCTCCCCTCCAGCTCCAACAGGTGTGGCATTAGCTCCCGTCCCTCGTCCAGCACCCCTACCAAAGCTGCCTCCTCCTCTCCCTCCGTAACTCCCAGACGGAGCTCTAGGGCCCTGCACCGATCCAACAGACTGAGTTGGGGTAGCTCTCTTGGTTGGACAGTTCAGACTCCTGTGTTCGCGCTGCCCACAAGTGTAACAGGTCACACCTGCCAACAGATGGCAAACTCCGAAGTGACGCTTCCCACATTTGTCACATAGTGGTAACCCGGACGGTGCTCCTCCCGAACGGACTGTGCCACTAGTACGAGCAGGGCAAGCCACACTCTTATGACCTGGTCGGCCACAATTGAAACAAGTCATCGTACCCCTCATTGGCATCGACTGGCTGCCCCTGAACCCAGAAAAGGAAGTCTGAGTTCTCCTCGCCGGGTAACTGTGAATGGCAGACTGAGTAGGCGGGGCAGTTGCCTTCCTCTTCTTCTCTTCCCTCTTTCGGTTCTCCAACCTCTCCCTCTCTAGCGCCGCCGCCTTAACCGACACTAAACTCCCCATATCAGCGGTGGTGACTCCCTCCTGAATCTCCACTCTCAACCCATTCTTGAACTTGTTAATGAGCTTCCTCTCCCGGTTGGCCCGCTCATCATACCACTTAGAGAGAGAAGTGAACTCTATGTAATATGCCAGAACGGACTTCTCCCCTTGCTCCAAACTCATGAACTCCTTGGCTTTCTCCTCACGCCAAAGGTCCGGGCAAAACTGATCACGAAACACCTCCACAAACTCATCCAACTCCATCTCTGGCGGAACCACTCGACTCTGTGGCATCGACCTCCACCAATTCAGTGCATGCCCCTTAAGCAGAAAAGTCATTGCTTGCACCTTCAACCCTTCCTCAAGTTCCATTTGCAGGAACTTGTACTCACATTCCTGGAGCCACTGCTCTGCCACCTCAGGATCAGCTGCTTCCCCAATGAACTCCCCAAAATTCCATCCCTTCAACAGACTCGGCTGAAACCTAGGAGCTCCTCCTCCAAAACCCGAGTTCCCAGTGGACCTACTTCCCCTTGCTTGACTGGATTCACTACAGGAGGACATTAAACATTTCAGTTGACCGCTCAAGAAACTTCAAACAACTCAATTCACCACTTGATTTCAAAACATCCCACCCATTTAAAACAGTTTGACAAAAACCCTTGGAATGTCGGTCCCGTACCGATGTCTCATCCTCCCTCCCAACGAGGTTAATTACTCCCCAAAGAGAGAAGATAATCAACCGGTACAACAGCGACAAACCAGGCTCTGATACCATTTGTAACACCCGTTCCGAATCAACCCGAGTAAACCCATGGTTGAGCCGGTCCCAGGTACTACCGAGTAAAAACAAGGTAAAACAGTGAAATTGGCGGTGATCAAAAGACAATAAAAACATGGGAGGCCTCCATAGAAACGCGAAACTGAAATCCGAGTACAATCCAATCCATCATAAATCCTCCAAACCAACATTAATCAGAAAGTACATAAAAAGAACCCCAAAATCCCATAGTCAACTGAAATGAACAGAAAAGTCAACTCTGCGTAATCCCAGTCTTCACCTCATGGCTTCCGTCCAGAACTTCACGAAATCAACCTCGAACTCAAACTCCTCAGCCACCTCTACTAGCCACGAGATCCTGAAAGGGGAAAAGGGATCAATTTCCTATTGAAATTGAGTGAACCCACTGGGCCTACCTACACGTTGTCCTACTCTATGGAGCGGTCCCAACTCCACACAAGACATCCAACAATGGAACCAAACCCAACCCCCCTTTCCATATTTTAATTCCCTAAAAGCAGTCTAGGTGATCACATTGGTCAGTTCTTGTTCTCAAGCACAATTCATAACAATAGAATCACACAGAACTAATACATCAATCCACGGCACACACAGCATCATCACATCACGTCCATCAACCAAGTCACTACCACAACCACAAGCACACAAACATTCACGTTCATATTATCTAGGTGAGTTATTAGGCGCCAAGGAGTTATCCACACCACCATCGGCCGGCCGACGCACTTCCTTACCGCATGGGAAGTCCTCGCGCTCCCCTACCGCATGGGGAACGCGTTCACATTAACCATCATCATCATCATCAATCTCATCATCAATCTCATCACTCCCTTGACACCCATGTCAAGGGATCCACCCCAATGGATCAGACTCAACAACCAGTACCTCGGGTGGGGTAGTGTGGGCTCCTTCCGGTTCTATTTCCAACATACAATTCTCAACATCACATTCTCAACTCATACATCACATCTACTACCAACATACAACACAAATCAGCCACATCTCATTCATAGTCCATAGTTCACAACACATCTCGTCCTCCATGCCCCTGTCATGTTCACAGCACACACATCACAATCAATAGGATAACCGGTTAGCTCACCGGCCTCCCCCACCTGCAAGTACAGGGGAAACCATGTCATGAGTCTAGGGGTCACCCACCTGTTCCTCTTATTTAGAGCGACCCCACATTGGCAGGGCAACTCTCCTGCATCCACAACCAGCGATTCATAATATCATAGCACCCGCACTCATTTCCCAACCATCCTAATTCTCATTTCTATGTCAATTCATTACTTAATTCGCTTCAGTTCACACCCAACCCCAAACCATAGCAATCAACAACAACAATCAACCACGGCAATCATCAATAGCAATCAAGTACATTCACAGAACAATTTATCCCCTTTTACGCTCATCATTTTCATGCATAACCTAGGTTTTGTTCTAAGTCCAATTGAAACTCCTCACGCTGTCCAAACTACTTACACAACGCTAAGCCCTCACCTGGAATAGAAGACGAGGCTCTAATCGTCTTCTAGTTCCCCAGAAACTCGATTCCCAACCACCAAACTCGTAGCTCTACCCTTCCTTACTGCTCACGACCTACACCCAGAAACCCAAAATGGAGGTTAGCGATCTCTTCTCCTCGTCGCTACGAATCCATAGCAACAAACGGAACTCAATTCCGACCTCTACAGCTCCCGGAATCACCCTTCGAAGATTGCTCGCACTAGGTTCGTCAATGGCTTTTCGGGGAGAGAGAAAGGGGAAAGAAGTTATAAATTTCCGTGCAAATCCGTCCTTTTATGCACGAAAAGTGCGCCTGGTATGTCAAAAAGTGCGCCGGCGCACATTGACCCCTAAAAGGCGCACATTTTGAATATTCCGCCGAAAGTTTGCTGAATTAATTGAAAAGTGCGCCTGGCACTTCTAAAAGTGCGCCTGCGCACTTCAGGGCCCAAAATCGGCACTTTTTGGTGCATCACCGTACCCCTCTTTGCAACTTCGACCCAACTTAAACCCGAATGACCCAAAACTCAAGGGGAGCTTAAGAGCACTGATTCCAGTACCCTAGTGTACCGATCTTGAGTTCCAAACCGTTTGGTTGAGCGGGGATGTTACAAGTCATCATAGCGGTTTGTTGTGGTATATAGAGGTTTGTTGTGTTACATAGAGGTATGATTGTGTTTGGTTTAGTATGGATTTTGTACCACAAAAATCTGACGACTGTGTGGAGATTGGTGGAATAGAGGTGTGGCCTGCAGTTGTTGAAAATTTTCTGCTGAGAGAAATTGCTTGTAAGCGTGACGGGATTGAAATCAGATGTGGAGTGATGAATGTGCTAATAGTTATAGGCAAGTGTTATATGTGATTTCATTGTATTCTAGAAGTATGCATAATTTGTAATTCATCTTTTAAGTAATGAACACAATTATTATTATGAACTTATTTAATTTCATAATTTACAGTAGCCCAAGTAAACAGAATTTCAATTATAAATTATAATTATCTAAATTATATAATTCACCCTATTATATAATTTAAGATAATTTATAGTAAACGGGGCCTAAATCTTTCTATTGTGGAATTTGATTGCTCATCACTGAATGTCCACGTGAATTTTCAAGTATCTTTCGCATCATTATAGATCTGGGATGGCCTAATCGGTTGTGCCAAACAACAAATTTTTCATGATTCATAAACTTTGAGTTTATTGTTGCATGAAATTCAATTGTACTTGTATATTTGTAGTACAAACCGGAAGAAATGGATGGTAATATTTCATGTATATTTTTGTTGCCCGATATTATACTTGTGATGACAAGATATTCTTTATTTTCTTCCTCCATTGTCTCAATATGATATCCGTTCCGACGAATATCTCTATAACTCAATAAGTTTCCACAAGATTTTGTAGAATACAATGCATCTTCAATATGCATTTTTGTTCCTCCATGTAATAACACATTAGCTCTTCCAGAGCCTTCAATTAAATTAGTACTATCGGATATGGTACTAACATTGGCTTCTCGCATTACTAGATAAGTAAAATATTTCTTATCCTTGAGAATTGTATGAGTTGATTCACTATCAATAATACAGATATCTCCATTATTGATGTTGCTGCCGATGAAATTGATACTCATTCTATAACAAGAAAATAATAATTAAAGTTAGAGAAATTAAAAAAAATATTAGAAAATATTTATAAGAATTTACATGAAGAGAATAAATTATAAAATATTTATTTATTATACAAAAAATAAATTATTTAAGGAGATACTTGAATTCAACGAAATAGATAATATTAAAGTGCAAACATCAAGGCACCAAAATCAACAAAGAAAATCTCAACATTATTTTTGAACATGTTCATCACTATTGAGATTATCAATTTTTCCCTCGGGATTCAAAAGAAATCAGCAACATCCAAATGAGTATTATCATAATTTCCATGGACAATAGCACCTTCTTCAAAAACCAAATTTGTTTCAATCTTCTTGACTCTTGGTATAGATCGACAAAGTGCTTTGGTGTACGGCAAATGCGAGTCCAATGATTTCCACCACATCTATTACACATATGTTGATGATGTTGATTGCTAGGCCCACCTTGGTCCTTAATCGTTCTTCCTTCACTTTTGAAATTTGGACAGAAATATGAATTATTAAAATTGGTATCATTACCACGTCCACGACTACGACCACGACCAATATTGTGGTTATGACCATTACTACGACCACGACCACGACCATAATTACGACCACGACCACGATATCTATCAACATTTTGACCATATGATGTTACTTTCACTTCTAGATATGGAGCAGTGCCGGTTGGTCGGGGTTGATGATTCTTCAGTAAGAGGTCGTTATTTTACTCAGCAACCAAAAGGCAAGAGATCAATTGTGAATATTTGGTAATGCCTTTTTCACGATATTGTTGTTGTAAAACCAAGTTAGATGCATGGAAGGTGGAGAATGGTTTTCAAGCTTCTCTTTATCCATTATATTTTCTCCACACAAACGCAATAGGGAGACAATTTTAAATAGAGTCAAATTGTACTCGCTCACGGATTTGAAATCTTGTAAGCGCAAATGGACCCAATTATCTAGAGCTCTCGGAAGAATCACCGTTTTTTTGTGGTCGTACCTCTTTTTCAAATTATTCGATAAGGTAAGAGGGTCTTTTATGGTGAGGTATTCATTTTCCAGCCCTTCACTGAGGTGATGGCGAATAAAGATCAATGCTTTGGCTTTGTCTTGATCGGATGCTTCATTATCATCTTTGATCGTTCCTCCAAGAGCATTTGCTTGTAAATGAATTTCAGCATCCAACACCCATGATAGATAATTACTTCCAGTGACATCAAAGACCTCGAAGTCAAGTTTAGTAAGATTGGAAATGCTAAAATAAATAAATAAATTAGATAATGTAGTAAAAAGAACATAAACATTAAAAACAATAAAGTATGGACAAATCAGAAGTTTAGAATGAAAAGTATGTAACGTAGGAAATAATGTAATAATAAAGTATATTATAATAGGAAATAAACGAATGTAACGGGACAGGATCTGCGTCCAAACTTTTAAGTTTGGACCAGTTCCAAACTCAAAATCGCAGGGATAGTTTAGTCATTTTCAATAAAATAAAAAATCGGAGATGGAGGTTGAGGATCGGAGATGCGGCAACGGCATGTAATCAACCAATGAGACTAGCGGCGTTTTGAAGAGGAGGACGGCTGTAAGAGCGGTCGTTCAAAGTTGGCACTAGCCTCGGCGGATCCTAATGACGACGAGGTAGATTCGAAATCAAGCAACGGCGCGGCGGCTGGAACGACCGATCGTCGACGGTGGTCTAGCAGCACCAAATCTCGATAGCGGCTCGGCTCCGGGAGACGAGTCGGCTGATGGCGGCAACTTCGAGACCGACGGAGGATAACCGAATCTACGGCCGGCTGTGGCACTCCGTCGACGGCGGCTACCGAAGAGAAGCCGTTTTCCAATTTTTTATAATTGTAAAAATTGCAGTTTAATCATTGTATTTTAAGTTTTAGATATATTTGATCATTGTATTTTAAGTTTTAGATATTTTGATCATTATATTTTAAGTTTTAGATATTTTGATTGTTTAGCATTACAAGTTACCATTTTAGTTACTATATTTTATGTTGTTGACATTGTTGGAATAATATTTGAACTATATATAAATTGGTTGTCCAATAACGTGTTAACTAGTTCGTATAATTAGTTAACTAGTTTTGATAACTAGTTAACACGATAAGATAACTAGTTAATTCGATTGGTTAACTAGTTAACTCGATTAGATAACTAGTTAATAACAAGATAACTAGTTAACAAAATTTGATAATTTGTTATCAACTAAAAAATTGTTACCTAGTTATCTAAATCATGATGTTAACTAGTTAACTCGATTGGTTAACTAATTAACTAGATTAGATAACTAGTTAACTAATAATCTCGTTAATTAGTTACCCAATCATGATGTTAACTAGTTAACTCGATAGTTTAACTAATTAACTCGACTAGTTAACTAGTTAACCCGATTGGTTAACTAGTTGACTCGATTGGTTAACTAGTTAACTCGTTATCTAAATCATGATGTTAATGAGTTAACTCAATAAGTTAACTAGTTAACTAATTTTGGTAACTAGTTATCAACTAAAAATCTTGTTAACTAATTAACAACTTGATAAAAAGTTAACTCAATTGGTTAACTAGTTAACAACTTGGTAACTAGTTAACTCGATTAGATAACATGTTAACTGGTTATCTACTGATAACTAGTTAACTGTAGAAACTCAGGTTAACTAGTTATCAATAAAAAATTATTGTTAACAAGTTATTAGTAAAAATCAGGTTAACTAGTTAACTTGTACCCACCGGAAAAATCACCTGAGTTTGGTCGGTCTCCGGATTCTCGCCGAAAAAGTCACCAAAAAACATGTTAACTAACTAGTTAGGTAAAAATCCAAGTTAACTAATTATCAATAAAAAAATCAAGTTATTAGTAAAAAATCAAGTTTACTAGTTAACTTGTCCTCACCGGAAAAGTTGCCGAAAAAGTCGCCGGAAAAGTCACCGGAAAAAGTCACCGTCGACGGAGGCCGGCGAAGGTGAATGGTGACAGTGGCTAGCGACAAAGTAATAAAATATAAGAATAATATATAATAATAAAATATAATATAATAATATCATATTTAAATTAAATATAATAAATAATTATTTGTGTATAGTCTTAAATACCCCTAACAAATCTGGACCATTAGATTTGTCAAAGAGTCAAACTAGATCTAATGGTTGGAGTTGGGTTTGGAACTTTCCAAACCCAAAAAGTATTGGACGCTGATCCTATTCCGAATGTAACGTAGGGAATAATGTAAAAATAATGACAAAACGGAAGTTTGCAATAATGTATGATTATTATAATGTAAAACGTATGATTTCAACATTTAATATAAAAAATATGAAATTTAGTAACCGTTTGAAATAAAATATTACAACTAAAAAACAAAAGAAAGCAAAGAGTCTTTCGATAATGATTATGCATGATAATCATAAAGCTGTAAGAAACCGTAATGAGAAATAGTAAAAGTGGAAAAAGTAACAATGAAATATATAATAATATAAACATCCGTAAATATAATGTTTATTGCATGGAACAGTATTATATGAACAATAAGAATAGTATTGATTTCCATTACATCGTTTCCTGTATTATATGAACAATATTATAGGCATGCATTTCTGAAACCCAATCAAAGATATGATATAAAAATTGCATGAACAACATATAAAATGTATGAAGTTTGATAAAGAAACGTAAGTAAAATAGGCAAGATATTTATACCTTCGATTGGAGCAAAGACACTGGAAAGGTACCAACTTCGTGAATCTTCGAGAAGGTAGAGCTTCGTGCTGATAACGTGTTAGAAAACCAAAGATAAAAGAACAAGAGAAAGAGTGGGAGAGTAGTGCTTCTTATTAGTGTGTATCCAAGGTTACAAGGTAGAGCTCTATTTATAGGCTCAAGAATTCATAACCTTTACAAGAATAGAATAACTACACATAAATATGATAGGATGGGAGCATTGGCGGAGCCAGGAATTGATCTAAGTGGGGTCCCGTTAGAAAACTAAGTAGGCAAATAAAAAATATAATGTAAAAAATTTTTGAAAAATAAGCTATTATTATTTCTTTATAGCGATCGACGTCGTGTTTTCATATTTTGGAAGTACTTTAAAATACATTCATTGCTCAAAGTATATAGTACGTCTCTCTCGATGAACGCTATTAAACAATCACACAGGAACTCATCACCCATACGATTTCGGAGCTTGTTCTTCACATAAGTCATTGCAGAAAAAGCTCTTCCACACTTGCAGTTGCTACTGGAATAGTTGAAGAAGGAAGATTCGATTGGAAAAGAAAGAGCGATGATGGAGGATTGGAGGTTGAAGAAGGATGAGTTGATGGAGAAGAGAGAGTTGGAGAATGGAGCCTCTAGTTTGAGGCTTGGAGGAGTCGAAAGTATTTTTCGAAGAAAGATAATTAGGGCTGGGTTGCAAACTTGCAGTTGCAGAGACTTTGGGAACGTTTTAATGTTTCTGTTTCCTTATTCTATTTTGTTTTAAGTACATACACGTGTAATATATAATCACTATAGCTTGTGTGGTCTGATGGTTGAAGTTGTTGTCTGTCACACCCGAGGTCATGTGTTCGATCCCTGGAGAAGGCAGCCTTGGTATTTAATTGAATCTTTTTTCCAAGTGGGGTCTTGGGACCCCATAAGCTTACAAGTGGCTCCGCCACTAGATGGGAGGTTACACATATGGGAGGCTACACAATGGGCATCAAATGTATAATGAATATATAAATATTCATAACAGTTTCATAATTTTATAATTAATATTATGATGTGGCAATTGATGTGACATACACTTGACTGGTGAAATGAATGTCATGTCAGCTTCATTTGCCACATCACTAACTAGGGGTGGAAATTGGGAGGAAACGGGAGCCCTTCCCAAATTTCAAGTACCGTTCCCGTTCCCAAATTAAATACGGGAATGAGAATTAAAATTCGGGAATCGGGTTCCCAAGTTAGATATTGTTGTGTGAAGTAGGGGCCTAATACTCTAAAATGACACCAACTATCTAATTAATATAAGAATATACATCATCTATTTGAATTATATTACGCGTCACCATCTATCTTTCTTTTTTTCCGAACTAGCACACCGTTAGTTTTCACTATTTTAGAGCTTATGTGGTATAACGGTTTTCTTATGTGGCATGATAGTGTTAGATGATTGTACAAAATAGTCCGCTTGGCGTCCTATGTGGCCTTTATACATGGTTTTATAATTTATTAGTTTAAATAATAATTAAAAACATAAATAAAAAATAATAAAACTGTTTCTCCTTTGCTACTCCACTCCACCTTCTCCGATCTCCCTTCTAACCGCAAACATATCCAAGATTACCAAGCTCCCCCATTGAACCTAAATACCTAATACCTTATCCCAAGCTCCACTATGAAAGTCATGGCTAGTCTAGTCTGTTAACCTTCTCTTCATCTTCTGCTTCATGTCGATGCCTTATACCAAATATATATCCAACCTTCTCTTCATATTTTGCTGTATAACTCTAAAAGTCATGGTTGGTCTGTTAAAGCGATGAAGCTCTAGATCTTGGAAGAAGGCCCAAACAGAAGAGACCTAGCCTGATTGGACTAGCGACGACAGTGAAAGATTTGGATTAAACCCTAGATCCTAATCAATCCAAATTGACAATTTTAACGAGCTCCAAGACGGAGAGAATTCACGCCTTACGCCTCTACAAACAGCAAAAGAGGTTCATACAGTAAGCAATCGAATCCAGTACATGTACAACCTCGCCGCAGCTTACATCGACTCCCTCAAGAACATAAGGATATCCCTCTACCGCTTCGACAAAAATAGAGGCATCTCTTTTGTCTGCCTCCCATTCTTCTTACCCTTCTCACAGCCCGCTCCCAGTCCCAACTCGCCTCTACACAATGAGACCCACCATTGTGAAATTCGACGCCACCGTCGGCGATAGTGTTGCAGTGAGCCAGTGACGGCTAAGGTGAACTTGCAAGTAGGGCTGGCAGTCGGTTGTCGGTTTTTCGGTTAAAACTGAGAACCGGACCAAAAATTGGGTGACCGAACCGAAAACAAACCGACTCGGTCCGGTCGTCGGTTGAATGATTTAGGGATTTTCGGTTTCGATCGGTTTTCGGTCAAAACCGATAATAAACCGAAAACCGAGCTAGAAACCGAAATTGTTAATTCTCTGTCACTCAATCAGCTCTCTCACCGCGACT
Source organism: Linum lewisii (assembly GCA_034768395.1). Classification (NCBI taxonomy): domain Eukaryota; kingdom Viridiplantae; phylum Streptophyta; class Magnoliopsida; order Malpighiales; family Linaceae; genus Linum; species Linum lewisii. The sequence goes on along the minus strand of CM068301.1, from coordinate 50,900,510 downwards.
TTCAGAAACAAAAAATTTAGACCTAATTCTCTCTCACTCAGCACGCTCCCCTCTCTGACTCTAACTCTCGCTCGTCTGAAATGGAAGCTTCGAAGCTTCGACTCCCCTCTCTATGAAATCGGCTGCAAGAATCATAGGAGCGAGCGACGCCGGCGACGCTAGCAAAGCCTCCCTCGACGGCGTACCGTCGGTATTGGGGTAGAGCCAGAGACGAGAGTCAGGTACCTAGGTCCCTAACCCCTCAATCGATACTCTCTTCTCTATTCAATCTATCTATCGCCTAAGTCCCTAACCCTTAATCTTTCTATCTACTCTTTTCCAGTCTTCCTCACTTCAGGCCTTCTTCACCTCGTCAGTCTCTCAGCCTGAGCAGCACTTAGCAGTCAGCATCACTCAGCATCAGCACACAGGCGGCAGGCCTTTCACTCTGCAGCAGCACTGCAGTCAGCAGCAGCACACTGTGTCAACATTGGCAGCACACAGACACAGCAGCAGAAGTTAGCACTGCAGTCAGCAGCAGAACACAGCAGCAGTGCAGCACAGCATCACAGCATCATCAGGTAAATCATTGATGCTTGTTGAGTTGTTGTTGTGGTAATTGTTTTGTATTAGATGAGAAATGGAATCGAATAATCGATGGTTGTTTGTTTACTATTCGAAGCTTGGTTAATTAATTCTATGGTTGCTTGTTCAATTCATATTTAGGTTTTGAATCTCATCCTTTCCCGCTGCTCACTCGAAGACTCGAAGTAGCTCATACGAGATGTAAGTCTTCAAAACCTTTACTGAATGTAACCCCATTTGATTTATCACCCTGCAAGGAAATGTATTTCATTTAGTACCAGTCATAAAACATGGATGGGATTGACATGTGAAGGAAAATGCTTAATCAGTGCTTACTGCTATTAATTGACTCCTGCTATTGTGGAAGCTCTGATTTGTGCTGAGGATTGGTTGCGGTCAACATCTCCGGATATATTTGATCCCGAGGAGGAGGAAAATGAGAATGAACTACTAGAGTTTGAGAAAGGTAAACTTTGTCATTTATAATCTTTATCTTCCATATTAGACAAGTAGTGTATATTGATACTTGATAGTTGATAGCATTTATACTCATTACAAGTCTTGTTTTGTTTAGGTTTCGAAGATACAGTTTTGAAGTTTGATGCTACTCCATCATCAATTGGTTCTGATCCTCTTGTGCAACCCGTTATACAATCATTCATCAAGAATAATGGCAATGACATTGATAATGACAATGCTATTGGTAGTGATGATGACAATGACGACTACAATGAAGACGATGCACTTGAAAATGAAATGTTTGGTATGGCGGGCGCGTCAGATGATGATTAGCTTTTAGATGTTGCGAATTGGGATGTTGAATTTGTTTATGTTGTTAATGTTTAACTTGTGTGGTGTTTGAATTATGTTGTTGTTGATGACTTTGGAATTATGTTTATGATGAGTTATGACTCAGACTTATGATGGATGGATGGTTGATTATGGTTGGATTTGTGGTATGAGGTCTTTTGTTTTCGTTTCAGATATTATTGCGAAGAACTGAATTGCCGAAATTGTAGGGTTATGCTGCCAAAATTTTAGCAAAATTCGGTTTTGGTCCAAAATTCGGGTTTTCTGTCCAAAAACCGGTTTCAATTCGGTTTCTGGTTCGGTTCTTATTTTTGGATTTCGGTCAAATGCCTCCAAAATGGTTTTTTGGTCGCGACTCGATTATAAACCGATTAATGATTTAGTCGGGGGCGTGGCCCCCGACAATAAAGCCCCTGACTATTTTAGTCTGGGACTTTATTGTCGGGGGCCACGCCCCCGACTAAATACTATATAAAATATTAATTAATGATTTAGTCCCTGACTATTTTAGTCGGGGGCTTTATTGTCGAGGGCCACACCCCCGACTAAATACTATATAAAATATTAATTACCCCCGACTAAACCACTCAATTAGTCGGGGGCATTTGGCCCCCGACAAATGGCCACAGACTATTTATGGGTTTTGTTGTAGCGTCCCACTGCCTTTTTCGTTGTCACCATGCGACTAGGGTCTGGAACAGTTTCTTGCCCGAGGTTCAACTTCTACACGGTTCCAGCTCCTTCATCAACTAGTGCGACTCAATTCTTCATTATCCCCCAACAGAAGTCACTAAGATCATAGCTTCCTGTTGGAACATTTAGAAGACCAGGAATAACTTTTGTTTTCGAGGTACCAAACCAAATAGAGACTCAACTATCCTCCTCTGTCACTCTGACATAAACGACTGGAACTCTTCTACTCCCATTTCTTCTTCGGTCACAGCCCCCGCCTTCCACTCCCGTCCCTCTACAAATCCACCGCTTACGCCATAGTCTTTGACTGTGCACTGTGATGGGTCGTTCCTACACGAGTCCCAGAAGGCGGCCTATGAAATTGTCTTATCCAATTCCGACGGACAGGTAATTGACGGGAAGGCGGGGACTTTCTAGTACTTCTCCCTCATAGTATCGGAAGCCAAGGCCCTGCTAGAGGCAACTTTGATGGCAATTCGTACAATCGTCAGAGCTGTATTTTCTCATATTGCCAAGAGTTGATCCTCGCTATCAATGATCACAAACATAGGTGGCCTTGGGAATGTTATGGTTACCTAGGTCGTATCTTCGAACTTAGTAAGGATAATAATCTTATCTCCTTCTGGTTCACTCACCGTACCAAAAATATAAAGGCGGATCGGGTTGCCAAATCCGCCAGACTTGGTACTCTTAGAGGGCACTGGATATCCTCCTTGTAACAGTGTAACGACGATCTTGGTTAATGAGAAAGCGGTTTTATTGTAAAAAAAAACCTTATAAATAGGATCCCTACTCTTGTTCTTGGTGAAAAGACACCATATGAAATGATAACACAAAAACAAACCTGGCAGAATTGAAAACTTTTGGAAGTGTGTGTTTTTCTTCTACCTTAGCGAGTCATAGAACAAAGTTTGAAAAGAGAACTAGAAAGGACATTTTCATAGGCTTTGTCCCGGGCATGAAAGGATAAAAAGTGTATGATTTGTACGCACATACAGCCTTTTCTTCTAGAGATGTTTTGTTTTATGAGTACATTTTCCCCTTTCATCAAACTTCACCATAGTCGCTTGACAAACATAGCAAAAACCAACCTTCCTTCACGGACTTTGACTTTGATTCATCAAATTCCACGACAGACACTTCCAATTCACTTGAGTCACTGCCCACACCGCCATAAGACCTTGATGACCTGGTGATGATAATGATCACATTAATGCTAAGCCACCAAATCACTCATCGACACCGCAATCTCCTTCATCCTCACAAACCCTTAATTAAGAGAGCCAGTAGGGAACACCATACTCATAACTACTTGTAGGATTATATCATTGTGAACTCCTTGTGCATGCTGGCAAGACCGATGTTGCTTCACTGTCATACTCTAAGGTAGAACACAAATAGATTTCTCATCCCATTTCAAAAGTCCTATCTTACCATTGCATGAGTGATGATCATAAGCATTTTGTTTTGAGCATCTCTTCCATGAAGGAACCTAATTCTTATTCTGAGACAGCAACATTAGTCGAATGGTCAAATGCAATGAAAGCTGAGCTTTAAGCATTGGATGTTAAAAATACATAGACAGATGCATCTTTATCACCAGAGATGAAAACCATATGCAACAAATCAGTGTATAGAGTGAAGTACAAATCAGAGGGAAAAATTAAAAGACCTAAAGCTCGACTAGTGGACAAAGGATACACTCACGAGGAAAGAGTAGATTATCAAGAGACATTTTCTCTAGTGATGAAGATGACAACAATGAGGACTCTCATTGCCTTAACAATGGTCAAAGATATCAATTGGACGTAAACAATGATTTTCGTCATGTTGATTTACACAAGGAAGTCTACATGAAGCTGCCACCTGGGCTAGAAGTTGATTTCTCCATCAATAATCTTGCATGTCGCTTGTTGAAGTCATTATATGGATTGAAGCAGGTCTCCAAACAATGGTTCTTTAAGCTGCCTAATTATTTTCAGCAACAAGGATACACTCAAATCCAGGTGGATCATTCTCTTTTTCTCAGAGTGTCCAATGACTCATTTATTGTTTTCTTGATATATGTGGATGATTTAATTTGGGGGGTAATGATATAGCTTAGATTACCATATTGAAGAACATTCTTCACATTCGATTCAAAATCAAAGATCTTGGTTTACTGGAATTCTTTCTTGGTATGCCATTCTGCCCCAGCTTTATGCTCTGGACGGGGACAGATGGTGCTGACAGTTTGTGGCTGAAGTAATGGAGGTACTATTTGTGCACCAAAGATCCTCCTCTGGCGTATAATGATAAGCCAAGTTTGGATTGATCGGTGTAATAGGGTCCTTAGTGAGAAAAGTATGAAGAGGAAGAGGAAAAGGCAAAAAGCTGTTTGTTATTATCTTAGCTTCTTGACAGGGGAAGTACAGAACATATATATGTCATCTTCTGGGAAAACCAAACGGCAACCCTACTGAAACAATAAGCTGATATAAAGATGTGGGCTCAAGCCCAGTGATATACTCCAACACTCCTCCTCAAGCGAGCGCGTGAACATCGTGAACGCCGAGCTGGTGAAGTAAATAGTACAATCGGTCTTGTCCCAACGCCTTGGTGAAGAGGTCTGCAAGTTGCTCCTTGGAACTAATTTTCAATGGAAGAATCTCACCAGAAATGACACGTTCTCGTATGAAATGACAATCCATCTCGCATGCTTCATGCGCTCATGAAAGACTGGGTTTGATGCAATATGGAGTGCAGCTTGGTTGTCACAAAAGAGCTGAGTGGGCGCATCCGTCTTCACGCCAAGCTCGGAAAGTAAATGACGAAGCCAAATAACTTCGCTGAAAGTGGTAGCCATGGCTCAATACTCGGCTTCAGCAGATGAACGAGCGACAACACTCTGTTTCTTAGTTCGCCAAGAAATGGGGGCATGACCAAGTTTGATGAAGTAACCTGTGGTAGAACGCCGCGTAAGAGCGCAACCACCCCAATCAGCATCACAATATGCTTCGAGGGTAAGCACGTTATTCTTAGGAAAGTGAAGCCCTTGTCCAGGAGCCCGCTTGACATAGCGAAGAACTCGCTTAAGAGCATCCAAGTGTTCCTGTTTGGGGGAATCAACAAACTGACAAAGATAGTTAACTGCAAACTGGAGATCCGGTCGAGTAATGGTCAGGTAGAGAAGACGACCAATGGTCTGTCGAAATTGTCCAGTATCCCCCGTGGCAGTAGTGTTTGCCATATCCAAATGATGACGTTGCTCAAGAGGAAAGGAACTTGGTTTGGAGTTCTCCATGGCGATGTCCCAAAGAATGTCTAAGGCGTATTTGCGTTGATTAAGTGTAACTCCTGTCTTAGTGCGAGCAACTTCAATCCCCAAGAAGTACTTAAGAGGGCCAAGGTCTTTAATGCTAAATTGGAGGTCCAATTCACGCTTGACTATGGCTATGAACTCTTCGTCATTGCCCGTTAAAACCACATCGTCAACATAAATGAGAGCGACAACATAGGACATACCTTGGTGATAGATGAATAATGAGTGATTTGCTTGTGATTGTTGAAATCCAAGCTTCGTTAAAGAACCCGTAAACTTTGCATGCCAATTTCGTGAAGCTTGTCGTAACCCATAAATAGACTTGCGAAGTTTACAAACCCGAATATCTCCTGGTTTAGCAAATCCCTCCGGAATTTGCATATAAACTTCTTCTGTTAGATACCCGTGGAGAAAAGCATTATTGACGTCACGTTGGTGCATAGCCCAATCTCGTGCTGTCGCAACTGCCACCAAACACCGGACGGTGACAAGTTTGGCTACCGGGGCGAAGGTTTCATGAAAATCGACGCCAGGGATTTGAGTGAAGCCCTTCGCTACGAGGCGAGCTTTATATCGCTCAACCTCACCATTAGGACGAAACTTGGTTTTGTAAACCCATTTGGAAGCAACAGCCCGTTTGCCGGTCGGCAACATTGTTAATTCCCAAGTACCATTAGCCTCAAGGGCAGCAATCTCCCTTTTCATAGCCTCTTGCCAATGAGGGTGGACAGCAGCCTGCTTAAAATTGGATGGCTCGCGTACAGAAGTAATAGCAGACAGGTATGTAGTGTGGTTAGGTGTAAACTTTTCATAAGTGACAAAGTGAGCAAGGGGATATACCTCCGCAGAGTTTGATGACGAAGCTTGCTCTGAAATGAGCAATGAAGCTGGGAGAGATGTGTCATAATCAGCAAAGGGAGGAGGATGTTGACGAGTGCGTGTGCTCCTCCTTAATGGGTGTTCAATGTCATTATCTTGTGTAACTTCATCACCTGTGGTGTCATCATGTAAGTTCAATTGGTGTTGATCACATGTGGAAGTGGATCCATTGTCTTCAACAATAGCAGGTGTAGGTTTGACATGGGTATCATCAACTTCCTCATGCACCAGAGAGATAATGTCATGTGAAGATTCATGAGGTTGTTGCTGCAATGGGTTATGCTCAAGGAATGGAAACTTACTCTCATCAAACACCACATCACGAGAAGTAAGGATACGCTTGCTCTCAATATCATAGACTTGATACCCTTTTTGTCCGTATGGGTATCCAAGGAATATACCTGGTCTCCCTCGTTCCCCAAATTTATCAAGGCCCTTCCGATTTTCATGTGTGTAAACAAGACACCCAAATGTTCGTAAATGGGCATAAGTTGGCTCTCTACCAAATAACACAGTGTAGGGAATTTGATTCTTTAGAGGCTTGGATGGCAACCGATTAATAATGTATGCCGCTGTCAACACGCACTCACCCCAAAAACGGATCGGAAGGCCGGCTTGAAAGCGGAGAGCGCGAGCAACCTCAAGTAAATGTCGATGCTTTCTTTCGACAACACCGTCCTGCTGGGGTGTGTCAGTGCAGGACGTCTCAAGGAGAATACCATGTTCATCATAATACCGACGAATGTGATGAGAGCAAAATTCAAGGCCATTATCTGCTCGTATGCGCTTGACTTGTCTCTCAAATTGCGTGTGGATCATCGTGCAAAAAGTCGGCAAGATGGTTCCAACTTCAGATTTATGTTTCATCAGATATACCCACACAGCACGACTGTAGTCGTCAACAATGGTCAAGAAGTAACGTGCACCTGAAGAAGAGGGTGTCTTGTAGTCACCCCAAATATCGCAGTGAAGCAATTCGAAGCAATTCTGAGTTTTTATAGAACTTGATAAAAACGACAGCCGCGTTTGTTTAGCCCGAACACAAACTCCACAATTGTCACTTCTACTACAGGAATCAATAGTCTCTTTTCGAAATAAAAGCTGAAGCTTATCAAAAGAGGCATGACCAAGTCGTCGATGCCATGTTTCTGAACTAACAACGTCCTTGCAGGCTGCCAATGCTTGCTGCTATGACACATCTCCTCTCTAGTAATATAGTCCATCTTGGAGCTCACCCCGACCAATCAAGCTCTTCGTTTGTAGGTCCTGTACCACAAAGAAATCCGAAAAGAACGTCACCGCACAATTACGTTCCTTGGTTAGCTTGCTTACAGAGATCAAATTGCATTCAAATTTGGGCACATGAAGAACTCCTGCAAGTTGTAGACGTGGGCTTAGAGTAGTACAACCCACTCCTTCAACTGATACACGTGTTCCATTAGGAATTCGGACAGCAGGCATTTCGACGGAAGATTTAAAATCGAATAATTTGTATCGAACTGTAGCAATATGGTCAGTGCAAGCTGAATCGAAAATCCAACGCATATTTGAGTTACCAGACATGTTGTCAGATCCCGCAGTAGAAGAATGGCTCGCAGCTTGGACTGTTGGGGTTGTCTCTCCTAGTATCGCCAAGAGCTTGCTAATCTGACTCTGCGTCAGCCCCCCAATGGATGTCATAGCATTGTTGGTGACAGCTTGAGCCGCACGCGGTGCTGATTTTTGTCGAGTGCCACCTTGCTCCGACTGAACAGTTCGCCCACGCCACCAATCCTTATATCCTATAACTTCCCAACACCCATCACGAGAGTGACATGTACGACGACAAACAGGGCAACGAGGTTTGTTCTTATTCCCATCTGATTGGTGACTTCCAAGGCCACGAGTTTTTTCGAGAGGCTCGCCTTTGGTGGTAGTAGACTTAAAGGCAGCAGCTTCATGTATTAATTTTGGCGCAGCACTAATCTGTCGCTGTTGTTCATCTTCTGAAACGAGATGGAAAGCTTGAGAGATCGTTGGAGTAGGTTGAAGACTCAAAATGTGTGACCTAATCCCTGAGTATGTTTCGCCAAGACCCATTAGAAAGGTATATAGATGTTCCTTATCAACGACATCTCGAACCTGCTTCTGTAAGTCACAAGTGCATCCATTGCAGGTGCAGCGTGGTGACGGCGAGAGAGATTGAAGCTCATCCCACAAAGCTCGTTGTCGGGTATAATATGCTGAAACGCTCATGTCTTCTTGTCGCAAAAGGCTGAGGGTCCTTCGGAGTTCATATGCACGCGGTGCGCTTCCATGGCCAAATCGTTCCTTTAGATCCGCCCAAATCTGAGCAGCGGTCGTAGCATAACGAACACTACGACGAAGCTCTGGAGTCATTGAGGATTTCAACCATCCACGGACAAGGGCATCACATCGTTCCCAGTGAGGAAGTTCCCTGTCACCGTCGGCTGGCCTTGCAAAGGCGTTATCAACAAACCCAAATTTGTTTTTGGCAAAGAGGACTTCCGCCATGTCGCTAGACCATTCACTGTAATTTGTGTCGGTGAGGAGGTCAGGAACGAAAGGCATGAAGGTAGTATGGGGAGTGGATATCCACATTGAAGGAGCCACTGTCGGTGACTTGTTTCTTCTTCTCGTCGTCAGACATGGTGAGGAGATTTCAAAGTTGTGATAGAACGAAGTGGAATCGTGAGGATCTTCGCTCTGATACCATGAGAAAAGTATGAAGAGGAAGAGGAAAAGGCAAAAAGCTGTTTGTTATTATCTTAGCTTCTTGATAGGGGGAAGTACAGAACATATATATGTCATCTTCTGGGAAAATCAAACGGCAACCCTACTGAAACAATAAGCTGATATAAAGATGTGGGCTCAAGGCACTAAGGCTCGGAGAATCCTTGCTGTCTTTGCTAAGTGTTGGAGTATATCACTGGGCTTGATATTTTTGCCATAAAATTTTTCAGACCCGACGTGCAAATACTCCTTCCTTACCTTCTCCAAGTAACCCCACATCTGAAACATATGAGCCATCGAATCCATGCGTCTTAATTAAATGTTACGTGAACCGTTAAATTGAGACTTCAGCACCTTATAATTTTCCTACTTTGGAGGCAGAATCACAGAGTGATGTACCATATACGAGCTGATAACCCACATACCATTTGTACCAACAACTTATATCACTACCATTTGTAAACCATCGACGAGCTGTACATAAAACATTGAAATTGTTATCCTTTCAGAAGGGGGAGAAAGATTTTGCCTTTTGGAAATATGGCGGCTTCAACCAAGGCAGGGAAGAAGGTCATAAGAAGTAAAACTCGTCTCTGTAAAATACAATCCCAGCAACTATGAAGTAACCATGGGGAAGTGAAGGCTTTGGAATCTAATCCTCGTCTCCACCCGGTAACTGATACTCTGGAGATTGATTCTCCTCTGTCGAAGTCGAAGAAGATGACGACGATCCCTTTTTCGCTCTCTCCTTTCTTTCGTTCCATCTTGCCCATACCCACTTAAGAATTAGAAACCCTCCCATTGCATATACCTGCAACCACCCATACAGACAATGAATGCTCTTTAACCTCATATTATATACAGCAGAAGTGTAACTGTACCCTACTATGGTCCATCCATTAAGCTCTTAGAGAAAGAAGATCTACATCAGACATTGGGGGAAGAAGTAGAATAAAATCACCGGTACAAGAGAATGCAAGGAATCTTAATTCCTAAGTAGTGAGGATGCTAATCGACCCATCTTATAATGAACACGCAATAACCTTTTAGAACATCAAGCTTACAATGGTTCAGTCCAAAAATCCAACATGACGAACTAAAAGGCAGTCTGACATATGGATACGAAAACAAAGTAACAGTAGCTAGAGAACAGAATCGCAGTCAGTATTTGGAATTCTTGCACACACACCAGATTGCCCAGATACTAATAATCAGAGATATTCATTGTATAGACTATAGAGCACCCTTGTTCAAACTAAATTAACTAATCATACTGTTTTACCCACAGTTTGCAATTAGCCTATCATGTCTGGTAACGTCCGGCATCAATCAATCAACAGAGACTAAGGAAGAAGCGCAAGTAACAAAAAAACAACAGACCTGCCAAATAATAACGGGATTGTGAGTTTTATGAGAGCTCTCTTCAACCTCAACCTCCATAGGCAGAGGAACTACCGGACGAGCGTTGGGAAACCTCACAATGCTAGGTTTAGAAATTTCAATTTCCTTATCCGTCTCACCAACTACAGCCGCTATGGGCATATCAGTTGAAGGCGAAGCAGTCTCTCCTGCTTGGTTGAAAAAAGGGTTCGGTAAATTGAACTTTGGAAGGAAAGAGAACGGCCCACTCTTGGTCTCTCCGGGTTCTTCATGACCTTTTCCAGTTACTGCCGCCATTGTTGGCGAAACGATGACTTCCAGGGAGCGGTTTCTGACCTTAAACTCTCTCTCTCTCTTTTGGTTGTGCGAATTTACCACTCTCTCCTTAACAGGCAATCTTATTTACTAGACTACTGTGTTCAGTTAGATTATCTTATTGATTTTTCTTTATGGATAATCCCGAAATCCGAGCTCATCCAAACAAACAAGAAACTACCTGCCGAACAATCGGAGCCGTAAAGCAATAAAACGTACCGAATAAGTGACGAGGGCCTGGGAAGGCTGGTCCACTTCCAGCTGAAGAGGAGGTTCCTGCGCGGGTTTCCGTTCAGTGAACTTCACCGCATCTGGTCTGTCGTCGGAGGAAACTGTACGGTTATCGGAGGCGACGATATGGTTGCGGGGAAGGGAGATGCGGTGTAAGGGATTAGGAAATTCGAATCGGAAGTTGGGGAAGAAGGGGAAGGGGCCGATGATTATGGGTGATTTGTTGTTGTCAGCCATGGATGGAGTTTAGGAAGTGAGAGTTGAGAGGTTGGATTGGAAATTGGAAAGGAGGAAACTGGAGAAGAAAGAAGGGTGAGTGAGTGAGCGGCACAGACAACACAGGCTGCTGCTAATATGGCTCACGTTTCTTGCCGCGGGAGGGAGTTTGTGTTAGATTCCTGACACCTGTCTTCTATTTCTGCTTTCCCAAACCCAAATTTTTATATATTTCATAATAACTAGCTTTTTTCTCGCCCGATGTCGGGCTTATGAGTAAAATAATATTTTCGTTTAGAAATTATCTCTCCTATTCATAATCTTTACAACTTTCTTCAATGACTTTCATAAAAAACTTTATTTCAATGTTATTTACTTTGTTAAATTCGAAAAATATAAAAAGCTTCATGTAATGTCTGTGGCGCGGAGTCAGGACTCAAGTAGACTCTGGACCCTTTACATGAAATACAATAGGTCGAACACATTTTTATACAAAAATACACATATTTTGCTACATGGGTATGGGGGACCTTGGCCAGTAGTTCGTCAGTCCTTCCTCCGACCTTAAGTTCATTTTTCTTCATTTCATCATCTTTGTTGTGTTGTTCCGCCCCAAGCCCTCCTCCCTTTACTTAAGTAAAAAAATAGAATGCTGTTTTTTTTTTTTTACTTTTAAACAACCCAGGGTTGACTCCCCTGGCTTCGAGCTTCGCCACTGTAATACTCGATGTATATCTAACCATTCAAATTAAACCTATTGAAAGTCACCAACTATTCATAAAATTACTTTTGAAAAAAATATTCATAAGATTAATTATAAGAATTGCTTGTAATATGATTAATTCTAGATGAAAAGTTTTCTTGAAGAATCGATAAATAGGATTAAAATCAAGGAAAAGCTATAATTTTATGATAAAGAAATAATAATGTTAAGAAATATCTCTTGCATGGGATAATACCATCACTATTTTGACATTTATCTCGATCGAAGTGTGTTATGTGAAAGTTTTTTCCCTAATCATGTTCTATAAAGAATGTAACTTCACAATAAAAGGTTATGTCATGGAATTAAGAAACAGGAAAGCATAATTTTGTAACAAAGTCGACGACATTCATACATAATAAAATTACCATACATGAAGGTTCACGTGTGATATGCAAACATTGTCTTTATTCTAGTATGTTGAAAATAGATTATGTAAATAAAACCAAATCGTTTTATTATCAACAACGTTGGGAAAAAAATATGATTGAAAATTTAAATTATTTAAAGAGTTTTTTTAAGAATTATATTATTGGTTGAAGTTCTAGTTGTATAGGAAAGTAGAGGAAAATGTAGATTGATGTTAGGTAGCGTTGGAAAAATATGATTGAAAATTTAAATTATTTAAAGAGTTTTTATAATAATTCTATTATTGGATGAAGTTCTAATTTTAGGGGAAAGTAGGGGAAAATATTGATTGATGTTTGACCCGTTGGCCGATGTATGTTTGACCAATTAGCTAAATAAATTTATTGATTATATGACAATTATAATTAATAATTTTGTTATAAATGATAATTTTTTGTGATTTTTCTATTAAGACCAATATTTTGATATTACTAAAATAATATTTAAATATATATTATAGAAATGATATATTTTAATTTATTTAGGTTTTTATTATATCATTTTAATTTTTTATCCCTAAGATAATGTTATTGTAATCAAATAAGCATTACATTATGATAATATTTAATAGTTAAAATAGCACTCTCCCCCTCTCTACTTTGTCAACTTAACAGATTGCCCACTGTAATATAAATAGCTCTTTTTACCCCTCCTACTTTGCCCACTTTGCCTTTTGGGTCCTTCTGTTTCAACTACCGTATTTTTAACATTAATTTTGGACACATTTGCACATCGACGAAGAGAGATATTGGATGTAGGAGACAAAGAGTTGGGTAGAGAAGTAAATTGAGGAGATATCACGAAAAGTATAGTGAAATACGAATGATTTGAAAACCACACGTTTTATTCATCAATTTCTTCTTATCTAATTATATATATTTATATTCCTAGTTAAAAATGCTTAGTAAGCTAATACATAGTTATTGGAGCTAATGTGGTGTATTGAATGCGCACTAATTAACGCGAGGAAGATGAAAGTTGGAACAAAAGGAGACGAATTGCAAAGTGGTCAAAGTAAGAGGGGGTAAAGAGAGTGATTTATAGTGTAGGGTGCTATCTGTTAAGTTGGAAAACTAGAGATGGGCAAAGTGCTATTTTCCCTATTTAATAATATAAGTCATAAAAAAAAATACATGTGAGATAATTTCAATAGAAAATCATTGATAAATAAATAGAACACCAATCTATCAATGTTTATAGACAAAATGTACAAAATTTGACAGAAAGATTGTAAAATTATATCTAGTGTACTTCATAGGGTATCCATAAACCCAAATAATAAATTTCAGTAACAAAAGTTGTATTTTTTAATAGGTCTAACAAAATTCATAATAACATGTATTAGAAAAATACAAAAGCAAAGTTTACATTAAGCATGATTAAATTTTCTTATAATATTGAGTCCAAAATTATGATGGATGAAATATAAATGAGAAATTATAGTGAAAAATTGGAGAACTTTTGATTGAGATAGTGAATAATGAATTAATTACGATAATGTTGGCCCACTTTCTTAAATCGGTTTAGCCCTTTTTAAAACATTTGATGTGTTTATGCCTAACTTGCAATGGACATGGAGTGAGTAATGATATTTATTTTTCAATATGTCCTAGCCCACCTTGTTTTGTACTTTCATTCAATTAAAAATTAATTTTAAGACTCAATTTATTGAATAATAATTAAAAAATTTTAGAAAATCATTGTTATCAAACTAATCAAATATGGTCTTTATTTGATAAGAAAACAATCAGCTTTAAATCATGATGATTGATAAAGATAACTATAAAATCCAATTCTCTTATTTTATTGATTGAATAATTTACATTTAAGCTCATTAGAATGTTCATTAAATATTTACAATTTGAATTGATGAAAATAATTTAATTTCTGCAAATAATAAATATTAGAAACAATATGGAAAAATATATCTACAAATCTATATAAGCATTTTAGCTTTTTTCTTATTGCCACCTAGGATTCTCCATGTCTCTCCTTAATTGTAGGAAATTGGCCAATCAATGAATTTTATATGATTTAAATTTATTAAAAATATTTTTTTAATAAAGGTGATAATTTTTCAGTAACTACGAGACTTGAATCCACAACCTCAAGGATAAAATTATGTGCTTTACCAACTAAGCTAGACAAATTAATTTATAATTATATTAAAACATTAAAGCACATTGCTCCTATGTATTTTACGGCACAAATTGAAGCACATTTCACCCTTAATGGTTAACACATTCATTGATTTTATGATAACCAATAGTTTATTGTAAAAATACACTAACAAGTTGAATAGATAGTAGAGTGAATGAAATTATGATAATAATTTATTCATATAGTTTATTCTAAGATGATGATACTTTTTTTAAATGGGCTCTCTGTTTTTTAATAATTTGGCTCGACGCTCTGTGTAGAATAATTAAATCATTATATTGGATAATGTATTTGCTCACATGAATTTTTAATAGACATTCAAGATAATTAAGTCATTGATTAATTCCCTTTAAAAAAGTCATTGATTAATGGTCAATGATCGATTTGCATAAAGCTTAAAATTTATGATTATTTATGATATGTATTTTCAATTAATATATTTATTGAGCTACTAAAAACTGAACAAATAAAGATGTACAAATTTATGAATATTTAAGAGAAGTATTTTTCAATTAATATATCTATTGAGCTTCAAAAAACTGAACAAATAAAGTTGTACCTCAGTAACATCAATGGTGAGTGCAGTCATGAGTGTATACAAGTATGAGTTATGAGATCTTAAGTGAAACGGGTTACATGCCATTAAGTATTAACAAATTCAGAGTATCGATTGAGTTGTGTTCAGTTTGAATTGAGCGTATTCATTAAACATAAGTGCATTCATATAATATGATCCTTATTTTCAAATTGTTTTAAGTTTTAAAGGGTCAATTGAACTTTCATTTTTCATTATGTTTAACTATTCCTCATTTTTTTATAGTGATAGTTTCTTTAGTCGCCACTTTATTTGTTTGCATATGCTTTGAGAGAATTGTAATTGTGTCTTCCATTTGTATTGAACTGAATTTTATTGGTAAATTATTTGAAGGACTCCAAGATTGGTAACTCATAATTTCATTTGATCAATGATCAAACTGCTAAAATTTTAAAATTTACGAATATTTAAGAAAATTATTTGTGATTTAAAATATTTATTGATCAAGAGAAAACTAAAGAAATAAGGTCATACCTTAGTAAGATCATTGGTGAGTGAGGCCATAAGTGTATAAGAGTATGCGTCATGAGATAGTAAGTAAAGCGGGTTACATGTCATCAACTATTAACAAATTCAGATTATTGATTGAGTTGACTTAGTTTGAATTAGGCATATTGATTAAACTTAAATACATTCATATAACATTATCATTATTTCAAATTATTTTAAGTTATAACAGACAAATTGATGTTTCATTTTTATTACGTTTAACTATTCCTTAAATTTTTTTTTTACAGTAATGGTTTCTTTAGTCTCGAATTTATTTGTTTGAATGCATCGAGAAAGTTGCAATTTTTTTCCATTTGTCTTGAACTAAATTTTGTTGATAAATTATTTGAAGAATTCCAAGTGTGGTAAGTGATTAATTAATTTGATCAAGGATCAAGCTGCATAACTCTTAAAAATTAATGAATATTAAAGAGAGTTATTTTCAATTAATATATTTATTAGGCTAGACAAAATTGTACAAATAAAGTTGTACGTTAGTAAGATCAATGGTGATGAGTTCATGAGTGTACCGTAAGTAAAATTGTCATTAATTGTTAATGAAGAGTATTAGTCGAGTTGAGTTAGTTTAAATTGGGCATATTCATTAAACCTAAATACATTCATATAACATGATATTTATTTTCAACTTTTTTGTTGAAGTTTCAACGAGCCAATATAATCGAGGTTTTGATTTTTCATTATGTTTAACTATTACTCAAAATAATTTTTTAACAGTGATAGTTTCTTTAATCTCGACTTTATTTGTTTTAAATACTTCGAGAAAGTTACAATTTTATATTTTATTTGTCTTGAAATGACCTTTGCTGGTAAATTATTTGAAGGACTCCAAGTTTGGTAAGTCATTCATTAATTTGATTAAGCTGCATAAATTATAAAAATTTATGGATATTTAAGAGAATAATTTTTCAATTAATATATTTATAATATAGAGAAAACTAAGGAAATAAGATTCTACCTTAGTAAGATCAATGGTGAGTGAGGTCATGAGTGTATAAGAGTATGAGTCATGGGATCGTAAGTAAAATGGGTTACATGACATTAACTATTAAAAAATTGAGAGTATTGATCGAGTTGAGTCAGTTTAAATTGGGCATATTCATTAAACCTAAATACATTCATATAACATTATTCATATTTTCAAATTATTTTAATATCTAACTGGCCAGTTGATATTTCATTTTTCATTATGTTCAAATATTCGACAAAATCATTTTTTTACGATGATTTTTTTATATGAATTTTTTTTACGATGATTGATTCTTTAGTCTCGACTTTATTTGTTTGAAAATATTTTGTCAGAGTTGCAATTTTGTTTTTCATTTTTCTTGAATTAAATTTTGTTGGTAAATTATTTGAAGTACTCAAAATTGGTAAGTCATTAATTAATTTGATCAAGGATCAAGATGCATAAAACATAAAAAATCATGAACATTTAAGATAATTGTTTTCAATTAGTATATTTATTGATCTAGAGAAAACTAAAGAAATAAGGTTGTATCTTAGTAAGATCAATTGTGAGTGAGATCATGATGAAAGAGTATGAGTAATGGGATCGTAAGTAAAATGGGTTACATGTCATTAGTTATTAACAAATTTAAAGTATTGATCGAGTTGATTAGTTTGAATTAGACATACTCATTAAAACTAAATATATTCATATAACATGATCCTTATTTCCAAATTATTTTAAGTCTTAACAGGCCAATTGAAGTTCCAATTTTGTTTATGTTTTTAACTATTCCTCAAATTTTTTTATAGTGATGATTTCTTTAGCCTTGACTATTTGTTAACAAATATTTTGAGAAAATTGTAATTTTTTCCATCTATCTTAAACATACTTTTGTTGGGAGAGCATTTGAATTAATATTTGGTTTAGAGGACTTCGCTAATTTGAAAATTTTGTTTGAATAAAAAGTAAATTTTGATGTATTTTCTCCTTTTTAATGATCATAAATGGACCTATTTTATTTTAGTATGTAATTAAAATTAATTACTGTCCAAAATATCCTATGATTAATCACAATATTCAAATTAAATATTATATTTTCTTGGGTATTGCATAAAGAATTATATATCTATCATATGAGCATTTAAAATTAGAGAGATATAATTTAAAACTCTCTTTAATAATAGGATATTAACATATCATATTATTTTGTTTCTTCTCATTTTAAACCATTCAATAAATTAAATAATTCATAAATAAAATTCCAAATAGTTTTTAAACATAATAAATTTTAGGAAAAACTAAAAAACTAAAATTATTCTTTTAAATTAGTTTAATTGAAATGATTAAAGTATATTTGAAAAAACAATGTGTGGCTCACTTTTTAATTTTAGTTTATTTCTATATTTTCTACTTTAAACTGTTTAATTTCTCACTATGTAATATGTTAAGTAATTTGACCCATGAGTGTTCTTTTAATTTTATATCATTCAATTTTTTGTTAATTTACAATTTATTAAAAATAATATTAAATCTATCCTTATAAAATAAATTATTTACTAATTATACTAAAAAAATATAACATATCGGCCAATGGGCCGAAATAATGCTAGTATCTTATGTGCTTATTGAAATTTTAATAAAAACATATGTCAAAATATATGCCTTATGAGTTTATTGAAGTTTTAATAAAACTGGGTAGCTAGTTATTATTATTGGACTGATTGTAATGAAATATAAAAAATAAATCCAATAAAATATTTACAATAAACTTATTATTTATTATTTATTAATTGAAAAAATTAAACAAAAAAAGGTTTTAAATGAAAAGAAAGAAATGCAACTAAACCCCACCATAGGGAAGGGTAAAAACCGTGGGAGAGAATAAAATAAAAGTAATTGAGATAGATTATTTTCTGTTATTATTTATTATTTAAATATTCAAATAAGAATCAATTAATTAGAAAATTTTGATTGGCTAACTTGCTACATTTATTGAGAGAAGGAATAAAAGAGATGATATTTTATATTCCTATATATATACTAGTTTTTTTGTCGGCCCGTTGGCCGGAGTCAAGCCGTTATTTTATTTTTCTTCAAGTTTTATAATTGCAATTACTTAAATAGTTGTTAATAAATAGGTCAAATGCACAAATTTAGCCAAACCTTTTCGATTTATGTCAAATCCAGCCACTTTTTTTTGAAAACTCAATTCCGCCACTTTCAACTATTCCATCCGTTTTTTCGTCATTTTGTGAATTTTGACGGAATCTAATCTCACGGTTGATGTGGACCGATGTGGCACATGTTTATTCAGATGGTCTTCCACGTGGAACGCCATATCATTTACTGAATAACCCAACCCCTAGGGTAATTAAGTCCATGTGGCATCATACCTAGCCCAACGTGCCACGGGGATGACATGGCACTCCCACTAACAGATGTAACGACTCTGTCGTTTATGGTCACTGGATAGATTTGACACAATAATTAAAGGTTTGGCCTAATTCGTATCAGTAAAAAAGAATTTGCTAGATTTGACATAAACAAAAAAGGTTTGGTTGGATTTGTGTATTTGGCCTAATAAATATGAATGATTGGAAGTTTGGACCTCTTTAAATCATTTGTGTCAACCTGGTTTATCACTACAGGTATGGTGATTACTAAATCGTCATACTTTTATCAATTGTACTAATATCTTAATATTAAATAAATTATATGATTGAGACGTCTTTAAATGAATTCATTCAATCCGGTTTATCATACATATGATGATTTAATCATCATATTTAATCAATTCTACTAATATCTTAAAATAAAACAAATTATATGATTGAGATGTCTTTGAATGACTTCCTTCAACCCGATATATCACTATACATATAATTATTACTAAATCATCATATTTTATCAATTGTACTAATATATTAAAATGAAATAAATTATATGATTGAGATGTATTTAAATTACTTTCTTCAACCCAGTTTCTCACTATAAGTATGTTGATTACTAAATCATCATATTTTTATCAATTGTACTATTATCTTAAAATTAAATAAATTATTTTGATGAAAAAATATTTGATGAAATAATGAAAATTTTAAAGAAAATAAGAAAAATCTAGTGATTGAAATATTAAATTTAATAAAAGTTTGATAAATATTTAATCCAAAATATAAGTTATTAATCATAATATAAATATTTTGTTAAGTGCTTCTGTGCATGAAAATAAAAATTTAAGTGTTGCAAAAAAATGAAGAAGAGTTGGAGTTATTAAATTGACATAGAAAATTAAAAATTAAATGAAAAATTGAGAAATTTTATTAAAAAATTGGAGAGTGAGTTAGAGTCTTAAAGACGTGGGAGAGGAGCCCCTATTTAAAAACAATACTTTTACTATTAAAATAATTAAAAAAAGAAAGAAAATTGTAATTGAATAGAAGTCTACAATTAAGGAGAAGATTAGATTTTGGACACCTTCTTTCTAAAATCCATAGTATATAGGGCATCAGATCAGCGTCCAAACCTTTAGGTTTGGACTGTTTCAAACCCAAAACACGGAGGGGTATTTTGGTCTTTTTGAAAAAAATTAAAAATCCAATCCCTAGACTTCTCAGCAGCTACTTTCTCCTTTCAAGCTCCAGCCGCAAAATAATCATCTCCCCCAGATCTTTCTTTCCATCGCGAAACAAAAAGCATCTATCTCCTCATCGGAGTGAAGTAGTCATCGGAGCAACAGTGGTTGGTGAGACGCATCATCAGAGTGGAGGAGCAGCCGAAGGACGCGAGGCGGTAGGTGAGGAGCGTGGAAGCGACCAACAGATTAGCCACGGCCACCAGATCTGCGTCGGAGGAGCCGGAGGCTAGCAGAGCAGAAGCCCGACGAAGGCCTGGCGAGGAGCGTGGAGGTGACGACCGCTGGATCTGCGTCGAAGGAGCCGGAGGCCACGAGCCGCGCGTCGACATAGTAGACACCATTGTCCGTGTAATCGATCGATACGTTGTCGGACTGGGTCTTTCCGGTGAAAGGGTGAAATAGAGTAAGTGTTTCGGATAGGGATCCCTTTAAGGACAACGCCCTTTCGTGGATGGAGGAGTGTCGTCGGAGTTGT
This sequence comes from Linum lewisii, assembly GCA_034768395.1. Taxonomy (NCBI): domain Eukaryota; kingdom Viridiplantae; phylum Streptophyta; class Magnoliopsida; order Malpighiales; family Linaceae; genus Linum; species Linum lewisii. The sequence goes on along the minus strand of CM068301.1, from coordinate 50,879,894 downwards.
AGAAGAAAACGGAAGGGACGTAGGAGAAGTGGATCACTAATCCATGTCGCTGAACTTGTAGGGTTTGAGGTGCGGTGGTGTTGGGGAAGAAGATTTGATGCTTGTCTTTGATAGAATTATGACCTCCATTGATTCTGTATACTCTGTTTTTGTATGCTCTGTACTTTTGATTTTGGTTCTTTTGATGGATAAATGTGATTTTGGTTCTATCATTTCCCCACTCTCTCTCACCCATTTTGCAATTGATTTCTAGTTATAAGTAATTGTTGGGATTGATTTGTAATCGTATAACTATATAATTCGATCTTCGGAGAATAATGTGTTAGCTAGTTAGTATATCTCGTTAACTAGTTTGAAACTTACGTCAAATGAGATTGCTGAGAAGGCTGAGATGGTTGTTAAGTCTAATGAGATTGCAAGCAGCTGTGCTGAGGATAAGGAGTTGCTACATGATCTGTTTGATAAGTTAATTAGTTAACTAGTTAACTCGACTGGTTAACTAGGTAACTCAATTAGATAACTAGTTAATTCGAGTGGTTAACTAGTTAACTCGATTAGATAACTAGTTAACTCGATTGGTTAACTAGTTAACTCGATTAGATAACTAGTTAACTCGATTAGATAACTAGTTAACAACTTGGTAACTAGTTAACTCGTTATCTAAATCATGATGTTAACTAGTTAACTAATTTTGATAACTAGTTATCAACTAAAAATCCTGTCAACTAGTTAACAACTTGATAAATAATTAACTCAATTGGTTAACTAGTTAACTCGATTAGATAACATATCTGTTGATAACTAGTTAACTAGTTAACTCGTTATCTAAATCATGATGTTAACTAGTTAACTAATTTTGATAATTATCAACTAAAAATCTTGTTAACTAGTTAACACCTTGATAAAAAAACTCGATTAGATAACTAGTTAACAACTTGGTAACTAGTAGCTCGATTGATTAACTAGATTAACTTGATTGGTTAAATAGTTAACTCGATTAGATAACAAGTTAACTCGTTATCTAAATCATGATGTTAACAAGTTAACTGATTTTGATAACTAGTTATGAACTAAAAATCTAAATAGTTAACTCAATTGGTTAATTAGTTAACAACTGGGTAACTAGTTAACTCGACTGGATAACATGTTAACTAGTTAACTATAAAAACTCAGGTTAACTAGTTAACTTGTCCTCGCCGGAAAAGTCACCGGAGTTTGGTCGATCTCCGGAGCCTCGTCGAAAAATTCACCGAAAAACATGTTAACTAACTAGTTAACTGTAAAAATACAAGTTAACTAGTTATGAATAAAAAAGTCATGCTAATAAGTTAATAGTAAAAAATGAGGTTAACTAGTTAACTTGTCCTCGTCGGAAAAAGTCGTCGGAAAAGTTACCGAAAAAAATTGCTGGAAAATGTCGCCGGAAAAGTCGTTGGCCGGCGGCGGTGGTCGGCGCCGGCGGCCGGCGACCGGCGACGATGGCCGGCGACAGTAGCCACTACGCAGTGGTGCGTACTGTAATGAAAATAAAGTATTTAAATAAATAATAATAATAAAATATTTAAATTAAATATAATAATTAAATTATTTGTGTAAAGTCTTAAATACCCCTAATGAATCTGGACCATTAGATTAGTCAAAGGGCCAAACTAGATCTAATGGTTGAGAATGAGTTTGGAATTTTCCAAACCACCATTCTCTTGGACGCTGATCTGATCCCTAGTATATAGTGTATATTTAATTTTAAAAAATTATACACTAAGCAAGTTAGATGACGTTAACTTAGTGGATGAGACATGAAAATTGTAAAATTGTATTATTCATAAATTAATTATAATTTAAACTATTGTGAAGTTGTAACTTTTTTTTTTATAATAGATAGCTATTGTAGAAGCTTAGAAAATAAGAGTAAAAAAATTAAGTATTAATATTTATCTATAAATTTTATACACCTTGGCTTGAGATAACGAAGAGCAGGACAAGTCATATAATGGGCCGCCTTATTTGTTGCGCACGTAAAGTTAGAGGAGTGTCTAAGAAGTGGGAGAAGCCAACAAAGATAGCGCCACATTCTCTTAAGGAAACTTTATGGTTGAAAATTTTAGCAAAAATTTGAGTCGCATTTCCTTCGATAACAACCAACATCCAACCAAGATGATGAAGCCAAGAAGAGCCCATACGTGAAATCAACAACGAGCTCATATCCGGCTAACAAAAATTTTGACACACTACAACATAACCTGGCTACGGAGGCAGATACATAGAGACACATATAATATTTGCCTCTAAACATACTTTTAAAAACAAATACTATATGTGCCTCTATAGATGCAAATATCTGTCTCTAATTATATTTTATTTATTTATTTTAATATTAATAAATAATTTTTATAGTTTTAGAGGCAGATAATTTATAATTGCCTCTATAAGTCATACGATTACATCTTTTAGAGGCAAATAATTTATAACTGACTCTATAAGTTATCTGAAGAACTCTTTTAGAGGCAGATAATTTATAACTGTCTCTATAAGTTTTTTTCTTATACAAAAAAACTCTTTTTGAGGCAGATAATTTATAACTGCCTCTATAAGTTTTTTGTCTTGTACAAAAAAACTCTTTTTGAGGCAGATAATTTATAACTGCCTCTATAAGTTTTTTGTCTTATACAAAAAAACTTTTTTTGAGGCAGATAATTTAGAACTGCCTCTATAGGTTGTATGATTAGCTTAGAGGTAGATCATTGATCTATCTCTATATGTTGAATGATTAAAATTTGTAAAGGTGTCCTTTTACAAATGACACCTTTTGCATGTCACCGTTTGTGGGTGATAGCCATCCGATTTGGCTAGATGAGACTTTGTTAGAGTGTAGTTTGATTTCTCATGTGAGTTGATGAATAAGATTTCGATTACTTTCAAAAAAATTGTAAAGGTAGATAATTTGTAAACTTTGTACTATTTTGTGTAGATAAATATTAGATACTATATAATTAATTATATATATAATAACGCTAACGATTTTTTTTTCTAATAATGAGTAATTTTCTTTTCTTTTTCTTTGCATAGTTTCTCTGTATCATTTAGTTTTAGAGTTCATATTTAAAAACTACGCAAAAAGTATCAGTAAGTACTCTTGAGCCAAGTGGTAAGAACTAAGAACTTAGCACATTTCCTTGAACCACCCGGGTTCAAACCTCGTAGATAGCAAAAGAGTAGAAAATAATATATGTAAATAGTGGAAGAGTCCAATAAAGAAAATATCTGAGTAGCAGTAAATTCTTTTAAAAGCATATATATATGCCTCTAAAAAAATTTACCAGCAACAAAAATAAGTGCCTCTAAAAGGTGGCTAAGATGACAGATAAGTAGCTATTTAAAGAAGTAATTACCAACAATTATATCTACCACTAATTCTTCCATTAGTGGCAGGTAATATGTGCCACCGTATTTGCCTCAAAAGACCTTTAGCGACAGGAGCGTTGGTGACACTTAAGCTATCTGCCTCTAAAACTCTATAGAGGCAGAAAAATGACTTTTAGAGGCAGATACGGTGTGCCTCCGTAGCCTGGTTTTGTTGTAGTGACACTAGGCTTGCATAAAATTGTATCCTTTTTTTGGTTTGTTTATCTAGTACCGGTCACTATATTGAGTATCAAATATTTTAGATTTGGGAATTAGTTTGGTGCACTACAATAAAACCTAGCTACGGAGGCACACCATATTTGCCTCTAAAAGTCATTTTTTTGCATCTATAGAGATTTAGAGGCAGATAGCTTAAGTGCCACTAACGCTGCTGCGCACATGTTATCTGTCACTAATGGAAGAATTAGTGGCAGATATAATTGTTAGTAATTGCTACTTTAAACAACTATTATTCTGTCATCTTAGCCACCTTTTTTTTTGGCGTAGCACTCCTGAGCGGGAGCGTGCTATAGATCGTGAACCAACCTAGGAGATAAAAATAAAAAGAAAAAAGAAGGGGGGAGAGGAGGGGGTTTGGGGTAGGGGGAGGGGTGGGGAAGTGACAGTGAACTCGATCAGTTGAAACCTTAAAAAAATTACATTCATGGGAGTTCCATAGAAAAATCTTGATAGGGGATCTAAATCCGAAACTTTGGAGCACCGAGCTTGTTCACATATAAACTTGAATCGAGCAATGGCTTATCCTCGAATCGAGGACTGCTATTATTATGCCCTAATCGGCGAGTCTGAGCCCTTATTGGCGAGAAGCCCTAATCGGCGAGAATGATCCCTTATTGGCGAGAAGCCCTAATCGGCGAGAATGAGCCCTTATTGGCGAGGTTATGCCTTTATTGGCGAGTTTGTACCCATATGGCATGAGAAAATTTGCCGTCAGCTCTTCTGTCTCCTGGAACCTCCTCCTTGCTCAATAGTGTCTTAAAAAACAGATAATATTAATTAGAGAAGATAAAAAAGAGAAAGAAAAAAAAATCTAACAAAATCATCTAATTATCACCTCAAATTAGGCAAACCAAAACCGAAATTTTTTCATCTTAGCCACCTTTAGAGGCACTTATTTTTGTTGGTGATAATTTTTTTTAGAGGCACATATATATGCTTTTAAAAAGAATTTATTCCTACCAGGATATTTTCCTCTATTGGACTCTCTCACTATTTACATACTTCATTTCTACTTTTTTTGCTATCTACGGGGTTTGAACCCGAGTTTGTTGAAGGAAATGTGCTAAGTTCTTAGTTCTTACCAGTTGGTTCAGGAATACTTACTGATATTTTTTACGCAGTTTTTAAATATGAATCACAAAACTCAACTATATGCTAAAACTATGCCAAGAAAAGAAATCAAAATTGAAAACCCTAAACTTATCCTTAATCACTATTAAAAAATAAAATCATCAATGTTTATTATATATATATATATATATATATTTCACCTTTTTTAAAAAATGTATATTTTATCTATACAAAAAGTACATAGTTTACAAGTTATCTACCACTGCAAATTTTAATCATACAACATATAGAGACAACTGTAAATTATCTAGCTCTAAATATTTTAATCATACAACTTATAGAGCCGGTTCTAAATTATCTACCTCTAAATTACAGGAATTTTCGGTATAACTTACAGAGGCAGTTATAAATTATTTGTCTCTAAAGAAATTTTATGTGTAACTTATAGAGGCAGTTATAAATTATCTGCCTCTAAATGAATTTTTTGTATAACTTATAGAGGCAGTTATAAATTATCTGTCTCTAAAGAAATTTTATGTGTAACTTATAGAGGCAGTTATAAATTATCTACCTCTAAAAGATTTAATCCTACAACTTTTAAGGCAGTTATAAATTATCTGCCTCTAAAACTATAAAATAATATTTATTAAACTTAAAATAAATAAATATAATACAATTAGAGGCAGATATTTGCATTTATAGAGGCACATATAGCATTTGTTCTTTAAAAGTATATTTAGAGGCAAATATTCTATGTGCCTCTGTGAATCTGCCTCCGTAGCCAGGTTATGTTGTAGTGGTGATTACGTTTTCAGTCCTCACCCCAAGTGAATGTCGGGATTTAAACTACGATCCTTTCTCTAGATTTGGGGTCAGTTCGGTAATTCCTACTTGGATAAAATTGTATCGATATATATGTTAATTGAATATAGATTTGGGTTTGGGTTGGGAAGTGATTGTTTGCATTTTGCAACCCTTTTGTTTATTTTGCTATCGAGTTGGGTCGGATATTGAAGAGAGGTAAATATGAACAATAATGGTTCAAGTTTTTTTTTCCTTCTTCTAGTCGGATTATTATTGGGTTGGATATTGCCGGGTCACCTGTCGTGAGAACACCTATAAGTGTTCTCATATGAGAACACTTATTAGAACCCTTAGATTAATTTCTTGGTCTTTATTCAGCCAATGGAGCAATGTCAGACGGGTTGATGTATTCCGTCAGGAAAGGAAGTTGCATTGTTTGCAATAACTGATTCCTTCATTTTAGCTAGGATTAGTATTTTAACATATTATTTTATTTAATGACTAGCTTTTGATATATAATTTTGATTATCATTTAGATAAATGAATAAACAATTTGGAGATAAAAATAAATTCTTATTGAAAATTTGTCTCTCTTATCCATAATTTAACAAGTTAATCTCAATGTTCTTTATTTCATTATTATTATTATTCCTAAAGTTGGTTGGGCGATGCTGGTCTGGCAGCCTCCTATATCCCCAAATTTTCCTTCATGAGTTGGGGGACGCGATCTGCGTCCAACCCCCCAGGGGTTGGACCGGTCCAACCAGTCCAGTGCACTCAATTATCCCCTGCAACGCGGATCAGCCCAAGCCTCTCTTCTCCCTTCCCTTCGTATACACCCAATTACAATTTAGTCACTCTATTTTTATTTATAGATAATTTGATTGTTTAGTATTAAATTTTACAATTTTACTCACTATTTTTTTTATGTTGACATTGATAACTAATTAACTCGATTTGTTAACTAACTAGTTAAATTTAGTTAACGAGTTAACTAGTTAACCAATCGAGTTAACTAGTTATCACGTTGTTAACTAGTTATCACGTTGTTAACTAGTTATCTAATCGAGTTAACTACTTAAATATAACAAGTTAACTAGTTAACCAATTAACTAGTTAAATTTAGTTAACTAGTTAACTACTTGACAAATCGAGTTAACTAGTTATCACGTTGTTAACTAGTTATCTAATCGAGTTAACTAGTTAAATATATTGTTAACTAGTTAAATATCTTGTGAACTAGTGCAGATAACTGTTAACCAGTTAAATATCTTGTTATCAGCAAACGAATCTGTTAACTAGTTAACAGTTAGAACAGGTGTTAAAAATTTAGAAAATTTTTAAAAAGTGTTAACTAGTTAACATGTACTTCGTCGGAAAAGTCACCGGAGTTTGGTCGGTCGCCGGAATCTCACCGGAAAAGTCACCGGAGACCGGTCACTGGAAAAGTTGCCGGAGTACGACGGCCGGTCGCCGGAGAGTGGTCGGCCGGTCATTGAAATATATTAAAAATTTAAAAGAAAACAAAAATTAAATCAAGTGTGAGATGTCCTAAATAACCCTATCAAATTTAGACCATTAGATTGATCAAAGAATGATCCAATGGCTAGGAAAGGGTTGGAACAAAATCCAACCCTTGGAAAAGGTTGGCTGCCGATCAGCTGCCCATGAGTTGGTAACTTTGTATTAATTAATATTCGCTCTGTCTGCTACTTCTATCAAACCGGGGTGGATTCCAGAGACCTTACTATTGGGGCCTAGGGATGGCAATTGGGTTGGTATTTTTGGATACTTGACCTATTTTAAGTTAAATGGACCAAGTCAAGTATGTGTATTTTTATGAGTGGTCAGACCCAAACCCATTTATTTGATTTGGGTCCATTTTAGACCCATGTAATATTAACATTAACTTCTATTGGATCTTTTGCAGACCCAAATAAGACTAAACCTAAAATCTAAATCAACTCTATCTGCTCATTGAAACTCAAAGGAAGAACGACGATTCTACAGGTAGGTGCAGTTGCTCGTATCAAAAAATCTAAATCTAAATCAATTGGGCAAGATAGAATTGCCGGCTTGCCGCTCGTTGTCGATTTCGCTCCTCCACCGCTTCTTTCACTCAAGCAGACTCTCCTCCACCGACCAGTCGACCACCGCCATCAGCATCATCATCACAATGGTAATTTGCTGATTATCTTCTCTAACTGATGAGTTCTTCGTACTTGGTTTTGAAACTAGGGTTAGCAACGTAGGGGTTTGATCAGTTCATGTTGAATTGGGATGTAATTTGTCTAATCCGTTGGATTCATTGATTGAGGGGGGTGGGGGGGATTTGAAATAGAGTCTGTTAATCTTGTTGGATGCTATTTGTAAGGTTATTTGAATTGTAAGTTATTCGGTTTACTCATTTGCTTCTTCTCTCGTTTCAGGTTCAGGAGAGGTTTGAGGTCGACATAAAAGAACTTCCACAGACTGCACACAGTGAGCAAATGAATGCTGCAGATGAAGTAAGTAGTACTGCAGTGCTGCTGCATCTTCCTATCCCATCTTCCTACATCTTGGTCTGTAGGGTCCAACAGTTATGAATCCTTACAAAATTTCATCTAACAAAATTAGGTCCTGATGATTTCGACCCAACATTCAGAGTTTTGGTAAAATCATGAGATGTTGAGTGCTTCTCTTAATTTCTCTAATCAAATTGTTTATAACAAAATGGAGAGCATATGGAGTTAGCAGCAGCCAGCCTAATACCCCAATAATCAGGAAAGCAGCCATAGGCATATAACTTCCAAATCAGAGGAAGCATATCATGTTCTTGTTATCCTCCAGGGTTTATGTGTTGACTGAGTGTTGATAGATTGAGTTCTGTACAGTTGACTTATGAAATTGGTGGTTTGAATTGTTGACTGTTGTTTTTTCAGTGAAGGATGATGAGAATGATGGTGATTTTGAAGATGAAGTTGAGGATCCAAACATTGATTTGTGAAAGGGTTAGTAAGATCATTGCTTCTAAAAAGTTATGTATGCACTTGTCAAGTGAACGTATTCATCAACAAATTAATAACATACTCAGCTCTGCGCTTTTCTCACAGGAACACCCTGCTGCTCTGCATCATCCCTCCTCCTCCTATGTGTCGGTATGATTTCAAGCACATCTAATCAGCTATAGTGTGTCGGTGTGTGTCTCCGTTCCCCATCCCCACCTTGGTGTTAATGTGTTATCAGCCCTTATCTGATCCTTACCTTGTCCCCTATTTCAAATGCTCTTATTTTTTCCATTTCCCCTGCCTTGCATATCCATAGCCTCTCCATGAAGCAGAATGCATGTTTAAGAATCCATGAAGCAGAATGCATGTTTAAGCATCCATGTTTAAGATTATTGATTCTGCTTGTTTAAAGCCAATCCATGTTTAATTCTGCTTGTTTAAGCATCCATGTTTGATTCTGCTTGTTTAAGCATCCATGTTTAAGATCATTGACTGAGGAGATATGTGAGATTATGAACTGCTGATGAATGGTTATCAACAAAGGTGCTGTCAATAAATTTCTATCTGCTGTTCTGATGTCGGACAGCAATTGTTGCCATCCCTTTGATCGGCTGCATTGATGTCGGACACCATTAAAAGGGTCCTGTTCTGTTTGCTGTATTCCTGGAACCAGCTGGAAACATCATTTGTTTTCCTCAGTTGGCTTTTTGCCTCTTCATTAATACCATATACAAATTCATCAAAAAAATAAATAAATTTCTTTCTGCTACATCTGCAGTTTGGTGAATTGGTCCTGCAACATGATTCAAGCAACACTAATGTAGCTCGGGAGCTAGCTGTGATCAATGCTGTCATTGTGCAAAGATGGAGAAGCCATGAAGAAGTGATTGATTCTTGTAGCTGTGTATGAAAACAAGTTGTATTTTGTTCTGTAGATCAGTTCAGCTCTTAGTGCTCTATGATTATGGCGTAAGTTCTTCATAGGATTACAACTTGTGTTGGATTGAATCATGTTTCCTTAGTAACTCATTGAAGTATGGACCCAAAGAGGCCCAAATGGGTCTGTCCAAAATATTAGGTCCAAATGTTCATAACCCATACCCAAATTTGATCCAAAATGATATAGATTTCATTTGGGTCTATTTTGGGTTGACCCAAAAACCCAATGGGTCGAAAAATTTGGGTAAAAATACCCGTGGGTCAGCCCATTGCCATCCCTAGGCCTATGCTTATGCACATTGGATTAAAACCTAGATCTTCGATGACTATGGGGGTTTTACAGATTGGGAGAGTGAGGTAGATTGGTTTGGGACTAAGTTTGGTGGTAAGATTGGGAGCTCTGATGCTAGGAACCCGGCTTGCTTGGAGGATAACAGTTTCTAATATCTGGAAGGAACGCTGCTGCAGGGCGTATAGTGGGAGTAAGATGGAACGGTTGATCTGCTCAATCGTATCGGATTGGAAATTGACATCATGTCATGTGGAGTTCTCACAGGAAACTGCGAAGCTAGTTTCTTTTGGTTAGGATTGGTTTAGTTGGTTGGGGGAGTCAGTGTTTTGCTGACTGTTTCTCTAGTTACATTTGTTGCTAGGTTTCTTTTTTCCCTTGTAACTGTGAGTTTGGGAGCAATAATATGATTCCTTAATTATAAAAAAAATTATTATTGTAAATTCTAAATCTTAAAATTGATATAAGTTAAATCTTAAACAAACATTCATCAGTTTAGGTAGACTCCTTTAGACAAAAGTGGTGGCGAAGTTTTTTTATGTTGTTGTGTCATAAAGTTAAATTGCAACATATGTTTACTCAACACATGTAACTATTCAAATTAAGTTTTTTTTTTTTTGTGAAAGTTTCCAACTGTTAATAAAATTATTTTTAATATTTTGTTAAGCATGTGATTAGTTCTGGATAGAAATTTTTTCGGAAGAATCAATAGAAGGGTGTTAGAAACTCAATCATCTATATATAAAATATTTTAATTTTGAAAAATTAACTATCACTTTACCCCCTCAATGTACATGTTTTTTATTGAATTTATATATTTTCTATTCTCTGATTACCATATTTAATTTAAGCCCTTATAAATTTTTATTTAATGTCCTAATATAAAATAACTAATAATTTCAAAGATAGAGTTTCTATATTTTAGTATTTATTTTATATTTCAAATGCATAAGTATTTATTTTAAGAAAATATATAGCCTCAATCGAGCCAATCTCGTCTAGACAGAGTTAAGGTGTAAGTTTGAAAATGATGATAAACGCATATTTAGTTATTTTATTAGTGGTACTATGGTGAAATCACTCGTTCAAGAGATTTTAGGTTTTAGAGTTACGGTTTTTTGTGGTTAAAGTTTTAAAAAATTAAGGGTTTAAGATGCGAAATTGAATTTATGAGTTTACGATTATAGTGTTTGGACTTTAAATAGTTAATATCAAAATTTTATATTGAAATATGTTAATACTTATTCAAAGCTAATAGTGAAATTCATCCAAAAAAAGTAATAGTAATTAATGCTACAATTATCATCGAAATAGTTTCAAAAGTATTAATTGATATAATTTTGAATATTAGATTATCTTAAACCTCCTAGTATGCTTGTATACAAATTTTCAAAATCATACAGTCATAGAGGGCCCGACCTATTAGATTTGATATAATTCTTGTTCAACTAGATTTATAACAATTTGAGTGGTTGAACCACATATCATTTAGAATCGCCAATTTAACCATTGGTATAGCTAAAAAAACTATAGTTATATGATTACCATCTAATACTTTATTTTATTGGTAAGACAATGTCCATATAATAAGACCAGATTATCAGCGGCCCATTGGCAATTTTTTGTGTTAATATTTTACTGGAAAATAATTTTTATTTAGATTACTTAGAAGTGTGGTTGAATTTTTTCTACTTTTTATTTCTACTTTTAAATATATAATAATTTAATTCATATGTTGGTAAAAATTATAAATTTGTTATCAATTGTTGGGGATATAATAAACAAAAGCATTATAGTTATGCTTTCTTGTTGTTACGTTAAAAACAATGCAACTTTTCTTTGATTAAATAGTAAACTACTCCAATCATTAGATGTGACATTGTTGGTTGTTCACTTTGTTTCTTAACCATGAGGTTGAGAGTTCGATCCTTGTTCGTGAGAAAAAAGCTGATGGGCAACTCCCAAATTTGTTTGTCAGAACCGATTTTTATCCAAAATATCCTCATTCCTAGAATGAAGGAGGGGCTTTTAAAATGATTAAAAAGCTGATTTAGCAACTCCAAAATGGGTTTAAGAGATAGCTCACATCTCTTAACACGCACAAAGTCACTAAAATTCTAAAGCTCAGTCTAAAGAACCAAAACTAAGGTGGTAATCATGGATAAGGGTATAGTGAAGCTGGCTTTCGTCCTTGCCGTTCTCCTAGTTTTTACTGCAGGTATGGCCTAAATCATTTTATCCCAGTAACTCGAACTATGCAAAAGGGTTCAATACTGGTCTTAGTATAAAATTCCTAGTTTACACGTTTTTTTTACGTTAGTTTTATATTATTCATTATTTAACTCGAACTAAAATTAAAATATGTGCAGGTGTGGAGAAGATCAGTGTGGAAGGGAGGCCAACACATGTGGAAGCCGATGTGGATTATGATTATCCGTGCAAAAAATACTGCACTGGATCAAATTGTCATTGTAATAATAAGAATCAATGTGTGTGCGTTGGAAATGCAACGCCTTTGTTCTCTGATGTTGTACCGAGAAATTAAACTATTTGTGTTTCGAGCTGAAATAAATAAATAAATAAACACACAATGATTTGTTCTTTCATCAAGCTGAACTGAATATATTGATGCGAGAAATAACGTACATCAAATCTTTACTTGTTCGAATGCTCTAGCAAGATCGTTTTTTCCTAAGCTCTTTTTGTTCTATTACTCAACAATTATGAATTAAGTTTTTTTCGGGGTTTCAAAGGTTTGGAATTGGTTTAGGTTGTGATCTAATTAACTAAGAATGCAAAGAAAAACAAGTAAACAAGTAGGGGTTTCGAAGAATGACTAAGACGTTTGTCCAGACTCGAATTCTCTCTAGCTCGATTAAGACGGATAGATGCACTGCGCAATTTTGGTTTAACAGACTTGATGACTCGACACTTTCTTAGTTAATCTTTAATTCATGATCAGTTCGTAAAGATACTATCCTTTCAAATCTACAATTTCATATGGTCAAGCTAACTTGCAAGTTGTCAAGAAGGTGTTCGATAAAATGTCACAAAGATAATGCAAACCCAATTTTCCCTTCCAAATTCGTAGCTCTTGCCTTCTGACCAGCAAACTCGGCAGCAAAAAAGTCCAATAAAATAATAGAGATCACGTCTCCTTGTCGCCAGGAATCCATAGGAAGAAGCGGCCACTTAATCCGACCTCTGTAGCTCCAGAATTAAGGTATGAAGTTCACTGCAGCTTAGTTCGTCTATGAGGTTTTTAGAGAGAGAAAGGGAGATAAAATTGAAGAAATCCATCAAAACCCCTCATTTTATCTTCAGGGGCTGATACACGACTGATGCGTAAATTAATGCACACTAGTTTTACTCGATGGATTTCTCCAAAGTGATCGTTTTTCCCTAGGGTCTTTCTGTTTTTATTACTCAACAATTGTGAAATAAGCTATTCGGGGTATTTGTCGTTTGGTTTGTTTTGAATTGGTTTATAAAATGATTATCTATGAATGCAATAAGAACAAGTGATGACACTCGATTTGACGTGATTATCAGCCTCATTTAAGCGACATTTCTTTGCTTAAGACATGGTTTTTAGGGTAGAATTAACGAATATTCAATCGATTGCCCTATCTCGTGCCATTTGTGTTACCTTGGCCCGTTTCGGGTCTATTTGATGGTTTTCTAGTGTTTTTGTGTTAGCACAGGTTTTAGCCGTCAAATAGAGTAGCCGTGGACGTGTCTAAGGCGTTGGAACCTCGAGGAATCAAACCGGAATCGATCCAAGGAGCCAGTCAAAGTCAAACAAAATCCTGCCCGAGTACAAAGAGATTTTCGCCAAAATTGAGCTTGCATATTCGGCGAAAATATTAGTGCATTCAACTGGTGCCGAGTCAAAGGACATCTTCGGCGAAAACATTGTACTCTTCGGACCGAAAATACAAGGCAGAGAAAGTACTCCCGAACACAAAGGAATTTTCGCCGAAATTCTTAAGGAATTTTCAGCGAAAATAATACACTAATCCGGATCAGTTAGGGTTAAGTATAAATACTTAACCCGGCGGCCCAAATTGAAGACAATCATAATTCACAAAAACACAACTTTTCGAGATCAGAATCCTCTGAAGTTCTGGAGCGAAGAGCTGGAGTTCGAAGAGCCGGATAGAGATCGTGACGCCATCCCTTCCATCTCGGAGAACCGGAGCTAGGAGTGTAACTTACCGAAGATCGAAGTCTGCCAGAGTCGTCTAAATTAGGTTTTTCAGATTCTTTTCTGTTCTTCCTTTGAATGATGAACTCTTTCCTTGTCTTTGTTTCTTTTGTAATAATCATGAGTAGCTAAACCCTTTAGAGCTTAGACTAGATGAACCCTAAGTGACCCAGGGCTTTAAAGCGGTCACGGATCGGCGGGTGATTAGATTCGAAATTCAATCAGTTCTTTTTCATGTTTGATTCGTTCTTCATTGTTCATGTTTCTTGTCTGGATTGATCACCTAGATTAGATTCTGGTTAAGCTAAGGATAGAAGCGAACGCTCGCCTTACTTTAGAACATCGAATTGAACAATTAACCTTATAATTGGAGCGTGCCTTTCGTAGGAACCGGTTAGGGTTAATTCACTGCAAGAGTAACTCATTAATCACTAGTAATCACACCAATTAATTAAGTCGTTGCGAGAGGTGACCGTACCCGGGCGGCTAGTTAATCTTGGTAGTTAGAACGGATAGAGCGAACGTTCACCGGTCTTAAACCTAAGGGTAAGGAGTTATGGTGATGTCTTAGTAATTGATTGAATGAGAATCGAAATCCGCTGATCTGTTGATTGCCAATGCTCTGGGGAACGAAGGGGGATTCAAAGTCTAAGTTCGTCTGTCATCCTTGTTTTCAAACCCTAATTTCCAATCTGCTTTAGTTTAATTTGTTTTAATTTTTCTGCATTTCTTAGAAATAGAAGTCGTGGAACTAACACCACGCACAACGTGTTTTCCTTCGAGTATTTTGCTAGTTCTGAAGTAACCAATCATAGAGATCCTCGGAATACGATCTGCTATACGCTTTTTAGCATTGTAGTTTTTATTTGGTTGAATCCCGACCAACGGACCGGGCGTTCACCAAATTGGCACCGTTGCCGGGGACTTCTTTTTATTGTTCGAAAGAAGAACTGGCAATTTATTCTTCTACTTTCCATCTTTCATTTTTCCATCCACTTCGATTTTACGCCAGTATGTTTGCTTTTTTTGCTTGTAGGTTGTTCTACAGGTTCATGAATCGCTCGATCGCTCATTCTCAGTTCAAGCCGGGCAATTCTGCTCCGCCGAAGAAACCGCGAGCTCAGAAGCAAGTCATAACCACACCGCCTACACCACCTATCCCTCAAAAGATTGAGGAGTTGAAGGAGAACTCCTCATCTTCATCCGCTTCATCCACTACTTCAGATTCACCACCACCCTCTCCTCCCGTACTAGTTGCTCAGCGCACCGTGGCGGATTACTGTAGACCAAGTGCAGCTCACCTCCGAGCTAGCGTCGTCGTGCCGCACAACGATGACGACCCTGATTATAATATCACAACCTTCGTCCTGAACATGGTCACTAAGAATCTTCGATTCGAAGGGAAGCTGCAAGAAAACCCCCGCACACATTTGGCGAACTTCCTTGACATGTGCGAGACGTTTAAAAAAGGAAATCTCAACAAGAACAATCTTTGCTTGCGGGCATTCCCATTCTCTCTTAAAAGCAACGCCAAGGTATGGCTCAGCTCGAAACCACCTGGCTACTACACTGACTTGGATCATCTAGCTCAAGACTTCATAGAAGAATACTATCCCCCTTCAAGAACTACATTCTACAAGGATAGCATCGCTAGGTTCTCTCAGAAGGAAGGAGTAAGCTTATACAATGTTTGGAACGAATTCCAAGAGCAGCTATCTGAATGCCCTCATCATGGATTCAACCAGAGTCAGCTAGCTGAAATCTTTACCCAAGGGATGAATGAAGAAACAGCTGAATGGGTCAACACCTTAGCTGCTGGCGACTACACGGCACTTGAACCAGAAGCTGCTCTACTTCACTTTGCAGATTGCGCATCTAAGTCCAGAAATAGGGAAAGACAGTTTGGAGCAGCCAAGAGTCAACCAAGCAGTGAAGATCAAATTAAGATCGCAGTACAGAAACAAATGGAAGAGATCCTCGGTACAACTAATAACTGGCCTAAAAAGGAAGTCAACTTCATTGATCACAGCTTCACCAGGGATCAAAGAGGCTACTCCGACTACCGTCAGTTCAGAACACCTCCTCAACAACGGGGAAGGCTTCTATGAGCGTCCTCCCTACAACTTCCAACTCGACCAGAGCCGAAATCAATACATGGACAATGGTTATCAAGATCCTTCCAGATTGCCCAGAGTACAACAGCCTCCGAATTTTATATCTGAGGACAATTGGGAGAGGAGAATAGCCAGGAAGTTTGATCTAATTACAGCAAGACTTGATGATCACGAGGAAAGATTTAGAGCGCAAGATGCTCTTAACAAAGGGCAGATCGCACAAGGACAGAGAATAGAGGATATGATAAATAAAATTGCTAGTGCGATGGCTCGTCTTCCCATCTTCAATCAGGCTCCGTCTCAAGACAGCTCCACCGTGAAGAACGAGCACGCTAAGGCCGTAACAACCAGAAGCAGTGAGCAGACCAGCACGTCTGAGAAGGAAGAAATCCCCGTTTCCAATGAGGGAGAGTGCTCGGCTATCATCCCTCGACCACCACCCATACCTATCCCAGCTAAGTGCCCCGACCCTGGTCCTTTTACTTTACCTTTGAGCATTAATGACATTGAAATCGAGCCTAGTATAATTGACCTAGGTGCGTCTATAAATGTCATGCCTATGTGTTTATATAAGAAACTGAACCTAGGGGAACTACAACCTGCCAACATGAATTTAATGTTCGCTGACAAAACTCTAAGAGAACCAAGAGGAATGATCCAGGATGTAATCACTTGCTGTGGCCCGTTCCGGGTTTTCGTTGATTATATAGTTATGGATACTCAAGAGAATATTCTACCCTTCTCTTGGGTCGGCCATTCATGGCGACTGCCGGGATTAATGTCAATGTTCCCAATGGCTCTCTAACTGTAAGGGTTGGGAAGGATACTGCAACATTCCGTCTCAAGGACGGAATGAAATACATTCCTAAGGGAGAATTAAATTGCTTATCTGCAGAGATTGTGGAGTTGGCCTCGGTCAACTTCATTTCTAATATTTCTTCCAGTGTTTCGAGATCAATTGACACTGCAGGTGCTGGACAGGGTACTGAGAAGAAGCCAGAAATTTCGGTTCAGAAGCCGCTTAAGAAGAAGAAGAAGGAACTGCAAGCCTCTTCTAAACCACCGAGCAGACCTCGAGGAAAGAACAAGAAGACGAAGACCGAAATGGTCTGGAGACCAAAAGATCCACCGTCTTCCACTGAGCCAGCTGCACCACCAATTCGTTCCGAGAAACCGGCGCCGGAACAAGTATGGAGGGAGGAGCCTAAAGCCTCTCCTAAGGAAGTACTAACGATCATCGATCCTGGTGATACCAAGCCAAAGATTAAAGAAAAGGAGAAACCGACAGTCCTCATTCCTTCCATCATCACACTCAAGAAGGATGATCTCTCCAGAGAGCTGTTCGGACCGTTCAAGTTCGTTGATCATCTTCCCGACGGACGTACCAAGCTTTTGCATGCGAACGAGAATAAATTCACGTTTACCGGAGAAGTCCCGAAGCTGTACTTCATGAACTCCGACGCGAGCGTGAAGGAGAATCTGAATTGGGATGTCTCCTAATACCGTCCAGGTATCGTCCAGCTCAAGGACGTTAATAAAAGAGCGCTTCGTGGGAGGCACCCCACAGCTGGAGTCTGTTTTTATTTTGTGTCGAACTTAGTGTTTTAGAGTCGGTTCGGGGGAGCCAAAAGTGTCAGTTTGTTTGTCTTCTTATTTTTCGTGTGTAGTCTGTGTGTCATAGAGTCAGTTGCAAGTTGATTGAGGTCGTTCCGATTTTTGTGGATTTAACGGTGATTTTCTGAAGTTGGCCAGATTTGCGAAAATATTTTAAACCCGAACAGTTCAAAATTTTCGGCGAAAACCCTTGGTCATTTTCGGCGAAAACTTCTGTTGATTTTCAACTGAGCCTCTCTGTTCATTCTTTTCGGTCCGAATAGTAGTACAATCTCGGTGAAAACTTTGTCTTTGAAAACCGGCCATTTTCACTATTATTTTTGGTGAAAACCCTTGGTCATTTTCGGCGAAAAACATCTTTGAAATTCAACGGTTTAATTGAACTAAATTTTCGGCGAAAATTTCCTTTCAATTTCGCCGAAAGCTTTGTGAAAATCACCCAACTCTTCCCATTTAAAAATCCTGATTTTAGGCTTCTCCTCTCTCAACCCTTCTTTCATTTTCGCTCAACCACCCGAAAACCCCCTCCCCTTTGTTTTCAAAATGCCGCCGACCACCCTACTTTCACAACCGCCGCCGCCGCCGTTCCACTTGTCGCCACCGCCGCGACTGCCGCCGCACCACTCCCCTCTCCCTTCCGATCAAATCGAGCCCTAGAACTACCAAATCGGAGCTTTGCAGCCCCAGTTCACCGAAAACCTAGTTTTCAACGTTTTTCACCGATTCCTCCTAACCCGTTCATTTTTAGCAATCATGACTTCAAGGAACACCTTTGAGCGCAGGACTAAGGCGCGAATTGATGGCGCCTCGAGCTCAGGAGCTGCCGCTCCCGTCACACCCGCTGTTCTGGGTCCACCACCTGCTCTACCCCGCCATGCTGGATATCATCCCACCATCGCCCGTCTATCGGATTTCTATTTTGAGTGCTTCCAGAAGGTTCAGCACGTTCGGGGAGCTGACGTGCGCCCTCTCTCCATGGAGTCCCTGCACGATCATGATGAGGACTACCACCGGAACGTGCATGACGCTTTAGCACCGGCTGGTCTCCTCGAGCTGACCACCATCGCCGCCGAGTTCCCAGACATTGCCCTCCAGGAGTTCTGGGCAACCTTTGATCTGGATGAGCACAAGAGGAAGCAACGCCAGAAGGTGATCACCTTCTATCTTGGTGGGGTGTACCGACAGCTCACCTACGATGAGTTTGCTGCTCATCTGGGCATCCCCTATGAGCACTATCACGATCATCACCTCGGTTGGGGAGAAGATGATGATGGCGAGGAATACAACGCGCTTTGGAGCCACATGACAGGCGTACCTGGCGATCGCCTCGGGGAGAGCAACTCAGTTAAGTCTCTCTCTCACCCGCTCTATAAATTTATTCATATGGTTTGGCAGAGGTCACTTTTATATGTTCGAGACAAGGATCGCCACCATATCCTCAAAGAGGAGCTCATGCTTCTCCGAGCCATCCGAGAGAGCTACCCTCTCCACCCCGGTTGGGTACTGGCTCGCATCTTCCGCCAGAAGACCAAGAGGAAGACGCCACCCCGCAAACTCTTGGGAGGCAACTTCATAGGACAACTCATCCTCTCCTTCGGCATCAGCCATGAGTATGGCCCGCACATTCCACGACATCCAGTTCGGACCGTTGGAGGAGACTTGGCGGTTGAGTACGACTTAGAACTCGACCTCAGTCCCCATGTAGCAGCTGATCCTCCACTCCAGCCTGTGGTCGAGTCAGAGGAAGAAGATGATGCTGAGGAGCAGCAGCCGCAGCCGCCGCCTGAGTTTCATGATTATATACCCTCGCCACACCATCAGGCAGGGTACATCCACCAGTTGCCGCCGCACATCCCCGAGCCATATCCGGCGCATACTCAACAGCCGCAACACCACCCCGCGGATGTTGGAGAGTTATACGAGCGACTGCAGGAGTGGCGCATCACCGACAACGCCACTCAAGAGGCGCGATGGACTATTATGCAGCAACATATGCGCCGCGCCGACCGGCGATATGAGGCACAGATGGCGTGGCAACGCCAGCTCGGCGAATTTCTCCACTTTCCACCTCCCGGCTCACCGGACCAGCAGTGATCGGGTTGTATTCCTTTTCTGGTGTCTTCTTTTTATTTATTATTTTCGGATTTCGGTCGAACTTTTTTCTGTGTGGATCCGGGACACTTGTCCCGGTTTCCTTTTTATGTTTCATTTGTTTTTGTTTTGTAGGCAATCGGTAGACTCCCTTTGCTTCAGGTTTTGTTACACTTCCCTCCGCTCTCTGAATCCGTGCTCACCCTCTGAGATCAACCGTCCTCATCCAGGTTCTTCCATTCCACTCTGAACTCTAGAATTAGTCCTGTGAGGACACAGTCCGATTTAAGTGTGGGGTAGGATGCTAGAGAACTTGAACTTTGCATGAACTTGATTGCCCTTGATTGTGTTTTATGTGTGCCTCGTGATTCAATTCCAGTCTCTCTATCATTAGAATGGCTCAGTTCTTGATTTTTGATGTTAAGTTGTTGTTCAAACTTTCATAATGATGCTTAGACTGCTTAACCTAGAACTTGAGAACCAACTTGTATGCTTTGATGCTAAATTGCCTGGTCAGAACAGAATTTTTAAAATTACACTTGTAGTTTGTAGCCTTGATTGCATGAAAATGACCGAATCCGACTAGCAAACCAACTGTGAGCTTTTGATCCATTGCACGTAACTTGCAATTTTAATTCTTTCTGAGTGGTTTTCTGTTTTCCTGAATGAGTTAGAATATGCATGAGACCTACTCGAGACCACACGATGACACAAGTTCTAGAAGGATAGGGGCACCTAGATTCAGCTACTAAGCCATATAGCCTACCAAACGATAAATCCACTAGGTTTAGACCCTTGAGCTTGGCATGTTCTTTCGATTCGATAATACATTACAGCCATTTCCCATTTCTTTCATTCCCCGTTGATCCCCTGTGGTTGTAGTTCTAGATTGACCTACCGGAAGTCGCTTTGTGGTAACCTACCTATAGCCATTAAACAGGTGGTCTTAGCTAATATGTCCAGACGTGTAAACCCCTCTAGCAACTAAAAGAAAAATCGGCACAAAAGAAAAAAAAAACGTGAAGTAAGTGATGTGACTTTAATTAGTGCATTTTAAGCTTATGAATGACCTTTGAAATGCCCGTGTTTATTCGTGAAATGACATGACTTATATGCTTTCATTGAAGTTTTGTGCAAAGTGTCATTTTGTTGTCCGGTTGCCACTTTGGAGCCAAATTCGTGGTCTATTGGAGTTGCCTCTGTGCATTTTCAGGTTATGGCATCAAAGTACGGATGACAAAGAGCGCATAGGAGCAAACGGGAGGTCATTTGGAGGCCGGACGAGGGAGATATGAGCATTACAATATCGAGCTTTCTGCAGAGTGCAGGGGTGCACGCCGTGCAGAGGTGCACGCCGTGCAGAGGTGCACGCCGTGCAGGGGTGCACGCCGTGCACTGTCCCTGCACTATAAATATTCTTGTTTTTGGCCATTTTGGAGAATTATTGGATATCTTTTGAACCCCAAACACATACCCACGAACCCTCAAACCCTAGAACACATTTTTGGAGCAATTTGAAGCCATTGGAGCTAGGATTGAAGCCAACAAACCTTGGGAGAAGTGCTTACAAGTGGAGAAGTGAAGATCATCTCAAGGATTCATCCATGGTGTTCTTGGTGACCATTCTTCCTTCTTTTCTCTTTACTCCTTGGCCATGTGTGGCTGAGTTTCTAGGGTTCATCTTGGATGGGTAGATTAGTTGTGCTATGATAGAGGGATGATTGTATAGAACTTGCCATGATTGATCTTGGTTGTATGAGGATGATTCCTAGACTTGTTTTAATGCCATTTTATGCCATGTTTGCTTAATTTGGTCCATTCAATGTGATTTGATGCATGAGAGTGCTTGGATTGCATAGATTGTAGGTCTAGGGATTGAAGTGAGTGTGTTCTAAGAGATTAGATCATCTTATTTCAACCATTTTCACTTGATTTCTCTCTTGGGCATTTTATCGAACACTTGGTGTGCATGTGGATTTTCATTCAATTGAGTTTGAAAAGGCTTTTTGGTGAATCTCTTAGTGTTAGGGCATTGATATGAGAGTGTTGTGCCTAGCCTTGTGGTCATAGAGTCTTAAGAGAGGGTCTTGTGTCTTGGCATTTCATCAAACACTTAGAATGCATCCTTTTTCACTTAGCTTGAGAGCGAGAGCCTAAGTTGAGTGGTATTAGGATAAGGATTTGGTGATACGAGAGTGCATTGAGTCTATAGAAGTGAAATGCATGGTCATCCAAATGCAAACTCGATCTTGATTGACTTGTTTGTTCAATTAGTCCTCTTGAGCATGATGAAACTACCCACCAAGAGAACCCCTTTGTCTTTGATTTGCACCGCTTTATTTTTCTTTCTTTTTTAGTTTCCTTTAAGTTTTTAATTTCTATTTCAAACCAAAACTCCTTTCAAATGAATAGACCGTCTACGAGGAATGTGAGTAGTGGCCATTGAGAGAACCCCGTGGAATACGACCTTGAATGTTGTGAGTTGAAAAACCAACATATCAAGTTTTTGGCGCCGTTGCCGGGGACTCTCTCATTCCTTTGAAAGCATTTAGTAGTAGACCGTTCTATTCACTTCCTTCCGCTTTACTTTTTGCTTCCTTGTTGCTCTTTGTTTACTTTATTATCCCGCATCGTTGTATTACTCGGGTGTGTTTGTTGTGCTTGTTTGCAGAAGATTTTGGGTTAGTGCATGAGGCGTTCAGCTCGTCTTCAAGCACGAATCCAAGGACTAGAACAAGTGCTCGAGTCACCTACCACTTCCCCACCTCCTACAGTTGAAGAAGAAGAAGTTGATCGCATCTCACACCACACTATGTCTCATCACGAGGATGAAGATAACCATTCGGAACATTCTCACCATACCAATGATGATGATCACTCACAAAGGGGCGCGAGACGTACCTTGGCGGATTATGCTCGTCCTACTCTTGAAGGGCAGCCTCTAGCATTGTTCGAAGACCCGTCAATGCTAGGAACTTTGAGCTCAAGCCTAATATGATCCAAATGGTTCAAAATGGAGTGGTGTTCAATGGCATTGATGGTGACTGTCCATCTAGGCATCTCAAGGATTTCTTGGAGATATGTGACACGGTTAAGAATGACCAAGTTCACCCGGATTGTGTGAGACTCCGGCTCTTTCCTTTCTCACTCAAAGGTAGAGCTAAGTCATGGTTGGAGAATCAACCGAGTAGAGCTTTCACCACATGGGAGGGCCTAGCCGAAGCTTTCCTTGAAGAGTTCTTTCCTCCCTATATGACGGATGCAATCCGAGACCGCATCAACCACTTCACACAACACAAAGGAGAGCTCTTCCATGAGACTTGGAATAGGTTCCAAGCCATTCTTCGGTCTTGTCCTCATCACAACTTCACCGAATGGAGCTTGGCGGACATCTTTGCTAGGTCCCTTGATTTTGAGAATACAAGGATGATCAACCAAGCCGCCGGAGGTGACTTAAGGATGCTAACTCCCGAAGATGCTCTAGAACTCTTCGCGGAGATGGCCAACAAGACAAGGAGTTGGTCTCGACAACAACCTCCTAAGTCTAAGTATGGAAGTGACACGCACTATGATTCTCGGTCCGTAAGTATTGATGCACCAAAGGATTCGTCTAGCTATGGGAAGAAGCCTAAGTTACCGGGGCACCGAGATGAAGATGATCCTATGATTGCTCTCCTTATGTCCAAGATTGATGCCATGGCCTCTCAAATAAGTAATCTTAGTATGCCTAAGCATCCCCCTAAGGCTTCATCATCTCATTTGGGTAATCCACCGGTTGCCTCGGTGCTTTGTTGTGAGTGTTGTGGAGGCCAAGGCCATGATGTAAATGTATGCCCTTCCGCTACTTCTGAGCCTAACCAAGATGAAAACATTGAGGAAGTAAGCTTTGCACAAGGTCAAGGATTCCATGGTAACTTCAACCCTCAAGGGAACTATCAAGGGGGTAACTACAAACCGTCCTTGGAACCAAGGAGGTGGGTACAACAAGCCTAACCAAGGGTACCAAGGCCAAGGTAATCAAAGTGGTGGTTATAACAAGGGTTACAACCAAGGTAATCAAGGAGGATTCCAAGGTTACAAGGGGTACAATCAAGGTAACCAAGGTGGTGAGCAAGGTTCTAATCCACCGGGATGTATAATCATAAGGGTAATGGGCCGCCCGGTTTCACCAAGCCTTCTCAAAACAAAGAGGTGGTTCTACAATCTCCCAAGAAGACACCAATGCGGCAATGATTCAACTTATCATGAATCAACAAGCTTCAATTACCAATTTGAATACTCAAGTGGGTCAAATATCTAAGGCACTCTCGGAGAGACCAAAGGGTAGCCTACCCTCCAACACCGAGGTCAACCCCAAGGTTCCCGAGGAGCTTATGATGGTAACTTTGAGGAGTGGTAAGCAAGTACAAGATGCCATACCTAAGGTGGTAAGTGCTCAAGATGATGATTTGGTTATAGTTGAAGATGTTGACTCCGATGATGACACGGATAAGATTGAAGTTAAAGATAGAGGAGCCAAGGCTAAAGAAGCTTCTAAGATGACCAATAAGGTTGGTTCTCAAGAGGCTACGGCGAGTGCTACTCCGGTCTCTCCTCCCGCACCGGTTGTACCTCCGTACAAGCCTAAGCCACCTTATCCTTCTCGCTTGAAGGCGGATTCCATGGAAAAGGACTTCAAAAGGTTTGTTGAGATTCTTGACAAGGTGCAATTTACAATGCCTTTTGGGGAAGCAATTACAAAGATGCCTCAATATGCAAAGTTCATGAAAGAGATCTTCACCAACAAACGCAAGCTTACGGATGTGACTTCGGCAAAGCTCAACGAACAATGCTCCGCCATTCTCTCTAAGAGGCCACCGGAAAAGCTTAAGGATCCAGGTAGCTTTACTATTCCTTGCACTATTGGTGAACATGCAATAAGTAGAGGCTTAGCCGATTTGGGTGCTAGTATCAATGTTATGCCATATTGCATGTTTAAGAAGTTAGGCCTAGGGAAACTAAAACCAACTCAAATGAATGTTCAATTAGCGGATAAATCTGTGACATCCCCTCGTGGTATTGTCGAAGATGTGTTGGTTAAGGTTGGTGCTTTTGAATTCCTTGTGGATTTTGTTATTCTAGATGCTATGGGTGGTACCGATGTGCCTTTGATTCTAGGACGACCTTTCTTAGCAACCTCTCGTGCTTTGATTGATGTCTACGGTGGTAAACTTACACTTAGGGTCGATAATGAATGCATGATCTTCGACCGTTCAAATGGCATGGAGTTTACTTTGTCTTATGCTAGTCATCATGATCCTAAGAATCCGCATGAGCTTACTTCGGCTACTAATAGCACTAACCTTGTCCGTCATAGTCTTGCGGAGTTGTTTGCTCTTAGTGATGTGCAGGAGAAAAAGGATGAAGTAAAGGAGGCTCCACCTTTCGTGCTTCAAAAGACTCCACCTAAGGCTAAGAAGAAAGGTGTGGAGAAGCCACCCGAGAAGGGCAAGGAAGCCGCACCGATGGGTGAGACTAGCAAGACTAAGAAGCCACCCGATGAGAGAATTCACTCCAAGTGGTTTGGCCCCTTCTCCATTGCTCACACTTCATCATCCGGGAAATCCGAGCTCACACCTCCCGAAGTCGGTAAGGTTCAATTCAAGTTCCGTGTGCCATGCGAAGGTAATGACTTCGATTTCAAAGAGGTAATGAGTTGGGATGGTTTTACTTAGCTGGTCCGTGTGCTTCGTCGAGCTTAAGACGTTAACCAAGCGCTTCTCGGGAGGCAACCCGAGTGTTTTTCATGTCTTTTCTTCTTGATTTGATTGCATGATTGTGTGTTTTTGTGGTATTCAAGGTCCTTGAGTTGTTGTGGTGTCCTTTGTGGTCTCGTAGGTGTTGAAATTCTGAAGTTCGGGGTCCGTTTTGGGTTGATTTGACGGTGTTTTGGTCATTTTTCGTCGAGATAAAAATTTGATTTTAGGCTGAGGAGGTGCACGCCGTGCACCACTGCACGCCGTGCATGATGCACGCCGTGCACCGTGCACGGTTTGGTGCACGTGCTGTCCAGGAGGATTCGAAAAAATTTTCAGCTCCAAGGTGCACGCCGTGCACCCATGCACGCCGTGCACCCTGCACGCCGTGCACCCCTGCACGCCGTGCACCCCCTCTGCAATTTTTTTTTCCACAATATTTTTCACTGTTTGATTCGTTTGGGGGGTGTTAATGAGGTATTGGGGTGATTATGATTTGGTTTTTCATTGGTATTTCTTGTGGTATTTGTTCATGACGGTTTGCTCATGAAAATTTGGCTTGTTGAGTTTGGCTAAGTGGTTTGATTGTTGTCATGATTGTTGTGCCATTGGCGTCTTCAATTGTGGTTTGCTGTTTGAGTTCATTGCTTAACAAATTTTGGGACATGGGTGGTTGATCATGAAGTGTTTAACTGGGATTCTTTAGTTGAGTGGGATTGGTGGTACTGATTGTTTGAGTTTGGGTTTGTGGCTTGTTCATGAGAGTTGGTTGTGTGATGTTTGGTTCTGGATTGCTGTGTGTCGATTTTGATGAGCTTGATTGGTTGTTTGTATGGTGTATGTCATTTTGTTGGGTGTTGCAGGTGATGAATTCAGGGGCTGATTTACCTTCTTTGTGTGAGGAGGGGTGTGGTTTATCACCACTCATTGGTTTAATTTTTATATATTCCTCCTTACATTGTGTGGACTTAGGCTTATATGTTCTTGATTCGTGTTTTTGATCCATTATGCATGCCTTTTGCTTAACTGTGGATCTCTGTGATTTGATTTTTGCTAGCATAGGTTGTTGCACTTGAACTTGATGATCTTGAATCGTGCTCAATGTTGTGCTCAATGTTTTGATCATGTGTTATGACTAGGCGCCTTGATAGGGTTTGTGTTAGAAGTGTGCCCTTCTTGTTGATTCTTTGTTTGCACTTCTTTTGCAGGATGCCTCCTAAGGGTAAAGCAGCTTCTTCATCCTCCGCCCCCAAGCGATCCAAGGCACCAGCTTCCAAGAAGAGGAAGGGACAGACTGGGGAGTCTTCTGCTCCTCCACCACGGTCGCCTTCGCCGCCTCCAGCACTTGGGCAGTCTTTCCACCGCCTCCCCCGTTTGACGGCTACCATCCATGGTCACAGTGGCCTGGGCACCCACGACCACAACCCCACTGAGAGCCACAGGATCACTCACCACTTCTCAGGACTTTGGATTTTTCCTTTCTTTTATTTCTGTTTATGACTGCATGTTTTGTTGTGTTTGACTTCTGATTTTTTCTTTTCATTTCTGGCTTTGCACTTGTCATGTTGTTGGATCACACATCTCATCCGTACTCTCATCTTGTCGACTATGGGTTGTGTTTGAGTGGTGTGCCCTCCCTTGTTTTCTACAGGTACCCCTGATTCAGGTCCTCGTCCTGAACAGGTTACTTGACCCGGGATTCCATCTTCGGCTTCTCTTCTTCACCGCGCGGTATATTCGTTCCACCTTATCCTCTCTCTCTCTTGATCATTGAGGACAATGCTCATGTTAGTCGTAGGGGAGTTTGAGGTTTGGTGTGATTATTTGTCGGTAGAAGTCTAAAGCTATGTTTTGATGTGTTGCATGATCTTAATTGAATGTCGAATTCCTCTATTGTAGAATCGTTCGGTTCTTGACTTTCGGTGTCTAATTGACTTCAAGTTTTCACAATGACGTTTAGACTGTCCTGCTTAGAACCTATAACCAGCATGTTAGCACTAATTTCAAATGAGTCTGGGCCAGAACTGAGATTTTATCACTCTTGCATGTTGGTTGATTGGTTTGATACGTGTTTTTGTACCGCTCGATAACACCGGTCTAAGATGATGAAGGCAATCAGAACTTTCACCCTTTTCCATGTCTTTCTTTACCCTTTTTGATCCTTCGTGATTGTGGCTTGAGATTAGACGGAATCCAATTCGAAATCTTGTGTGGAAGTTGTGAGGGGCTAAGGATCAAGTGGCTAAATTGTAAAAAAAAAAAAAATGCTCAAAAGAAAAGCTAGGCAAGCTCGGCACCTAAGTGAAGTGTCGGGTTGAGCACTAAGCAAAAGGGCAAAGGCTGTGAGCTAGGCAGGTTCAACACCTAAGTGAAGTGTTGAATCGAGCACTAGTATGCAGTAAGAAAAAAAAAAGAGAAAGAAAAAGAGTTCTCAAATGTAGCCCTTGATCCTAGCCAGAGTTTTGTAAAGTGCGGATCTAGAAGCGGATGAAGTCGAGTCGATAGCCACATCATAATCACTCACCACTTACGATCCATGTCCCGATTTCAAGTCCTTTTGATTAGAGTTGGTGTTGTCGTGGTCGGTTTTGCTGTGTCCCAATCAACCACTACTTGAAGTGTGCAGAAATTAGTGAGGTTTAGACTTGTTTGGTTGATGTTCTTGCATGTGTAGGTTTAGTTTGTTCGTGGAACAGTTTAAGCTAAATTGTGATTGCTTGAATCTCAATGGACCGAACTTGTCATTTGTGAACTTGGAGGTTTTCTAATTCATTTGCTTGAGGACAAGCAAAGCTTAGTCGTAGGGGAATTTGATGTGACTTTAATTAGTGCATTTTAAGCTTATGAATGACCTTTGAAATGCCCGTGTTTATTCGTGAAATGACATGACTTATATGCTTTCATTGAAGTTTTGTGCAAAGTGTCATTTTGTTGTCCGGTTGCCACTTTGGAGCCAAATTCGTGGTCAATTGGAGTTGCCTCTGTGCATTTTCAGGTTATGGCATCAAAGTACGGATGACAAGGAGCGAATAGGAGCAAACGGGAGGTCATTTGGAGGCCGGACGAGGGAGATATGAGCATTACAAGATCGAGCTTTCTGCAGAGTGCAGGGGTGCACGCCGTGCAGGGGTGCACGCCGTGCAGAGGTGCACGCCGTGCAGAGGTGCACGCCGTGCAGGGGTGCACGCCGTGCACTGTCCCCTGCACTATAAATATTCTTGTTTTTGGCCATTTTGGAGAATTATTGGATATCTTTTGAACCCCAAACACATACCCACGAACCCTCAAACCCTAGAACACATTTTTGGAGCAATTTGAAGCCATTGGAGCTAGGATTGAAGCCAACAAACCTTGGGAGAAGTGCTTACAAGTGGAGAAGTGAAGATCATCTCAAGGATTCATCCATGGTGTTCTTGGTGACCATTCTTCCTTCTTTTCTCTTTACTCCCTTGGCCATGTGTGGCTGAGTTTCTAGGGTTCATCTTGGATGGGTAGATTAGTTGTGCTATGATAGAGGGATGATTGTATAGAACTTGCCATGATTGATCTTGGTTGTATGAGGATGATTCCTAGACTTGTTTTTAATGCCATTTTATGCCATGTTTGCTTAATTTGGTCCATTCAATGTGATTTGATGCATGAGAGTGCTTGGATTGCATAGATTGTAGGTCTAGGGATTGAAGTGAGTGTGTTCTAAGAGATTAGATCATCTTATTTCAACCATTTTCACTTGATTTCTCTCTTGGGCATTTTATCGAACACTTGGTGTGCATGTGGATTTTCATTCAATTGAGTTTGAAAAGGCTTTTTGGTGAATCTCTTAGTGTTAGGGCATTGATATGAGAGTGTTGTGCCTAGCCTTGTGGTCATAGAGTCTTAAGAGAGGGTCTTGTGTCTTGGCATTTCATCAAACACTTAGAATGCATCCTTTTTCACTTAGCTTGAGAGCGAGAGCCTAAGTTGAGTGGTATTAGGATAAGGATTTGGTGCTACGAGAGTGCATTGAGTCTATAGAAGTGAAATGCATGGTCATCCAAATGCAAACTCGATCTTGATTGACTTGTTTGTTCAATTAGTCCTCTTGAGCATGATGAAACTACCCACCAAGAGAACCCCTTTGTCTTTGATTTGCACCGCTTTATTTTTCTTTCTTTTTTAGTTTCCTTTAAGTTTTTAATTTCTATTTCAAACCAAAACTCCTTTCAAATGAATAGACCGTCTACGAGGAATGTGAGTAGTGGCCATTGAGAGAACCCCGTGGAATACGACCTTGAATGTTGTGAGTTGAAAAACCAACATATCAGTAAGAAAAGAAAAAAAACTTTAAAAAATTGAAGAAAAGAAAAATAAGAAAAAGTTCAAAGTGTAGTTCAATAAAACGTTCTTCTCCCTACAAATGGAAGAACGAAGTCAAAAGAAAAGTTCAAAAGAAAGAAAAGGAAAAAAAATTTGTGCAAAAGAAAAAAAAAAAGAATAAGTGCTAGGTTGCTTGAGGGTATCATAGGACGAGCGTTCATTATTCCACCCGTGTTTGGTTAGACGGTAGGAAGCCATAGATTAGATTCGAGGGAAGTTAGTCGAAAGCTACACCGCACAAAGCCATCATCATTCATTCCCATCATCCATTTCATTATAAACCTGAGTAGTGTAGAATTCATTACGGTCCTAGCAGGGAAGTCCTTCTTGACTAGATACTCGTGTTGTCACAGTGGTGGAGATGTGGTCGAAATGCAAACCTATGACAGAATTCGGTAACAGAAAATGATCGAGAGCAGAAACACGTCCTTAAACATAGAGAGTTCCCATTGTACTATATATATCCTGTGTGAGGAGTCTGGTCGGTCAGGTCAAATTCGTGCATAATTGGTTGCTAATTACTTGTCGTGTGCAGTTTATTAGTGAGACCAGGTAGTTTGGCTGATCTGTATGCAAGTTAGGTTTCTTGTTCTAGGATCGATCTGTCTAATAATTCATTGTGTTTGATTGAGCTCCAATTTAATCGATCTTATCATTTATGAATATTAGCGTTTCTATTCAGTTTGCTTGAGGACAAGCAAAAGCTTAAGTGTGGGGTATTTGATGACACTCGATTTGACGTGATTATCAGCCTCATTTAAGCGACATTTCTTTGCTTAAGACATGGTTTTTAGGGTAGAATAACGAATATTCAATCGATTGCCCTATCTCGTGCCATTTGTGTTACCTTGGCCCGTTTTGGGTCTATTTGATGGTTTTCTAGTGTTTTTGTGTTAGCACAGGTTTTTGCCGTCAAATAGAGTAGCCGTGGACGTGTCTAAGGCGTTGGAACCTCGAGGAATCAAACCGGAATCGATCCAAGGAGCCAGTCAAAGTCAAACAAAATCCTGCCCGAGTACAAAGAGATTATCGCCGAAATTGAGCTTGCATATTCGGCGAAAATATTAGTGCATTCAACTGGTGCCGAGTCAAAGGACATCTTCGGCGAAAACATTGTACTCTTCGGACCGAAAATACAAGGCAGAGAAAGCACTCCCGAACACAAAGAAATTTTCGCCGAAATTCTTAAGGAATTTTCAGCGAAAATAATACACTAATCCGGATCAGTTAGGGTTAAGTATAAATACTTAACCCGGCGGCCCAAATTGAAGACAATCATAATTCACAAAAACACAACTTTTCGAGATCAGAATCCTCTGAAGTTCTGGAGCGAAGAGCCGGATAGAGATCATGACGCCATCCCTTCCATCTCGGAGAACCGGAGCTAGGAGTGTAACTTATCGAAGATCGAAGTCTGCCAGAGTCGTCTAAATTAGGTTTTTCAGATTCTTTTCTGTTCTTCCTTTGAATGATGAACTCTTTCCTTGTCTTTGTTTCTTTTGTAATAATCATGAGTAGCTAAACCCTTTAGAGCTTAGACTAGATGAACCCTAGGTGACCCAGGGCTTTAAAGCGGTCACGGATCGGCGGTGATTAGATTCGAAATTCAATCAGTTCTTTTTCATGTTTGATTCGTTCTTCATTGTTCATGTTTCTTGTCTGGATTGATCACCTAGATTAGATTCTGGTTAAGCTAAGGATAGAAGCGAACGCTCGCCTTACTTTAGAACATCGAATTGAACAATTAACCTTATAATTGGAGCGTGCCTTTCGTAGGAACCGGTTAGGGTTAATTCACTGCAAGAGTAACTCATTAATCACTAGTAATCACACCAATTAATTAAGTCATTGCGAGAGGCGACCGTACCCGGGCGGCTAGTTAATCTTGGTAGTTAGAACGGATAGAGCGAACGTTCGCCGGTCTTAAACCTAAGGGTAAGGAGTTATGGTGATGTCTTAGTAATTGATTGAATGAGAATCGAAATCCGCTGATCTGTTGATTGCCAATGCTCTGGGGAACGAACGGGGATTCAAAGTCTAAGTTCGTCTGTCATCCTTGTTTTCAAACCCTAATTTCCAATCTGCTTTAGTTTAATTTGTTTTAATTTTTCTGCATTTCTTAGAAATAGAAGTCGTGGAACTCACACACGCACAACATGTTTTCCTTCGAGTATTTTGCTAGTTCTGAAGTAACCAATCATAGAGATCCTCGGAATACGATCTGCTATACACTTTTTAGCATTAGTAGTTTTTATTTGGTTGAATCCCGACCAACGACCGGGCGTTCACCAAATTGGCGCCGTTGCCGGGGACTTCTTTTGATTGTTCGAAAGAAGAACTGGCAATTTATTCTTCTACTTTCCATCTTTCATTTTTCCATCCACTTCGATTTTACGCCGGTATGTTTGCTTTTGTTGCTTGTAGGTTGTTCTACAGGTTCATGAATTGCTCGATCGCTCATTCTCAGTTCAAGCGGGCAATTCTGCTCCACCGAAGAAACCGCGAGCTCAGAAGCAAGTCATAACCACACCGCTTACACCACCTATCCCTCAAAAGATTGAGGAGTTGAAGGAGAACTCCTCATCTTCATCCGCTTCATCCACTACTTCAGATTCACCACCACCCTCTCCTCCAGTACTAGTTGCTCAGCGCACCGTGGCGGATTACTGTAGACCAAGTGCAGCTCACCTCCGAGCTAGCGTCGTCGTGCCGCACAACGATGACGACCCTGATTATAATATCACAACCTTCGTCCTGAACATGGTCACTAAGAATCTTCGATTCGAAGGGAAGCTGCAAGAAAACCCCCGCACACATTTGGCGAACTTCCTTGACATGTGCGAGACGTTTAAAAAAGGGAATCTCAACAAGAACAATCTTTGCTTGCGGGCATTCCCATTCTCTCTTAAAAGCAACGCCAAGGTATGGCTCAGCTCGAAACCACCTGGCTACTACACTGACTGGGATCATCTAGCTCAAGACTTCATAGAAGAATACTATCCCCCTTCAAGAACTACATTCTACAAGGATAGCATCGCTAGGTTCTCTCAGAAGGAAGGAGTAAGCTTATACAATGCTTGGAATGAATTCCAAGAGCTGCTATCTGAATGCCCTCATCATGGATTCAACCAGAGTCAGCTAGCTGAAATCTTTACCCAAGGGATGAATGAAGAAACAGCTGAATGGGTCAACACCTTAGCTGCTGGCGACTGCACGGCACTTGAACCAGAAGCTGCTCTACTTCACTTTGCAGATTGCGCATCTAAGTCCAGAAATAGGGAAAGACAGTTTGGAGCAGCCAAGAGTCAACCAAGCAGTGAAGATCAGATTAAGATCGCAGTACAGAAACAAATGGAAGAGATCCTCGGTACAACTAATAACTGGCCTAAAAAGGAAGTCAACTTCATTGATCACAGCTTCACCAGGGATCAAAGAGGCTACTCCGACTACCGTCAGTTCAGAACACCTCCTCAACAACGGGAAGGCTTCTATGAGCGTCCTCCCTACAACTTCCAACTCGACCAGAGCCGAAATCAATACATGGACAATGGTTATCAAGATCCTTCCAGATTGCCCAGAGTACAACAGCCTCCGAATTTTATATCTGAGGACAATTGGGAGAGGAGAATAGCCAGGAAGTTTGATCTAATTACAGCAAGACTTGATGATCACGAGGAAAGATTTAGAGCGCAAGATGCTCTTAACAAAGGGCAGATCGCACAAGGACAGAGAATAGAGGATATGATAAATAAAATTGCTAGTGCGATGGCTCGTCTTCCCATCTTCAATCAGGCTCCGTCTCCAGACAGCTCCACCGTGAAGAACGAGCACGCTAAGGCCGTAACAACCAGAAGCAGTGAGCAGACCAGCCGTCTGAGAAGGAAGAAATCCCCGTTTCCAATGAGGGAGAGTGCTCGGCTATCATCCCTCGACCACCACCCATACCTATCCCAGCTAAGTGCCCCGACCCTGGTCCTTTTACTTTACCTTTGAGCATTAATGACATTGAAATCGAGCCTAGTATAATTGACCTAGGTGCGTCTATAAATGTCATGCCTATGTGTTTATATAAGAAACTGAACCTAGGGGAACTACAACCTGCCAACATGAATTTAATGTTCGCTGACAAAACTCTAAGAGAACCCAGAGGAATGATCCAGGATGTAATCACTTGCTGTGGCCCGTTCCGGGTTTTCGTTGATTATATAGTTATGGATACTCAAGAGACATATTCTACCCTTCTCTTGGGCCGGCCATTCATGGCGACTGCCGGGATTAATGTCAATGTTCCCAATGGCTCTCTAACTGTAAGGGTTGGGAAGGATACTGCAACATTCCGTCTCAAGGACGGAATGAAATACATTCCTCAGGGAGAATTAAATTGCTTATCTGCAGAGATTGTGGAGTTGGCCTCGATCAACTTCATTTCTAATATTTCTTCCAGTGTTTCGAGATCAATTGACACTGCAGGTGCTGGACAGGGTACGAGAAGAAGCCAAAATTTTGGTTCAGAAGCCGCTTAAAGAAGAAGAAGGAACTGCAAGCCTCTTCTAAACCACCGAGCAGACCTCGAGGAAAGAACAAGAAGACGAAGACCAAAATGGTCTGGAGACCAAAAGATCCACCGTCTTCCACCAAGCCAGCTGCACCACCAATTCGTTCCGAGAAACCGGCGCTGGAACAAGTATGGAGGGAGGAGCCTAAAGCCTCTCCTAAGGAAGTACTAACGATCACCGATCCTGGTGATACCAAGCCGAAGATTAAAGAAAAGGAGAAACCGACAGTCCTCATTCCTTCCATCGTCACACTCAAGAAGGATGATCTCTCCAGAGAGCTGTTCGGACCGTTCAAGTTCGTTGATCATCTTCCCGACGGACGTACCAAGCTTTTGCATGCGAACGGGAAGAAATTCACGTTTATCGGAGAAGTCCCGAAGCTGTACTTCATGAACTCCGACGCGAGCGTGAAGGAGAATCTGAATTGGGATGTCTCCTAATACCGTCCAGGTATCGTCCAGCTCAAGGACGTTAATAAAAGAGCGCTTCGTGGGAGGCACCCCACGGCTGGAGTCTGTTTTTATTTTGTGTCGAACTTAGTGTTTTAGAGTCGGTTCGGGGGAGCCAAAAGTGTCAGTTTGTTTGTCTTCTTATTTTTCGTGTGTAGTCTGTGTGTCATAGAGTCAGTTGCAAGTTGATTGAGGTCGTTCCGATTTTTGTGGATTTAACGGTGATTTTCTGAAGTTGGCCGGATTTGCGAAAATATTTTAAACCCGAACAGTTCAAAATTTTCGGCGAAAACCCTTGGTCATTTTCGGCGAAAAACTTCTGTTGGTTTTCAACTGAGCCTCTCTGTTCATTCTTTTCGGTCCGAATAGTAGTACAATTCGGCGAAAACTTTGTCTTTGAAAACCGGCCATTTTCACTATTATTTTGGCGAAAACCCTTGGTCATTTTGGCGAAAAACATCTTTGAAATTTAACGGTTTAATTGAACTAAATTTTGGCAAAAATTTCCTTTCAATTTTGCCGAAAGCTTTGTGAAAATCACCCAACTCTTCCCATTTAAAAATCCCGATTTTAGGCTTCTCCTCTCTCAACCCTTCTTTCATTTTCGCTCAACCACCCGAAAACCCCCTCCCTTTGTTTTCAAAACGCCGCCGACCACCCTACTTTCACAACCCCGCCGCCGCCGTTCCACTCGCCGCCGCAGCCGCGACACGCCGCCGCACCACTCCCTCTCCATTCGATCAAATCGAGCCCTAGAACAACCAAATCGGAGCTTTGCAGCCCCAGTTCACCGAAAACCTAGTTTTCAACGTTTTTCACCGATTCCCCCAACCCGTTCATTTTTAGCAATCATGACTTCAAGGAACACCTTTGAGCGCAGGACTAAGGCGCGACTTGATGGCGCCTCGAGCTCAGGAGCTGCCGCTCCCGTCACACCCGCTGTTCTGGGTCCACCACCTGCTCTACCCCGCCATGCTGGATATCATCCCACCATCGCCCGTCTACCGGATTTCTATTTTGAGTGCTTCCAGAAGGTTCAGCACGTTCGGGGAGCTGACGTGCGCCCTCTCTCCATGGAGTCCCTGCACGATCATGATAGGACTACCACCGGAACGTGCATGACGCCTTAGCACCGGCTGGTCTCCTCGAGCTGACCACCATCGCCGCCGAGTTCCCAGACATTGCCCCTCCAGGAGTTCTGGGCAACCTTTGATCTGGATGAGCACAAGAGGAAGCAACGCCAGAAGGTGATCACCTTCTATCTTGGTGGGGTGTACCGACAGCTCACCTACGATGAGTTTGCTGCTCATCTGGGCATCCCCTATGAGCACTATCACGATCATCACCTCGGTTGGGGAGAAGATGATGACGGCGAGGAATACAAAGCGCTTTGGAGCCACATGACAGGCGTACCTGGCGATCGCCTCGGGGAGAGCAACTCAGTTAAGTCTCTCTCTCACCCGCTCTATAAATTTATTCATATGGTTTGGCGGAGGTCACTTTTATATGTTCGAGACAAGGATCGCCACCATATCATCAAAGAGGAGCTCATGCTTCTCCGAGCCATCCGAGAGAGCTACCCTCTCCACCCCGGTTGGGTACTGGCTGCATCTTCCGCCAGAAGACCAAGAGGAAGACGCCACCCCGCAAACTCTTGGGAGGCAACTTCATGGACAACTCATCCTCTCCTTCGGCATCAGCCATGAGTATGGCCCGCACATTCCACGACATCCAGTTCGGACCGTTGGAGGAGACTTGGCGGTTGAGTACGACTTAGAACTCGACCTCAGTCCCCATGTAGCAGCTGATCCTCCACTCCAGCCTGTGGTCGAGTCAGAGGAAGAAGATGATGCTGAGGAGCAGCAGCCGCAACCGCCACCTGAGTTTCATGATTATATACCCTCGCCACACCATCAGGCAGGGTACATCCACCAGTTGCCGCCGCACATCCCCGAGCCATATCCGGCGCATCTCAACAGCCGCAACACCACCCTGCGGATGTTGGAGAGTTATATGAGCGACTGCAGGAGTGGCGCATCACCGACAACGCCACTCAAGAGGCGCGATGGACTATTATGCAGCAACATATGCGCCGCGCCGACCGGCGATATGAGGCACAGATGGCAGTGGCAACGCCAGCTCGACGAATTTCTCCACTTTCCACCTCCCGGCTCACCGGACCAGCAGTGATCGGGTTGTATTCCTTTTCTGGTGTCTTCTTTTTATTTATTATTTTGGATTTCGGTCCAACTTTTTCTGTGTGGATCCGGGACACTTGTCCCGGTTTCCTTTTTATGTTTCATTTGTTTTTGTTTTGTAGGCAATCGGTAGACTCCCTTTGCTTCAGGTTTTGTTACACTTCCCTTCGCTCTCTGAATCCGTGCTCACCCTCTAAGATCAACCGTCCTCATCCAGGTTCTTCCATTCCACTCTGAACTCTAGAATTAGTCCTGTGAGGACACAGTCCGATTTAAGTGTGGGGTAGGATGCTAGAGAACTTGAACTTTACATGAACTTGATTGCCCTTGATTGTGTTTTATGTGTGCCTCGTGATTCCATTCCAGTCTCTCTAGCATTAGAATGGCTCAGTTCTTGATTTTTGATGTTAAGTTGTTGTTCAAACTTTCATAATGATGCTTAGACTGCTTAACCTAGAACTTGAGAACCAACTTGTATGCTTTGATGCTAAATTGCCTGGTCAGAACAGAATTTTTAAAATCGCACTTGTAGTTTGTAGCCTTGATTGCATGAAAATGACCGAATCCGACTAGCAAACCAACTGTGAGCTTTTGATCCATTGCACGTAACTTGAATTTTAATTCTTTCTGAGTGGTTTTCTGTTTGCCTGAATGAGTTAGAATTTGCATGAGACCTACTCGAGACCACACGATGACACGAGTTCTAGAAGGATAGGGGCACCTAGATTCAGCTACTAAGCCAGATAGCCTACCAAACGATAAATCCACTAGGTTTAGACCCTTGAGCTTGGCATGTTCTTTCGGTTCGATAATACATTACAGCCATTTCCCATTTCTTTCATTCCCCGTTGATCCCCTGTGGTTGTAGTTCTAGATTGACCTACCGGAAGTCGGTTTGTGATAACCTACCTATAGCCATTAAACAGGTGGTCTTAGCTAATATGTCCAGATGTGTAAACCCCTCTAGCAACTAAAAGAAAAATCGGCACAAAGAAAAAAAAAAGTGAAGTAAGAAAAGAAGAAAAACTTCGAAAAATTGAAGAAAAGAAAAATAAGAAAAAGTTCAAAGTGTAGTTCAATAAAACGTTCTTCTCCCTACAAATGGAAGAACGAAGTTAAAAGAAAAGTTCAAAAGAAAGAAAAGGAAAAAAAATTTTGTGCAAAAGAAAAAAAAAAGAATAAGTGCTAGGTTGCTTGAGGGTATCATAGGACGAGCGTTCATTATTCCACCCGTGTTTGGTTAGACGGTAGGAAGTCCATAGATTAGTTCGAGGGAAGTTAGTCGAAAGCTACACCGCACAAAGCCATCATCATTCATTCCCATCATCCATTTCATTATAAACCCGAGTAGTGTAGAATTCATTACGATCCTAGCAGGGAAGTCCTTCTTGACTAGATACTCGTGTTGTCACAGTGGTGGAGATGTGGGCGAAATGTAAACCTATGATAGAATTCGGTAACAGAAAATGATCGAGAGCAGAAACACGTCCTTAAACACAGAGAGTTCCCATTGTACTATATATATCCTGTGTGAGGAGTCTGGTCGGTCAGGTCAAATTCGTGCATAATTGGTTGCTAATTACTTGTCGTGTGCAGTTTATTAGTGAGACCAGGTAGTTTGGCTGATCTGTATGCATGTTAGGTTTCTTGTTCTAGGATCGATCTGTCTAATAATTCATTGTGTTTGATTGAGCTTCAATTTAATCGATCTTATCATTTATGAACATGAGCGTTTCTATTCAGTTTGCTTGAGGACAAGCAAAAGCTTAAGTGTGGGGTATTTGATGACACTTGATTTGACGTGATTATCAGCCTCATTTAAGCGACATTTCTTTGCTTAAGACATGGTTTTTAGGTAGAATAACGAATATTCAATCGATTGCCCTATCTCGTGCCATTTGTGTTACCTTGGCCCGTTTCGGGTCTATTTGATGGTTTTCTAGTGTTTTTGTGTTAGCACAAGTTTTTGCCGTCAAATAGAGTAGCCGTGGACATGTCTAAGGCGTTGGAACCTCGAGGAATCAAACCGGAATCGATCCAAGGAGCCAGTCAAAGTCAAACAAAATCCTGCCCGAGTACAAAGAGATTTTCGCCGAAATTGAGCTTGCATATTCGGCGAAAATATTAGTGCATTCAACTGGTGCCGAGTCAAAGGACATCTTCGGCGAAAACATTGTACTCTTTGGACCGAAAATACAAGGCAGAGAAAGCACTCCGAACACAAAGGAATTTTTACCAAAATTCTTAAGGAATTTTCGGCGAAAATAATACACTAATCCGGATCAGTTAGGGTTAAGTATAAATACTTAACCCGGCGGCCCAAATTGTAGACAATCATAATTCACAAAAACACAACTTTTCGAGATCAGAATCCTCTGAAGTTCTGGAGCGAAGAGCTGGAGTTCGAAGAGCCGGATAGAGATCGTGACGCCATCCCTTCCATCTCGGAGAACCGGAGCTAGGAGTGTAACTTACCAAGATCGAAGTTTGCCAGAGTCGTCTAAATTAGGTTTTTCAGATTCTTTTCTGTTCTTCCTTTGAATGATGAACTCTTTCCTTGTCTTTATTTCTTTTGTAATAATCATGAGTAGCTAAACCCTTTAGAGCTTAGACTAGATGAACCCTAAGTGACCCAGGGCTTTAAAGCGGTCACGGATCGGCGGTGATTAGATTCAAAATTCAATCAGTTCTTTTTCATGTTTGATTCGTTCTTCATTGTTCATGTTTCTTGTCTGGATTGATCACCTAGATTAGATTCTGGTTAAGCTAAGGATAGAAGCGAACGCTCGCCTTACTTTAGAACATCGAATTGAACAATTAACCTTATAATTGGAGTGTGCCTTTCGTAGGAACCGGTTAGGGTTAATTCACTGCAAGAGTAACTCATTAATCACTAGTAATCACACCAATTAATTAAGTCGTTGCGAGAGGCGACCGTACCCAGGCGGCTAGTTAATCTTGGTAGTTAGAACGGATAGAGCGAACGTTCGCCGGTCTTAAACCTAAGGGTAAGGAGTTATGGTGATGTCTTAGTAATTGATTGAATGAGAATCGAAATCCGCTGATCTGTTGATTGCCAATGCTCTGGGGAACGAAGGCGGATTCAAAGTCTAAGTTCGTCTGTCATCCTTGTTTTCAAACCCTAATTTCCAATCTGCTTTAGTTTAATTTGTTTTAATTTTTCTGCATTTCTTAGAAATAGAAGTCGTGGAACTCACACCACGCACAACGTGTTTTCCTTCAAGTATTTTGCTAGTTCTTAAGTAACCAATCATAGAGACCCTCGGAATACGATCTGCTATACGCTTTTCAGCATTATAGTTTTTATTTGGTTGAATCCCGACCAACGACCGGGCGTTCACCAACAAGTAAAGCAGAGTGGGGTTTCAAAGATAGACTAAGGCGGTTGTTCAGACTCGAATCCACGCTAGTTCGGTTAAGATGGATGAAGGAACGCAATCTCAGTTTCAACAGACATGATGACTCAACATTTCTTTGGTAATCTCTACTCAATGTTCAGGCCGTAGAGATTCTATTCTATCAAACCTACAAGATCCTATGGTCAAACTAACTTGCAAATTATCAAGAACAAACAAAGAACGATGAAATGCCACAAGATTATGCAAAGAGATTAGGTCTGTCCAATCCCATGGTCAAGCTATTGGCAGAACCTAACGACCTCCTAAACCCTAGAATGACTCACGTCCATGGTCAGAACGCGAAATCAAAGATGAAACAAATTCTACGAAATGGTCAATCTGCAAATTCTTAGAGCTTCAAATTAGGGTTTAAGAGATATCGCATCTAAGTCTGAATAAACATCGATTAACAAAAACGAGTTAAGACCCCGACATCATCCATTCAAATCCTCACTAACGCTTCATCTAATCTAAAAACCCTAAAGAGTTTAGCTACTCATCGCAACAGAAGAAAACAGAGATACAATGGAAAGGAAAACTAGAGAAGGAGACATCTTACTTCGAAAAAACCTAATTGATGAATCTAAGAAAACTCCCGAGCTAATCCTCGC
Organism: Linum lewisii; assembly: GCA_034768395.1. NCBI lineage: Eukaryota > Viridiplantae > Streptophyta > Magnoliopsida > Malpighiales > Linaceae > Linum > Linum lewisii. Next base: position 50,838,812 of record CM068301.1, on the reverse strand, counting down.
TTCCTCTTGCTCAATCGTCTCTTCAAAACTCCCAAAATCCTCTCTCAAGAGAGTCTGGTTCGCCAAATCATAATGGAGTATCAAGTTATGTTTTTCTGCCTTTTCCATGATTGATAAGTGTTGTAATTTTCGTCAGAGGAAGAAACACGACGTGTTTCTTACAACACACGCCTGTTTCATGTAACACAGGCCGTGTTTCTTCCTCTTTGAAGCAATCCATCAACTTAAATTTGTTGTGCGATATTTCTCGCATCAGGAGACTATGACAAAGTAGAGAGGCCAAAATGTTATTTTCCTTAAAAATTAAAAAATATATATATTTTAGGTACTTGGATCTAGGAGGCCTTGAACCTATATCCAAGTAGCCAAAATATGTATATTAGAAGACCTGAACCGATGTAAAAAAGGAGACCCTAAACCAAAACTTAGGGTAGTCATCACTTTCTTCGCCACTGTGAAGCACCCAACACTGTAGACAGTTACACCTCAACAATTTTTTTACCCAGTAGAAGGCTCCACCCCCGATGACGTTAGTGGTGAAGCAATTTGTGTTCTTAAATATTATTGTAAGTGTTTTGGTGGGTTTTGTTTTGATTTAAAAATGTTTCCTAAGTTTCCTAGTAAGTGATAAAGGTTCACCAAATTCTTTCCTTTCTTAGTTGTTTATACTCTATTCTCTCGATTGGATTGTTCTCCAAATTAGCGATTTTCCTAATTTGTTGCTCCTGTGAATACAAGCTAATTATTCATAAAAAAATACCATGTTTAATTTAATACATATATTTCCGAAGTCCAAAAGGCAAACCCTTAATCCTTTCTATCTTTTCATTTCACTTTTGTTTGTCCACCAAAATGTTAAAAGGCAGCAAGTGTACAAATGAAATCTAATTTTTGTTCTATACGGAAAACTGGTAAATATTTGTATCCAATTCAGTAAATGTACTATATATGTTACCATATATTTAACTGTACATTTTACTTTTTTTTGTTCATTTTGTTTTTTTTTGTTTTTTTTGTTCATTTTGTTTTTTCTGTTCATTTGATGGGTTGCCTTTTTGGCCATTCATTACAAAGTCACCTAATCTACTATATAAACCGTTCATACCAGAGGCCATAACTCACATCTCAAACACGCACAAACTCACTAAAATTCTAAAGCTCAGTCTAAAGAACCAAAACTAAGGTGGTAATCATGGATAAGGGTACAGTGAAGCTGGCTTTCGTCCTTGTCGTTCTCCTAGTTTTTACCGCAGGTATGGCCTAAATCATTTTATCCCAGTAACTCGAACTATTGCAAAATTGTTCAATACTGGTCTTAGTATAAAATTCCTAGTTTACACAGTTTTTTAATGTTAGTTTTATATTATTCATTATTTAACTCGAACTAAAATTAAAATATGTGCAGGTGTGGAGAAGATGGTTGTGGAAGGAAGGTCAACACATGTGGAAGCCGATGTGGATTATGATTATCCTTGCAAAAAATACTGCACTGGATCAAATTGTCACTGTAATAATAAGAATCAATGTGTGTGCGTTGGAAATGAAACGCCTTTGTTGTCTGATGTTGTACCGAGAAATTAGTCTATTTGTGTTTCGAGCTGAAATAAATAAATAAATAAACACACAATGATTTGTTCTTTCATCAAGATGAACTGAATATATTGATGCGAGAAATAACGTACAACAAATCTTAACTTGTTAGAATGCTCTAGCAAGATCGGTTTTTCCTAAGCTCTTTTTGTTCTTTTTTTTGACGAAAAGTTATGTATATTCATCCACGAAGGGGAAGCTCCTTACAATACATTTGAATCGAAAAAAAGTGTACGCCAATTGTAAGATAGAGAATCATTTCTAACTGCTTTTGCCACCATGTCTGCATGCTTGTCTGAATGAAAGCTAGGGAAATTCTGTCATGGGCCAAGAGAATGTCCTTCATGATGAGAAGCCAAGCATAACATTCCCATGGCCATGTCTTTCTGTCTTTCCTAAGAGCATCGACCAAAACAAGGCAATCTGATTTAACTCTGGAGTGGCCTTCTAAGCTAGCTGCGAGTCTCAGAGCCTCCAACAGGGATTTTGCTTCCGCCACAATAGAAGACGAACAATCAAGCTTACCAGCCCTACCATCAGTCACCTGTCCATGGGAGTTCGTAATGACAACCCCATATCCTGCTGAGCCCGAAATAGGGTCGAAAGAGCCATCGTAAAAGAGCACATGATGGTTCTGAACATCTGGCGGTGGACTAGGTACCGTGCTTACCATGGAGGGGGGTTCCGGCGGATCCACATAGATTAGTACCATTTCTCAGTAGGGTCCAATCTGCTACCAACTTTTTCGAATGATAGATAATTTTTTCGTCATTGGGGTTCACATTCCGGAAAATAAATTCATTTCTAGCTCTCCAAATATTCCACAACACGGCAATGAATATGTTGACTTGTACCATCGGGAGATCCTTGCAAGTTCTATAAAACCAAGAAAATAAATCTCCTCCCTCTGCTGGGGAAAGGATGTCTGGGAAAACAGGCCTCCAGACCTCGCTCGCCACGTCACAATGGAATAGGCAGTGGATAACGTCCTCATCACCCCTAGTGCATAAGGGACATAAAGGTGAGGGATTGCATTTTCTAATGGCCATGTTCTTCTTGGTTGCCAGAGCATTTCAGGCCGGCCTCCAAATGAAAAAGGAAAACTTAGGCGGAATAGGGAGACGCCATAGCATTTCCACATATCAGTAGTCCAGTGTCCTCCATTAGCCTCTTGGGTGCTTCTATTGGATGCCCTGAGCACTTGATAAGCTGATTTGACGGTGAAAACTCCTTTTTTATCAAAGTGCCAATTCGATCGATCCCCCTCGTGTGGTGGCCCAATTGGGATTTTCAAAATCTCTCAAACTTCGTCTGGGTTACACGTCGAGCTCATAATCTCAGGATTCCAATTACATTTATCATCTGTAAGCCGCTGACATGCCAAAGTATTTATCGAGACCGTAGAGCTAATTTTAAATCCCGACAAAGTAGGGACCCAAGGGTCAAGTCCCACTCTGATTGAGGATCCATTCACCATATTTTTTCTAGCTCCTTTCATTAAAATGATCCGTGTGTCGCATAAGCTTGACCAGATCCAAGATGGACAACTCCCTTTAGAAGCTTGAAGGAAATCATTATCTTTGAAGTACACCCCTTTCAACAATCTAGCCCAAAGTTGGTTTTTATCCTAGATTAATCTCCACCCTTGTTTCGCTAGAAGAGCAAGATTGAAGGTGTGAAAATCTTTGAATCCAAGGCCTCCCTCGCACTTTGGCTTTGTAAGGATATCACCATTGGCCCAATGTATCGTCTTCTTCGTCGTTGATCCTCCCCAAAAGAACGTTCGGAGTCTTGAGTTCATTTTGTTTGTTAGGTCTTTTGGAAGTAGGAAGCATGACATTATATAAGTAGGAATGCTTTGATAAACCGCTTTTAAAAGGGTCTCTTTTCCTCCATGGGATAGGCATTGACTTTTCCAGGAGTCTCCTATTGCTTCCATTTTAGAAAGAAGGAATTTGAAAACCTCCTTTTTTGGCCCTCCCCATTCTGATGGAACTCCAAGATATTTTCCAAAATCAGTGTTACACGTAAACCTGAGTCCTCTAGATATCTTGTCTTGAAGCGCTTGAGGAGTGTGTCTAGAGAACATAATGGCTGATTTATGTCTATTAATGGTTTGCCCTATGAAATTTTCATAAGCTTCCATCGTCTTCTAAATATGAATGGCCTCAGACACAAAAGCCTCACCGAACAAGATCGTGTCATCCGCGAAGAGTACATGAGTTAGGGTAGGGCATCTGCGGTTTAGTTGGAGTCCTTTCAGTTTTCCTTGTGACATCCCTTTCTCTATGAGGAATGAGAGGGTATTCGTGAGAATAATGAATAGAAAGGGGGATATTGGATCTCATTGGCGAATTCCTCTCGAGGGTTTGAATTTCTCTGTTGGGCTTCCATTCACTAAAACTGAGAATTGTACCGATCTGATACATTCACTAATCCACTTACACCAAGTGTTATTGAAGCCCATAGCCTCCATAATGCTCTCAAGGCCCGTCCAGTCCACCATATCGTAGGCTTTCATCATATCGAGTTTCAACATCATATTCCATTGGAACTTTCCGGCTCTTTTTTTAAAGTGATGTATCACTTCATGGACAATCACTATATTATCCTCCCTTCCTCCTGAGAATGCCGCTTGCATTTCTGACACTATGTCCGGGATCCACTTCTTCAGTCTCGAGGCCATAATCTTAGAGATAATTTTGTAATTGAAGTTACAATAGCTGATTGGTCTGAACTATCCAATGCTTTCTAGATTTGGTGTCTTTGGGATGATGACAATGTGTGTGTCGTTCCACCCTGGAGGCATAGATGAGTTTCTAAAAAAATCTTTAAATTCCTGGCACACTTGTGGACCTATTATATTCCAGTACTTCCTATAGAAATGTCTCGAATACCCGTCCGGACCTGGCGCTTTGTTCGGCCCCATCCCGAAAACTGCCTCTTTGATCTCTTTGTCAGAGACGATACGTGTGAGCTCCTCATTCATCTCTGTTGTGACTACCTTTGGTATGTCTTGTACAATGTTATTTGCCATCCGAGTTTTCGGGTCTTTAAATAAGACCTAAAAGTAGTTGGTAATGTGGTCTTTCAGCCCTCTCTCGTTATCCACCCAACAACCATCATCTCTTTTTAGCCTTGTTATAGTATTTTTATTTTTCTTTGAAGTGTAGAGGCGTGGAAATTTTTTTTGTTACGATCCCCCTGGTTAAGCCAGTTAACTTTCGCTTGTTGTCCCCAGAATAATTCTTCACTGCGCCAGGCCATGTCAAGTTTATATGAAAGGTCTTTTTCTTCTCTAATCACCTCATCGTTTCTTGGTTTGTCGATTAGCTTTCCCAGGTCTTTCTGGAGTCTCTGGATGTCCATCTTGGCGTTTGACACGTTATCACGACTCCATCCTTTTAGCTCATCCTGGAGGGAAATTAGCTTGTCATGGCATGGAACCTCCTTCCTCCAGGTGTTTAAAAGGATATTGTCACATTGGGGGAATTCATACCATCTTCTATCAAATCTAAAGGGTATGTCATGTCGTTTCTCTTTCATAATCAAATTCAAGCGAAGTGGACAGTGATCGGATCCGATCATTGGTTCGTGAAAGAGACGAGCAGTATCAAACTTTCTCCTCCAAGATTGGGTGCAGAGGGCTCTGTCAAGTCGCTCTTTGATGTTTCCATTCCCGACATGGAAATTAGTCCACGTGTACCTCTGCCCCGTGTATCCCAAATCCATAAGTCCATTAGCAGAGGTAAAATCTTTGAACGGTTTGGTGCTTTCATTCCTGAGTGGTAATACTCCCTCTTTTTCAGAGCCGTCGATTGGAGCATTGAAATCTCCCATAATAACCCATGCGTCTTCAGTATCTTCTCGAAGGGAGTTAAGTGTTGTCCAAAGATGTGCACGATCATAAGCATCGTTCGGAGCATGTACAAAAGACAAATAGAATTCCGACGTGCCATTAATATGTAGATCAACAAAATGGTTGCTTGACCCAAGGACATCGATTTTTAAGTTACCTACCCACCATAAAGCTAAACCCCCACTACTCCCTATTGGATCCTTATACCAAAAATTGAGGAATTTTGCCTTTCTTCTTTTTTCTTCTACTACATTTCAAGGATTTCTAGTTTCTGAAATAAAAATGATAGAAGTGCTAAACTTCCTTATGAGGTCGTTTAAATAATTTCCTGTTCGAGGTGGCTCAATTCCTCTACAGTTCCAACATAAGGCTATCATGGCCAACCCGGTGGTTTTCGGGTTACCACCCCCTTTCCAGCATTCTCGAGATCTCTGCTAGATGACTGTCCTTCCTCAAGCTCGTAGCGATGAAACCAACTCCATTGAATGATTGGTTCCATAGGTATATACGAAGAGACATTCCCTAGTTGTTGGCCCATAAAATTTTCCCATGTTCCTTCTTCCAATTTCGTTTCAAAATCATTATTTTGTGTCACTTCTCTAAAGAGAACGCCTGTAGCCTGTTTCCTTTTCTTTGTTGCTGGTCTTTGGACCATTCTCTGTCCTCCATTCCAATTGCCAACTGGGCACATGTTAGTGAAGACCAGGCCTGATTATTATGGCCCAAGTGGGGCATTTGGCTCATAAGCTGATTTCCACCATCTCCTCTTGGGGGCCCAAACAATTAACTTCATCCATCAAATTTCTGGAGTATCTTCTTTGCCCTAAACTCGCCGCCTCCTTCCTTCTTATCTCCATGTCGGCGGCGTCTCCACTACTAGCAAACCCGCCGCCTTGTATCCCTAGTTCCGCATTCATTATATTCGTACCCATACCAAACACAAACCTTGTCGGCTGCTTTCTCATACTGGTAAGGAGCCTTGGAGATTTCCCCAAAAGGGGTCTATCTCATTCCCTTCATCACCATTTCCCCAAAAGAGGATCCATTCCCAGGTAATATAGCCTTGCGTCTTCATCACTGGTTCAGTCAGATCCATCTCTTCTCTAGCCATTGAGTTAGGCAAGGGCGGTTAAAACATAGGAGTTTAGAGGGATAGAGGTTTGTTTGGTTGGTGTGAATAGGCTCAAGCGTCTTCAATCTGTAAGTCTATTTCTTTTGTATACTCTTCATCCTCTTGCTATCAATAAATTCCCTTATTGACAGCTCATGAACTTTGTCTAAAATCCTTACTTTTCTCTGAGTATTCTGCTTGTCATCTCTATTGTGTCTCATCCTCCTTCCTTTCTCATGAAACTTGTACTTAAGAGTAGAAGTAGTATAGGAAGCAGAGGCATGGTTAAAGATTGGGGAAACATTAAATATTCCACCAAGAGATTGGTGAATGGTTCCTCTCATTAACTCCCCACCACCTTTGATTTTGCATTTAATACTCTTTAAAAATGGGATTCCATCCTTCCTCTTACTTTTTTGACTTCTTATAGCATGAATGAAAACGTACAGGGCATAGGTAGGAAAGGGGAAAGCTCCCCTCTTGGCAAGAAACGTCTAGACAGGTGGGAAGAGTCCAAGAGACCGATCCTTGCTGGTTGGAAAAACTTCCGACTTGTTGAAAGATCCATTGAGGATCAAGACAGATTCAAGATGAATCGGTATGAAGCAAAAAGCTTCTTCCAGTTGAGAGAACACTAATGCCATCTCAACGGTCATAAAATTAATAGTCACCTAATGCTATTGAAACGAACCTTTTTTTTCTATTACTCAACAATTATGAATTAAGTTTTTTTTAATGTGTTTTTTAGGCCAGTTTTTGGAAAAGCGACTTGAGAAAAAAAAAGTTCCTCTCGCCAGTTTCCGTTCTTGTAGTCGGCCTTATGGATCCACCGCCCGTCCCTCCCGGAGCTGACCCCCTGGTTCACCGAAAAGGTTACAAAGCGTGCACGCACGGGTATCGATACTAGTGCTGAGAAGAGTTCAGATAGATCTACTCTTAGCCCCAGTCTGAGAGCAGCGTCTTTCAGCGATAAGGTGGCAGGGATCTGGACTAATTACTCAAATGATAATGATCTGTTCATCCTCGGCGATTCTGATGTGGATGAAGAGGACGAAGACCCTCAATGCCCGACGATCCGAGTCCCGCATGATGATAAGGTCAGAGTTCGTCAAAAATTCTCGAATGCCATTATCGTAAGTACTCTCGGACAGAATTTTTCATTCAACTTTATGAGCAGGAAGCTGCCTCAGATGTGGTCCAAGAAAGGTCTAGTCAGAGTCTCCGATGTGGGCTATGGCTTTTATATTGTGAAGTTTGATACGTTGGCTGATTTTGACAGGGCTATGTTTGGTGGTCCTTGGATGATCAACGATCACTACGTTGTTATTGAGGAATGGTGACCTCTTTTTCGTCCAGAGGCAACCCTCCTTACCACACTGAGGGTGTGGGTTCGTCTCCCGGGGTTACCCTTTGAATATTTTGACAGAAATGTACTCAAGATGTTTGGTGATCGAATTGGAAAAACGGTGAGAATCGATCATACGACCCTCAGGCAACAGAGGAAATTTTGCTCGTATCTGTGTGGAAGTTGATCTGTCCAAGCCCCTGCTTTCCAAATACAGGCTTCATCGTAGGGTGAAGAGAATTGAGTATGAAGGTTTACACACCATATGCTACACTTGTGGGTGTTACGGCCATAAAGATGAGATGTGTACGAAAGATCAGGAGGAAGCCAACCTTGAGAATGAGTCGTCTACCTTCATTAATCCCATATTTCAGGGGAGCTCCGACGAAATCAGACCTGAGGTGGAAGAAGATTTCGGGCTGTGGATGCAAGTCAAAAAACATAAACGGAAGCCGAAACAGACATTGCCGGAGAAGGCTGCACCACCATCGAACATCGCTGCTTCGCTGGAGGATGGAAAAGGAAATAGATTCTCGGCATTAATTAAGGAAACTAATGAGAATGATTCGGAGGAGCTAATTGTGGACACAGAGCCGTTGGTGGAAATCCTAAGAGACTTACCCCACGTTGATTCTGCTTTGCTTGATAAGGAAAATTATGACCCAAATCCCTCTAATCAAGTTCAAGTAGTCTCTATCCCCTTGGCTGAGCCTTTTACAACTGTTGTTGTTTCTGAGTTGGTGGAAAAGGCCCTAAAGTCGGATGGGCCTTTTTTCGCAAGCCCAGAACCATGATCGAGAAGGCCGAAGCCCGCTGCCAGCTTCTGCTCAAACGACCTCTCCTGAGCTCCCAGCAGACGGCAAAGGGGTTGGCCCCATTGACCCGGGCCTAAAGAAGTCTCATGTGGCAAGGGTAGTGTCTTCTGATGCTGTCATTCCCAAAGGCCAAGGATCCCCTTCTTCACAGAAGAACAAGCAGTCGGTAGGAAGAGGCGTGAAGACTCCATCTCTGTCGTCTAAATCGACTAAATCCAATTTGGATCCAATGTTAAAGCTCCGAATCTTAATCGCCTGGCGGATGATGGTCCGACAGACATGGAAACGGCCTAATCTATGGCCCCGGTTCTTCGTCTTGAAGGGAGTCTTTCTTTACCCTTTATTAATGATTCCAAATTTCTTTTGCTGGAATTGCTGTGGTGCTGGCCACAAGTCTTTTCTTACTAGTTTTAAGGCTTACTTTAGTTCGTTTAAATTTTTCGTAGCAGTCATTGTGGAGCCGAAGATTAGCAAAGAGAGAGCTGCTAAGGTGATCGAAAAGCTTGGTTTGGGCGCTGCTTTTCAGGTTGATGCCGAAGGCTTCAAGGGAGGAATTTGGGTTATCTGGGACCCAACCTCAGTTTTTCTTAATGTCGTGGATTTTGGAAGTCAGTTTGTTCATCTTGAAGGAAAGTTGGGAGATGGTTCGAAGTATTTTTTCACAGCCGTTTACGCTAGCCCCCGCTCAACACAGAGAGTGCTCCTTTGGGATGATTTGAAGCGCATCTCCTCTAATATGGGTCATCCTTGGATCGTGCTCGGCGACTTTAACTCCATTTTGTCTGCTGAGGACAAAAGGGGAGGCTCTCCGTTCAATCGTAGCTGTAATAAATCATTCATCGACACCGTTGACGTTTGTGGGCTTTCTGATTTGCGGTTTGGGGGACCAAGATTTACTTGGGCAAGGAATGGGGTTCTGGTGCGACTCGACAGAGCCCTTGTGAATTACCAGTGGTTGATTGCTTTCCCCGAGTCTTCAGTCCTTCACTTACACAAACTCAAGTCAGATCACAGGCCTATCCTTGTTCGTCCAATCTCTCAGGTGTTTTCCTCCAATACTAAGCCCTTCCGTTTCCTTTCAGCTTGGTTTACTCACCCTAGTTTTCATTTTCTCTTATCAAAAAAATGGTTGAAGGGCCATGAGTTACCCTTTGCTTTGAATAGTCTGTCTGCTGATCTCTGCAGTTGGAACAAACAGGTGTTTGGAAATATATTCCGTAGAAAGAAAAGACTCACGGAAGAGCTCACGAAGGCTGAAGAGAAAACTGCTTCCAACCCGAATGCTTTCAATAGATTAGAGGAGGATAAATCTCGGAAGAAGTTAGAAACGTGCTCTGGCAGGAAGAAGCTCTCTGGCTTTAAAAATCCAGGTGTAAATGGGTCGTGGAGGGCGATAGGAATACAAAGTTTTTTCATATGGCTACTGTCAAGCGAAGGGCTGCAAATATGATTACTCGTCTTAAGGACACGGATGGGGAGTGGGTTGAGAATCAACATGAGCTTATGACCCTTGCTACGAACTATTTTGCGAACTTCTATCAGTCAAGTGGCATTTCCTCCACTCGCTTACATGGTTTCTCGGCGAGTATCTCCCAAAGAGAAGGGGAGGCGTTGTCGAGGAATTTAACGCATGATGAAGTCTGGAGTGCCATTAAGAATATGGGGCCTTTGAAAGCCCCCGGAAAAGATGGTTTTAATCCTGCCTTCTATCAACAGTGCTGGAAGACGGTTGGGATTGACTTTGTTGACTTCGTCACCAGCTGTTTCAGGAATCCGGAGAAGGTTGAAGGGATTAATGAGACTCTCTTGACTCTCATCTTGAAGGTTCCAAATCCGACGTCTATGGTTGACTTTAGGCTGATTAGTCTCTACAATGTGGTCTACAAAACCCTGAAAAAATGCATTGCCAACCGCATTAAGGGTTTATGGATAAGCTTACTCACCCCTCCCAGACTAGTTTTGTGCCGAGTAGACATATCACTGACAACATCGTGATTATTCAAGAAGCTGTTCATTCTTTAAGAGCAAAAAGGAAGGGCATTCCTCAAATGATTGTGAAGGTCGACCTTTCTAAAGCTTATGATAAAATTGAGTGGAATTTCGTGGATGACTCTCTTCTTCATGTGGGCTTCCCGGATAAGCTTCGTGAGGTTATTATGCGATGCATCTCTTTGCCGAAGTTTCAAGTGCTCTGGAATGGTAATTGTTCTGAGAGTTTCAACCCCTCTCGAGGCCTGAGACAAGGATGCCCCCTCTCGCCGTATTTGTTTACTCTATGTATCGAACGACTTAGCAAAATGATCGGTTCAGCTGTGACTTTTAAGTACTGGAAGCCGGTTCAACAAGTTAGGAATGGCGAGCCTTTCTCTCACATGTTTTTTGCAGATGATTTGGTTTTCCTGGGTCAAGCTTCCTGGATCAGGCTAGGGTTATGATGGATATTATTGATCGTTTCTGCAAAGCTTCAGGTCAAAGCATTAACAAGGAGAAGTCTCGTGTCTTCTTCTCCTCGGGAGTGAATAGGAACCTTTCCAGGGAGATTACGTCTGTTATGGGGATTTCTGCCACTCAAGACATAGGTCGTTATTTGGGTGTTTCTATCCTGGATGGGCGGGTTAAATGCTCGACGTATGAGTTCATCCTATTTAGAATGGATAACAAGTTGGTGGTTGGAAGGCAACAACCTTTCCTTGGCCGGCAGAGTTACTTTGGCTTCCTCAGTTCTTAATACTATCCCTTCTTATGTTATGCAAACTTCTCTATTGCCAGCTTCCATCTGCGATGAAATTGATCGTAAAATCCGGAACTTCATTTGGGGAAATACGGACGGTGGCAGAAAGATTCATAATATTAATTGGGATACTGTTTCTAGTCCTATGAGCGTGGGAGGTTTGGGATTGAGAAGTGCTCGAGAGCTCAATAGAGCTTTTATGATGAAACTTGTTTGGGGTATGTTATCTCGGAAAAACGAGTTGTGGGTTAAAGTTTTTCTTCCAAGTATCTCAAAAAGTCGGCAGGGGGTCTCATTCTTGCTAGAAAGAGAGGTTTTTCGGCCATCTGGAGGGGAATGATGAAAGTTTGGGAGTCTGTCCAGAACGGAATTCAATGGAGTATTCGCAATGGAAAAAACACGAGGTTTTGGATGGATCAGTGGTTGGATAGCGGCATTCTTTTGATCGATCATGCTAACAATCTTCAACAAGTTGACCCGACCTTAATGGTGGCGGACTGCTGTGATAATGATGGAGGTTGGGATCTGAACTTTTTGTCTCTTTCTCTACCGTCTAACATTATTATGCAGGTCTTGGGAATGAATCCCCCAAACCAAAATCTTGGAGACGACTCTATGGTTTGGGGATTGGAAGCTAAGGGCAATTTTTCTATCAAGACAACCTATCTTCTTCTAAAGGACATTAATGTGGATGAAACCTCTTTGAGCTGGAGGTATGTTTGGAATTGGAAAGGCCCAAACAAAGTGAAACACTTTATCTGGCTTGCCTCGCATAATCGTCTCATGACGAATGAGGAGCGACACCACCGTCATCTCACAAACCAGGTCAGTTGTACTCGTTATTCCTTGGCATCTGAATCCATTGAACATGTTATTCGCGCTTGCCCGTTTGCAGTGCCGGTTTGGAACGCAGTCCTCCCTTTGGCCATCTCGCAGCTGGATGGACGCTTACCCTTTGCTGAATGGTGGCGCAAAAACCTGGAGAACAAGAAGTGCAGCACACCTTTTGGTATTACGGCATGGATGCTATGGAAAAACGGAATCTCCTTATTTTCGAAAACAAGAGACAACCAGCTTCCTTTGTGGCGGAGCAGTGTAGGTTTTGGACCGATCTTGTACTCACGAGCTGGAAGACCAACCAACTGGAGACCCAGTTGGTTGCGTGGCGGCCGGGAGAGGAAGGTTGGTCAACTTTGAACACTGATGGGTCTCGCTATAGCGGCAGTTCTACGACAGCAATCGGTGGCTTAATCAGAGATGCTAGAGGGAGTTTCATTCGGGCTTACAGCGCCAATATCGGGGACTTCTCAATTACCAGAGCTGAGATCAGAGCTATCGTTGAGGGAACTAAGCTGGTGTGGTCTTTAGGGATTAGGAAGCTTAACATTCAATCGGATTCTTCTACTGCTATCTCGCTTCTGTCCACGGATGAGGATGTCAACCACAGTCATGCTTCATTGGTGTTTAATTCAAAGAGCTTCGATCAAGACAATGGGACATCACTTTCACTCATGTGTTTAGAGAAGCTAATTATGCACGGATTACTTGGCGAATTTAGGTCATAGTCTGAGTTTTGGTATTCATGTGTTTTCTGTAGCTGATGCTACGTTATGTTATTGGCTCAAGTACGACCTCATCGGGGTCGCTATGCCACATTTGACTCTTATTAATAATTAATTCGGGACCTCGGTCCCTCTTTTTCACCAAAAAAATGAATTAATTTTTTTTCGGGGTTTCAAAGGTTTGGAATTGGTTTAGGTTGTGATCTAATTAACTAAGAATGCAAAGAAAAACAAGTAAACAAGTAGGGGGTTTCGAAGAATGACTAAGATGTTTGTCCAGACTCGAATTCGCTCTAGCTCGATTAAGACGGATAGATGCAATGCGCAATTTTGGTTTAACAGACTTGATGACTCGACACTTTCTTGGTTAATCTTTAATTCATGGTCTGTTCGTAAAGATACTATCCTTTCAAACCTACAAGTTCATATGGTCAAGCTAACTTGCAAGTTGTCAAAAGGTGTTCGATAAAATGTCAAAAGATAATGCAAACCCGATTTCCCCTTCCAAATTCGTAGCTCTTGCCTTCTGACCAGCAAACTTGGCAGCAAAACAGTCCAATAAAAGAATAAAGATCAGTCTCCTTGTCGCTAAGAATCCACAGGAAGAAGCGGCGACTTAATTCGACCTCTGTAGCTCCCGGAATTAAGGTTTGAAGTTCACTGCAGCTTAGTTCGTCTGTGAGGTTTTCAGAGAGAGAAAGGGAGATAAAAGTTGAAGAAATCCATCAAAACCTGTCATTTTATCTTCAGGGGCTGATACACGACTGATGCGTAAATTAATGCACACAGTTTTACTCGATGGATTTCTCCAAAGTGATCGTTTTTCCCTAGGGTCTTTCTGTTTTTATTACTCAACAATTGTGAAATAAGCTATTCGGGGTATTTGTCGTTTGGTTTGTTTTGAATTGGTTTATAAAATGATTATCTAAGAACGCAATAAGAACTATTAAAGCAGAGTGGGGTTTCAAAGATAGACTAAGGCGGTTGTTCAAACTCGAATCCGCGCTAGTTCGGTTAAGATGGATGAAGCAATGCAATCTCAGTTTCAACAGACATGATGACTCGACATTTCTTTGGTAATCTCTACTCCATGTTCAGGCCGTAGAGATTCTGTTCTATCAAACCTACAAGATCCTATGGTCAAACTAACTTGCAAATTATTAAAAACAAACAAAGAATGATGAAATGCCACAAGATCATGCAAAGAGATTAGGTCTGTCCAATCCAATGGTCAAGCTATTGGCAGAACCTAACGACCTCCTAAACCCTAGAATGACTCACGTCCATGGTCAGAACCGCGAGATCAAAGATGAAACGAATTCTACGAAATGGTCAATCTGCAAATTCTTAGAGCTTCAAATTACGGTTTAAGAGATATCGCATCTAAGTCTGAATAAACATCGATTAACAAAAACGAGTTAAAAATCCGACATCATCCATTCAAATCCTCACTAACGCTTCATCAAATCTAAACAACCCTAAAGAGTTTAGCTACTCATCGCAACAGAAGAAAATAAAGATACAATGGAAAGGAAAACTAGAGAAGAAGACATCTTACTTCGAGAAAACCTAATCTTGATGAATCTAAGAAACTCCCGAGCTAATCCTCGCTTCCTCTTGCTCAATTGTCTCTTTAAAATCCCAAATCCTCTCTCAAGAGTGTCTGGTTCGCCGAAATCAGAATGGAGTATCAAGGTTATGTTTTTCTCCCTTTTCCATGATTGATAAGTGCTGTAATTTTTCGTTAGAGGAAGAAACACGGCGTGTTTCTTACAACACACGCCGTGGTTTCATGTAACACAAGCCATGTTTCTTCCTCTTTGAAGCAATCCATTCGACGAAAATTTGTTGTGCGATATTTCTCGCATTAGGAGACTATGACAAAGTAGAGAGGGCCAAAATGTTATTTTCCTTAAAAATTAAAAAATATATTTTTAGGTACTTGGATCTAGGAGGCGTTGAACCTATATCTAAGTAGCTAAAATATGTATATTAGAAGACCCTGAACCGATGTAAGAAAAGGAGACCCTAAACCAAAACTTAGGCAGTCATCACTTTCTTCGCCATTGTGAAGCACCCAACACTGTAGACAGTTACACCTCAACAAATTTTTACCCAGTAGAAGGCTCCACCCCCGACGACGTTAGTGGTGAAGCGATTTGTGTTCTTAATTATTATTGTAAGTGTTTTGGTGGGTTTTGTTTTGATTTAAAAATGTTTCCTAAGTTTCCTAGTAAAGCGATAAAGGTTCACCAAATTCTTTCCTTTCCGAGTTGTTTATACTCTATTCTCTCGATTGGATTGTTCTCCAAATTAGCGATTTCCTAATTTGTTGCCCTGTGAATAAAAGCTAATTATTCATAAAAAAATACCATGTTTAATTTAATACATATATTTCCAAATCCCAAAAAGCAAACCCTTAATCCTTTCTATCTTTCCAATTCACTTTTGTTTATCCACGAAAATGTTAAAAGGCACCAATTGTACAAATGAAATCTAATTCTTGTTCTATACGGAAAACTGATAAATATTTGTATCCAATTCAGTAAATGTATTGTATATGTTACCATATATTTAACTGTACATTTTACTTTTTTTTGTTCATTTTGTTTTTTCTGTTCATTTGATGGGTTGCCTTTTTGGCCATTCATTACAAAGTCACCTAATCTACTATATAAACCATTCATACCAGAGGCCATAACTCACATCTCAAACACACACAAACTCACTAAAATTCTAAAGCTCAGTCTAAAAAACCAAAACTAAGGTGGTAATCATGGATAAGGGTATAGTGAAGCTGGCTTTCGTCCTTGTCGTTCTCCTAGTTTTTACTGAGGTATGGCCTAAATCATTTTATCTCAGTAACTCGAACTATTGCAAAATGGTTCAATACTGGTCTTAGAATAAAATTCCTAGTTTACTGATAAAGCTGCAGAACAGTGATCAAATACTACCAAGCTAGAAAGCTAGGGTAGATCGTATTCCACGGGTCTTCTATGATCGACTACTCAAATAAGATGGAAAATTACTTGGATTTAGACACTTCGTGCATGGTGTGAGTTCCACGACTTCTAATTCTAAGAAATGCAGAAAAATTAAAAATTGAAACTAAGACAGATTGGAAATTGGTTGATTAAAATAGAGATAACAGACGAACTTAGACTCTGAATTCCCCTTCGTTCCCCAGAGCATTGGCAATCAACAGATCAGCGGATTTCGATTCTCATTCAATCAATTCTAAGACACCACCATAACTCCTTACCCTTAGGTTTAAGACCGGCGAATGTTCGCTCTATCCGTTCTAGCTACCAAGATTAATTAGTCGCCCGGGTACGGTCGCCTCTCGCAACGACTTAACTTAACTGGTGGAATTACTAACGATTTATGAGTTACTCTTGCAGTGGATTAACCCTAACCGGTTCCTACGAAAGGCACGCTCCAATTATAAGGTTAATTGTTCAATTTGATGTTCTAAAGTAAGGCGAGCATTCGCTTCTATCCTTAGCTTAACAAGAATCTAATCTAGGTGATCAATCCAGACAAGAAACATGCACAATGAAGAACAAACCAAACATGAAAGAGAAACTGATTGAACTTTGAATCTAATCACCGCCGATCCGTGACCGCTTTATAAGCCCTGGGTCACTTTAGGGTTCATCTAGTCTAAGCTCTAAGAGTTTAGCTACACATATTCATCACAAAAGAATCAAAGACAAAGAAAGAGTTCATCATCCAGAGGAAGAACAGAAAAGAATCTGAAAAACCTAATTAAGACGACTCCGGCAGACTTCGATCTTCGGTAAACTGCAATCCTAGCTCCGAGTCTTCGAGATGGAAGGGATGGCGTTACGATCTCTTTCCGGCTCTTCAAACTCTAAACTCTCTACTCTAGAATTCAGAGGATTCTCTAAATTCTGATGTATTATGAGGTATGAAAAGTATCAAAAGTCTCTTTTATTTGGGCCGCCGGTTAAGTATTTATACTTAACCCTAATACAAGCCAGATTTTAACTGATATTTTCGCCGAAAATACTAAAATTCTCCTGTGAATGGATGGTCCGCCGGCTGATTTCTCCTGTGAATTTCGGTCCCATAGTTTTCGGTCGAAAACTTAACATTTTCGCCAAAAACTTTGTTGATGAGCATCGCCGATTTGTACTGATATTTTTGCCGAAAACGCTGAGGTATTTTCGACGAAAATTCCTTTGTAAACTGAGGCAGGAATTGTTTCGACTTGATTGGCTCCTGGGATCGATTCCTGTGCAATTCCTCGAGGTTCCAACGCCTTAGACACGTCCTTGGCTACTTTATTTGATGGCAAAAACCTTGCTAACATAAAAACACTAGAAAACCATCAAATAGACCCGAAACGGGCCAAGGTAACACAAATGGCACGAGATAGGGCAATCGATTGAATATTCGCTATTCTACCCTAAAAACCATGTCTTAAGCAAGGAAATGTCGCTTAAATGAGGCTGATAATCACGTCAAATCGAGTGTCATCAAAATACCCCACACTTAAGCTTTTGCTTGTCCTCAAGCAAACTGAATAGAAACGCTCATGTTCACAAATGATAAGATCGATTAAATTGGAGTTCAATCAAACACAATGAATTATTAGACAGATAGATCCTAGAACAAGAAACCTAACATGTATACTGATCAGCCAAACTACCTGGTCTCACTAATAATCTGCACACGACAAGTAGTAGCAACCAATTATGCACGAATTTGACCTGACCGACCAGACTCCTGACACAGGATATATTTAGTATAATGGAAACTCTCACTCTCTGTGTTTAAGGACGTGTTTCTGCTCTCAATCATTTTCTGTTACTGAATTCTGTCATAAGTTTGCATTTCGACCACATCTCCACCACTGTGATAACACGACTACTAGTCAAGAAGGACTTCCCTGCTAGGACGGTAATGAATTCTACACTACAAGGGTTTATGATGCGATGGATGATGGGAATGTATGATGATGGCTTTGTGCGGTGTAGCTTTCGACTAATTTCCCTCGAATCTAGCCTATGGCTTCCTACCGTCTAACCAGACACGGGTGGAATAATGAACGCTCGTCCTATGACACCCTCAAGCAACCTAGCACTTATTATTTTTCTTTACACAATTTTTTTTTCTGAACTTTTCTTTTGACTTCGTTCTTCAATTTGTAGGGAGAAGAACGTTTTATTGAACTAAAACTTTGAAACCTTTTTGGCTTTTCTGATTTTTCTTCTTTTCATTTTATTTCGAAACTTGCTTCTTTTCTTCTTTTTTTATTTTCTTTTTTTTTCTTTTGTGCCGATTTTTCTTTTAGTTGCTAGAGGTGTTTACACGTCTGGACATAATAGCTAAGACCACCTGTTTAATGGCTATAGGCAGGTTACCACAAACAGACTTTCGGTAGGTCAATCTAGAACTACAACCACAGGGGATCAACGGGGAATGAAAGAATGGGAAATGGCTGTAATGTATATCGAACCGAAAGAATAGGCCAAGCTCAAGGGTCTACACCTAATGGATTTTATCGTTTAGGTAGGCTATCTGGCTTAGTAGCTGAATCTAGGTGCCCCTATCATTCTAGAACTCGTGTCATCGTGTGGTCTCGAGTAGGTCTCATGCAAATTCTAACTCATTCAAGCAAACAGAAAACCACTCAAAAAGAATTGAAATTGCAAGTTACGTGCAATGGATCAAAACTCATAGTTGGTTTGCTAGTCGGATTCGGTCATTTTCATGCAATCAAGGCTACAAACTAAAGTATGATTTTTTAAAAATTCTGTTCTGACCAGGCGATTTAGCATCAAAGCACTCAAGTTGGTTCTCAAGTTCTAGATTAAGTAGTCTAAGCATCATTATGAAAGTTTGAACAACAACTTAACATCAAAAATCAAGAACTGAGCCATTCTAATGCTAGAGAGACTGGAATGGAATCACGAAGCACACAGAAAACACAATCAAGGGCAATCAAGTTCATGCAAGGTTCTCTCGCATCCTACCCCACACTTAAATCAGACTGTGTCCTCACAGGACTAATTCTAGAGTTCAGAGTGAAGTAGAAGAACCTGGACCGAGATGGTTGGTGTAGGGGATGAGCACGGGTCCTCGGAGCGGAGGGAATCTACCGAAGCGAAGCAAAGGGAATCTCCCTACTGCCTACAAAACAAAAACAAATGAAACATAAAAAGGAAACTGGGACAAGTTTCCCGGATCCACACAGAAAAAAGTTGGATCGAAATCCAAAAAGAATAAATAAAAAGAAGGGACAAGGAAAAGGACACCACCTGATCATGGCTGGTCAGGGGCGCCGGGAGGTGGAAAGTGGAGGAATTCGCCGAGCTGACGTTGCCACTCCATCTGTGCCTCATACCGCCTATCAGCGCAGTGCATATGCTGCTGCATAATAGTCCATCTCGCCTCTTGAGTGGCGTTGTCGGTGATGCGCCACTCCTGCAGTCGCTCATACAGCTCACCAATGTCCGCGGGGTGCGGTCGGTGCTGAGGGTGAGGCCCTGGTATGGATCTGGAATGTGCGGCGGCGGCTGGTGTGCATACCCTGCCTGATGATGTGGTGAGGGTATATGGTCATGAAACTCTGGCTGCGGCTGGGGCTGCTCCTGCTCAGAATCATCTTATTCCTCTGACTCGTCCTCGTCTTCGAGAGGAGGATCCGCTGCTACCAGGGGGCTGATGTCCAGATCGAGGTTGTACTCGACCGCCAAATCGCCTCCAGCGGTGCGTACTCTGCGGCGTGGGATGTCCGGGCCATATCTCAGGAGTGAGCGGGGGTGACCTGATCTTGAGTCTTCTTGCGGAGTAGGCGAGCAAGCACCCATTCGGGATGAAGTGGGTATCGCTCCCGGATGGCGCGAAGAAGAAGAAGCTCGTCCTTGCTGATATGGTGGCGGTCCTTCTCTGGAGCATATAAAAGCGATCTACGCCAAACCATATGAATGTATCTAAAGAAAGGGTGAGAGATCAACTTAACTGAGTTATGGTCCCTGAGGCGATCGCCGGCACTCCAGTCATGTGGCTCCAGAGCACATGGTACTCCTCGTCGTCATCGTCGTCCCAGCCAAAAGTGATGACCGTGGTAATGCTCGTAGGGGATGCCTAGATGAGCTACAAATTCATCATATGTGAGCTCCCTGTGCACCCCGCCTAGATAGAAGGTAACAACCTTCCTGTGCTGCCTCCTCTTGTGCTCGTCCAGCTCGAATGTCGCCCAAAACTCCTGGAAAGCGATGTCTGGGAAGTTGGCGGCAGAGCGTGGTCAGCTCCAGCAGGCCGCATGGGTCAGTGCATCGAGCACGTTCCGGTACCAGTCATCATCGTGCTCTGAGAGCGACTCCATGGAAAGAGTGCGAACATCAGCTCCACGGGTGTTCTCAAATCGCTGGTAGCGTGCAAAGTAGTGATGGGGAAGGCGAGCAACGGTGCGGTGATACCCAGCACGGTCAGGGAAAGCTGGTGGAGGGCCCTGAACGGCGGGTGTGACGGGAGCGGGGGCTCCGGAGCTCGAGGCACCATCAAGTCGTGCCTTGGTCCTGCGCTCAAAAGTGGTGTTCCTAAACAAGAAAACAAACCCAATTAGTCAAACTAAATCCCTACCTCACACTTAGTCGAAAAACTCAATTTCACAGAGAAATGAGGAAAACCGAGTGGGGGTAAGCAAAGCAGATTAACCGGTAATCACGAACAGTAAAATACATGCTTCGGAACAGCCAGAATGGAATTAGTACAATCAGAGTTCATAAGTCAAACCGACATTTCAAAAAGTCAACAGAATAGAACATTGAACCCTAATTATGGCAAGACTATCACAAATCGGAGGATGACGGTATAATATGATCTCAGATGGCAAACACAATGATCTGAACGAGAATGAGCACATAGGGAAGCCAAATGATCAAAAATAGTTCATGGTCAAACCGACATTTCTCAAAAGTCAACCTCACAAGGAATAGGACTTAGGCATAGCAACACATGATCAAACGATATAACATTTAAGCACGATACTCCCTAAGCATGCTAGAACAGTTCAACAAGTTCAGCTAACCTACTTCACACGAAATAAGTCGGCACGCAAATCGAGGCAAACTAAAAAGTCAACTGAAAGTCAACCCTGACAAAATTCAGCATCCAATATGTCAAAAGATTCACAATGGAAAGTTCTACAACTTACCTTGAAGCCATGGATGCTAAAAATGAACGAATTGGGAGAAATCGGAGAAAAATCGCAAGTTTTATGGTTTGGGTGAACTGGAGCTGCAGAGCTCCGATTCGGCTGTTCTAGGGCTTAAAATGATCGGAAAAAGGAGGGGAAGGGAGCGGCGGCGACGGCGATGGAAGGTGGCGGTCGGCAGGGTTTGATAAAACAGGGGGAGGTTTTCGGTTTTTGTTTCGAAAATGAAGTGAGGAAAGAGAGGGCTGAAATCCGGATTTTAAAGTGAATAGTTGGTTGATTTTCAAAGAAATTTTCGGCGAAAATAAGTGCAAGTTTTGCCGAAAATTCTAGTTAAAAAGTACTGCCGGTTTTCAAAAGAAATTTTCGCCAAAAATATTAATACATTTTCGCCGAAAATGTGAAACAGGAACGTTTGGAAAACTCTGTGGGATTTCAAAGAGAATTTTCTGCCGAAAATATGGGTTGTTTTCGCCGAAAATATTGAACTCTACGATTGAAAATATTTTCGCAATCCCGACAGACTTCAGAAAATCACAGTTAAATTCACAAAAATCGAAAGACCTCAAACGACTTGCAACTGACATTATGACACACTAGACAACACACGAAAAATATGAAATCAAACAAACTAACACTTTTGGCTCCCCCGAACCGACTCTAAAATACTAAGGTTGACACAAATCAAAAACTGACTCCAGCCGTGGGTTGCCTCCCACGAAGCGCTCTTTTATTAACGTCCTTGAGCTGGACGATACCTGGACGGTATTATGAGACATCCCAACTTAGATTCTCCTTAATGCTAGCATTGAAGTTCATAAAGTAGAGCTTCGGGGCTTCTCCGGTGAGCATGAATTTCTTCCGTTCGCGTGTAGGAGCTTGGTACGTCCGTCGTGAAGGTGGTCAGTGATTGTGAAGGGTCCGAACAGTTCTGTCAAAGGATCATCTTCTACAAGGAAGACAGTGGATGGAATAAGAACGATCGGCTCCTTCTTCTCTTTAACCTCCGGCTGATATCACCAGGATCGGTGATCGTCAGTATTTCCTTAGAAGAGGCTTTCAGTTCCTTCTTCTTTGGCGATTTTGGAGAAACAGATTTCGGTTTCTGCACGGTAATCTGCCCAGCACCTGCAACAGGAATTGATCTAGGCACACTAGAAGAGACATAGTAACGGAGTTGACCGGAGTCAACTCCACAGTTTCAACAGCTAAACAATGAAATTCTTCACTTTTAGGATTATATTTCATTCCTTCTTTAAGGCGGAACGTGACAGTTTCTTTACCAACTCTCAAAGTTAAAGAACCATTTGGAACGTTAATTTGCATTCCAGTAGTAGCCATGAAAGGTCGTCCTATGAGAATGGTAGAATCATCCTTACTAGTGTCAATGATAACAAAGTCAGCTAAGAACGTGAAAGGACCACACTTAGTAACAACGTCTTTGATTTCTCCCCTAGGGATTTTAAGTGATCTATCAGCAAAGATAAGTTGCATACTAGGCGGTTCAAGTTCTCCGAGGTTCAATTTTTCATATAGACTCATAGGCATAACATTAACAGAAGCGCCAAGATCAACCAAACAACGCTCTATCTCAATATCATTAATGACAAGAGGTAGAGTGAAAGAACCAGGATCAGAGCACTTAGCTGGATATGGAGAGGAAGGTTTCTTAATACGAGCATCAGGATATCCTTCTTTATTCCCCTTCATGCCAGTCTCGATCCTTGCATTTGGCAGCAGTGCTCTTGGAAAAGGAGGCTTCACGACGTACGGTGCAAGAGAGGATCTTCCTCCTTAGGCGCCACTTGTAGTGCTTCCTTCTTCTCTGGAGATTTAGCGATCCTGCGTAAAACAGCACAAGCATCAGCAGATAAACTTGTAAATTTTTGAGCGGTTACCATCTTGGCTTGCTCCTTTCTCGGATTCGGCTTTGTCTGGCTCGGAAGTTGGCCAAATGGTCGACCAGATGCTAGCATGCTCGAGATGTTGTTCACAACTTGCTCAATTCTTTGACCGGCTGCGATCTGTTCTTGATTGAGAAGAGCTTGAGCTTTAAATTGACTGTCATGATCGTCGAGTCTGGTGATGATCTGACTAAGCTTCTTATCCAGGCACTGACATTGTTTTCCTTCTGGTACTGCTGCCCTGGATAGGTGTTATTCAAATATTGATTCTGGCGATTGCCAGGAGCAGTTCCATAGTTACCCGGATTGCAGTGCAGCGGCTGGTAGACACCTGCCGGCGGATGGTTAGACTTCTGATCCTGAGCTGGACCAGCCGGGTGGTTATTCTAGTTCTGGTTATGGTTGGCGCCAGCATTGTAGGGAGGTCGTCCTTGATAGTTCCCTTGCTGCCTGAAGTTGCGGTAGCCAGCATAACCATTCTGATTATTAACGAAGCCTTGTTGAACGAAGTTTACCTCTTCGGTGGACCAGACTTCAGTCTTACCAAAATTATGGCAACGACCTCCGTTATGTGCGCAAGCTCCACAACATTCGCAATCGGCAACATAGACAGAAGCTGCCGGCAGTTTAACTGGTGTGGTAGACTTCTTCAAATGCTTCTCTACTTCTGCCTTGATAGCTGCTTCAAGATCGAGCTTGCCCCTTGATCCTTCAGATTGTCGTTCCCAGTTTCTTGACTTGGAGGCACAGTTTGCGAAGTGAAGAAAAGCAGCTTCAGGTGTGAGCGTAGTGCAATCCCCTTCAACTAGAGAATTGACCCACTTGGCAGATTCTTCTCAAGACCTCGAGCAAAGATTTCAGCTAATTGCCTCTGCTCGAACCCATGATGAGGGCAGTTGTAGAGGAGTTCTTGGAATCGATTCCAAGTATCATATAAGCTTTCTCCTTCTTTCTGGGAGAACCTGGCAATGCTGTCATTGATGGCTGTTGTTCTGGCAGGAGGAAAGTATTCTTCAACGAAGTCCTGAGCCAGAGTATCCCAATTAGTGTAATATCCAGGTGGTTTGCCAGTAAGCCACCTCTTAGCGGGCCCTTCAGAGAGAACGGGAAAGCTCTCAAAACAAAGAGTATTATTGTCGAGGTTTCCGTTCTTGAAAGTGCTGCAGAGATCAAGGAAATCCGCAAGATGAGTGCACGGATTGTCTAGGGGCCTGCCTTCGAACTGTAGATCCCTAGAGAACATAGTCAAGAATGGAATCTTGATCTCATAGTCAGGATCTCCTTCAATGCGCGGTACGGCAATGGCAGATCGAACGCTAGTCGCGCTCGGCTTGTTTTAATCGCTAGGCTTTTCTGTGCAGGCGGCGGTGGTGGTTGATTTCGCCTGGTGATGGTGGTGGTGGTAATTGATCAGCCATGGTAGGAGATGGAGGAGGTGAAAAGTGACTCGGTGTATGAAATGGATGTAGGTGACGGTAAGGGTGAAGATGAGGGACTCTCCATCAGTTCCTCAATCTTAATCGGTAGTGACAGGTGGAGGTGGATTGGTTCTGCTTCTCCTTGGAATCTGTGATTGTCGAGGTTGAGCAGAACTGCTTGGTCTCTCTGTACTCTTAGCCTTGTCGGTTTGAGAGCGAGTCCAAGGGCGGCGATGCATACACCTGTGAACAACCTACAAATAACAAAAACAAACAAAAACCAGTGTAAAATCAAAGTGGGTGGAAAAGTGAAAGATGGAAAATAGAAGAATAAATTGCCAGTTCTTCTTTCAAACAATCAAAAGAAGTCCCGTTAACGGCGCCAATTTGATAAAGCTGCAGAACAGTGATCAAATACTACCAAGCTAGAAAGCTAGGGTAGATCGTATTCCACGGGTCTTCTATGATCGACTACTCAAATAAGCTGGCAAATTACTCGGATTTAGACACTTTGTGCGTGGTCTGAGTTCCACGACTTCTAATTCTAAGAAATGCAGAAAAATTAAAAATTGAAACTAAAGACAGATTGGAAATTGGTTGATTAAAACAGAGATAACAGACGAACTTAGACTCTGAATCCCCCTTCGTTCCCCAGAGCATTGGCAATCAACAGATCGGCGGATTTCGATTCTCATTCAATCAATTCTAAAACACCACCATAACTCCTTACCCTTAGGTTTAAGACCGGCGAACGTTCGCTCTATCCGTTCTAGCTACCAAGATTAATTAGTCGCCCGGGTACGGTCGCCTCTCGCAACGACTTAACTTAACTGGTGGAATTACTAACGATTTATGAGTTACTCTTGCAGTGGATTAACCCTAACTGGTTCCTACGAAAGGCACCCTCCAATTATAAGGTTAATTGTTCAATTTGATGTTCTAAAGTAAGGCGAGTGTTCGCTTCTATCCTTAGCTTAACAAGAATCTAATCTAGGTGATCAATCTAGACAAGAAACATGCACAATGAAGAACAAACCAAAACTTCGAATCTAATCACCGCCGATCCGTGACCGCTTTAAAGCCCTGGGTCACTTAGGGTTCATCTAGTCTAAGCTCTAAGAGTTTAGCTACACATATTCATCACAAAAGAATCAAAGACAAAGAAAGAGTTCATCATCCAGAGAAAGAACAGAAAAGAATCTGAAAAACCTAATTAAGACGACTCTGGCAGACTTCGATCTTCGGTAAACTGCAATCCTAGCTGCGAGTCTTCGAGATAAAAGGGATGGCGTCACGATCTCTTTCCGGCTCTTCAAACTCTAAACTCTCTGCTCCAGAACTTCAGAGGATTCTCTAAATTCTGATGTATTATGAGTTATGAAAAGTATCAAAAGTCTCTTTTATTTTGGGCCGCCGGTTAAGTATTTATACTTAACCCTAATACGGCCGGATTTTGCCGAAAATACTGAAGAATTTTCGGCGAAAATTCCTTTGTAAATGGATGGTCCACCGGCTTATTTCTCCTGTGAATTTTGGTCCCATAGTTTTCGGTCGAAAACTTAACATTTTCGCCGAAAACTTCTGTTGATGAGCATCGCCAATTTGTACTGATATTTTCG
Source organism: Linum lewisii (assembly GCA_034768395.1). Taxonomy (NCBI): domain Eukaryota; kingdom Viridiplantae; phylum Streptophyta; class Magnoliopsida; order Malpighiales; family Linaceae; genus Linum; species Linum lewisii. The sequence goes on along the minus strand of CM068301.1, from coordinate 50,812,670 downwards.
CCAAAATGCTAAGGTATTTTCGGCGAAAATTCCTTTGTAAACCGAGGCAGGAATATTTCGACTTGATTGGCTCCTTGGATCGATTCGGGTGCAATTCCTCGAGGTTCCAACGCCTTAGACACGTCCTTGGCTACTTTATTTGACGGCAAAAACCTGTGCTAACATAAAAATACTAGAAAACCATCAAATAGACCCGAAACGGGCCAAGGTAACACAAATGGCACGAGATAGGGCAATCGATTGAATATTCGCTATTCTACCCTAAAAACCATGTCTTAAGCAAGAAAATGTCGCTTAAATGAGGCTGATAATCACGTCAAATCGAGTGTCATCATTTACACAATTTTTTAACGTTAGTTTTATATTATTCACTATTTAACTCGAACTAAAATTAACATATGTGCAGGTGTGGAGAAGATGGTTGTGGAAGGGAGGCCAACACATGTGGAAGCCGATGTGGATTATGATTATCCGTGCAAAAAATATTGCACTAGATCAAATTGTCACTATAATAATAAGAATCAATGTGTGTGCGATGGAAATGCAACGCCTTTGTTCTCTGATGTTGTACAGAGAAATTAGTCTATTTGTGTTTCGAGCTGAAATAAATAAATAAATAAACACACAATGATTTGTTTTTTCATCAAGCTAAACTGAATATATTGATGCGAGAAATAACGTACATCAAATCTTAACTTGTTAGAATGCTCTAGCAAGATCGTTTTTTCCTAAGCTCTTTTTGTTCTATTACTCAACAATTATGAATTAAGTTTTTTCCGGGTTTCAAAGGTTTGGAATTGGTTTAGGTTGTGATCAAATTAACTAAGAATGCAACAAAAAACAAGTAGGTGTTTCGAAGAATGACTAAGACGTTTGTCCAGACTCGAATTCGCTCTAGCTCGATTAAGACGGATAGATGCAATGCGCAATTTTGGTTTAACAGACTTGATGACTCGACACTTTCTTGGTTAATCTTTAATTCATGGTCAGTTCGTAAAGATACTATCATTTCAAACCTACATGTTCATATGGTCATGTTAACTTGCAAGTTGTCAAGAAGGTGTTCGATAAAATGTCACAAAGATTATACAAATCCGATTTCCCCTTCCAAATTCGTAGCTCTTGCCTTATGACCAGCAAACTCAATTTGAAATGTAAAGAATCAATTTGAAGGGAATTAGAAGAAAGAGGATGAAGTTGATCATCCTGCTGTTGAGCAAAAGTGGACAGGTTTGAAGAAGAAGAAGAAGAAGAAGAAGAAGAAGAAGAAGTAGAAGAGGAAGAAGAAGAAGAACCTCCCAGACTTGTGGAAGGAGGAAGAAAGAAATTGTCTTCGTCATCAGAGGAAGACTTGGCAGACACTGTTTTGTCATCAAAAGTGACATGAATGGACTCTTCTACTTTACCAGAAACCTTATTAAAAACTCGAAAAGCTTTGCTTTTAGAAGAATAACCAAGGAAAATTCCCTCACACGACTTGGCATCAAATTTACCTAAGTGGTCTTTTGTATTTAAAATGAAACAACGACATCCAAAAGGATGAAAATAACTAATTGAAAGTGTCTTATTTTTAAGTAACTCATAAGGTGTCTTATCTAACCCCTTACGAATTAATGTTCTATTTAACACATAACATGCAGTGGAAACAGCCTCAGCCCAGAATCGTTTTGGTGTGTTAAAGTCAAGAAGCATTGTCCTAGATAAGTCAAGTAAGGCCCTGTTTTTTCTTTCAACCACTCCATTTTGTTGTGGAGTACGAGAAGCAGAAAATGAATGTTTAATACCAAGAGAGGAACAAAAATTTTCAAAGGAAGAGGATGTAAATTCACCCCATTGTCACTTCTAATGGTTTTAATTTGTAAATCAAGAGAATTTGTAATTTGATGAGTAAATTCAACAAATTTTTGAAAGCATTCATCCTTTTTTGCAAGAAAGAAAACCCAGGTAAATCGAGAGAAATCATCAACTACAACAAATGCATAAAGTTTTCCACCAAGACTTTGAATATTTGTTGGTCCGAAAAGATCCATATGAAGAAGATCAAGAGGTTTTTCTGTTGAAATAGAAGAGATACTCTTAAATGAGGTTTTGGTCTGCTTTCCCTTAACACAAGCATCACAGAAAAAATCTTTTGTTGATTTTAAAACTGGCAGTCCTCTTACTAACCCAAGGGATTGAAGTTTAGCTACTCTAGCCGAACTGATATGACCTAGCCTCTTATGCCATAGAAATTCAAGAGAAGATTTAAAAGCAGAGAAACATTTCTCATGAAAGGCCTCCTGATTTTTCATATCAATTGTATAAATATTACCATTGCGAGTTCCAGTGAATAAAGTCTTCCCATCAGAAATTCTTTCAATTCGACATAAATTTGCCTCAAAGATTACTCTATTTTGAGTTCCACATAACTGGCTTATTGACAGAAGATTATGTTTAAGATTAGGAACGAACAGGACATTATGAAAAGTAGGTTGAAGTTTATTTCCAATCGTACCTTTGCCCATAATTCGACTCTTATTATTGTCACCGAAGACCACTTTACCTCCTTTGAATTCCTCTAGACACGTGAAATGTCGCCTGTCTCCTGTCATATGATTTGAGCATCCGCTATCTAAGTACCATTCCGTATTAATCTGTGTTTTCTGCACACGCAACATGATTAGTTTGCTTGCGCACCCAGATTTTCTTGGGTACTTGCTTTTTATGAGAAAAAGTACAAGTAAAACTAGAATGACCATAACTAAAACAGTAGTTGCAAAAACTTCCTCTGTAGTTTCTGTTCCGAGTTTCACGAAAAAAATTCCTTTTAGGCTTCCAGTAGAGAAACTCAGTTTTCTGAAGCATTTTAGTTCTTTCCCAGTAGTAATTCTGTCGCTGCAGAACATCTATACTCCTATTTAACCTTTGAATGTGTAAAGCCTGTGTGTTAATAGTACCTTCACATGAACACTTAACTGTCTGGCACTCATTATCTTTAAGCAATGCATCATACTTAAGTTTGAGTGATTTAGCAGATTCAGCAAGAGAAATATAGGCATGTATGACTGACTCTTTGGAGAATGAAGTATTAGAACAAACCTCAGCACCCGAAACCTCCGAGTCAGTATCATTATCAGACAGTGCCATGAGTGCTTCCTCATCATCTGAATCTGTATCACTCCAGGTAACTCTGAAAGCCTTTTCCTTAGAATATCCTTTATTAGGACATTCGGATCGAATGTGACCTGGCCTACCACACTTGAAACAAGTTATAGTATCTTTATCTTCATTAGATTTTTCATCATCCCTTCTTAACTTAGTCAGAAACCTAGATTTAGAGCTTGAACCTCTATTTCTGTTTTGATCACTCTTTTGTTTAAGAAATTGTCTAAATTTCTTTGTCATAAGAGCAACTTCATTATCATCAAATTCATCTTCATCACTAGAATCATGACCCTTTGATGCTTTAAGAGCAATGTTTTTGGAAGTTTTAGAATCTTCACTTGTATCTGCTTGTTTTAACACAACCTCATGACTGATAAGTGAACCAATAAGATTTTCAAGAGAGAGCACAGATAGGTCCTTTGCCTCTTCTATTGTTGTGATCTTAGGCATCCATTCCCTAGGTAGTGACCTCAAAATCTTCCTGACAAGGTCAGTTCTATCCAGTTTTTTACCTAGATGATTTAGTTTAGACACAATTAAGTTGAATCTATCATACATAGCAGAGATAGTCTCATTATCAGTTATTCTGAATAATTCATACTCATGCATCAACACATTTATCTTAGTTTCTTTGACTTGAGATGTACCCTCGTGGGTAACCTCAAGAGTTTTCCAAACCTCATGAGCAGTTTCACAGGAGCAGATTCGATTGTACTCATCACTACACAAGGCACAGTAAAAAACATTTAAAGCTTTGGCATTTAGTTGAGCCTTTTGTTTCTTAGCTTCATCCCAGGTTTCATAGTCACCAGTTAAATCAACACCTCCCTTATCCACAATTTTCCAAGTTGCGAAATCCATACCTTGAAAGAAGACTTTCATTCTGTTTTTCCAGAACTGATAATTGGAGCCATCAAACCAGGGTGGTCGTGAGTGAGCGAGCCCTTCGATCCCTGGAGCATGACCTGGTCCTGAAGCCATCTTCGAAGTATTCCTTCCGGCAGCTGTTGACTCGAATCGGCAAGGGAGCTCTGATACCAACTGAAACAAGACGATGGTTAGACTTCGAAAATGGAGAAGCGGTTTTTCGGAAAGAGAGAGAATGAAATGGATCAAGGACTCGATACACTGTCCTTGATCTTTACCCAAGTTCCTGTAACTTATGAACCGACAGATCAAACAGAGACAAAGAGAGATGGGAGACACGACACCGGCGTTTAACGTGGTTCGATAGGTTTCACTTATCTACATCCATGTCCCGAGCTTTCACTCGGGAGAGTCACTGTTATTAAGATGCAAAGAACGGAAACCCCAGAATTCAAAGACTGAATCTGGGTACAGCACAACTGCAATTACACTATCACAATTCCTCACTACAACTCGTGAGTGACAAATCAACCGCCCGATTGCTTCACCACAATCCCATACCCTTCTCCTCAAGTCTGATTCCTTTAAAACGTTGTTGCTCAATCGCTTTCTTCTCCATCGATCGCGCCTTGGGAAATAATCCCTTGATTTCAGCTCTGCATAATCTTTGCCCTAATTTTTATTTCCTGCAACAAAGAACCACTCTCTTTCCTTTTTGGTTTGGTTAGCAAAAGGTTGGTTAACTCGGTTAACTCAACACCATGTTCAGGGCGTAGAGATTCTATTCTATCAAACCTACAAGATCCTATGGTCAAACTAACTTGCAAATTATCAAGAACAAACAAAGAACGATGAAATGCAACAAGATCATGCAAAGAGATTAGGTCTGTCGAATCCCATGGTCAAGCTATTGGCAGAACCTAACGACCTCCTAACCCCTAGAATGACTCACGTCCATGGTCAGAACCGCGAAATCAAAGATGAAATGAGTTCTACGAAATGGTAATCTGCAAATTCTTAGAGCTTCAAATTAGGGTTTAAGAGATATCGCATCTAAGTGTGAATAAACATCGATTAACAAAAATGAGTTAAAAACACGACATCATCCATTCAAATCCTCACTAACGCTTCATCTAATCTAAACAACCCTAAAGAGTTTAGCTACTCATCGCAACAAAAGAAAACAGAGATACAATGGAAAGGAAAACTAGAGAAGAAGACATCTTACTTCGAGAAAACCTAATCTTGATGAATCTAAGAAACTCCCGAGCTAATCCTCGCTTCCTCTTGCTCAATCGTCTCTTCAAAACTCCCAAAATCCTCTATCGAGAGTGTCTGGTTCGCCGAAATCAGAATGGAGTATCAAGGTTATATTTTTCTCCCTTTTCCATGATTGATAAGTGCTGTAATTTTTCGTCAGAGGAAGAAACACGACGTGTTTCTTACAACACACGCCGTGTTTCATGTAACACAGGCCGTGTTTCTTCCTCTTTGAAGTAATTCATCGACTAAAATTTATTTTGCGATATTTCTCGCATCAGGAGACTATGACAAAGTAAAGAGGCCAAAATGTTATTTTCCTTAAAAATTATAAAATATATATTTTAGGTACTTCGATCTAGGAGGCCTTGAACCTATATCCAAGTAGCTAAAATATTATTAGAAGACCCTAAACTGATGTAAAAAAAGGAGACCCTAAACCAAAACTTAGGGTAGTCATCACTTTCTTCGCCACTGTGAAGCATCCAACACTGTAGACAGTTACACCTCAACAAATTTTTACCTAGTAGAAGGCTCCACCCCGACGACGTTAGTGGTGAAGCGATTTGTGTTCTTAATTATTGTTGTAAGTGTTTTGGTGGGTTTTATTTTGTTTTAAAAATGTTTCCTAAGGTTCCTAGTAAGGGATAAAGGTTCACCAAATTCTTTCCTTTCCGAGTTGTTTATACTCTATTCTCTCGATTGGATTGTTCTCCAAATTAGCGATTTTCCTAATTTGTTGCTCCTGTGAATAAAAGCTTATTATTCATAAAAAAATATCATGTTTAATTTAATACATATATTTCCAAATCCCAAAAAGCAAACCCTTAATCCTTTCTATCTTTCCATTTCACTTTTGTTTGTCCACCAAAATGTTAAAAGGCAGCAAGTATACAAATGAAATCTAATTTTTGTTCTATACGGAAAACTGATAAATATTTGTATCCAATTCAATAAATGTACTATATATGTTACCATATATTTAACTGTACATTTTACTTTTTTTTTGTTCATATTGTTTTATTTTGCTCATTTTATTTTGTTTTTTTTTTGTTCATTTTTTTTATGTTCATTTGATGGGTTGCATTTTTGGTCATTCATTACAAAGTCACCTAATCTACTATATAAACCATTCATACCAGAGGCCATAGCTCACATCTCAAACACGCACAATCTCACTAAAATTCTAAAGCTCAGTCTAAATAACCAAAACTAAGGTGGTAATCATGGATAAGGGTATAGTGAAGCTGGCATTCGTCCTTGCCGTTCTCCTAGTTTTTACTGCAGGTATGGCCTAAATCATTTATCCCAGTAACTCGAACTATTGCAAAAGCGTTCAATACTGGTCTTAGAATAAAATTCCTAGTTTACACAGTTTTGTTACGTTGGTTTTATATTATCCATTATTTAACTCGAACTAAAATTAAAATATGTGCATGTGTGGAGAAGATGGTTGTGGAAGGGAGGCCAACACATGTGGAAGCCGATGTGGATTATGATTATCCGTGCAAAAAATACTGCACTGGATCAAATTGTCACTGTAATAATAAGAATCAATGTGTGTGCGTTGGAAATGCAACGCCTTTGTTCTCTGATGTTGTACCGAGAAATTAAACTATTTGTGTTTCGAGCTGAAATAAATAAATAAATAAACACACAATGATTTGTTCTTTCATCAAGCTGAACTGAATATATTGATGCAAGAAATAACGTACATCAAATCTTAACTTGTTAGAATACTTTAGCAAGATCGTTTTTTCCTAAGCTCTTTTTGTTCTATTACTCAACAATTATGAATTAAGTTTTTTTTCGGGGTTTTAAAGGTTTGGAATTGGTTTAGGTTGTGATCTAATTAATTAAGAATGCAAAGAAAAACAAGTAAACACGTAGGTGTTTCGAAGAATGACTAAGACGTTTGTCCAAACTCGAATTCGCTCTAGCTCGATTAAGACGGAAAGATGCAATGCGCAATTTTGGTTTAACAAACTTGATGACTAGACACTTTCATGGTTAATCTTTAATTCATGGTCAGTTCGTAAAGATACTATCCTTTCAAACCTACAAGTTCATATGGTCAAGCTAACTTTCAAGTTGTCAAGAAGGTGTTCGATAAAATGTCACAAAGATAATGCAAACGCGATTTCCCCTTCCAAATTCGTAGCTCTTGCCTTCTGACCAGCAAACTCGGCAGCAAAACTATCCAATAAAACAATAGAGATCACATCTCCTTGTCGCCAAGAATCCACAGGACGAAGCGGCGACTTAATCCGACCTCTATAGCTCCTGGAATTAAGGTTTGAAGTTCACTGCAGCTTAGTTCGTCTATGAGGTTTTCAGAGAGAGAAAGGGAGATAAAAGTTGAAGAAATCCATCAAAACCCGTCATTTTATCTTCAGGGGCTGATACACGATTGATGCATAAATTAATGCACACTAGTTTTACTCAATGAATTAAAGTGATCATTTTTCCCTAGGGTATTTCTGTTTTTATTACTCAACAATTGTGAAATAAGCTATTCGGGGTATTTGTCGTTTGGTTTGTTTTGAATTTGTTTATAAAATGATTATCTAAAAATGCAATAAGAACAAGTAAAGAAGAGTGGGGTTTCAAAGATAGACTAAGACGGTTGTTCAGACTCGAATTCACGCTAGTTCTGTTAAGATGGATGAAGCAATGCAATCTCAATTTCAACAGACTTGATGACTCGACATTTCTTTGGTAATCTCTACTCCATGTTCAGGGCGTAGAGATTCTATTCTATCAAACCTACAAGATCCTATGGTCAAACTAACTTGCAAATTATCAAGAACAAACAAAGAACGATGAAATGCAACAAGATCATGCAAAGAGATTAGGTCTGTCCAATCCCATGGTCAAGCTATTGGCAGAACCTAATGACCTCCTAAACCCTAGAATGACTCACGTCCATGGTCAGAACCGCGAAATCAAAGATGAAATGAGTTCTACGAAATGGTCAATCTGCAAATTCTTAGAGCTTCAAATTAGGCTTTAAGAGATATCGCATCTAAGTGTGAATAAACATCGATTAACAAAAATGAGTTAAAAACCCGACATCATCCATTCAAATTCTCACTAACGCTTCATGTAATCTAAACAACCCTAAAGAGTTTAGCTACTCATCGCAACAAAAGAAAACAGAGATACAATGGAAAGGAAAACTAGAGAAGAAGACATCTTACTTCGAGAAAACCTAATCTTGATGAATCTAAGAAACTCCCGAGCTAATCCTCGCTTCCTCTTGCTCAATCGTCTCTTCAAAACTCCCAAAATCCTCTCGAGAGAGTGTCTGGTTCGCCGAAATCAAAATGGAGTATCAAGGTTATGTTTTTCTCCCTTTTCCATGATTGATAATGTGCTGTAATTTTTCGTCAGAGGAAGAAACACGACGTGTTTCTTACAAACACCGCGTGTTTCATGTAACACAGGTCGTGTTTCTTCCTCTTTGAAGTAATCCATCGACTAAAATTTGTTTTGCGATATTTCTCGCATCAGGAGACTATGACAAAGTAAAGAGGCCAAAATGTTATTTTCCTTAAAAATTAAAAAATATAAAATTTTAGGTACTTGGATCTAGGAGGCCTTGAACCTATATCCAAGTAGCTAAAATATGTATATTAGAAGACCCTAAACTGATGTAAAAAAAGGAGACCCTAAACCAAAACTTAGGGTAGTCATCACTTTCTTCGCCACTGTGAAGCATCCAACATTATAGACAGTTACACCTCAACAAATTTTTACCCAGTAGAAGGCTCCACCCCGACGACGTTAGTGGTGAAGCGATTTGTGTTCTTAATTATTCTTGTAAGTGTTTTGGTAGGTTTTATTTTGATTTAAAAATGTTTCCTAAGGTTCCTAGTAAGGGATAAAGGTTCACCAAATTCTTTCCTTTCCGAGTTGTTTATACTCTATTCTCTCGATTGGATTGTTCTCCAAATTAGCGATTTTCCTAATTTGTTGCTCCTGTGAATAAAAGCTAATTATTCATAAAAAATACCATGTTTAATTTAATACATATATTTCCAAATCCCAAAACGCAAACCCTTAATCCTTTCTATTTTTCCATTTCACTTTTGTTTGTCCACCAAAATGTTAAAAGGCAGCAAGTGTACAAATGAAATCTAATTTTTGTTCTATACGGAAAACTGATAAATATTTGTATCCAATTCAGTAAATGTACTATATATGTTACCATATATTTAACTGTACATTTTACTTTTTTTTGTTCATTTTGTTTTTTTTTTTGTTTTTTTTGTTTTTTTGTTCATTTGATGGGTTGCCTTTTTTCCATTCATTACAAAGTCACCTAATCTACTATATAAACCATTCATACCAGAGGCCATAGCTCACATCTCAAACACGCACAAACTCACTAAAATTCTAAAGCTCAGTCTAAAGAACCAAAACTAAGGTGGTAATCATGGATAAGGGTATAGTGAAGCTGGCTTTCGTCCTTGCCGTTCTCCTAGTTTTTACTGCAGGTATGACCTAAATCATTTTATCCAAGTAACTCGAACTATTGCTAAAGGGTTCAATACTGGTCTTAGTATAAAATTCCTAGTTTACACAGTTTTGTTACGCTAGTTTTATATTATTCATTATTTAACTCAAACTAAAATTAAAATATGTGCAGGTGTGGAGAAGATGGTTGTGGAAGGGAGGCCAACACATGTGGAAGCCGATGTGGATTATGATTATCCGTGCAAAAAATACAGCACTGGATCAAATTGTCACTGTAATAATAAGAATAAATGTGTGTGCGTTGGAAATGCAACGCCTTTGTTCTCTGCTGTTGTACCGAGAAATTAAACTATTTGTGTTTCGAGCTGAAATAAATAAATAAATAAACACACAATGATTTGTTCTTTCATCAAGCTGAACTGAATATATTGATGCGAGAAATAACGTACATCAAATCTTAACTTTTAGAATGCTCTAGCAAGATCGTTTTTTCCTAAGCTCTTTTTGTTCTATTACTCAAAATTATGAATTAAGTTTTCTTCGGGGTTTCAAAGGTTTGGAATTGGTTTAGGTTGTGATCTAATTAACTAAGAATGCAAAGAAAAACAAGTAAACAAGTAGGTGTTTCGAAGAATGACTAAGACGTTTGTCCAGACTCGAATTCGCTCTAGCTCGATTAAGACGGAAAGATGCAATGCACAATTTTGGTATAACAGATTGATGACTAGACACTTTCATGGTCAATCTTTAATTCATGGTTAGTTCGTAAAGATACTATCCTTTCAAACCTACAAGTTCATATGGTTGCAAGTTGTCAAGAAGGTGTTCGATAAAATGTCACGAAGATAATGCAAACCCGATTTCCCCTTCCATATTCGTAGCTCTTGAATTTTGACCAGCAAAATTGGCTGCAAAACTGTCCAATAAAAAAATAGAGATCACGTCTCCTTGTTGCCAGGAATCCACAGGAAGAAGCGGCGACTTAATCCGACCTCTGTACCTCCTGGAATTAAGGTTTGAAGTTCACTGCATCTTAGTTCGTCTATGAGGTTTTCAGAGAGAGAAAGGGAGATAAAAGTTGAAGAAATCCATCAAAACCCGTCATTTTTCTTCAGGGGCTGATACAAGACTGTTGCGTAAATTAATGCACACTAGTTTTACTCAATGAATTCTCCAAAGTGATCGTTTTTTCCTAGGTATTTCTGTTTTTATTACTCAACAATTGTGAAATAAGCTATTCGGGGTATTTGTCGTTTGGTTTGTTTTGAATTGGTTTATAAAATGATTATCTAAAAATTCAATAAGAACAAGTAAATCAGAGTGGGGTTTCAAAGATAGACTAAGGCGGTTGTTTAGACTCGAGTTCACGCTATTTCTGTTAAGATAGATGAATGCAATCTCAGTTTCAACAGACTTGATGACTCGACATTTCTTTGGAAATCTCTACTCCATGTTCAGGCCGTAGAGATTCTATTCTATCAAACCTACAAGATCCAATAGTCAAACTAACTTGCAAATTATCAAGAACAAACAAAGAACGATGAAATACCACAAGATCATGCAAAGAGATTAGGTCTGTCCAATCCCATGGTCAAGCTATTGGCAGAACCTAACGACCTCCTAAACCCTAGAATGACTCACGCCCATGGTCAGAACCGCGAAATCAAAGATGAAACGAGTTCTATGAAATGGTCAATTTGCAAATATTTTGAGCTTCAAATTAGGGTTTAAGAGATATCGCATCTAAGTCTGAATAAACATCGATTAACAAAAACGAGTTGAAAACCCTACATCATCCATTCAAATCCTCACTAACGCTTCATCTAATCTAAAGAACCCTAAAGAGTTTAGCTACTCATCGCAACAGAAGAAAACAGAGATACAATGGAAATGAAAACTAGAGAAGAAGACATCTTACTTCGAAAAAACCTAATCCTGATGAATCTAAAAAATCCCGAGCTAATCCTCGCTTTCTTTTGCTCAATCGTCTCTTCAAAACTCCCAAAATCCTCTCTCGAGAGTGTCTGGTTCGCCTAAATCAAAATGGAGTATCAAAGTTATGTTTTTCTCCCTTTTCCATGATTGATAAATGTTGTAATTTTTCATCAGAGGAAGAAACACGACGTGTTTCTTACAACACACGACGTGTTTCATGTAACACAAGCCGTGTTTCTCCCTCTTTGAAGCAATCCATCGACTAAAATTTGTTGTGCGATATTTCTCGCATCAGGAGACTATGACAAAGTAGAGAGACCAAAATGTTATTTTCCATAAAAATTAAAAAATATATATATTTTAGGTACTTGGATTAGGAGGCCTTGAACCTATATCCAAGTAGCTAAAATATGTATATTAGAAGACCTTGAACCGATGTAAAAAAATGAGACCCTACACCAAAACTTAGGGTAGGCATCACTTTTTTCGCCACTGTGAAGCACCCAACACTGTAGACAGTTATACCTCAACAAATTTTTTACCCAGTAGAAGGCTCCACCCCCGACGACGTTAGTGGTGAAGCGATTTGTATTCTTAATTATTGTGCTAAGTGTTTTGGTGGGTTTTTGTTTTGATTTAAAAATGTTTCCTAAGTTTCCTAGTAAGCGATAAAGGTTCACCAAATTCTTTCCTTTCCGAGTTGTTTATACTCTATTCTCTCGATTGGATTGTTCTCCAAATTAGAGATTTTCCTAATTTGTTGCTCCTGTGAATAAAAGCTAATTATTCATAAAAAATACCATGTTTAATTTAATACATATATTTCTAAATCCCAAAAAGCAAACCCTTAATCCTTTCTATCTTTCCATTTCACTTTTGTTTGTCCACCAAAATGTTAAAAGGCAGCAAGTGTACAAATGAAATCTAATTTTTGTTCTATACGAAAAACTGATAAATATTTGTATCCAATTCAGTAAATATACTATATATGTTACCATATATTTAACTATACATATTACTTTTTTTTGGTCATTTGGTTTTATTTTGTTCATTTGGTTTTTTTTTTGTTTTTTTTTTTGTTCATTTTAATTTTTTTTGTTCATTTGATGGGTTGCTTTTTGGCCATTCATTACAAAGTCACCTAATCTACTATATAATAAAACAACCTTTCATACCAGAGGCCATAGCCTACATCTCAAACACGCACAAACTCACTAAAATTTTAAAGCTCAGTCTAAAGAACCAAAACTAAGGTGGTAATCTTGGATAAGGGTATAGTGAAGCTGGCTTTCTTCCTTGCCGTTCTCTTAGTTTTTACTGTAGGTATGGCCTAAATCATTTTATCCCAGTAACTCGAACTATTGCAAAAGGGTTCAATACTGGTCTTAGTGTAAAATTCCTAGTTTACACAGTTTTTAAGTGTTAGTTTTATATTATTCATTATTTAACTCGAGCTAAAATTAAAATATGTGTAGGTGTGGAGAAGATGGTTGTGGAAGGGAGGCCAACACATGTGGAAGCCGATGTGGATTATGATTATTCGTGCAAAAAATACTGCATTGGATCAAATTGTCACTGTAATAATAAGAATCATTGTGTGTGCGTTGGAAATGCAACGCCTTTGTTCTCTAATGTTGTACCGAGAAATTAGTCTATTTGTGTTTCGAACTGAAATAAATAAATAAATAAATACACAATGATTTGTTCTTTCGTCAAGATGAACTGAATATATTGATGCGAGAAATAACGTACATCAAATCTTAACTTGTTAGAATGCTCTAGCAAGATCGTTTTTTTCCTAAGCTCTTTTTCTTCTATTACTCAACAATTATGAATTAAGTTTTTTCGGGGTTTCAAAGGTTTGGAATTGGTTTAGGTTGTGATCTAATTAACTAAGAATGCAAAGAATACCAAGTAAACAAGTAGGGGTTTCGAAGAATGACTAAGACGTTTGTCCAGACTCGAATTCACTCTAGCTCGATTAAGACGGATAAATGCAATGCGCAATTTTGGCTTAACAGACTTGATGACTTGGCACTTTCTTGGTTAATCTTTAATTAATGGTGAGTTCGTAAAGATACTATCCTTTCAAACCTACAAGTTCATATGGTCAAGCTAACTTGTAAGTTGTCAAGAAGGTGTTCGATAAAATGTCACAAAGATAATGCAAACCCGATTTCCCACTACAAAAAAAGTCAGTTATTAGTGACAACAAAAATTCGTCACTGATAGCTAAATTCGTCGCTAATAGTTATTTGTGACCATCGGTGGTCGTCGGACGTCGTCGGAAATACCCTCCTCACAAATAATTTATTTGTGACCAACCATCGCTAATAGTTATTAATGACAAACATAATTGGTCGATATATCTTTTAGTGTCATCGGAAAATACTTGACCAAATTAATCAAAAGTAATCGTAATTAGTACTTTAGTGACCAATTTCAATACGTCAATTATATTCTTCGCTAATAATTATTTACGATGCGTCAAGGATGGTTGTGGATGCATCTTTTATTAGCTATACAACTATTTCTCATCCGAATGAGCCATTTAAAACTTATGTTCCAGCATAGCAGATTAACCATGTTGGATCAACAACTTTTGTTATATATTATAAATGTTTTAACAAAAGGAAAGTACAGAGGACCCTTATTACCAAATGATGTGGCGAATTTTTACATACAACTGACAATATTGATAAAAGCTGCAATGAAGTCAAACTTCTTCCTGTTCATCCTTAATACAAAATGAGGTATCTCCATTATGAACACCAAACTTTGAACCGTGGAACTAAACAAGATTCTGATTCATCATTCATCATCTTTCTTGGACTAGGCCACCACATGTCGGATTGTTCCCAACAAGAGTTGCTTCCCACTCAAACGACCAACTTAGCACTAACTTGCACTGGTAACAGGTTTGCTCTTCCACTAGTTAAGTAACGCAAATCAATTCAAAACTAACAAAATTATAAGATTTCATTTTGGTATGATTACTAGAAACTAAGAACCGGCATACCTTCAACATATATGACAGGTATAATGATCTTTAGCCATTCGTTTATACAACTCATTATCACCATAGAGTTGTTGCTTTCTAGAACCTGAAAAGATTAATACATCAGAAAAAGAGAGAAAGCATGTTCTTGGAGTTAACTCATATCCTTAATAAGTTTCATATAATTTTCTAGAATATACAGGTGCTTTATGACTACATGTGTGTTTTGTCGTTCAACAGTTTGAGTAACATATCTTGAGGATGGGATTTGGCCTTTGGTATTAAAGAAACATAATGTGAACATATAATTAGTATTATCTTCTAGATAAGGCAAAATCAATATTTGATCAAGTATATCATATATCTCCTTAGATCAAGTAATTTCATCAAGAAAGTCTTTCAACTCACAATATTGTGTCCACAAAAGCTCCTTCAATATGATGCATTTCAGGAGCTTTATCCACGTCTTCCAAGTCCAACTGTATTCTATTCATCTGCCATATAAAACCAATTAGCATTTGAAGAAATAAACCAACCAATGAAAAGTCAGTGAAATGGTATATCTACAAACGTAAGGGCACAAAAGTTCAACCTGAGAGAGGCTTCAAAAACCTCTTCAAGAAACTTGGAAGTACATATTAGTGACAAGATATCAAAGAGAAGGTTTGCTAAGAAGGTTTTGGACCAGAATGAAATACAGGTACACTTTCATTCAACGGTTTTGGGAGGATAAATATCAACTTCATTTCCCAATAAGCTACCCGATTTGAATTCTTTTCCCATCACATGGCCATTTATTATCTCTATAATATAAACCAGATAAAGAAGCCCAACACTCTGGTAAAAATATAAGATATGTTGAAGCTAACTATTGCACAATACAACAAAATAAGAATACAGGTCTTAGAAAAGACCTATTTAAAAGCTTTTAAATCCATTTTTTCTACTCCTTTTTTTTCTGGTGAGAAACTACAGTTGAAAGTTTACATACATTGGAGAAACTGGAATGCGTTTGTACTCCATATATTTCCTTGATATATGATAAAAGACGTATGATCTGCAAAAAAGGGAGGAGAAAGAAAATTAACTGAATGAACATATGATTATAAATAAACTAATACATAACCAAGAAAACCTTACAATAATAATTCATTGAGTAATGGAGTCGAGGAAGGAAGTCAGAAGAACTAAGGAAATAAAAAAAAACAGACACCGGAATGAGAAAACTGGAAAAGGCAAATACCAAACTGAATTTATCTTATGTGCTTCGAGTGCTGGATGAAAGAGGCTCATCACCATTCAATTATATTTTTTTCAACAATTCTGGCGAGTATAATATCAACCCAAATCTTACTGGAACATTGTTTTCATATAATGAAACAATCATGTCAACAACATGTGAAAGAACATAAAGTGATAGTGAGGTAACATCAGTGTCACAAGTATTGACAGAGACAGTAATTCTAGCAAATCCATAGGATTGCCTCAAGACCACATCTACTAGCTGGATCAATAACGTAAACTGCACGGGACACAATTTTTCGTATCTAGCGCATTTTTCCAGCGAAATTAGGCATCAAAATCTTCATAAAGCTAATCATCAAGCACAATATTGCTGGAAAAGCATGGATTTCAAAATCCATAATATAAAACAGTTGCTGACAATGACACAACCAGCAATAGTACCTCATTTAGGTTGCTCTGCCACCGCTTATACATTGCATCCTCCTCCAAATTATTGATATAATGAACATATGTAGAATGAAAGTCAACACAAAATGAATTGGACTCCAGTGGGGTAGGATGAAATGAACACTATCTACCAGATTGTTAGAACTATGACCCTGCAAAATCCAAAGGTGCATCAGTTCTAGCAGCTATTTAATTCAGTTGATAAACTACATAATACTACATGAATCAATCAAAACTTGATAGGGAAGAGAAATCCATATCTAATAACAACACTATAGTGGGAATAGGTACAGATTCCAGTTCCATGGCTAGGGAGGATTCAACTTAAAACATCATGTAAATGAATCCTAGTGAAACCCAAAATCCAAATCAGAAACTAGGTTAATTCAACCCTATAAGAACTGAGATACCCAATTAGAAGAATTAAATCCCAAAAGAGAAGTCGAGCAAATGGTGCCTAATGAACCCCAAAAGAATTGAGATATCCAATTGAAAGAATTAAAACCCCTAAATTAAAACAACCACACCAAATAAAACCCTAGCGATTGAAATTATGAGAAATTCGAGAGTTATGAGGAGGAAGAGGGAGCTTATTATGATATGTAGAAGATGCAGCAGTTACCTTGGCATCGTGGTAGTTGATGTTGACTTGGTCGACTCCTTCCTAGAGGACGACTCGAGCTATGGGGCACTTTCAGCCACCAGTACCGATGATAGTTTGGGCGGCGAATCCACTAGGGAGTCTGGATTTCCCAAGCTCCTTAAGAGGCTCCATCGGCGAGGAGACGACGGCGGAGACCCTCAAGGTGAGGTGTTTTCGAGAGTGTGAGAGGGAGCGAGACTTGTTGGTTAGGGAAGCAGGAGGGTATTTGGTTTCTGAGAAAGTTGAGAGAATAAAGAGAGAGAAGAGAAGGACGAAGTGAGGGAGGCGAATAACATGGTTTAATTTTTCCTTCAATTTGATTTCGGTGAGCACGAGAGGCGTATGGTCACAAATAAAGAACAATTTGATGAAACATTTTCGAGGACTTGTTTTTTGTGTCACAAACAAAATTTTAGTGACGACTTTAGGCATTCATCATTAAAATATGGTCACTAATAGTTGTTTTTTGTAGTCTTCCAAATTCGTAGCTCTTTCCTACTGACCAGAAAACTTGACAGCAAAAAAGTCCAATAAAAGAATAGAGATCACGTCTCCTTGTCGCCAGGAATTCGTAGGAAGAAGCGGCGACTTAATCCGACCTCTGTAGCTCCCGGAATTAAGGTTTGAAGTTCACTGCAGCTTAGTTCGTCTATGAGGTTTTTAGAGAGAGAAAGGGAGATGAAAGTTGAAGAAATCCATCAAAACACGTCATTTTATCTTCAGGGGATGATACACGACTGTTGCGTAAATTAATGTACACTAGTTTTACTCGATTGATTTCTCCAAAGTGATCGTTTTTCCCTAGTGTCTTTCTGTTTTTATTACTCAACCATTGTGAAATAAGCTATTCGGGGTATTTGTCGTTTGGTTTGTTTTGAATTGGTTTATAAAATGATTATCTAAAAATGCAATAAGAACATGTAAAGCAGAGTGAGATTTCAAAGATAGACAAAGGCGGTTGTTCATAATCGAATCCACGCTAGTTCGGTTAAGATGGATGAAGCAATGCAATCTCAGTTTCAACAGACTTGATGACTCGACATTTCTTTGGTAATCTCTACTCCATGTTCAGGCCGTAGAGATTCTATTCTATCAAACCTACAAGATCCTATGGTCAAACTAACTTGCAAATTATCAAGAACAAACAAAGAACGATGAAATGCCACAAGATCATGCAAAGAGATTAGGTCTGTCCAATCCCATGGTCAAGCTATTGGCAGAACCTAACGACCTCCTAAACCCTGGAATGGCTCACGTCCATTGTCAGAACCGTGAAATCAAAGATGAAACGAATTCTACGAAATGGTCAATCTGCAAATTCTTAGAGCTTCAAATTAGGGTTTAAGAGATATCGCATCTAAGTCTGAATAAACATCGATTAACAAAAACGAGTTAAAAACCCGACATCATTCATTCAAATCCTCACTAACGCTTCATCTAATCTAAACAACCCTAAAGAGTTTAGCTACGCATCGCACTAGAAGAAAACAGAGATACAATGGAAAGGAAAACTAGAGAAGAAGACATCTTACTTCGAGAAAACCTAATCCTGATGAATCTAAGAAACTCATGAGCTAATCCTCGCTTCCTCTTGCTCAGTTGTCTCTTCAAAACTCCCAAAATCCTCTCGAGAGAGTGTCTGGTTCGCCGAAATCGGAATGGAGTATCAAGGTTATGTTTTTCTCCCTTTTCCATGATTAATAAGTGTTGTAATTTTTTGTCAGAGGAAGAAACACGGCATGTTTCTTACAACACACGTCGTGTTTCATGTAACACAGGTCGTGTTTCTTCCTCTTTGAAGCAATCCATCGATTAAAATGTATTGTGCGATATATCTCGTATCAAGAGACTATGACAAAGTAGAGAGGCCAAAATGTTATTTTCCATAAAAATTAAAAAATATATATTTTAAGTACTTGGATCTAGGAGACCTTGAACCTATATCCAAGTAGCTAAAATATGTATATTAGAAGACCCTGAACTGATATAAAAAAAGAAGACCCTAAACCAAAACTTAGGGTAGTCATCACTTTCTTCACCACTGTGAAGCACCCAACACTATATACAGTTACACCTCAGTAAATTTTTACCCAATAGAAGGCTCCACCCCTGACGACGTTAGTGGTGAAGTGATTTGTGTTCTTAATTATTGTTGTAAGTGTTTTGGTGGGTTTTATTTTGATTTAAAAATGTTTCCTAACTTTCCTAGTAAGCGATAAAGGTTCACCAAATTCTTTCCTTTCCGAGTTGTTTATACTCTATTCTATCGATTGGATTGTTCTCCAATTTAACAATTTTCCTAATTTGTTGCTCCTGTGAATAAAAGCTAATTATTCATAAAAAAAACCATGTTTAATTTAATACATATATTTCCAAATCCCAAAAAGTAAACCCTTAATCCTTTCTATCTTTCCATTTCACTTTTGTTTGTCCACCAAAATGTTAAAAGACAGCAAGTGTACAAATAAAATCTAATTTTTGTTCTATACGGAAAACTGATGAATATTTGAATCAAATTCAGTAAATGTGCTAGATTTGTTACCATAAATTTAAATGTACATTTTACTTTATTTTGTTCATTTTTTTTTCATGTGATGGGTTGCCTTTTTGGCCATTCATTACAAAGTCACCTAATCTACTATATAAACCATTCATACCAAAGGTCATAGCTCACATCTGAAACACGCACAAACTCACTAAAATTTTAAAGCTCAGTATAAAGAACCAAAACTAAGGTGGTAATCATGGATAAGGTATAGTGAAGCTGGCTTTCGTCCTTGTCGTTTTCCTAGTTTTTACTGCATGTATGGCCTAAATCATTTTATCTTAGTAACTCGAACTATTGCAAAAGGGTTCAATACTGGTCTTAGTGTAAAATTCATAGTTTACACAGTTTTTTAACGTTAGTTTTATATTATTCATTATTTAACTCGAACTAAAATTAAAATATGTGCAGGTGTGGAGAAGATGGTTGTGGAAGGGAGGCCAACACATGTGGAAGCCGATGTGGATTATGATTATCCGTGCAAAAAATACTGCACTGGATCAAATTGTCATTGTAATAATAAGAATCAATGTGTGTGTGTTGGAAATGCAACGCCTTTGTTCTCTGATGTTGTACCCAGAAATTAGTCTATTTGTGTTTCGAGCTTAAATAAATAAATACACAATGATTTGTTCTTTCATCAAGCTGAACTGAATATATTGATGCGAGAAATAACGTACATCAAATCTTAACTTGCTAGAATGCTCTAGCAAGATCGTTTTTTCCTAAGCTCTTTTTGTTCTATTACTCAACAATTATGAATTAAGTGTTTTGGGGGTTTCAAAGGTTTGGAATTGGTTTAGGTTGTGATCTAATTAACTAAGAATGTAAAGAAAAACTAGTAAACAAGTAGGGGTTTTGAAGAATGACTAAGGCGTTTGTCCAGACTCGAATTCGCTCTAGCTCGATTAAGACGGATAGGTGCAATGCGCAATTTTGGTTTAACGGACTTGATGACTCGACACTTTCTTGGTTAATCTTTAATTCATGGTCAGTTCGTAAAGATACTATCATTTCAAACCTACAAGTTCATATGGTCAAGCTAACTTGCAAGTTGTCAAGAAGGTGTTCGATAAAATGTCACAAAGATAAAACAAACCCATTTCCCCTTCCAAATTCGTAGCTCTTGCCTCCTAACCAGCAAACTCAGCAGTAAAACAGTCCAATAAAATAATAGAGATCACGTCTCCTTGTCGCCAGGAATCCACAGAAAGAAGCGACGACTTAATCCGACCTTTGTAGCTCCCGAAATTAAAGTTTGAAGTTCTATGCATCTTAGTTCGTCTATGAGGTTTTCAGAGAGAGAAAGGGAGATAAAAGTTGAAGAAATCCATCAAAATCCGTCATTTTATCTTCAGGGTCTGATACTCGACTGGTGCGTAAATTAATGCACACTAGTTTTACTCGATGGATTTCTCCAAAGAGATCATTTTTCCCTAGGGTCTTTCTGTTTGTATTACTCAACAATTATGAAATAAGCTATTCGGGGTATTTGTCGTTTGGTTTGTTTTGAATTAGTTTATAAAATGATTTTCTAAGAATACAATAAGAACAAGAAAAGAGAGTGGTCTTTCAAAGATAGACTAAGGCGGTTGTTCAGACTCGAATCCACCTAGTTCGGTTAAGATGGATGAAGTAATGCAATCTCAGTTTCAACAGACTTAATGACTCGATATTTCTTTGGTAATATCTACTCCATGTTCAGGCCGTAGAGATTCTATTCTATCAAACCTACAAGTTCCTATGGTTAAACTAACTTGCAAATTATCAAGAACAAACAAAGAACGATGAAATGGAACAAGATCATGCAAAGAGATTAGGTCTGTCCAATCCTATGGTCAAGCTATTGGCAGAACCTAATGACCTCCTAAACCCTAGAATGACTCACGTCCATGGTCAGAATCGCGAAACCAAAGATGAAACAAATTCTACGATATGGTCAATGTGCAAATTCTTAGAACTTCAAATTAGGGTTTAAGAGAAATCGCATCTAAGTCTGAATAAACATCCATAACAAAAACGGGTTAAAAACCCGACATCATCCGTACAAATCCTCACTAACGCTTTATCCAATCTAAACAACCCTAAAGAATTTAGCTACTCATCGCAACAGAAGAAAACAGAGATACAATGGAAAGGAAAACTGGAGAAGAAGACATCTTACTCCGAGAAAACCTAATCCTAATGAATCTAAGAAACTCCCGATCTAATCCTCGCTTCCTCTTGCTCAATCGTCTCTTAAAAACTCCCAAAATCCTCTCTCAAGAGTGTCTAGTTCGTCGAAATAAGAATGGAGTATCAAAGTTCTCTTTTTCTCCCTTTTCCACGATTGATAAGTGCTGTAATTTTTTGTCAGAGGAAGAAACATGGCGTGTTTTTTACAACACACTCCGTGTTGTATGATAACACACACTGTGTTTCATGTAACACAAGCCATGTTTCTTCCTCTTTGGAGTAGTCCATCGAGTAAAATTTGGTGTGCTATATTTCTCGTATCAGGGGACTATGGCAAAGTAGAGAAGCCAAAATGCTATTTTCCTTAAAAATTAAAAATATATATTTTAGGTACCTGGATATGGGAGACCTTGAACCTATATCCAAGTAGCTAAAATATGTATATTAGAAGACCCTGAACCGATGTAAAAAAAGGAGACCCTAAACCAAACTTAGGGTAGTCATCACTTTCTTCGCCACTATGACGCACCCAACACTGGAGACAGTTACACCTCAACGAATTTTTACCCAGTAGAAGGCTCCACCCCCGACGACGTTAGTGGTGAAGCGATTTGAGTTCTTAATTATTGTTGTAAGTGTCTTGGTGGGTTTTGTTTTGATTTAAAAATGGTTACTAAGTTTCCTAGTAAGTGATAAAGGTTCATCAAACTCTTTCCTTTACGAGTTGTTTATACTCTATTCTCTCGATTGGACTGTTCTCCAAATTAGCGATTTCCTAATTTGTTGCTCCTGTGAATAAAAGATGATTATTCATACAGAAATACCATGTTTAATTTAATACATACATTTTCAAATCCCAAAAAACAAACCCTTAATCCTTTCTATCTTTCCATTTCACTTTTGTTTGTCCACCAAAATTTTAAAAGGCACCAAGTGTACAAATGAAATCCAATTTTTGTCCTATACGGAAAACTGATAAATATTTGTATCCAATTTAGTAAATTTACTAGATAGGATGGGGCTTGGCGGAGCGCAGAATGCCTTCTGTAGGGCTCTTTCCGACGTGTGAACCAAAGCCCATTAGGGGAGCTTTTGGCGCTGTATAACGATCGGAAGAGGCGCAAGGTGGGTGTGACTGCCACCGTTGCACATGAACATTCAAACGCAGCAACTACCAACCATGACACTACGTTAAAGGCACCAAAGGAGGCGCCAAAACAAGCCAACAGTGAGCAAACAAATGGAGATGGTGGCAAACGAAGCCCATTTGTGAAAGACTCCGTCCAGATGCCATGCCACCCTGGAAGGAAAATTCCCTATGGTCGAAAGGCGAGAAGCGACGACGAATTCCCAAGCGGCATGAAGTAAGGATGCTAGAAGAACCTTGGCGATTCGAGATGCGGTACCAGAGGGGAAGTATCCAGGACCAATAACTCACCTCTCGTCGCAAGAAGCCCCTTTTCCACATATAGCTCCTGTTATGCACGGTATAACCCCCTTTCTGATCAGTGGCTTCATGATTAATCTCAAATTTATTAAGAGCTTTGGTAAATGATGTTAACTGATGCACTCAAATATTGGTGTATTCAATACCGCATTAGACGACATATTCACTGTGCTTTTGTTGTGATTGGATTAGATATTGATGATTATTTGATTGTTTTTCTCTTTTACTCCTTGTGGACCATTTTACGTGGTTTTGTATATTTTGATGCATTTCAGGATATATACGACGTTCGAACCGAAACACAACAAGTAACATCAATCATCGAGACCCATCATTATTTCATTAGTACACGGCTTGGAGAAAGTAGAACAAAAAGTGTGCTTAGACTTATTAATCTCCTATCATCCCATCATCATCAACTTGGGCCATCATCATCAATTTGGGCCATCATCATCATCCAAACAACTAATGATCAACATCAGCCCATCAATATAATTAAAGTGTTGTCAGGAGAAGGAAATATAAAAAGAAAGGATCAGACGGGAAATTGAAAAAAAAAAAGAGAAAGAAAAGTTGGCTTGGGCCAGGGAAAATAAAGAAAGAAAAGGAACAGAAGTTCAGCAGTGTACGGGAAACAGTAAGAGCGCAGTTGGCCTTTGGCCAAGAGACAGAGATTTGGAGGCAGCGAGCAGGAGGGGGAATTAATTCCCGAAGAGGAAGCGAGGATTAGCTCGGGAGTTTCATTGATTTATCAGGATTAGGTTTTCTCGGAGTAAGATGTCTTCTTCTCCAGTTTGCTTTTCCCTTGTATCTTTGATTTCTTCTTTTGCTATGTCGAGCTAAACTCCTAGGGTTGTTTAGATTAGATAAAACGTTAGTAAGGATTTTGTTTGGATGATTTCGGGTTTCTAAACCGTTTATGTTAATCGATGTTTATTCAGACTTAGATGCGATTTCTCCTAAACCCTAATTTAAGCTTTTTGATTCTGGCAACTTGATCAATTGTTAGTTTCTGGGTTTATCTTTGAATTGCGGGTCTGACCATGAACGCATTTCATTCTAGAGTTTAGGAGATCGTTAGGTTCTCCAATAGCTTGACCATAGGATTGTCAGAACCTAATCTCTTTGCATGATTTTGTGGCATTTCACTGTTCTTGATCGTTCTTGAATTCTTGCAAGTTAGCTTGACCATAGGAGCTTGTAGGTTTGATAGAATTGAATCTCTACGGCCTGACCATGGAGTAGAGATTATAAAAGGATTTGCCGAGTCGTCTAGTCTGTTGAATTTCTCCGATTGCATAGTTTCATCCATCTTAACCGAACTAGCGTGGATTCGAGTCTGAACAACCGCCTTAGTCTATCTGAAAAACCCCAATCTGCTTTAATTGTTTTGTTTGACTTCAATTGCATTCTTAGTTAATTTAATTCTTAAACCAATTCAAACCAAAAAAAATCGAAACCTCGATTAGCTTCGACACACACTTTTCTGAGTAATAGAAAAAGGGAGACCCTAAGGAAAAACGATCTCTTTGGAGAAATCCATTGAGTTAAAACTAGTGTGCATTAATTTGCACATCAAGTTTTTGGCCCGTTGCCGGGGATCTTTTATTTTTCTAGGAAAGGCATTGTGCGTTTAACCTTTTCATTCACTCTTTTATCATCTCTTTCTCCTCATCTTTTTCATGATTTACCTGGGTAGTGCTCTTGTGTTTTGAGATGCAGGACTACAGGTTCGATAGCAACCAAGGATGGTATAACAATGGAATGCCACTTAATGATTACAACCAAGAGTGGAGTACATCATGGCAACCATCTATGCCAAACTGGAATGAGGAACCACCACCCTTGCCTTCTTAGCCAGAGCCACAAGCTACACACTACTACCGAGATTACGAAGAGGAATATCTACATTCGCACCAGTACCAACAACAGGAGTCTTATACAGATTTTATGTTGAATAAGATCCTCTCGACTCTACGAGCTCCTAATGTTGTGAACTCGAGATTGAGCAACAGTATCAACTGATGGAAGAAGATTCTCGAGAGCTGGTCGAAGAAGAAAATGATAACCTAGCCCATGACTGTTGTGAGCTACAGGTATCTGATGAAGAATCTTTGACAATGGTAGTAGATGAAGATGTGGAGCTTATCCATCTCTTGATTGAAGCTGAAGATGAGCATCCGGATATTGAGGAGTTATCCTCATTTGTGCTTCCGTCGAGCCAGCCTGTAGTTCTAGATAGAGATGAGCACATGGATATCGAGGAGTCACCTTCATTGGTAATTCAGGCAACTGAAACTGAGGAGGGCAATGATTCTGAGGCGTATGTGCTCAACTGCCAGACCAACTTGGATGACATTGGTGTGGAGCAGACTGCAATCATCGAGTATAACACACCATACTATCTCTTTCCTCCTCCAGTAGGAAAATTTGGAAAGAAAATGTCATCCGAGTAGAACCAGGATCTACTTGAGCACCATCGACTGCATCTTGCTCCTTCTGACGTGCTATTTTGAACTAAACCGCCAGCCTTGAAGAAGTTGTTTGACTTCAAGGAACTTTTAAGTTGGGGTCCATAATCAGATACCGTCTAGCTCAAAGACGTTAAAAAGAGAGCGCTTCATGGGAGGCAACCCATGTCAAGAGTCTGTTTTGAGTTTTTGAGTCAGTTGTTTTATTTTTGTGTTGAACTTTTGTGGTTTTTGAGTCAGTGGTCTATTTTGTACCTTGAATGCTCTGATCTTGTTGTGAGGTTCTCTCCTATTTCAGGATGTCCTTAGATTTCACATAACTGTCTGCCGGTACTTAACTCTGAGCTATCCACCATCCACGACATCGACCTTCACCTTCCAGGTTCCCTAGATTCCTCTACTCTCTTTCTAGTCATGTGAGAACGATGTCCAGTTTAAGTGTGGGGTGTTTTCGTTGTAATGCATGCATGTTGGTTAATTGAGTTCTTGTCATTAAATGGGTGGTGATTGGGCTTTGTTTTTCACTCTTTCACTGCTTCCCATTTTCATTGGCATTTAACTTTTCACATTGCTTTATATCTTCTTGGATTGCTTACCTTCTTCCACATGGTGAGATTGATGTGGTGCTTTTGCTTGACCAAATGTGTGTGTGAGAACCTGTATTATGACCATCTCCCACTCTTCTTGCTTGAAGTATTCTAGGAACTTGCCCTTATCGTGTTAGAGAACAGTTGACTTGTTAATGTGTAAGACTTGGTCTGTCTGATGCTCGAATTCTCTAGTTCAATGCCACGATCGAGTCTAGATAAGGGATTTGTTAATTTCCTGCTTTAAATTGGTGTTGATGTTCCCAAATAAAAAATATATCTTAAAATTGAATGGTTTGGTATTGAAGTTGTGGGTCGATTCACGAGCTGGCATACGTGCCTGCCCATTGCTGTAGTCCCAAAGGGAAGTCTCAATGTGGCATTCTTCTTCTAACCTACTCCCGATCGTGGCTGGGGTCTAGGATAACCGGAATTCCAAAGGTTTCCGGCTGCTCCATACCTGGTGGAATCCACACTGTACCGACCATTCGAAAGTAAATGAAAGAAAAAGAAAAAAAAAGAAGAAAAAAAAAAGCAGAAAAAAAAGTAAAAAAAAAGTTCTTTAATTTTGTTCAAAGTTGTGTCCCCTTATCTAGCAAGTGTCGGGTTGCGTCTAGAGTAAGTGTAGCAGAAGTAAGTATTGTCTTACCTTTACCAAGTCAGGTTGTTCACTAGCTCGATAAAGTCTTGTTCTTCTTTTACTCTCGTAGAGTTTGGTTTTAATTGTGTGGTCAATCGGGTAATACACTTGTTTGAATAGAAGCACCATAGTACATCATTCTGGAACCAAGAGGTTTTCGGTTTGCTCTTTCAAGTTGGTGCATTGTTGTGTTGAGTTCTTGCTTGAGGACAAGCAAAAGTCTAAGTGTGGGGTGATTTCGATGCACTCAAATATTGGTGTATTCAATCCCGCATTAGACGACATATTCACTGTGCTTTTGTTGTGATAGGATGAGATATTGATGATTATTTGATTGTTTTTCTCTTTTACTCCTTGTGGACCATTTTACGTGGTTTTGTATATTTTGATGCATTTCAGGATATATACGACGTTCGAACCGAAACACAACAAGTAACATCAATCATCGAGACCCATCATTATTTCATTAGTACACGGCTTGGAGAAAGTAGAACAAAAAGTGTGCTTAGACTTATTAATCTCCTATCATCCCATCATCATCAACTTGGGCCATCCATCATCATCATTTGGGCCATCATCATCATCCAAACAACTAATGATCAACATCAGCCCATCAATATAATTAAAGTGTCGCAGGAGAAGGAAATATAAAAAGAAAGGATGAGACGGGAAATTGAAAAAAAAAAGAGAAAGAAAAGTTGGCTTGGGCCAGGGAAAATAAAGAAAGAAAAGGAACAGAAGTTCAGCAGTGTACGGGAAACAGTAAGATCGCAGTTGGCCTTTGGTTAAGATTCAGAGATTTGGAGGCAGCGAGCAGGAGGGGGAATTAATTCCCGAAGAGGAAGCGAGGATTAGCTCGGGAAGTTTCATTGATTTATCAGGATTAGG
The DNA here is from genome assembly GCA_034768395.1 of Linum lewisii. Classification (NCBI taxonomy): domain Eukaryota; kingdom Viridiplantae; phylum Streptophyta; class Magnoliopsida; order Malpighiales; family Linaceae; genus Linum; species Linum lewisii. Next base: position 50,784,899 of record CM068301.1, on the reverse strand, counting down.
TTTTCTCGGAGTAAGATGTCTTCTTTCCAGTTTGCTTTTCCCTTGTATCTTTGATTTCTTCTTTTGCTATGTCGAGCTAAACCCCTAGGGTTGTTTAGATTAGATAAAGTGTTAGTAAGGATTTTGTTTGGATGATTTCGGGTTTCTAAACCGTTTATGTTAATCGATGTTTATTCAGACTTAGATGCGATTTCTCCTAAACCCTAATTTAAGCTTTTTGATTCTGGCAACTTGATCAATTGTTAGTTTCTGGGTTTATCTTTGAATTGCGGGTCTGACCATGAACGCATTTCATTCTAGAGTTTAGGAGGTCATTAGGTTCTCCAATAGCTTGACCATAGGATTGTCAGAACCTAATCTCTTTGCATGATTTTGTGGCATTTCATTGTTCTTGATCGTTCTTGAATTCTTGCAAGTTAGCTTGACCATAGTAGCTTGTAGGTTTGATAGAATTGAATCTCTACGGCCTGACCATGGAGTAGAGATTACAAAAGGATTTGCCAAGTCGTCTAGTCTGTTGAATTTCGCCGATTGCATAGTTTCATCCATCTTAACCGAACTAGCGTGGATTCGAGTCTGAACAACCGCCTTAGTCTATCTGAAAACCCCAATCTGCTTTAATTGCTTTGTTTGACTTCAATTGCATTCTTAGTTAATTTAATTCTTAAACCAATTCAAACCAAAAAAAGAAACCTCGATTAGCTTCGACACATTTTCTGAGTAATAGAAAAAGGGAGACCCTAGGGAAAAACGATCTCTTTGGAGAAATCCATTGAGTTAAAACTATGTGCATTAATTTGCGCATCATGAACCACTGTAACCGTGGCAGACGACCCTTAAACACCACAAGCTGATCGTCACAGCAACGAGAAGAAAACCGTCGGAACTGGGATGGAAGAGGACTTTGACCCACTAGCTATAAAGAAGCTAGGAACCAGAAGTATCAAGTCGAGGGCGCCACTTCAAGAGGAGGATACTCTTGATGATAAGCCGAACCTTAAGCAATGCAACAACGAGCAAAGGCTTGAAGGGAAGAGAACATATGTTCTAACAGAAGTTTATTGATTTCAAAAGTTGCCTCCGCAAGGGTGGTCGGCGGCCTCCATATATAGGTGAGGGAACAAGCTCTCCTCCCTAAAGACTACTTCTTAAATAACAATAAAATAAAGACTCTTAATTCTAATTAGAATTCCTAACACTCCTAAACAATCCGACTAAAAAGGAATAAAACATAAAAATAATAACTGAAGTCTTTAATGTTGAATAAAAGACCTAAATAGGTGAAAACCCTAATCTGGCCTCGGCCGGCTTTCCTAGAAGCTTCCCATGTGTGTGTGGCAGGTCCTCCTGGGCTTCCAGGGCTTCTTGGCCCAGTTCAGTGTGGTGGGCCGGCAGCTGTCTTGATCGGTCCGGCGGCTAGTCGATCGGCCTGGCGGTCAGCCCGATCGGTCCGGCGGTCTGTCCGATCGGCTCGGTGGTCTGGTCGATCGGCCCGGCTGTCTTTGGCTTGATACTCTGGCCTGGTCCTGGTCTGGGGCTCTTTGGACTTCTAGGAGGGTGTAGCCTCCTTTGACAAACCGGTCATCATCCTCTTCGTGCCCTTCTTTACTCCAGGACTCCATGTAAGTGTTGAGTTTCTCTCGGAAGGCTTTGGTTTGGCTTCGGGTGAAAGGGGGCTCAGGTCGTGTCCAGGGTTTGTTGGGCTCATCATCCCCCTCTTCTTGTGGAGGATTCATCCTCGAATCCTGTCCTGCATATTCTTCATCATAATAAGGGGTTAGGTCAGCCACATTGAAGGTTGCACTCACCCCGTAAGAGTTTGGTAGGTCAGGATGTAGGCATTATTGTTGATTCTTTGGAGGACTGTGTAGGGCCCATCTCTCCTGGGCAGTAGGTTGGACTTCCTCTGCTCTGGAAACCTGTCCTTTCGGAAGTGTATCCACACCTGGTCTCCTGCTTCAAATATCTTCTCTTTTCTTCCTCGGTTGGCATTGCGGAGGTACTGAGCAGTTCTTCTTTCAATATTGACCTTGGCCTTCTCATGGAGTTGCTTGACATAGGCTGCCTTTTCTTGACCACCTGCATCTAAAAATTAATGGATAGGGAGTGGAGAAAATCCAACGGGGTTAGTGGATTGAAACCATAAACAAGTTCAAACGGGGAGTATTGGGTAGCTGAGTGCACAGCTCGGTTATAGGCAAATTCCACATGTGGTAGGCATTCCTCCAAGTCCGGATGTTGCTCTTTATGACTACCCTTAACATTTGGGCTAAGGATCGATTTACAACTTCAGTCTGTCCGTCAGTTTGGGGGTGGCAGGTGGTGGAGAACATTAGTCGGGTTCCAAGCTTGGACCATAAGGTCTTCCAAAAGTAGCTTAGGAACTTTGAATCCCTATCAGAGACGATGGTCTTTGGTACTCCATCCATCCTAACTGTTTCCCTAAAGAAAAGGTCAGCAATTTGAGAGGCATCATCAGTTTTATGGCAGGCAATGAAGTGAGCCATCTTGGAGAATCTGTCAACGACCACAAATATGGAGTCTTTTCCCTTTTTGGTTCTTGGCAGCCCTAGGACAAAGTCCATAGACAAGTCTACCCAAGGGTGCTCAGGTATGGGTAAAGGAGTATATAATCCATGGGGCTGGACCTTAGACTTAGCCTTTTGGCATTTGGAGCATTGAGATATGATCTTCTCAGCATCATGTCTCATCTTGGGCCAGTAGAAGTGCTTTTTGAGGGTGGCCACGGTTTTGGCCACTCCAAAATGTCCCATGAGTCCCCCACCATGGGCCTCTAGGGTTAGGACAGTCCTGCAAGAATGGTTAGGGAGACACAGTTTTGACTCTTTGAACAAGTAACCATCTTGCTGGTAGAACTTACCAAATCCTCCTTGTTGGCAGGCTTCAAAGATACTCTTAAAATCAGGATCAGTGGCATAAAGACCTTTGATGTGCTCGAAGCCAATAAATTTAGTAGAGAGGACTGAGATTAAGGTGTACCTTCGGGAGAGGGCATCGGCCACGATGTTCTCCTTACCTTGCTTGTATTGAATGATGTAGGGGAAAGATTCTATGAATTCTACCCACCTAGCATGCCGCTTGTTGAGCTTGTGCTGAGCCTTGAGGTACTTGAGTGATTCATGATCCGTGTGGATGATGACTCCTTGGGCCATAGGTAGTGTTGCCAAGTCTTCAAAGCTCTTACCAGGGCATACAGTTCTTTGTCATAGGTCGGGTAGTTGAGAGTGGCACCACTGAGCTTTTCACTGAAGTAGGCGATGGGCCTCTTCTCCTGCATTAGGACAGCTCCTATCCCTACTCTGGATGCATCACACTCGATCTCAAACGGTTTGGTGAAGTCGGGCAACATGAGCAAAGGGGCCTCGGTAAGCCTCCTTTTGAGGGCTTCAAATGCCTCTTGTTGTGGGGCTCCCCACTGTAAGGGGACATCCTTCTTTAGCACGGCTGTGAGAGGGGCAGCAACGGTACTGAAGTCCCTTACAAATCTTCGGTAGAAGCTAGCCAACCCGTGGAAGCTCCTAACATCAGTTATGTTTTGAGGTGTGGGCCAGGATTTGATGGCTTCTATCTTGTCCTCATCAACCCTTATACCTGCTGAGCTAACAACAAAGCCAAGAAAAACAAGGTGATCTGTGCAAAAGGTGCACTTGCTCATGTTGGCATAGAGGTGCTCCTTTCTTAGGGTTTCTAAGACAGTTTTTAGGTGCCCTAAGTGATCTCCTAAGTTTTTGGAGTAAATAAGAATATCATCAAAGTAGACCACGACAAATTTCCCTATGTAAGCTCTAAGGACTTGGTTCATTAATCTCATGAAGGTACTAGGTGCATTGGTTAAGCCGAATGGCATGACCATCCACTCATACAATCCTAGTTTAGTTTTGAAGGCAGTTTTCCACTCATCTCCTTCCTTCATTCGGATTTTATGGTAGCCAGATTTAAGATCAATTTTAGAGAAGATGGTGGCACCATGTAGTTCATCCAGCATGTCATCTAACCTAGGAATAGGATGGCGATACTTAACTGTTATGTTTTTGATAGCTCGGCAGTCAACGCACATCCTCCATGTGCCTTCCTTTTTGGGGACTAGGATGACTGGAACAGCACAAGGACTCATGCTCTCTCGAACATATCCCTTGTCCATCAATTCATCCACTTGTGTTGGATCTCCTTGGTTTCTTCTGGATTGGTACAATAGGATGGGTTGTTTGGCAAGGCAGCTCTGGGCACCAAGTCGATCTGATGCTCGATGCCTCTTAGTGGTGGTAGTCCACTAGGAATTTCTTCAGGAAAGACATCTTTAAATTCCTGTAAAAGCGAAGTAACAACACTAGGCATAGAAGTATTAGGGTTAGAGATCAAGCACTCCTTGTAGCGGATGATCGCAAGGGGCTTCCTAGAAACTAGAGATTGTTTGATCTCACTTGGGGTGGCTAACATGTTTTCTCTCCTATCAACCACACTCTTTTGAGCTCTGGGACTTTAAGGTCTTGTATTTCTGTTTTTACACTCATAGGGTCTCTCGTTTGTTCTCTCTTTTCTCTGTTCTTGAGCTCTCTCTCTTTCTTTTCTTTGATGGCTCTTCGATCTATTTGGTCTCAGGGTGTACTTAGTATCCCCATGAATGAGGCTTATCTGTTGGTTCTTCCATCATGTGTGGAGTACCTGTCGAATTGCCAAGGTCTTCCTAACAAGATGTGGGCAGCTTCTATAGGAACCACATCACATAGAATATTATCTACGTACCTTGCAATGTAGAAGGGAACATGAGCTTGTCGGGTGACTCTCAATTCCCACAGTTACTAAGCCAATAATTTTGTAGGGTTTCGGGTGTTTTAGGGTTGGTAGACCAAGTCCCTCAACCAGCTCATGACTTACAGAATTGGTACAGCTTCCTCCATCAATCACCATACTATAAAATCTTATTATGGATCACGCACCTAGTATGAAAGAGGTTGTCTCGTTGCTCCCATCCTTCCTCCACAATTTGTTCACTGAGAATTCGTCGGGAAACGCAGAGAGCCGACGGGCCGACTTTGGTGGTCGGGGTGCACTAGGGTTGTTCACAGGTAGGGGCAGAGGCCTAAACCGTCCGGGGTTCGGGGATTGAGTGACAGCTCGGGTCATGGACCGGGTGAGGACTCCGTCCGGACAGGTACTCGAGGGGCACCAGGATCAGGTGGCGTCAGGTCGGGGGTGGACAGGGCGGCGCCAGGGTCACGAGGCTCGTTGGGAGCGCAGGGATCGGGCGGCGTCGGGCCGGAGTCGGGCAGGACGGCGTTGGGGTCAGGGGGTCCGTCGGGTGGTATCGCGACTGGATGCTCAGGCATCGGAGTTGGGGCGAGCGACGTCGGGGTCGGGCGTTGGGGCGCCGGGGCTGGGCGCTCGGGCGTCGGGACTAGGTGCTTGGGCGCTCGGGCGCCGGGGCGGGGTGCTCGGGCGCCGGGGCTGGGCGCTGGACGTGCCGGTTGGGCCCGGGGCCGAGCACTGGGGCGCCGGGCCTGATCGGCCAACGTCGGGGCTGGGCGCCGGGGCTGGTCAGTTCCGGTCGGGCGTCGGAGCTGGTCGGGCCCGATCGGGCGGGCGCTAGGGCTTGGCGCCGGGTTGTGCCAGTCTTCTTCCTCCAATCGAGCTAAGGTGGCTTGCACCTGTTGCAGGACTCGGGAAACTTCTCCCAACGTAGCTCTAACTTGGCAAGCCTCCAATCTGCCATGGGTTAGTCGGAACAAGTATTTTGGCCTCACAAATCTCTCAAAATTCTCCTCACTTACTCTTGATTTTCCCCTCGTGTTTAAAATATAACGATGCACTCAAATAAAAGTAGAACATAAACAATTCAGCTCCAAACAGTTGCAAGTTTCTTCAAAACTTTGAGGATAGACTTACCAGCGTGTGGGTGCCGAGACTTGAACTTCTAGGGTTTCTGATGCGTAAATTAACGCATACTAGTTTTACTCTATGGATTGCTCCAAAGAGATCATTTTTTCCAAGGGTCTCTCTTTTTCTATTACTCAACGATAGTGGAATAAGATATTCGGGGTTTGTTCGGGTGTTTGAATCGGGTTTATGAACTAATTATCTAAGAATACAATAAGAACAAGTAAAACAAATAAAGCAGATTGGGGATTCAAAGATAGACTAAGGCAGTTGTTCAGACTCGAATCCACGCTAGTTCGGTTAAGATGGATGAAACTATGCAATCGACGAAATTCAACAGACTAGACGACTCGACAAATCCTTTTGTAATCTCTACTCCATGGTCAGGCCGTAGAGATTCATTCTATCAAACCTACAAGCTCCTATGGTCAAGCTAACTTGCAAGAATTCAAGAACGATCAAGAACAGTGAAATGCCACAAAATCATGCAAAGAGATTAGGTTCTTCCAATCCTATGGTCAAGCTATTGGGGAACCTAACGACCTCCTAAACTCTAGAATGAAAAGCGTTCATGGTCAGACCCGCAATTCAAAGATAAACCCAGAAACTAACAATTGATCAAGTTGCCAGAATCAAAAAGCTTAAATTAGGGTTTAGGAGAAATCGCATCTAAGTCTGAAAGATCATCGATTAACATAAACGGGTTAGAAACCCGAAATCATCCATACAAAATCCTATCTAACGCTTCATCTAATCTAAACAACTCTAGAGGGTTTAGCTCGACATAGAAATAGAAGAACTCATAGATACAATGAAAAAGAAAACTGGAGAAGAAGACATCTTACTCCGAGTAAACCTAATCTTGAAGAATCAATGAAACTCCCCTGTTCTGATTGAAGTTGTGGCCTCCTGCTCTCTCCTTCCTCCTGGCCGAAGCCAACTCCCCTGTAATTTCGAAAAAATATCACGTGATGATAGGGAGGGAATCCCCTTTTTATTAAGTCCGCCTCCTTCCCTTTCTTTCTTTTCTTTTTCCCCTTCTTATTCCCGTTGTCCCTCTCTTTTCAATCCACCATGGGCTAAGCCCAATTAGTCTCTTAATAAAATTAATGAAGGCGTTGAAAATTCCTGTTGAATTCTTAAATCCACTTAATTAAATGACAAGGAATTATTATAGCCAAATAATTTGGCTCCTCATTTCAATTAATCTACTGTGCATAAGTTGCTGGAGCAATGCTTTAACAGAAGGTATGTGCACCAATATTTTTCCTCTTGTGTTCTAGAACGTGACTTCAATCTTATATTGTTTTTTTTTTCGATCTCCAAAGTCGTATATATCCTGAAATGCATCAAAATATACAAAACGACGTAAAATGATCCAAAAGGAGAAAAGAGAAAAACGATCAAATAATCATCAATATCTCATCCAATCACAACTAAAACACAGTGAATATGTCGTCTAATGCGGGATTGAATACACCAAATTTGAGTGCATCAGTTTCCCTTGTAGTTAGGGCTTAGTGAGCTCTCCTTCTTGTCCTCGGGATTCCTTTCGGTAGTAGGTGATCTTGGGGTCGGGCAACGAAAGCCTATCTTCTATCCCCTCTCTTAGGGTTGTTCTTACTATCTCGGCAAGGGTGGCCTCTTTTTAGTTGGGTCTTTATATTTTCTTTTGACCTCTTTTACTTTTCTTTTTCCTTGATCTCGACTTAGGGTTTTGTCGATGGTATGATGGCCACTAATTTTCTTTGCCTTACACTTGAAAAGAACTGAATACAAGAATTCCAACAATAGGGATTTTTCGAAGCTATTTCTATGAAGGCAATAAAGGATATGGATACAGGGGTTAACCTGAAAACTGGGATATAGTTGGTCCTTGTGTTTGAACCGTGCTCTGATACCAACAGATGTGAACCGCTGCAACCATGGGCAGGCGACCCTTAAACACCACAAGCTGATCGTCACAGCAACGAGAAGAAAATTCGTAACCGGGATGGAAGAGGACTTTAACCCAATAGCTATAAAGGAGCTAGGAACCAGAAGTATCAAGTCGAGGGCGCCACTTCAAGAGGAGGATACTCTTGATGATAAGCCGAACCTTAAGCAATGCAACAACGAGCAAAGGCTTGAAGGGAAGAGAACATATGTTCCAACAGAAGTTTATTGATTTCAAAAGTTGTCTCCACAAGGGTGGCCGGCGGCCTCCTTATATAGGTGAGGGAACAAGCTCTCCTCCCTAAAGACTACTTCTTAAATAAGAATAAAATAAAGACTCCTAATCCTAATTAGAATCCTAACACTCCTAAACAATCCGACGAAAAAGGAATAAAACATAAAAATAATAACTGAAGTCGTTAATGTTGAATAAAAGACCTAAATAGGTCAAAACCCTAATCTGGCATCGGCCAGCTTTCCTAGAAGCTTCCCGTGTGTGTGTGGCTGGTCCTCCTGGGCCTCCGAGGGCTTCTTGGCCCATTCAGCTGTGGTGGGCCGGCGGCCTGGTCGATCGGCCTGGCGGTCGGCCCGATCGGTCCGGTGGTCAGTCTGATCGGCTCGGTGGTCTGGTCGATCGGCCCGGCTGTCTTTGGCTTGATACTCTGGTCTGGTCCTGGTCTGGGGCTCTTCCTTTGGACTTCTAGGAGGGTGTAGCCTCCTTTGACAAAACGGACATCATCCTCTCCGTGCCCTTCTTTGCTCTAGGACTCCATGTAAGTGTTCAGTTTCTCTCGGAAGGCTTTGGTTTGGCTTCGGGTGAAAGGGGGCTCAGGTCGTGTCCAGGGTTTGTTGGGCTCATTAGTAAAGCCCACTTGATGAGACCCCTAGTAAGATAGTGCGGGCTCAGAGGTGGAAGTCTCTCCATGGTCTCCATCGTCATCAGACGGGGGAGGAGAGGAAGGATTTAAAGGGCGGAGGTGAAGAGGAGGAACCGCCATCTCGGCAGAAATAGTTGCAGAGGTTGAAGGAGAAGAGGAGGGATCAAGCCCAACTCGTATGAGTATTCTTGGTTTTGGCTATCGGCGGAGGAACTCATGGGAATGAAAACTATAACTACAGGAAATGAAGAAGAAAATAGAGAGAAGTGGAAAAGTCACATACCGGCTGGGGGGGCGTCGAGGAGCGCCTGACATCCTGAGTATGTGAAAATGAGAAAGAAAGACTGGGGAGTAAGCAATGCAGAAGGAAAAAGCAAAAAGAGGTAGCACCATAAAAATGGCGAAGAGCAGAAGAACAGAAAGATTAAGAAAAGATGAAAGCGTAAAAAGAGAAGAAAGAGGAAAGAAAAGGGTTTATAAAGAGGGAGAAGAAGAGTCTAGAACCGGGGGAGTGAATCGACGGGGTTATAGAGTGGCTCACGCGCGCGGCTGAGTAGACGGCCTATACGCCCTAGGCGAATGATGACGCCAAAGAAATTACAAAATTACCCCGACACTACAAAAAAATTGGGGTTTAGCGTCGCTTGAAGGGGAAGAATTTAGGGTCGGTCGGTTAGGAACCGACGCTAGACCCTTGACTCGCGTTTGACCAAGGGGTTAGCATCGGTCAATATATGACCGACGCTAAATTCATCCAAAAAGCGAAGCTAAATCCGATTTTGGGTCAGAAACGAAGCTCTTACCCAAACCCAGCTTTAGCGTTGCTTTTGTGGTGAATTTAGCGTCGGTCATCGACCGACGCTAAAACGCGGACCTATTTAAACCATTGGACGAACCTCTCTCAACTAAAACCCTAAACTCTTTCCCCTCTCAGCCGCCACCCTCAACTATTTCCCTCTCAACTCTTTCCCTCTCAACCTCCCTCAACTCTCCTTCCCCCTCAACTCTTTCCACCACCTCAAACCTTCCTCCTCATCTCTTTCCACCACCGCCATCCGCCTTCACTTCCACCCCCAACTGCCGCTCTCAACTCTTTCCACCCCCTCAATCCTCCCATCTCTTTCCACCACCGCCAGCCGCCTTCACTGCCACCCCGAATGCCGCATCCCAGCCAACAACGAAACAATACCTAGAATTGGATATATCAAGATTATGAATCGGAAGCCATGAATGGTTGAACAACAACAACAACAGAAGAAGACACGAACAACGAATCAAAGAGTAGCGAAACTACACCTAGTTCATCAGAATCAAATACGAAGACCAAAAAGTGGAAACAATTAGCACAGATTGGAGAGAAATGGGAGAAGGAGGAAACCTAGATGATACCTTGGGAGAGAGAGATGTCGAATTTAATAACATACTTACGAATCCGAAATCGTAACAAATCCTCATGGGTCTTCTTCTTCTTCAAAGCTCCTACATCCGCCTCCCTGTCTTCTTCTTCTTCTTCTTCTTCTTCTTCTTCTTCTTCTCTTCTTCTTCTTCTTCTTCTTCTTCTTCTTCTTCTTCTTCTTCTTCTTCTTCTTCTTCTTCTTCTTCTTCTTCTTCTTCTTCTTCTTCTCTTGCTTTAACAAATCCGCCTCCCTGTCTTTTCTCTTCTCCAGGATGAAGTCCTTTGGTGCTTGCTTCTCAGCTTCAATTACGGTTTCAAGGAGGCGGGGACGGCGTCAGGTACAGTCGGCGGCGGCGTCGAGGTAGAGTCGGCGTAGAGAATAGGATGAGAATGCAAAGATGATGAGTCGAGAATAGAATTAGAATGAATAAAATGGAGTTAGATGGGGTGTGCAGATGAATTTGTTAATTAACCTAGTTATAAGCTCATTGAAAATAAAATATAGTTGTGGATTGAACAAAACTAATACAATAAAATGAGTGATGAATTTGTAAGTGAAAAAAAATGGAGACCTCATTGGATATATGTAATTACATTATAAAATTAATTTTTATTTTTACGGTTCAGATCTGTTCATTAAAACGGACGTTCCAGATTGATTCACAGAAATTGACATACTCAGTACGTCACTTTTAGTGGCGTACCAAAGCGTTCACCTGCATAAATATTATATTGCATTTTTTGAATAGTGAAGTTAATTTTCTAATTGACATAAAACGTGTAAACGATAAATATTAAAATAATCTAAATATTTGAACCTATATTAAAAAATAAAGAAGACTTGTAATATTAATTAATAATTTTTATTTTTGTTTACAGAATATAATTAGAGTTAGAAGAAATGAAATAACAATTATTTTGGTGACTAAAAACGGTAAAAAAACAAAATGTGGACCTATATTAAAATATAAAATTAAACTGAATTATTAATTAATAATTTTTACTTTTTTTGTCATTAAATATAATTTAGATTTCACGTAAAAAAACTTAGAGTTAAACAAAATTTAATTATTATTATTTTGTGGGCTAAAAGCTAAATTGTAGGAGAGTGGGGTAGAAAGGAGAAATGAAAAAACTAAATGATAATTAAAAAAAAAAAAGAAAATTCCTAAACTTAAGGGGAGAAGGAATAAAGGGGTGAAAATATATATGTATATATATTAGTACTAGCTTTTTGCCCACCCGATGGTAGAATTCCTAAACTTAAGGGGAGAAGGAATAAAGGGGGTAAAACAACATCATTTTCTCCCTATTCATAATCTATATCACTTTGATCATAATGGTCTTTACTTTGTTAAATTTATATAACATTGAAATAATATTTTGTTAACTCTAAATGATACTCGACATATACCTAACCATTCAAATTAAGCCTATTGCGAAACTCACCAATTATTCATAAATTTTTTGTAAGAATTGTTTGTCATTTAATTAGGTCTAGATATATAGAAAGTTTTCTTCAAAAATCAATAAAATATAATTAAAATCAGGAAAAACTACAATTTTAAGATAAATAAATAATGTAACTAAGAAATATATCTTGCAAAATATGAGATAATACCTTCAATATTTTAACATTATCAGCAAGTTTGTTATGTGATATTGCTATTCACGGTCATGTTTTGTAACGTAATATAACATTACAATTAAAGTTTATGTCATAACATTAATGAATTTGAAAGCATAATTATGCAACAAAGATGGTGATGTTGATACATGATATAACTATCATACAGGGACCTTCATTAGTTCATGCGTGGTATGCCAATATTGTCTCTGTTCGAGTATATTGAAAATAGATTCATGCATGTGTAGTTTGTGAATGTTCTTTGATCTCAGTTTGATGAGATTTATACAATAAATGATTTTGTGTCAATATATTTCTATCTTGTAACTGTCAATGTGTACAGCCAAAAAATAATAATGGAACAATCTTTATCGAATCAAGATTTATATGGCTGGACCGGTAGGCCTAGTCCGATTATGACAACAATGCTTTATAGAGACATTGAATAGATAGTGGATTAGAATGGTATATAGTTTTTGTTATGTAAAATAATTTTTTTTGTGTAAATTGACATATGTTATCCATAATCTATATATAACAGTTTGATTTCAATGTTCTTGATTTCGTGAAATTTGAATAATATTGAAAAAATAGTGATGTGAATTTTAATTAATACTCGACACATACATGGCCATGCAAATTAAGCCCACTACCAACGTCACAAACTATTCAGAATGTTAATTGAGAAAAATGTTTGTTATGTGATTAGTTTTAGATAAAAAGTTTTTGAAACAGTCAATAAAAGGGGTATTAGAAACTCATTCCTATATACCAACAATCATTTTAATTTTTTGAAAGAATAAATTACCACTTGACTCATATGTTTTTAATGAATCCATTTAACTTAGATATTTTTTTGTTCAATTCTCTTATTATTTTGAAGTAATTATTCTTATTATTAATTTAGTCTTTAGCACTATTTATTTAAGATTCAAATTTGAAACGAATGATTGTTTAACTAAACATTTAAAGAAGATGGAATAAGGCAAGACACATTTGGAGAAATTAGTTACCTAGACTAAGTTGGAGATTATGACATGAAGAATGTAAGTACTTTATATCAATGTTGTTAGGACGGGATAGATCTAGAACCTGTGAATCAAAAGGTTCAATCTTGTAAGGTTCACCATGGTTGAAAAGTCAAAACTCTGTACAAATAACTGATCATATAATTTGTATAATGAGGTGTTCATATAATTTTTATAATAAATAATTTGAGGTGTCATCTATCTTGCCATTGTAAGTGTTTACAACAATAAATTAATAATAGAACAATTTTTACGGATTCATGATTTTTGTAGTTGGACCAATAGGCCCAATGAGAGTAGATTGTAATATAGTTCATTAGTAGTGATTAAAATGGTTCTTACATGATCAACTACTAAAAATAAATAACTTTGAATCCTAACCTTCAACTACTATTCTTCTTATATGCCTAATAAAGTCTTTGCAAAATTTTGAGACATAACACAAAAGTAATGAAAGATTTTCATTGAAATTGATCATGAAAAAACATTCTTTTAGAATATTCAATTTTTTTAAAAAAAAATTAACACGGATAATATAGAAATGAGAAAAATATAGTGATTAAGTGAGATGTGTGGAAGGGAGTAGAAGTATAATGAATAGAGATCGAGTAAAAAGTGGAGAAGAAACAAACGATTTAAAAGACAATGAATATAAAGAATGTGTAGTAAATTAATAAATAATCTCAAATCCTAACTATCAACTACTAATTTTTCTACGTCTAACAAAGTCCCTGTCATTCTACAGGATATAACATAGAAGAAAAAAAATTATTGAAGATGAAAACACTTTGTTAGAATATTTAATTCAAAAAAAGTTGACACAAAGTTGTAGGAAAAAAATAATATTTAAGTAAGGGATGTGAGAGGGACTCAGGGAGAAGGATAATAATGAATATAAGTCTAGTAAAATACTTTTACAATTAATTTCTTAGGTGTAAACGTATAACAAATTTAATTATCTAGATACAAAAATATCAATTATGTTTTCAAAAAAAAAGTGTTAGAGAGGACATATTATATTGTAGTTGAATATTTTAAATTCTTTTACAGGCACATTTAGATATATAATTTGATATCAAAATTGTGTCTTTCAAGACAAATAATTATTGGTAAAAGTATTATTAATTATCTCAGGTAAAACAAAAAATAATGAAACGATGACATAGAAGAAAAAATTTTGGAAAATATATTAAAAGGTGGAGAGTTGATGAATGTGGAGTGTGGATAGTTTTAGTGTTAATTAATTATGGACAAAAAAATGGTAAAATAAATAATAAAAAAGAAAGAGAAAATAAATGATTGGTGAAATCCCTACACTTAAGGAAAGAAGGAATAAAAGGGAGTCTCTTTTATATTCCTTTATATATTATAACAGATAGATATAGATATAGATATAGATTTAAATAAGGAAATTAATATTAATGGGGAAATTTACATAGATGCCCATGAACTCTTAGCCATATATTAGATTAGGGGAATGAAAGGTAGAGATTAGTGTTCTCATGGTGAGAACAAAATGGGTGTTCTCGTACAAGATTTTCTGGGATATTGCTAACTTTGGTGCTAGAGGAAGAAAGGCAAATATGAACCTTATTGTTGTAAATAATATTATAGTGAATGTCCATGATTCGATAGGATACTACATTCACATAGGAAGCTACCTTCACATGGGATGCTTCCTTAACATTGATCATAAGAATCATAGCCAGTCATTACCCTGTGCTTGGCTGACGTCCAGCACAGAGCCTCATGGTTGGAGGGGCCTCAATTTTAAGCCCAATACTAATTAAGCCTAGTCCATTCAACACATTTTCTTTCTTTTCCGATTTTTCAGTGACCAATATCAATTAAAAACACCAATAAAGTTGCCTTTTGATAATTACTTTATCTCGTTATGTTACTTACATGACAGCTGGTCTCCCTAATTTCAATTGCATCACCGCCAAACCAACTTAATTAATTGTTTATTTTTCGAGCTTCCCACGGAAACTTAATTAATTGTTATTGTCTTATTTTTATTTGGGATAATAGGTCGAGAGGCCTCTGTACTATTACAAGATAAAAACAGGCTCTCCTACTATTAACTGCACCAAACAGGCCCCACTGCTTAGAACATATATAAACAAGCTCTTCCGTTACAAATGTGATAATCGGCGTTACTAAATTGCTGACACAGTTGACACGTCACTGAGCCATACGTTGTTAGAGTTTACACGTTAGCCGATTGGAATGTCAATCAGCCCTAAATGACTTCGTTTTGACTCAGTGTTATTAGCAACTGCTAATCCAAATAGTAAAAAATGATGTCGTTTAGGGTTGCTGACATTCCAATCGGCTTACGTGTAAACTCCAACAACCTACGGGTCAGTAACGTGTCAACAATTTAGTAACGCCATTTTTCTATTTATGTAATCTAGTTAGATTTTATGATTTTATGTAATAGATTAATAGTTTCAATTCATTATATTTTTAAAAAAATTGAACTTATTTAAAACATCGGGCCACATAAATTTTTTAGAACACGGCCTCAAAAAATGATTGAACGACCCTGATAAGAATCAATGTCTTTCATGACCCATTCTTCACTCCATTCATGTGTAATTACATTAGCCTATTCATGACTCATTATTCTCTCCATTCATGTGTAATAATATTAGCCTATATGAGTTATGTATTATGTGCCTTAAATAGAGCACATCATTGTATCAATGGTGATGAATAAGAAGAACCAATTCTCTCATCTTTCTCTCTTGTGTTTTCTCTCTACTTCATAGTTCATAATTCTCCATCACTTTCATAACACTTATGAGTTTGTTGATTTGTTTAGAAAAAATAGAATTTTGCTGTAATTTTTGTATTCTCTCCTACCTGAACAATTTTTTCTTAAAACTTCCATCCCAATTTTGTCTTCTTAACATTAATTGATTCGCATTCATCACATCACATAAGTTCTAATAGTCACGTCTTGGATGAGTAAAAATTTCTTAATTGAGAATATAAGTATATAACTGAATAGAATAAAATAGATGGATAAAACGTGTGTTTTAAAACTCTTTGTATTTCACCCGTACTCTTCATGCTATTTCCCCAATTTACCTCCCTTAATTCTTACTAAACTGTGGAAGTAGTTAATATGACATGCAATTTTATTCAAATTTAATGTTACTAGCTTTTGGCACGGCCCGTTGGCCGGGTCCTGATCATACAAACACTATTGCTTACAAATTTCAATGAGTAGCAGCTAGGGTTTACAATGAAAATGCACCTAGCTACCTTCAAGAGATTCCATGCAATACTTGTGTGTCATGGGTGCCTCATCCCAAATAATCAATGAGGTGTTTCGTAGCAACTCAGCTAAGTCACCATCTTGTGCTATATGACATGTTGATGTCGAATGAATATCAATTGGAATATGAAATCGAGAATGTGTCATTCGACCTCCCATCATAAGTAATGCAGCTATACCAGAAGAAGCAACACACAAAACCACTTTCTTCTCCGAGCGCAATTTCATACTTATCACTTGCCATAGAAAAGTCTTTCCGGTTCCACCATATCCATCAATGAAAAACAAACGATGTTGATTAGACTGCACAAAAGCCATAATTTCATCATATGCAACCTTTTGCTCTACATTCAACTTGATTATTTCTATTTCGAATTGAGTTGCTAGTGATGCATGATCATAGTGTAGTTCTTGGGCTAGCATAGAGTTTGTCAAACTAACAAAGGTATCTGGCGTAGGAATCGGCAAACCTGGAAAGTCGGACAAGCTCTTTCCAAATTGGCGCAATAGCTTCTCAATCTCCAATAAGCAAAGATTTTGTTGATCATCTGCACTCATCTGTAAATCAGGTAAGTCAACCTATTGACGTCGTAAAGCCCGAATATCATCAGAGAGAAAGTGCCAATTTTTCCTCCACAGAGAGCTAACATCTGAAACTTGACAGTACATTATCATTCTCACAAAGAGCATTCTCATTTGATATGATGTTGCCGTCAAACTGACTTCCCGAAGACAATGATTCCATTCACCATCATCTACTAGAAATCCATAAGCACTGCATGTTTCTTTGAAAGTGTCATATTTGACACCATTGACGATTTTGATGTCTTCAAAACTTGTACAACCTCTCACAGTGTGAAGCAGCATTCTCAAATAGAATCTTCCTCCGGAAGAATGATGACAGTAATATAACCGCCCAATTGCAGCTTTCTTCTTTCGTTCCCTCCATACTTTATCCTTGGCAACCCAGGTGTAGTGCTGCGGGAATTCAACATATTTAATTGTCGAGCATGCGAACAATTTCTATTCTTGTTCATCCATCCTAAGAACATTGAAGTCAATGCTAAGTCTGATTCCAACAACTCTCCAAGTGATGAATTTGCATTTGAGTACACCATTTTTTGATTCGGAAGGTGGTAAGATAGTCGAGACACATAAGGATAGTTACTGTACAGGTCAAATTTGAACAATCTCCAGCATGCTTCCCCAGCGGTTAGATAGCGACAATCCATAAATGCTTTAATTTCATTTGTAGTAGGCGCAACAACATTACCTGGATTGTGATCTCCAGTGACAACGACCATGGTTCTGTCTGGAGGTTTATTAATGTACTTAAATAAGTATTTAATTCCCTGTATTATTGAAAAAACACGATTAATTGCTGCATAGGTAAGCACAAGTAATGTTGTAGATAGTGAAATTAAAGGAGTTAAAAATAACCTACATAAAGTACAAAATTATTAAGCAGCTTGCACCAACCTTGATTTATTGCAGAATTCAACGTTGATATGTGCATCAAATCGGAGTAGTAAGTATCGATTATATGGCACAACATAACGTTTATCAAGGTGAACTCCACTTTTCTCAATTGTTCGACCATCCTCCCTACGTCTGTATCTTGGAAATCCATCCTCATCAATTGTTGTCTCCGGGTTGTATTTTTTTGGATAATGTTTTGTACATTTTTCTGCAACCATGCATGGAGAATTTGGAAATAAATGTCCACACGGTCCATGTAACATCAACCTCGATACTACATCATAACATTGTGGATCAGCGATAACATCAGGGATCTCAGCAGAAATAACCGAATCAATTTGAGATGGTGAATAAATCTTATCCTCCGCTGATAAGAAGGCCAACATATGAGCATGAAGTAGTCCACGTTTTTTAAATTCAATCGCTTGAACAACTGTAGAATAATATCGGGTATCCATGCCATCCATCTTCACCGTATGGAAATAATATCGGGTATTGTAAAGCCATCAAACTGGGATGAGAGAAACTAACCCGTTCCATTTCATTACTCAAATGTTGAACGATGATATCTAGTTGGTAAGTATCGTCTCCAGTTTCATCTACAATCAATATGGCCAACTCATCCATTGTTGGTAGATCGTATTCCCTTCTGTCAGAAATACGATTCACTTGAAGCTTTAGGTTCACATTCTCAACACCGCCTGCATTGAGTCTATCTCGAGCATACCTAAAAACTTTCACCAAGACATTGTGTTCATCAAACATATCCCTTAGTTCCGTGATAATCTGCTCAGAAAGAGCATTAGCATTAGAAGGGCAAGAGTTCAAACGGTGTTTGATCTCATTCTCTGTGTCAAACGCAAACATTTGTGCATATTTTGGAGGTTTCCCTTCTGGAGGAATTAATGATCCAAGTCGATGAAAGATTTGACCACCAATAGAGAATATATAAGGAGCTCCACCGGTCCTATTCAAATTATGATTAATTGCACCTCCCATTGACGTGAAGCAAAATACACCATTATAAGATCGTATGTTCTCGCGAAAGTGACGACTTGTATTATCCCGTGAAGTCATTAATTGCTTTAAATACTGTGGTGGTTCTCGTGTTTGAGCCACCCTTACTTTTCCTACATTACAACATAAATAAAATGTCGGTTGTGGATGGTTTCGTGTTGGAGCTGTACTTTCTTCTCTCCACATAGAAGCTCCACAGTACGGACAAACGCATGATGGATGATCGATGGTAAAGCGTTCAACCGTAGGGAGTCCTGTAGATTAAAAAAATGAGGCTTAGAAACATAAAATAAAACACGCACCGAAAGCCTTAATGTGATTGAATTAGTAGTGAGTACCTCTATTATGTTGACTTGTGCGTTGTTGTAGCATATAAATTTTTCGAATTACCCGTTGACGCTTTGTTTGGAGGCGTTGAATAAGGTAATCATAAGCTGTATTGCATAAATGAAATAATGTAACGTTAGTAAATAAATCATATTATAATATGCTTGCAGGTAAGGAATTGCAGTTGACCAAAACATGGCAGTATTATAAGAAATAAATCAATATTTACAAAGGTACCTTGCTTTAATCTATCCATGTGTCGTAAGCGGAAGATGGGACATTTACGTGGTCTAATAATATTACGTCGTGCTCTACGTGCTCGATACAATTCTTTCAATGTAACTTCCATTATTTGCTGGAAAAAAAAAATATCGGTAGGAGGAAAAAAAAATTAGGAACAAAAATTTAACATAAATACACGTGCAGCCTTTTGTGTCAAATGTTAACATAAATTGGCAAAATGAAATTTCCTTCTCTACCCATGAATTCTTCGTCGTTTCTTCTTTCAATTTTGCATGGCCTTATATGTATTGAAAATATGGGTGGGTGAAGCGATGGCGTCTCCGAGTTCTGCGGAGAGAAACCCTAGCGATGGCGAAAGCGCGGCGGCCGATCTTACTCGCCCTCCTGATCCCACCACCGACCCACCTATCGCATCCGGATTCCGCCTCCTTTCCTCGCAAAAGAGCTAGAGAAATCCTGATGAATCCCATCTGTTTTGAGTCGGACCTGGAACGGCCGGCGAGCTCGCAACCTCCGCTGCCCCCAACCTCGGTTCCTGTATCGGAAGCTGCTCGTCAGTCCTCTGGACAACCTTCTTATAAGAATGAGTTCGAGGCTCGAGCTGGATTGTGGATGAGAGTGCTTTGGCTTCACTTAGCCCTCAGGTTCCCATGCAGGAGGATCAAGTTCAAAACCCTAATTGTCCACGTATCCCTTTCTCTGAAGAAGAGATACGAAGTTTTTACAAACCTTGGTCGAAGGCCCTCGTCGTCAAGGTCCTGGAGAAAACCTTCTCCTTCCTCACAGTGAAACGTCGTATTGAAATTTTATGGGCTAAATCGGGGAATATCCAAGTGTGCGATTTGGCTAACAACTTCTTCCTGGTACGTTTCTCGGAGGTGGATGATTATCAAAGGGCGGCTTTTGACGGACCCTGGAAGATTTATGATTACTATTTGGTTGTCTCCCGGTGGACTCCCTCCTTCAACGAGGATGAACCGATCAAAACAGATCCTGACTTGGGTTCGTCTTCCCAAACTCCCGATCCATTACTTCAATAAGATGGCAGTCAGTAGGATCGGCGATTTCATTGGACGAACAGTCCGCTTGGATCTGGCTACTTCAGAAGGTGCTAGGGCTAGATATGCTAGATATGCGTTGAAGTTGACCTATCTAAACCGCTCTTGGGAAAGTATATCATTGAGGATCGAGTTTATCTCGTTGAATACGAAAGCCTTGAAGACATTTGCTTCGGGTGTGGATTTTATGGACATAAACTGGGAACCTGTACCATGGATCAATCTACTCCGCCTACTGAGGAAATTTCGACTGAGCCTGGCTGCCCCGTTGATCCTGCAACTTCCGAGGCTACCACTGGCAGCTGGATGACAGTCCAAAGACGTCAAAAGAAGAAAGGTCCAACAACACCAAGTATTCTGGTTCAAGGTTTGAGATACTCCAAACTACTAACAAGGTTGTCGAGAATAGCAATACCTTGAAAGGAACCTCTCCTGTTCCCGAGATCGAACAGGTTGTATCGGTCGATTATTCCCATCACCCTCATGCAGCAGCTCTACAGAGAATCCTTCAGGAGTCGGACGTTAGTAGCTTGCACTTCACTCCTCCTGTTCTATGGTGAATCGATCTCCCTTGGGTGATGTGACAAATGTCGTGACAGAGAAGAGTAAAGAAGCTGTGAGAGGCAAGAAGATTGCTGGCCTGCCTCTTCCTATCATTCATCCGACAGATTCCCAAGATATCTCTAATAGGCTTCCACATTCGGCTACAGATACTTTTGGCTCGGGTAACAAGTCGAAGAAGAAGACGCAGAAACCAATTCAGAAACCGACCTCAATCTCTGATTTGGAACTGATATCAATCCCTGTGTCATTCCACAACCCGATTTTTCAGATTAACCCTACCTCTGAGGTGGCCGATCCTGCCTCACTCCATCCCGACCTAAGAACCGCCCCAGTAAGGCCAAAGCACCGCCGCCAGTTAAGAAAGCTGTTGAATCAGTTCAAAGTTTCTCTACCAAGAAGACCGGGCAACAGCCAAATTCGAAGTCCAAGGGAACACCCACCCAGAATAACCATGAGGGTCCAACCATTGTTGGCGATCCCCCAGATCAGGTGTGTTGATCGCGCTCTGACCTTTCTTTGTTTTTCTAATGATTGTGTTTTCATGGAATTGCAGAGGGGCGGGACATGTGGATTTCATCCCGTCTCTCAAGTTTTACCTTGCCCTGTACAAGCCGCAAGTTGTTATTATCATGGAACCTAGAATCAGTGGTTCTAAAGCCTCTTCGATCATGGATAAAATTGGGTTTGATAATCAAATTATGGTGGAAGCCCAGGGATTCTCTGGTGGTATTTGGTTGTTGTGGAACAAGGAGAATATCAAATTACAGAGGTTAGTCGGTCAGTTCAAGCTCTGCATGTGGAAGTGGCTACTAAAGGGTTCCCTGCCTCGATCCTATCTGCTATTTATGTCAAACCTCAGGCCACTGGTCGAACTCTACTTTGGGATGAACTCCGAGATTTCTCAGTGTCAGTCACGATGCCGTGGTGCCTTGTCGGCGATTTTAATTGCATTCTTAACCCGGAAGACAAAGCTGGTGGGGCAGCCTTCTCTCCGTACAGAGCCGCCTCGTTCAGACATTGCATTAATGACTGCGGGTTGGTCGATCTGGGTTTTGTTGGACCGAACTTTACATGGTTCAGAGGATCGCTTAAAGAACGGCTAGACCGGGGACTGGCTTCCATGCATTGGCGGTCATCTTTCCCCGACGCGGTTGTTCGCCATCTGCCGAGAATAAGATCTGACCACAGACCCCTCCTGCTCTGTTACTCTGGTCAACCCATCCCAAGCCGGATTAAACGTCCGTTCCATTTCCTTATTCCCTGGATGGCTCACCCGGACTTCCCCCGCTTGCTGGATTCTACTTGGACCAATACTCGAGGAGCTGTCCGGAATCTGACCAATCTCTCGAATAATTTGAGACGATGGAACAAGGATGTTTTTGGAGATATTTTCCAAAGAAAACAAGCTCTAATGCAACATCTTAACGAGATCGAAGAGGACTCAGTGGCTAATCCTTCGCCAGCCAATGCTAGAGCCGAAGAATCCATTAGAGGCAAATTAGCACACACGCTTTGGGAGGAAGAAGTGCTCTGGGCTCAAAAATTTAGAAACGAATGGATTAAAAATGGGGACTGCAATTCTCGCTTCTTCCACCAGTCAACTCTGAAGAGAAGAAGCTTTAACAAGATTACTTGCCTCCGTCGTGATGATAATTCCTGGGAAGATGACTCTGAAATTCTCAAGTCTATGGCAATCAACTATTTCAGTAATTTGTTTACAGATAGCCATCCCAATCTGTTTTGATCCCTCCAACAGCCAATGCTTTCTCCCAATTGAATCAAATACAAAATGATATGCTCACCAGGCCTCCGGATGCTGCTGAGCTTTGGATGGTGCTGAAAGACATGAAAGGGCTTAAGGCTCCGGAAATCGATGGATTCCAACCGAATTTTTTATCAAAAGCAGTGGAAGATCGTTGGTCCTTCAATCCTGAAGCTCGTCACCAGCTGTTTCGAGAACCCTGACGAGATTAAGAAACTTAACAAGACTATCCTGGTCCTTATTCCGAAATGCAGCTCCCCGGAGAGGATGACCCAGTTCAGGCCCATATCGCTTTGCAATGTCATTTATAAGCTCCTTACAAAGTGCATTGTTGCTAGACTCCGCCCTTTAATGAAACAACTTGTCAAGTCAAATCAAGCAAGCTTCGTTCCAGGCAGAAACACCTCAGACAACATTATTGTCCTGCAAGAGGTTATTCACTCCATGGAACATGAGCGAGGCAGACACAAGCGGATGGTCATCAAAATCGACCTGATGAAGGCTTATGATAAAATTCGGTGGTCCTTTCTCAGAGAAACTCTTGTCCTGGCTGGATTTGGGGAAAGCTTGGTCAATCTGATCATGACGTGTATTACGTCGGCCAAGTTTCACGTCTTATGGAACGGAGGTTTGACTCCTCAATTCCTCCCGCAAAGAGGAATTAGACAAGGTTGTCGCTCTCTCCCTTCTTGTTTACGCTCTATATGGAACGATTGGGACACATCATTGATGAAGCTGCCAGGAATAAACAATGGGAACCGATCCAGCTCTCCAGGGGCGGACCTCACTTGACACATCTGTTTTACGCTGACGATTTAATTATCTTTGCCCAAGCTTCGGTAAATCAAGCAGATGTTATTCTCCGTTGTCTCGAAAGCTTCTGCAACGCTGCTGGTCAGGCTATTAACAAAGACAAGTCAGCCGTCTTCTGCTCCAAAAATACTGATAGACAGAGCCGTCTGGACATTGCCGCCTCGCTAGGTATCCCGATTACCAATAATCTTGGAACCTACCTTGGCGTCCCAATTCTCCACGAACGTACTACTGCTGAAACCTACCAAGTAATCCTTAACAAGATCGACAAAAAGCTTGCAGGCTGGAAAATCAAAACCCTATCCCTGGCTGGGAGAGTTACATTGGCCAAGTCGGTTTTAGGAGCCTTACCCGCCTATGCAATGCAAACGTCAGTCATTCCGGCAACATCCTGCGAAGCAATTGATAAGAAGATCAGAGACTTCGTATGGGGCTCCTCTGATGAGAATCGAAAGATTCACTTGGTGAATTGGAACCAGATCTGCGCACCTAAATCAGAAGGGGGTCTTGGGCTCCGGCTGGCTGCGCAACTCAATCGGGCATACATGACCAAGTTGGCGTTTCTCTTTTTCTCTCAACCAGAAGCGTTGTGGGTGCGCGTTATCCAAAGAAGTACTTCCGGGAATCCAGGGAAGGTTTGAAACAGAAAAAATCTCCTGCATAGTATGGCGGGGAATTTCCAGAGATTGGCCAACTATGCTTCGGGGAGCTAGGGCACTGATCCATGATGGCCAGAATACAGCATTCTGGACTACGAGATGGGTCGACTCCGGTGCCCGGCTTATCTATTTCGCAGACACAGAGGCGCCCGAGTTTGACATCGAAGAATCTGTAGCAGACATGGTTGACGAACAAGGATCATGGAATTTCTCTAAGCTTAGGAACATAATCTCGGACGAAGCGTTGGATATGGTGGCTGGTATGTCGCCTCATTCGACTGATCAAGGTGAGGATGACTGGTGTTGGGGCTTGGAGGCTAATGGGAAATTCTCCATTAGCACTGCCTATGACCTGTTGAGAGAGAATCATACACCTACTGCAGATATTTGGGAAAAGGTTTGGCGTTGGCAAGGACCTGCAAGAGTTAGTCATTTTCTGTGGCTGGCAATGCAAGACAAACTCCTCACCAATAGCAAAGAGTTACGAGGAAAATTGCTTCAGATGCTGGGTGCAGCTACTGCCATGACGGCACTGAGGATGTGATCCACATACTCCGGGACTGCCCGTTTGCAGCTGAAGTGTGGAGACTCTGTGATCTGCCTGAGATGAGCTCAAACAGTTGGAGAACTCAACGGCAAGTCTGGCTGACGTTCTGTCTAAATTCCAAAATAGCACCCGCATTGGGATCACCTGTTGGATGCTCTGGAAAGCACGGAATGGCCGAATTTTCTCCAATGACAGGGCCAAACCTGAACAAGTCTCAGCTCGAGCTTTGGCTTGGTCCGAGACGGTCTCTTGTGCCCTCGAGAAGGATCAGTTCCTTTCAATCTCAAAACCGAAGAGAGCAGCTACTAACATTACCTGGGAGCCAGGGCCAAACGCCTGGATGATACTCAATTCGGACGGCTCGGTTATCCAGCCCTCAGGGAAAGCTGCAGCAGGCGGACTAATCCGAAATGAAGTCGGGCACTGCGTCGTTGCTTACACGATGAATCTCGGTATCTGCTCAATCACTCGGGCAGAAATACGCGGAGCTATTTATGGGCTCAGCAAAGCTTGGGAAATGGGTTATAGGAAAATCCTAATTTACATGGACTCGGAGGCAGCTATTAGTCTCCTGCAAGGGGAAGACTACCCAAATCATCATCACTCGGCGGAGGTCAGCCATTTCCGAAATCTTTGCAATAGGGATTGGGAAGTGGCTCTCAAACATGCCTATCGAGAAACGAACAAAGCAGCGGATCACCTTGCAAGTCGAGGACACTCACTTCCGCTCGGAGAACATAACGTCCCAACTTCGGATTCTGAGTTGGAGTATTTCCTTCGATACGATAGGTTTGGCATTTCCGATCTAAGATCGATTGTTATTGACAACTAAGGCGCTCTCGCCTTTTCTACACCAAAAAATAGTATATATATATATATGGGTGGGAGTAAATTAATCGTGACCAATTAGTGAACCAATGATTTACTGATTTTAATCGATTAATTAATTTTAACCATTAACCTTAACCTAATCACCACCCTAATTGAAACCATATCGGTCAATGAACACGCTAGTGTTTATTGTAAAAAAAGTGTTTTTGTTATAAGCAGACCAAACCCAACATATCTTACTAATAATATTTAATAATAATAGTTGGGAAATTCCATGAACAACCCCTCGTGTATGCAAATGCCATATAATTACATGTAATTTTCTATTTACTGTTATACACGGCTGATATGCAACCGTGTAAGGCTCTATAGCATAATCCAACCGTGTATGATAACTATAGGGGCCTTGTGAGGCCATGAAATAATTAATTCGGCCAAATCAATAAAAATGACCATAGTTTTGTAAATAGTGTAACAATGGGTATAAATTAATAATTAGTTAATTAATATGTATTATTAATGTAAAAAATCCCATAAAAACTATATGATTTAATTAAATAGTAATTATATTTAGAAGATGAAGAAATAAAGTTGTCAAATAGGGAATCCGATGTGGGGGTTATTGTGGATATTACCAAAGTATAAGACAATAAATAATTTAAATATATATATCAACAAAAAAAAAACTATATGATTAAAAAATTATGTGAGAACAAAATATATCTTCCGGATATGAAACAATATCTTCGGTGGATGGTGTTTTGCTATTTTCTGCAAGCATTTTGCGTGAGATTGCTCTACCAAATCCTGCATAGTATAACATAACATTACCTCAATACTTTTATTTAAGTAAATATTATAACGTTGATATGCAAAAAAAAAAAAAAAACTGTACTGTACATGGAGGTTCATGTGCGCTATGTGAAAATTGTCTTTGTTCGAGTATACCACAAGTAGATCCTTGTATATTCCATGAAAATTGTCCGACCTCGAATGATGTAGAACTATTTTTTCGTTTCCGACCCATCTGCACAAACGACAACAACAACATTAATAAATGCTTGCACATATATGTCAACCATTTTACAATTTACTGATTGCCAACCTTGATACTTCATGGAGCAGTTAAGTTCGAATTCAGATTTCATTCCTAATTCATTAATTAATATAATCTAGGGGATTACAAAGTAGTAGGGGAGCAGTTGACCAAGTTCTAATTGTCCACCTTGAAACCGAAAGGAATCCTTATATAACATCTTTTATGGTTAGCACTTGGCATGATCTAAAGCCTTGATTAACGTGGGCTGACAGGAAGATAGGGTGTCATCATTCTAACCTCTGGAATCAATGCAATGCAATGATATTGACCATCCAATTCAAACCGTAAAAGGATAAAAACATGAACAAAATATGAAAAACAGTAATGCACCCATGGATACCCACCTTGTTTCCTTTCAGACGATTGAGAATCCGGCAATCTCGAGTAGAAAGATCGGCAGCTGGAGTAGAAATATTGGCGGCTCGAGAGAACGCCTGAGCAACGACGGAAACCTTGGACTTTTGTGAAGTTCAAGACGGAACAAAATAATCTTAGCTATTATATAGGAAAACTTGGTAGGGAAGATTATCTTCTTCTATAGGATTTTTGTTTTTCTGTTATAGGAAAGAGGGAGTAAGCAAACAGATTTTTTGCCGTTTTCTAGGAATCTATTATTATGAATTAATTTTCCCGGATTTGTTGGTGTGTGGGAGGTTTAGTGTGTAGTTTAATTAATAATGAAAAAAAAAGGAAAATGATGATTGGTAAAATTCCTAAACTCAAGGAGAGAAAGAATAAGGCGGGGGGGGGGGGGGGGGTGTATTATATTTGCATAATAATAGTAATAGAAGAAGACAAGATAAAAGTTGGGAAAGAACGGCCCAAAAGACAAAATAGTTGAAGTAGAAAGATAAAAAGAAATATTTTGTAGTATAATGAACTATCTATTAAGTTGGTCGGCAAATTACAAAGCAACAAAATGATATTTTCTCATTTGTTTAGTAACTCCGTGAGATATGAAATAATGAGAGAGAAACCAAACGAGGTGAGAAATTATTTTCTCACCTCTTTGATTTCTGTGATTTGGAGATATGATTTGGGTGAATATGTGGATTCGGGAGAAAGCCTTGTTTTTTTTGGATTTGTGATTTAAAAAATGAGTGATTTGAGGATGAAAAATGAGGGGAAAATGATTGATTTCAAAACTTGATTTGAGAATAGTGGATTTGGAGCCAATGTTCATTTACATATATGTTCTATCTTTTTACATTATTGCAACCAATGTCACTCTTTTATAACATTGATAAAAGGGTAATTTTTTTTTGGTCGAGCACTCCCACAGAAGAGAGGGCCAAGATCACCTAGAGTAAGCATAAAGGGGGGGGGGGGGGGGGGGGAGAGCAATTTCGATAGAATTTTCACGGGAACTAGGGACACATGAGGGCATTTCGAGGCAAGACTCAAAGGTATTTGAATCATTCTAGATGCGAACAAGCAAATAATGTGAAATCCAGAAGACCCGTGCGAAGAGGGAGCATAGTAAGGGCATGTTTAGCCAGATTATGAGCTACAATGTTAGCTTCCCGTTTAACCGGGAAACATTGAATGGATGGATAACGACCCAAGAGAATCTTGCATTCTTGAATAATTACTCCCGCTCGAGGATGAAGACATATCTTGTCTAATAAGTGTTTGGTGACCATCACAACATCCAAATGGGTCATTTTTTCATTATAATAACACTCGCTCAAATCACAATTGCTTTAAAGCAACTACGAAACAAAAGTTTTAAGCAAATAATCTTAATCACAAAAAATCTATTTCTAAAATCATAATATTGATTAAATACACTATTTTCAAATCACGGAAAACTATTTTCAAATCACAGAAACCAAATGTAAACATAAATGTAAACGGATAGATATGATCTATCTTAAAAATCACTTCCGAAAGTTTGGTTTAAGGTAAAGGAAAATAGCACGTTGGCCCCTTCTACTTTGCCAACTTAACAAATAGCCCCATATACTATAAATCACTCATTTTACCCCCTCCTACTTTGTCCACTTTGCCGTTTGGGTCCTTCCGTTCCAACTTTCGTCTTCGTGACATTAAATCTGGACACATCTACACACCGAAAAACAGAGATATCAGAGGTAGGAGATGAACAGTTAGCTAGGGAGGTAAATTGGGGAGGTAGCACGAAGAGTATGGTGAAATATGAAGGATTTTAAAACCACACATTTTACTCGTCGATTTCATCCTATCTAATTATATTTACTTATATTACCAATTAAAACACGCTTAGTAAGCTAATGCATGGCTATTGGAGTTAATGTGTTGTCCTGAATATGCATCAATTAACATCACGAAGACTAAAATTGAAACGGAATGACCCAAACAGCAAAGTGGACAAAGTTGGAGGGGTAAAAAGAGCGATTTATAGTATAGGGGGCTGTTTGTTAAATTGGCAAAGTAGAGGGGGCAAAATGCTATTTTCCCTAAGGTAAATGGTAACATCTAGAATGAACGTTGTTATTTTATGGGTTATTATTTCCAAAATACTCGAACTTTGACGATTTATTTTGAAAATGCACTATGTTTAAAAAACCCAAATATATCCCAGACTTAACGCCATTAGTCATTGTTTGTAAAATTTTAAACATTCTGAACCAAGTGGCTAACGGAAATAACTTTTAAGTTTTCTGTCTTCTAAAAATAGTAACTCGGGTTTGCCCAAATTGCATTTTGGAGCCTGTTAAATTTAATCCCTTTTAAATCCTACCAAAGTAACCTAGATATTCTTCTCAGATCATCTCCTCTCAACCTCTGCACCGCCGCCGCCATGTCCAACACCGCCGGAGAGTAGCTGGCGTCGGAGACGCAAGACGACGAAGGCCATTTCGGCCGACGTCGCTTTCCTAACACTACAAAAATAGAGGGTTTAAATTATTTAGCGTCGGTTAAAAAAATGACGCTAAATCGTGCGACGCTAAATTTTAGCATCGTTTCTTATGCGATCGACGCTAAATAAGCAACGACTGACGCTAAAAATGGGTTGACCGAATGGGTGGCTGACCAACCCAAATTTTCGTTAATTTTCGTTTTTTCGTTTTTTTCGTTTTTTTTTTCATTTTTTTTGTTTTCGTTTTTTATTTTTATTTTTTCTTGATCTGGGTTTTTTTTTCAGATCTGGGTTTTTTTTTCCAGATCACGTTTCTCTTCTCCACCGCGTCATGTTGGCTTCGTCGTCCATGGTTTGATGTTGATGTACGGCTTGAGGGTCCCGACAGGGATTTCGTTGACGAGGTGGAAGAGTAGCTGGTGCGCAAATTAACGCAGCACTAGTTTTACTCACTAGATCGCTCTAGCGAGATCGTTATTTCCCAAAGTCTCTCTTTTTCTATTACTCAACAGTTGTGGAATAAGCTATTCAGGGGATTTGTTGGTTGAATTTGGTTTATGAACTAATGAAACTAAGAAAACAATTAAATCAATCAAGCAAAGAAAGCAAATTGGGTTTGAATATAGACTAAGGCGATTGTTCAGACTCGAATCCACGCTAGCTCGGTTAAGATGGATGAAGTAATGCAATCTCAGCTTTAACAGACTTGATGACTCGACATTTCCCTTTGTAATCTCTACTCCATGGTCAGGCCGTAGAGATTCTATTCTATCAAACCTACAAGCTCCTATGGTCAAGCTAACTTGCAAGTAATCATGAACGAATCAAGAACGATGAAATGCCACATAATCATGCAAAGAGATTTGGTCCTTCCAATCCTATGGTCAAGCTATTGGAGAACCTAATGACCTCGTAAACTCTAGAATGAAATGCGTTCATGGTCAGACCCGCAAATCAAAGATAAACTCAGAAACTAACAATTGATCAAGTTGTCAGGATTAAAATGTTTAAATTAGAGTTTAAGAGAAATCGCATCTAAGTCTGAATAAACATCGATTAACATAAACGGGTTAGAAACCCGAAATCATCCATACAAAATCCTAGCTAACGCTTCATCTAATATAAACAACCCTAAGAGTTTAGCTCGACATCACTACAGAAGAAATCATAAAAACAAGGGAGAAGAAAACCGGAGAAGAAGACATCTTATTCCGAGAAAACCTAATCCTGATAAATCCTACAAACTCCCGAGCAAATCCTCGCTTCCTCTCGCTCAATCGTCACTTCAAAGCTCTGAGTTCTCCCACCGAGAGTGTCTTGTTCGTCGGGGATGAAAGAAGAATGAATTGTACGTTATGTTTTTCTCCCAGGAAATAATAGGATTAAAAATCCCGTCAGGTGATGGTACACGACCGTGTATCATAATACACGGCGTGTATTAGATACACGGCGGTGGTTTTGTTAATACACGGCGTGTTGTTAATACCGTACGATACACGCCGTGTATTGCTTCAGTTCTAGCTCCAGCAGTTTCCAGCCTTCTGATTCGTCCCTAATCGTCATGGATCACCTGAAATGAACCAAAAACATGCAAAACAGATAAAACGGCCCCAAGGGGCCAAGGGGAACGAAAATCACTCAAAACCATGCAAATCAGATAGATAAATCACCAAAATGTCGTCTAATGAGAAGATGAATAAGTCAATAATGAGACGCATCAGTAGCTTTCGGTCGGAGGGTGGGATGATGTGGCCGGCGGACGGCGGCGGAGTTATGGTGGCATGGCTGGGATGCGGCGGCTGGAGGAGGAAGTGAAGGCGGACGGCGGCTGGGATGTGGCTGGATGATGTGGCCGGCAGATGTGGAGGGGGGGGGAGAGTTTGAAGAGGTGGATGAGGAGTTGAGGAGGAGGAGGGTGGTGGTTGGGAGAGTTTTAGGAGAGAGAGGTGAGAGTTTGAGATTAGGGTTAGGGTGGCGGCTGAGAGAGGAACCGAGAGTTTAAATAGGTCCGTGTTTTAACCGACGCTAAATCATGTTGGTAACCGATGCTAAATCTGGTTTTGGGCAAGGATTCATTTGTGACCCAAAATCGAATTTAGCGTCGGTTCGAGTTTCGACCGACGCTAAAACGGGGTCAAACGCGAGTCAACGGTTTGGCGTCGGTCATTTGCCCGACCGACGCTAAACTATTTCGCTTTAAGCGCCGCTAAGTGACCTTTTTTTTGTAGTGTAACCTCCCGAATCTCATCCTCCATATCCTTCATCTTCCTCTTCCTCTCTTCCTTCTCCAAACGAGAATGTGCCTGAATCAAAGGGGACGCTTGTGCTTGAATCAAATGGGTTTATCAAAATCATCCCTCTAGCTCGACAATCTTGGACCACTAGTTTCCTGATCTTTCTTGAGATACTTAAATCACTTGCCACGCAAACTACAATCTTCCCAACAACTTTGTTTCTGTCAATCGATCCTGGATAGCAGTTGCTGGAAAAATTTGGATAGCAAGGCTAAGTTTGATTTGTTTTATATGGAACAAACATGGAAAACAGGACTTTTAGAGTTGGGCATAGAATACTCCATTCATATTATTTCGAACCTTGATTCTGACATTGGGGTAAAATTAGTTGCAGCTTCCGCTCCATACACCAGAGCGTAAGTTCTTGAACGGCTAAGGTTGGAAAAATTAATAGCAGAACCCTGTAATTGGAAGAAAAGATTAAAACAAGCATACCTTGAAAGTCTTCTAAATAAAAGTATGGGGCGTTACCTTGAAAGTCTTACCGTTTCCAAGAACCATAGTGGATTGAAAATCGCGATCAATATTGGAAGCAGCAGCGGTGAAAATCGAAGGTGCAGTGT
The DNA here is from genome assembly GCA_034768395.1 of Linum lewisii. NCBI lineage: Eukaryota > Viridiplantae > Streptophyta > Magnoliopsida > Malpighiales > Linaceae > Linum > Linum lewisii. The sequence continues at coordinate 50,752,756 of CM068301.1, read as the reverse complement.
TGACAACGGTGTTGAGGTCAGGCCACTCGTTCCCAGCAGAGCAGATCATAGTGACGCCCTTTTCCATGACGTGGAAAGCCCCAATGGCGATCGGATCTTGGAGAAACCCAGGCTGGAAAGTGGAGCTGGAGCCTATTGAAATGGAAATGAAATCGACGTCGTCCTCGATCGCATCGTCCATGGCTTTGAGAATAGTGGAATCGGAGCAGCCGTCCTCGGAGCAAGCCTTGTAAACGGCAATCCTGGCTGAGGGGGAGCCTCCGCTGGCTGTTCCTGCGAGAAGGCCGTAGTATGTGGCATTAGGGACATGTGAGCCGGCGGCAATGGAGGCGATGTGAGTGCCGTGGTCAACGTAGTCACGAGGGGAGCCTTTGGGACGCATGTGCCTGAATCAAATGTGGAGATCGAGATGGCGAGGAGGAGGATTGAGGAGATGGAGGAGGAGAAGGAAGAGAGGAAGATGGAGGATATGGAGGATGAGATTCGGGAGGTTAGGAAAGCGGCGTCAGCCGAAACGGCCTTCGTCCTCTTGCGTCTCCGACGCCAGCTGCTCTTCGGCGGTGTTGGACATGACGGCGTCGGTTTGTAGAGGGTTGAGAGGAGATGATCTGAGAAGAAGATCTAGGTTACTTTGAGAGGATTTAAAAGGGATTAAATTTAATAGGCTCCAAATGCAATTTAGGCAAACCTGGATTACTATTTTTAGAAGACAGAAAACTTAGAAGTTATTTCCGTTAGCTACTTGGTTCAGAATGTTTAAATTTTACAAACAAGGACTAACGACGTTAAGTCTGGGATATATTTGGATTTTTTAAACTTAATGCATTTGGCCAAAGTTCAAGTATTTTGGAAATAATAACCCTTATTTTATCCTAATTCATTTTCTGGCTTCTTTTACACAGACAAGTTTCCTAACCAGATACTATCCCTAATTTCCAACACATAGGGGACATTTACGGAACATCAAACAGCCTCTGAGAAGCGTAAATCCGCAGGACCTGGACCCAATATCCCTTTCTGTTCACTGATCTTGCCAAGTCCGAGAGGGGGCTCTGTCGGCGCTGGTGTCGATACCAGCACTATAGCTGGCACCACCGCTGGTGCTGGCACCGGTATTGAAGCAGCCTTCTCATCGTCTTTCCATATCGTGCCTGTGGCTTGCCAGTCTCTCTCAATCACCACCTGCTGCAAACCCAAGTTTATCATAACACAGATGAAAAATTTCAACTAGTTGATCTTTGATTCTTTGCATCAACAACAAAAACTTGCCTCTTTGTGACTGTAGTTGTCTTCTTGCAGAACTGGAGTTGCAAGAGGTGGACCAGCGTCTAGATCAGGCTTCTGAAATATGAAAGTAGAATACAGACCTGTACAACAAACCATAGACGATGGATATACATAAATCACCAAATCAAAGTTAATAGGAGGAGGAATTTAAAGCAGGGGAAAAGGATGAGATTATACCTAGAACATCATATGATTTAGGAAGGAGTCTTCCTCTTGGATCTACAAGAGTTGAGCCCGCATTCATCACCATTCCTGCGAAATGCATTCTGCAAGCATGGGGAAAGGGATAGGTGTTATTGTTCCCATGAAGTCTTTTTACAACTCAAGTGAAGTTACATAAAATGAATGCTTGTTATTCCGTGTAATGGAGAATGAAAGTAACGAGTAATACTTGTTATCGTCGTAAAATTCTGTCAGATTCTGAATTTCCACATACTCTAGGCCAGCTTCTCGAGCCAACCTTGAAAACACAAAGTTCAGCCTTTATATACATGCAATCTCTATGTAAAACAACCTGACACAAGACTAGCCATAGACATCAACCTGATCAAGCTCGGAAAATGAACCAAGCAATAGGTTTCAGCTGCATTGTCATGAGCAAATTTTAGTTGGTACTTCTTTCCAAATAGAGGGAACCTGTGTTTCCACAAAAGAAAGAAAGAAGAAGGCACACAACAACAGAAACCAATCACAAGACTGATTCTATGATTCCAAACCAAGCATGGCAAAAAATCGTCATTGTGACATACTTTTCTTCTTCAACCTCAAATGTGATCATATAATTCTCAGACCGAATGCAATTAGGAACAATATTTGGCTTCATGCTGGCACTTCTATTGTGGTATGCCTCCACATTCTTCTGGTATTTGGCCCTGCATACCCAAAATCTCATTAAGCATCAGTTACAATTTGTGAAGAAGTGCAAAACCCAACATTCAAACATTCAAACTGGAGAACACAAAAGACATCGATGGGAGAAGAGAAGGCGAAACAAGGGAACCCATTTATTTGTCAAATGATTTATATATCCATACCATATGGTAGATGAGTCAGGAGTAATACCAAAAAAATAACCCCCTGGTTTAAGCAAAGATGACACACTGTGCAGCAGTCTCCTAGCACTCTCCTCAGTTTCAAAACAGAGCTGCAGTATCACAAGTATGAATTTATTTGAACCCATCAAACCTAATCATACACATGCAAGCAATACGAGAGATAAGACCCGCTGGAAATACCTGCAAATTCTGTAAGCAGCAGACCAAATCCGCCTGACCAGCCTTCTCTTTCAGCTGAGCCTCAAAAGTTTCCTGTAAAAATAACAAATTATCAGGAGATACTGATGATTCAAATTTATATTTAAGTTGCTACTTTCGACTGCTAGCTAGCTTCATTGGAGAAGATGATAATTCGTCAAACTCTGAGTTCAACCGCCCAAAATCCAAATTGAAAGCCTAACTAAGTTCTGGAAATAGTAAAAGAAAGAGAAAACATGCAGACCGAGCAAGGATCGGCCTCGAAGAATTCAGCAGAGAAGCTTTCCTATGGCTCTCCAAAGCTTCTTTGATTTCACTCAATCCAGAATCCGGCACGTCTATGAATGAAATTAAAACGAATTAGCTTCCAGTCTCAGCTGCTTCATTTTAATTTTTTGGGACGAAACAACGAAGTGAAAAGATTCATTTCAGCCACCGCCATATAACACTACTACCTATGCCGACGTAGTGGCCGATTTGAGTGCCGGCCCATATCTCAGCGTCCAGTCCTGCTCCGCAGTACAAATCGCAGACCTTGGCCAGAAAAGGAAAACGATAAAAAAAAAAAATGTGAGTGTAGAATGGGAGAAAAGGAGTGAGGAGAGGGATTAGGGCAGAATTAAGAAGCGTACGGTGGCGTAAGGGTGGGCGAAGATCTTAACGAGGGCGGACTTGGCGAACTCGTGGAGGCGGTAGTGAATCGACTCCGGGCGTCCAGCTGAGAAGGGTAACATTTTCAACTTCCCTTTTCTCCTTTGAGAAACTCTCTAATTCCTGGAGATGTTCTTCTCTCGTCTTCGTTTGGTCTTGGACTTTGGATGGAAGATGAAATAGTTTATGAGCAAACGACGCCGTATTAGACACGATGATTGTTTTCATACATTATATGATGATTAGGGCTGGCAGTCGGCCCGGTTCGGTCAAAAACCGAACCGAAAGGTCGGTTGACCGAAGCCGAATTGTGGCCGAAGGCATGACCGGCGACCGAACCGAAAATGTTCGGTTTTTTAGCCGAGCCGAACCGGCCGGTTTCGGTTTATAACCGAGCCGTGACCGGAAAACCGATTGAGTCCATTTTGACCGAAATCCAGCAGTAAGAACCGAACCGAACCACAGACCCACGTCTTCTTCTTCCCTCCGACTTCCTCTCTTCTTCCTCCGACTTCTTCCCTCCGATTTCCTCTCTTCTTCTCTGACTTCTTCCTCCATTTTCCTCTCTTTTCCTCTGACTTCTTCCCTCCGATTCCTCTTCTTCTTCCTTGACTGCCTCCTTCTCCTCGACTTCTTCCCTTCACTTCGACCAACGATTCAGAATCCCCACCCAATGCAACCGCGACTCGACAACAATCAGCCCGGCATTGGAGAAAGGAAACCAGATTAGGTGGGCTCCTTTTTCGGCTTTATCCTTTCCGATGTCCTCATATGCTACTTTACCATCCACAGTAACCCAAATAAGAGTAATAAGAATTCATGGTTTGGCTTCTCTTTCAACTTCTTGAGCTTGTATCGGCGGCGTTTTTGCAATTCCGAACCACATCGGCGTCGAGAGTAGACCCCATCCTCTTCCAATTCCATAAACCCTCGCTATTTTACAGAGGATAGACCTCCAGACCCAAAGGTGTGGGAGAGGAAAGGATTATTAGGCGAGAGAAAGAGATCGGGGAAGTGTTCGCTGTGGGATGGGATTTCGGGAAGGCAGTTATTCTCGACGAGTTGGAGGGCAACGAATTGTGAAAGCGGGAACACGAATTCAAAGGCAAATAGAGAATTATCAGAGCCTTCACCTAATAACCAAACTCCCCCACTTTGTCCAGTCTTCTTCTTTCTTTCTGTTCCGCATCTCTTCTGACTTTTCTTCATCAACGCCATGGCGAAGTTCGCGCCGTCCTGCCAGAGATTCGACCAGCTTCAGATTCGATCCTCCCCTTTGCAAAGGGACAAGCCCTATGGGGCCATCCCATCAAGAGTGACAATAATGGAGTCACCATTTGGCCAACAAAACATAAGGTAGTACTCTGTTTTTTCACCTTGAATTACGGTTCTAATTCGGTTTCTCCTGGTTTCGGTTGTAAACCGAAAACCGAGGTTAAAACCGCGAAATTCCCAAAAACTGCAACGACGCGCAGCCGACGAGGTTTTCTTCTCTTTTCTCCTTTAATCCGGTTCCGGTGTTTTCTAAAACCGAAAAACCGGACGACTGCCAAGCTAATGATGATGGTTTCAAACGGCGGATATTGAACTCCAATCAAATATTAGTGAGGGTTCAAGATTTTTGGGTTTGGTTAAGAACGGTTTGATTAGAGGTTAATTCAAATCGGGAAGGGAGTATTATTTTATTATATTTTAAGTTATGTGGATCAGTTAAACCTGAAAATCTCACGTGAAAATTTCTGATGTAAATAAACCACGATCGTAATGGTCCATACTAACGACGAGTATGTAACAAACTGAAGTTTAAAGATTAATTTTAATCGACCAAAGTTTTGGACTATTTAAATATTTGGCCTTTAGTTAAAAAGAGGTACAGAATATGCCAAGAAAAAGAGTTTATATGAACAAATTATTTAAATGTATATGGTTTTGGGTTGTTGGTATGGGTGCTTTGATATTAAATAGCACTCAATATCATGTTATTGATCATTAACACGGTTTTTGGAACCCAATTAGCTAATAAAAACCCCATAAAATGGGTGATATAGATATTCACCTCAAGAGGTGATTATCTAAAGGGGAGGGTGCTAATAAAAAATTTTGGACCAATATGCCCCCAGCCTTTTACTTCTATTACATGTCTCTTTCCACCAACTCATGTCCATATCACCGACCCTAAACCCACATTTAAGGCTTTATTCACAGTCGACGCTGTTCTCCGATTCAATAAGGCTTCCGATACCAGACAGTTGTAGCACAACCGAGAGTTCTCCGATTTAATGCCGAAATAAGAGGTGAGCTAAGTTAGACTACCGCCCAGGGTCCCATGGTACTAAAGCGATGAAATCTTATGTAAAACTTGAAATCAAACATTTTGCCCAATGTTTAACTTTTAAACTTGAAAATCTTCCCAAGTTTTTCGACCATCCTAGTTAAGATGTTGGATGTTTGTTGAGTTCTTCATGTCATTTGTTGGATGCATCAATCAACTAAGGAAGAGGAGGTGATGATGAAAGGCAAGGGATGAAAATGGCACAATCACAAATTAATGGAGATAGTTTGCAAACTCATTCACCATTGCTTAATTTGAGAAGGTCCACAAGGACAAGAAGGCTACCTATTTAAATTTATCTTTAAGATTACCTAATTAGCAACACCGTTGCTACTTGCTAGATATCCATATCCAGTTGCTACTGTAATATAATATGCTTATCTATATATTATGGGAATACAAAAATTTTCTCTAACCATTATCACTCAACAAGAGCCAAATTTACATTTACATGAAGAGGCCAAAAAAGATGACAGGAAAAAAGAGTTGTTAGATGCAAGTTATTATTGTATACTCGCTTTAAACAACTACAACTTAGTTATTTTCACGGTTACTAATTTAACTTGTTATTAAATCGTGTAACTAGGTTTTTTTTCTCGTAATTAATTACGAGATCATCAGAGACTCAACGGAACAACCAAATGGCAAGGTGCTGGCACTGTGTCAGGGACTTTCTTAAAAATTGATTAGCCGAAACCTGTGTTTTTGGTAAATAGTCGATCGGGTCTGGTCACTGCGACTAGAGTTGTCAAACGGGCGGGTTGGCTGGGTCACGGGGCGGGTTAGTTAGGTTGTGGGTTCATCGGTTGCAGGTTTCGGGTCGCAGGTTCGTTGGGCCACAGATTCGTTGAGTTGTGGGTTCGTTGGGCAACGGGCCAGCTGGGTTGCGGGTTGGCTCAGGTTGCCTACCAGGTCACAAGATGTTCCGCCCACAAGAGTCGTGGCGTACAATGAGGTTCAAACCTGGAGAGTTTAAGGGGTTGAGAGCTATTCGCCTTACTTTTGCGCTCTAGTGGATGTCCAGGAAGTACCTCGCAAGGTGTACAGGAAGTAGTAGTAAGAGTACAAACAGTTAAGTATTTCTGAATGGGGGAAGGTCGTATGAGTGAGAGATAGAGAAGTATCGGGGGTACCCTTAGGGTTTTAGGTTATCAATAGCCTTGAGCGTACTAGCTGGAGCCTACAGCTCAAAGCGTATCTCTCGGTGTGCATGTGGTGTTGATTGTCCGTCTGTGTTGGAGGGCTGAGCCCCTTATTTATACTCTTCGATCACTGAGTTGGGGTGAGAGTCCCTTCTCTTGTAAGAGTTGGACTCCACGTTTGAGGTGGAAACCTAGACGACTAGGGTTTTCGCCTTCGCATGGTGGGCCTAGAAGTCCGTGCGGCTCAAGTAACTTACACGGAACCCTAGATGGCAGCTTGCCCTAGAGTTTGGGTCCGCTGTATCTGTTCGTCGAGATGTACGCCGGCTCTGGGAGCCTAGCAACTTGGTTTGGGCTCATCACAAGCTATTTGCAAAAAATTAAAGAATGATATAATAATTTATTTATATAGTAAAACATGGAATTCATATGTATGATAATATACACACAATTCTTATAGATATACGAAACATGAGAATCAGAAGTTTAAACGAGTTTTGTATTTAGAAAAATTTAAACATTTAAAATAATGATAGATTTATTATCGATAGACTAACTAGAGATTTGAATGGAAGCATCCAGTTAAAAAAAATATTACTATATATTCTTAGAAAATTACATATAGTTATATGATAAGGAATTTTATCAAGGTCGTATTCCACGAGGGCTCTCTCAATAGCTAATACTCACACGGTTCATGGACGGTCTATTCAATTAAAATTGGTTTTAGTTTGGAAAAGAAATAAAAACATAAAGGAAATTAAACAAGAAAGCAAATCAAAAGGGTGCAAATCAAAGATAAAGGAGGTTAACTTGGAAAGATAGCTTCATCATGCTCAAGAGGAGTAAATGCGCAAACAAGCCAAACATGATCGAGGATGCAATCGAATGACCACGCAAATCCCTTCTATAGACTCAATGCACTCTCGTCGCACTAAATCCCTATCCTAGAACCACTCAACCTAGGCTCTCGCTCTCAAGCTAAGTGACTAAGGATGCATTAAAGGTGTTTGATGAATGCCAAGCTACAAAAACCCTCTCCTATGACTCTATGACCACTAGGCTAGACACCACACTCTCATGTCCATGTCCTAACACTAAGAGAATCATCCAAAGACTAATCAAACTTCAATTGAATGAAAAACCTAATGCACACCAAGTGTTCGATAAAATGCACAAGTGAGAAATCATGCAACCATGGTTGAATTGAGATGATCTAATCTCTTAGAACACACTCCCTTCAATCCCTATACCTACAATCCATGTAATCCAAGCACTCTCATGCATTACATTACAAATAATAGACCAATCAAGCCATAGTCATCAATGGAATTAACAACAAGTCATAGAGACCATCTTCTTACAATCCAAGATCAATCATGGCAAGTTTATACAATTAACCTCTATCCTAGCACAACCATCTATCAATCCAAGAAAACCTAGGAAATCAGCCACACATGGCCAAGGGTACTCAAGAGAAAGAAAGAGAGATGGTCACCAAGAGTTCCATGGCAATCCTCTTATTGCAAGCTCCTCTCCCCAAGGTTGTGGGCTTCAATCCAAGCTCCTTACTCCAATTTGCACCTTGCTCTAGGTTTGTTGATGGATTGGTTGAGAGGAGGAGATGGGTTTGTGAAGTTGAGAGGAAGGAGACAGTCGATCGGCGAGTGTAATAATAATAATTAATTCATCCTTAATTCTCGCCCCTTCTTCTTTATATAGTGCACCGGACAAGGCTGATATTTTCGGCGAAAATGTGTAACATTTTTGCCGAAAATGTCTTTGAAAACGGCTGGGCATTTCTTCTAATATTTTCGGCGAAAACTCTGAGCTGTTTTCGCCGAAAATGTCTTTGAAAACGGCTGGGAATTTCTTCTAATGTTTTCGGCAAAAACTCTGAGCTGTTTTCGCCGAAAATGTCTTCATAAACCAAGCCTCTGCCTTTTGCTTCCTTCTGTTTGAAAATGCATAAGGTTTTCGGCCGAAAACTTAGTGTTCTCGGCCGAAAACTTCTTCAGCTATAAGGTGCATTTTTCCCAAACTTGCATCGGCCATAACTCCTCCGTCCTAGCTCCGATTGACCCCCGTTTGATCCTACGTGCTCCTTGTCACCAGTACTACAATGAAAAGACCTGAAAATACAAAGAAAACACCTCCAATAAACATAAAATTGGCCTCAAAGTGGCAACCGGACAACAAAAGCACACTTAGCACAAAACTTCGATAAAAGCATATTAAGCATGGCATTTAAGGATCAAACACGGGCATTTCATAGGCTAATCGAAGGCTTAAAATGCACCAAATAAAGTCACATCAAATTCCCCTACGACTAAGCTTTGCTTGTCCTCAAGCAAATGAACTAGAAAACATCCAAGCTCACAAATGACAAGATCGACCCATTGAGATTCAAGCAATAACAATTCGGCTTAAACTGTTCCACGAACAAACTAAACCTACACATGCAAGAACGTCAACCAAACAAGTCTAGACCTCACTATTTTACTGCACACTACAAGTAGTGGTTGATTGGGACACAGCAAAAACCGACCACGACAACACCAACTCTAATCAAAAGGACTTGAACTCGGGAAATGAAATGAAATAGGCGGAGGTAAGGAAATTTTGGAAAGTGGTGAGTGATCATGATGTGGCTATCGACTCGACTTCATCCGCTTCTAGATCCGCACTTTACAAACTCTGGCTAGGATCAAGGGCTACATTTGAGAACTCTTTTTCTTTCTTTTCTTTGATTTCCATTTTTTTCTTCTCTTTTTTTTTCTACTTTTTTTTTCTTACTGCATACTAGTGCTCGATTCAACACTTCACTTAGGTGTTGAACCTGCCTAGCTCACAGCCTTTGCCCTTTTGCTAGTGCTCAACCCGACACTTCACTTAGGTGCCGAGCTTGCCTAGCTTTTCTTTTGAGCATTTTCTCTTTTTTTTTTCTTTTCTTCACAATTTAGCCACTTGATCCTTAGCCCCTTACAACTTCCACACAAGATTTGAATTGGATTCCGTCTAATCTCAAGCCACAATCACGAAGGATCAAAAAGGGTAAAGAGAGACATGGAAAAAGGGAGAAATTTTTGATTGCCTTCATCATCTTAGACCGGTGACCGGTGTTATCGAGTGGTACACAAACAAGTATCAAACCAATCAACCAACATACAAGAGTGATAAAATCTCTGTTCTGGCCTAGACTCATTTGATATTAGTGCTAACATGCTGGTTATAGGTTCTAAGTGGAACAATCTAAACATCATTGTGAAAGCTTGAAGTCAACTAAACATCAAAAGTCAAGAACTGAACGATTCTACAATAGAGGAATTTGACATTCAATTAAGATCATGCAAATCATCAAAGCATAACCTTATATCTCTACCACAAATAATCACACCAAACCTCAAACTTCCCTAGGACTAACATGAGCATTGTCCTCAATGATCAAGAGAGATAGGGTAAGGTGGAACGAAGTTACCGCGTTGGTAGAGAGGAGCATAGGACGTAATAGAGGTGAAAGAATTCCATGATGATCCTTGGTGAAGAGTGATCCCAATTGCTTGCCAACCTTATTCAAAAAGCTAAAACAACACAAAAACCTCAAACAAAAATTAAAAGCAAAAATTAAAGATAACATGGGGTGCCTCCCAAGAAGCGCTTGGTTACCGTCTTAAGCTCGACGATACCTGTGTTATGGTGTCCAACTTAGCACCTCTTTGATGTCAAGTAGCTTCTTCCATGATGAGAGTTGAGCTCCAAGTAGCGATAGAAGCAAATGGTAGAATGACCAATGAGCTAAGCTTGAGTTCCAATTGTTACCTTGACATGGCCTTCTACCATTGAGTTTAGGAGTTTGAGGAAGAATGTATGGAAGGGGAGTGCCATCGAGCTCCGTCGTCTCCACGTTGGTGATACCACTCAAGGAGTCTTCCGGTTCAAGTAGAGGTGGCTCCGCTTCCATAGTTACCTTAGGGGAGGTTATGAAGCTTGTGTCCGTCTCTTGACACAAGTACTTCATGATCAAGCAAGAAGATTGAAGAGTACTCACAATCTTTGGTGGGACCACAATAGGGTGGTGTTGTTCACTCTCGTGCTCCACTCTCGGTGCCACCTCTTCTTGAAGCGTCTCCAAATCATCTCTCACCTCTTCTAAAGGGTCATCATCCTCAAGTCTCCTTGGTTCTTCTATCCTCACATCATCGTCACATGGCGTTTCCATGGGAAAAACATGCTCTTCAATCTCCTCCACTACCAAATCTTCTTCCGTTTCAAGTTCTTCGGATTCACAAGTGTCATCTTCATCATCATAAACTTGCTCCAAATGATTGGGATGTCGAGGATCTTCGTGACGAGCTCTATGCTTTGGGATAAGCGGTTAACTCGATTTGCATTATCCTCCGCAATTTGTAAGATCTCTAGCATGAAAGGAGATGGAAGAGGTTTCTCATGGCTCATGAACTCTTCTTGGGGAGACTCACCTTCTTCTTCTTTCATGCCAAGCACTTCCGGTTCAAGGATGTCGGAGATGAGCTTCATACTTTGAGTTGAACGATCCAATCGAGCCGCATTATCTTCAGCAATTTGCAACATCTCCTCAATTGTGGGGGGAGATGGAGAGTGTTGCTCATCCTCTAGAGCTTCCTTGATGAGCGTCACGCCTTGAGCTAAACGATTAAGTTGATTCGCATTATCTTCCGCAATCTTCAAAGCTTTCTCAAGTGTGGAAAGAGGTGGAGGAGGTTCCTCATAGCTTACAAACTCCTCTCGAGGACGCTCACTTTCCTTTACCATTTTCAAGAGCTCCTCTAACATAGAAGGAGGTTGAGAGGGTTGCTCATAGCTTGTGTCCTCTTGAGGGCGCTCGCTTTCTCTAACCATCTTAAAGAGCTCCTCTAGCATGGAAGGCGGTGGAGAATGTTGTTCATGACTTGTGAATTCCTCTTGATAGTACTCCGGAAACACTTGATGGTAGGGTGGAGAAGGATAAGGACATTGCTCATTCCACATGGGTGTTGAAGCTTGTTGTTCTTGACCCCACCATTGGCTATATCCCTCACAAGCTCCTTGGTAGTAGTTGGATGAAGTAGGATGACCATAGTATGGGTTAGGAGATGGATTCCACCCTTGATAGGTACCATAACCATTACCTTCATTCCACGAGTTCATCTTACTTGCAACTTTGCTCCCATGAACTAGATAGATGGATAAGGGACCTACAAACACGCACAACAAACACAACCAAGTAGTACAACAATGCGGGATAATAAAACCACACAAAAACAAATAACAAAGAAGCAAAACTAAAACGGAAGGAAGTGAATAGAACGGTCCACTACTAAATGCTTTCAAAGGATTGAGAAAGTTCCCCGGCAACGGCGCCAAAAACTTGATAAGGAATTTTATCAAGGTCGTATTCCACGAGGGCTCTCTCAATAGCTAATACTCATACGGTTCATGGACGGTCTATTCAATTAAAATTGGTTTTAGTTTGGAAAAGAAATAAAAACATAAAGGAAATTAAACAAGAAAGAAAATCAAAAGGGTGCAAATCAAAGATAAAGGAGGTTAACTTGGAAAGATAGCTTCATCATGCTCAAGAGGAGTAAATGCGCAAACAAGCCAAACATGATCGAGGATGCAATCGAATGACCACGCAAATCCCTTCTATAGACTCAATGCACTCTCGTCGCACTAAATCCCTATCCTAGAACCACTCAACCTAGGCTCTCGTCTCAAGCTAAGTGACTAAGGATGCATTAAAGGTGTTTGATGAATGCCAAGCTACAAAACCCTCTCCTATGACTCTATGACCACTAGGCTAGACACCACACTCTCATGTCCATGTCCTAACACTAAGAGAATCATCCAAAGACTAATCAAACTTCAATTGAATGAAAAACCTAATGCACACCAAGTGTTCGATAAAATGCACAAGTGAGAAATCATGCAACCATGGCTGAATTGAGATGATCTAATCTCTTAGAACACACTCCCTTCAATCCCTAGACCTACAATCCATGTAATCCAACCCACTCTCATGCATTACATTACAAATAATAGACCAATCAAGCCATAGTCATCAATGGAATTAACAACAAGTCATAGAGACCATCTTCTTACAATCCAAGATCAATCATGGCAAGTTTATACAATTAACCTCTATCCTAGCACAACCATCTATCAATCCAAGAAAACCTAGGAAATCAGCCACACATGGCCAAGGGTACTCAAGAGAAAGAAAGAGAGATGGTCACCAAGAGTTCCATGGCAATCCTCTTATTGCAAGCTCCTCTCCCCAAGGTTGTGGGCTTCAATCCAAGCTCCTTACTCCAATTTGCATCTTGTTCTAGGTTTGTTGATGGATTGGTTGAGAGGAGGAGATGGGTTTGTGAGTGAAGAAGGAGACAGTCGATCGGCGAGTGAATAATAATAATTAATTCATCCTTAATTCTCGCCCCTTCTTCTTTATATAGTGCACCGACAAGGCTGATATTTTCGGCGAAAATGTGTAACATTTTTGCGAAATGTCTTTGAAAACGGCGGGGCATTTCTTCTAATATTTTCGGCGAAACTTGAGCTGTTTTCGCCGAAAATGTCTTTGAAAACGGCTGGGAATTTCTTCTAATGTTTTCGGCAAAAACTCTGAGTTGTTTTCGCCGAAAATGTCTTCATAAACCAAGCCTCTACCTTTTGCTTCCTTCTGTTTGAAAATGCATAAGGTTTTCGGCCGAAAACTTAGTGTTCTCGGCCGAAAACTTCTTCAGCTATAAGGTGCATTTTTCCCAAACTTGCATCGGCCATAACTCCTCCGTCCTAGCTCCGATTGACCCCCCGTTTGATCCTACGTGCTCCTTGTCACCAGTACTACAATGAAAAGACCTGCAAATACAAAGAAACACCTCCAATAAACATAGAATTGGCCTCAAAGTGGCAACCGGACAACAAAAGCACACTTAGCACAAAACTTCGATAAAAGCATATTAAGCATGGCATTTAAGGATCAAACACGGGCATTTCATAGGCTAATCGAAGGCTTAAAATGCACCAAATAAAGTCACATCATTATAATAATTAAAATAAAGGTGAATGAAATTGGGTAGAGTTTAGAGTTGAAAGTTAAAAACTATTAATTAATAACAATTAAAAAGTTGAATAAAATTGGATATGATTTAAGATTTAACAATGATGTCATGACCAGACCAAGACAAGCACAAATTGGTCTCTATATCGATTTAGTTCGAATAAAAATAAGATAAATAATTAGTGAGGTTTTGTATTACTAGATGGACTAGTAAAAGTGTATAACCAGATGTAACCGTGTTTGGACCTTATAACCTTCAAACCTTTCGTTGAATCAACTTTATGATTATACACTGGTTTAAATCTATAGGGTTCAAATTTTATCATTTATTATTTAGGGTTTGAAGATATTAGTAAAGTGAACACTCCGGTGCCCCCAGCTAAGTGGGGTAACCGTTACCCCGTTTGGTGTCACCATCTCAACCATCCGTTCAATCAACATATTTTAAACCTTTTTATTTAATTATGATTTAAATAATTTATTTTATTATTATTATATTCTTCTAAAACCTAATTACAGTATGATACCTAATATTAGATAGAAGTGCAAAAAAGGTTATAACTTTCTAAACTGAACTAAAATTACCTAATGTGATCCTACCTACCTGCCCTGGTGCCAACATTTATTCCTACACCCCACCAGGGTCCCCAACCAGAGGTAGAAGCTTGGGGCCATACCAGAAACGCTTGGAGCCTAGGCATGCTCATAACCGGGCCCTACAACGATTCCTCAAGCCAAGGTACGTGACTCGATTCAAGCACAGCCCAGTAGCTAGGCAAGCAAGAATATCGGTCAGGCCACGCCAGGCACTAATGCTGGCCAAGACCCCAAATCCAGGCCTTAGGCCGAGCCTAAGGCCATTGATCGACCCTAGATCAAAGGACACGAGCCATGAGGACAAGGACAAGCCCTAGGATCCACTTGAAGCATTTTTGGAGGAGCGACGGAGGAAGAAAGCTGAAGGCTTGGCCAGAAAGAACAGGAGCCCGGAGCCAAACCCCGCCACGGGCCCCAGACTAGGCCTAGCATCAGGGCTAGGCCCCCGGTCAGATCCTCCGAGCCCCAAGCCTGCACCAACGCTTAAAGACCCCCTGGAAGTATTCCTGAAGAGCTGGCCGACGCAGAAACTCGAAGGCCTGGCCAAAATTGCCAAAGGCCGAGAGCAGGGCTGCCCCGAGTGCTGGGAATGATGCCGGAGCGATCTGGGCTGAGCCAACAATTGGCTCAGGCCTTTTGGAAAATTCCAAGGGCCCTGGATACTTTGAAGCCCCAGGATCCACCTCCAACAAACGAAGCTGAATTTGGAGGAGAATTGAAGAAGAGCTACGTGATGCAAAAATTATATACGATCCAGGCCCAGCCAAGAGGCTCACCGTGGTCACGGACGGGCCACGAACATGGCCAGGTGCGCCACCACCTAACCTGATAAGCACTGAGACCCCGCAGCAGCCCAGGAGGCCTTGAAGACCTCCCTGAAGGATAGCCCGAGCCAAATGGCCAAGGGCCTGACCAGGACTTCCATGGGCCGAGAGCCGAGCCTAGCATCAGTAGCAGCCTGAGCCAGGTCGCCACACAGGCAGGATTTGGACCAGCCGCAGTTCCATTCGGGCCTTTCAGGATTCATCTCAACCAAAGAAATCCTTGTGCTTCAAGGACAACCCTCTCCAAATTCCAGCTCAATTTGGAGAAGGATTCCCCGAGAACGCCGACTCCTAGTCTGACTAGGATTCCTAGTCCGGCGCGAACACGGACGCGGGCGCGACCACGCTCACGCATAGGATTTCGCCGGTTTTACTATTTAGGGGGGTTTTTCTTGTTTTCTAAGACTCTTTGGGCTTTTGATTTTTGTTTTCTTTCTAGTTTCAAATAAGTAGGATTAATTTAGTCTTTTAAATGTCCTAGTTAGACTTTATTTTATTTTATTAATAGATTAGGAAGTAGTTATTTAGGAGGATTAGGAGAGCTTGTTCCCTAACTCCTCCCTATAAATTAAGGCCGCCGACCCTCATTGTTCTTTAGACTTCAATCAATAATAAACCCCCTTTTCATAACTTTGTTCTAACCCCTTCGAGTATTTGCTAGTTTCTTTACTTAAGGTTCGGCTTATCATCAAGAGCATCCATCTCTTGGAGTGGCGCCTTCTACATTGATACTTCTGGTTCCTAGCTCCTTTATAGCTAATGGGTCAAAGTCCGTTATCCATCCCGGTTCCATAGGTTATGCACGTTGCCTTGAAGATCAGCTTGTGGTGGTTAGGGTCGTCTGCCCACGGTTGCGACAATTCACATCATGACCCAAAGTTAACTTAGTTGTCATCATCTTCAAACTACCCCATTTTAATTAGTAATTTCTATCTCCCTTGCTACTGCTATTCATCTCCGGTCATTTCAACTCCCCTCAACAAACCCACCTCCTCTACTATCTATCTCCACCGGTTGAACCTCCTCCTACAAGCCCATATCCATTCAGCATCCGAATAGCTGCATTCGCTGGTGAGGAAATATTAAATTGTCAGCTGAATACTTGCTCGATTTGGAGATTCTTGTCGTGACAGTCGGAGCTTAATCGGAGATTCGCGAGATTAATCATGAAAGGGGGTGGTCGGAGATTCGGAGAATCGGAGATTAATGGTGATAAAGGGTGGTCGTTGCCACTAGGATCAGCGGTGGATCGAAGACGCTGACTTCGCGACGTCGGCGGCCGAATCTCAACCTCCGTTGGATCGTAACTCTCCGACGACAACACTAACATTTTTATGTGCGAGTTCGACGCCCTCATTCACCCCAATCGCAATGTTTCACATGGCCGCCGGTGGTTGTACTTGTCCGGCGATGATGATGGGTTGTTACGGGTTCAATGATTTTTGGCCCAATGATTAACCTGTCAATCCGGGTATGGCCTGTTTGGTTCGGTTAATTGTAATATGGTCAAATCAGTTTTGCGGTTTTGTTGGCTGAATTCGAGGAATAACTTTCTTAATTTAAGTTATTTAGACCCTGTTTACTATCACTCATAATTATCAAAATTACATAATCAACTTAATTAATTTCATAATACACCTAAAATGTTGTTTAGTTGTAAATTAAAAAATTCCATTATATAATTGTAACACAATTTCGTCCAAATTAAAAAAGTAAAAAAAAACCACTTATGAAAATTATAAAATTAACATTATGAAATGAGGAAAAAGGGAATTATGTAAATTTTCATAACAAAATCCCCCTTTCAAGTCCCACCCCCAGCAACGACATTTTCTAATGCAAAATCCTCACATCCTTCCCACTCTCAACAAACCAAAATCCTAGCAGGTTACAATGCTAATTTGGGGCATAATAGCTAACTACACACTATTATTTATTATCTTTGTACGTGTTGGCACATTATTTATTGTTTCTTGGTATTATTAGGGAAATATTACGCTGTGGATTCTGGATTTGCAAACGCACCTGGGTTTCTAGCACCATTTCGAGGGTATACTTCTCATTTTCAGGAGATTAGACGCGAGGTGGACCCAAAGGTCTTGAAGAACTCTTCAACTAGAAGCATTCTAGTTTTCGCAATGTCATTGAACGATGTTTTGGCGTTTTGAAGAGAAGATAACCGATCTTGAAAACATGTGCAGTAATAGCTTAAGCAATTAAACAAACATTGTTTTAGCATGTTGTGCGATTCACAACTTTATTCAGATGCATGCACAAGGGGACTCCCTATTTGTTGAGTTTGAAGAGAGGAGGGAAGCGAAAACAAGTGAATCAGTGGCTCGTATAGAATTTGGGACGTCTTCATCACAGGTGCGAGAAATGGCTTCTAAGCATGACGGGATTGCAAATCAGATGTGGAGTGATGAGTGTGTTAGTAATTAATCGTGTTTAAACGAGTGTTATATGTGATTCACTTGAATTCTAGAAGTATGCATAATTTATAATTCAACAAAAGTAATGAACACAATTATTATTATAAAATTATATAATTTCATAATTTAAAAAACACCAAGTAAACATAATTTTAATTATGAATTATAATTAGTAAATTTTAAAATTCCCCAAATTTTATAATTTTAGATAATTTATAGTGAACAGAGTGGGTTTTCTTTTCTTTAGTTTTGGTCTTCATTAGATAACTATTAAATTCCGTGAAAAGTTGAAGGTGATTAGTATTTACGGGTAAGTTAAATAATTAATGTATGTTTCATAAAAAATCATGTATGGATGAAAAAAACTATAAGTTTGCTTTTTGAGTCTATATCATTATATTTAAATGCTCCTTATTATTAGGGGTTGGTTACTTAAATAATCACTAAACTTTGGCCAAATAACTCGGTGGTCATTGATCTTCAAAAAGTTTCCTAGCAATCACTAAACTTTGGCCGATTATCCTAGAGGTCACTGTTAGCTACGGATATCCATTTTGCCATCTGTTTGCCTACATGGATACGCCACATCAGCTACCACATATGTTAAGTCCGCCACGTCACTTTTATATTAACCCAAAACTAACCATTTAACCAACCCAAAAACCAACCCAAATCTCAAACACCCACCCAATTACAAGCCAAATCCAATCATTTCCTCCTTCTCTTTCCTCCTTCTTCCTCTTCCTCCTCTCTTCACCATAACCAAAATACCAAAATCAACTGACACCGATTGAAACAATGGAAGATGGAAGGGAACATCCAAAAACAGGGGATCCTTCTCAATTTCATTTCGGGGTCGTTCGTTAGAGAGAATTTGGGGTGGAGAATTGGGGTGAATTGGGGCTTGTTGGAGAATTCGTCGAAATAACCCGTTCGGCAAGGTGAATTGAAGAGGGATTTGGGGAGATTTCAGATTCTCCAATGCGGGACCCATAGAGAATTGGGCTGTTTTTCAATTCTCCAATGGAGGGGAGAGAATTGAACAACCATTGGAGAATTGGACTTTTAGTACCAAAAATACCCTATTTGCCCAACCTTATTTACTATTGTGCCTGGTATATATTATATCCTTAACAAACCCCATCCTCACAATTTCACAAACCTATCCTACTGCAGCCGAGAGAAGAGAAAGTTCTACAAATTAAATATATGGGAGTGATTGACAGCAATACTAAAAAAATCTGAACAAGATAAACCAAGAACAAACTCAAGTACCTGGTTTGGCTGAAGAAAAAATTCAACTCCTTGCTGAATATGTGTGCTGCGAATGAACAGGAAGAAGAAGGGGGAAATGAAAGTAGGCTGGTGGAGGGGAAATGAGATAAGGGGAAAATGGGTGGAATAAGTTGAGGCTATTTCTGTCTTTTGCAAATTCGTTTTAATTTGTTATTTTTTTATGAGTATCAATTCTCCAATACACAATCTCTCACATTCTCTCCTCCGAACGGTCTAATTTCGAAACAGACAATTCCCTCCAATTCTCTAGCTAATTGAATTCTCCCTCTCCAAATTCACCCTAACGAACGACCCCTTCATTTTCTTCCATCTCTTCGTTCTCTCTGCTCCTCTCTCTCTCTATCCTCCATCTCTCTCTCTCTGTCTGACACATGAGACAAGGAGTCGGATCCTCATGCCTGCGTAACACCTCCCTCAATCCCATTTCTTCAATACTATGGAAAGCCCCGATCTCTCATCACCGCCTCGCGTCGACGCTTCCCAAGTTTATAGCATTGCCTTGCTCGTGTGAGCAGCCCAGATCCGAGACAGCAACAGTGATGACGAAAGTGGTGAAGCCTCCAAAGCCGCCACGGATAGCGGTTCCTCTGTATTAATTACCTGCAAATTCAATCAATCCTCTGTATATATTCATATAAATATTGCTGGCCCCTTTTGTTTAATAGTTGGGTGGTGGTTGGAGGACGTCGGTGGTGGAGGATGGGGGTTCAGATCTGGGAGATTGGAGGAAGAAGGGGAAAAAAGGGAGAGAGAAGAGAGAAGAGGAAGAGCATATCAGCATTGGCCGGAGCTTTCCGTCGCTGACGGCGGCGGCATCCCGGCGGTGGTTATGGTGAAGGAGAGGAGGAGGAAGAGGAAGGAGGAAAGAGAAGGAGGAAATGATTGGATTTGGCTTGGTAATTGGGTGGGTGTTTGAGATTTGGGTTGGTTTTTGGGTTGGCTAAATGGTTAGTTTTGGGTTAACAAAAAAGTGATGTGGCGGACTTAACATACGTGGCGGACTTAACATACGTGGAGCTGATGTGACGTGTCCATGTAGGCAAACAGATGGCAAAATGGATGTCTACAGCTAACAGTGACCTCTAGGATAATCGGCCTAAGTTTAGTGAGTGCTAGGAAATTTTTTGAAGATCAATGACCACCGGGTTATTTGGTCAAAGTTTAGTGATCATTTAAGTAACCAACCCTGATTATTAGCCCCTTGTGTAGTTTAAATTCTTCCATATTTTCTTACTTCTGTTCAAAATATTTTCATATTCATTGTTAGATGGAGCGTGATATATGTACATATTAGGGCAATAGATCTGCGTCCAAACCTTTTGGGTTTGGAAGGTTCCAAACTAATACCCGGAGGTGTATTTTGGTCTTTCTGAAAAATTAAATACCCTAATCCTAATTTTCTCTCTATTCCAATTCCTCCGCCGACTCCACCACGGATCTTGCTCTCCGTCTCCAGTGCACAGTATACCATCTTTGAGATGCTCTCCATCGCGGATCTCAACGTATTTCTTGCTCAACTTCTCCGGAGTGACGTCGACGCTGCGACAGGCAGCAACGATGACGCTGACGGCCTAGTTGACGGCGTAGATGCACTCAAAGACGTTGACGGAGTTGTCGTGGTCGTCGGCAATCGTGATCCCAAGGACGTAGATCCTGTTGACGAGGCGGTAGACCACGTGGTATTCGCTCTCGACGCCGACGATTAGCTGGTTGTTGGATGCGGCGAGGGGGTCATCGCCGAGGGAGGAGATGGAATCGGAAGATACGGAAGGGGAATAGTCATCGGAGGAGGAAGATTGATTGTTTTTGTTTGCTACGAAGGCCAATCGGGCGGAGGTGGCGACTAGTTTCTCGCGGCGGAGGGAACCATTACCGGGTCTGGATTAGGATGTCGGAGCCGTTGGAAGGCTGAAGAGAGAGAGCCAGGCAGGACATGTCGACGACGAGCTCAGTGACGCCGGAATTTTATGGATCTGGCTCTGTATCTCCGATCGGGTAATGAATTGTTTTGCCACTATGGTTTGTTGATCTGAGGAGTTGGCAGAGGAGTTCGCAGTCACCGATGGAAAGGGGGGGATAGGAAGTAGTCAGGTGCAATCGGGATTTTTTCCAGAAATGGGCTTGGTCCCAAAATCAATTCCCAAAATAGGCTCCATGTACATTCAATTCCCAAAATGGGCTTGCTTTTGCTGACTGGGCATGTATGTCGCCAAAATAAATGGCGATCATTGTTTGTCGCCAATATAAATGTCGATTTTCACCATCTGACATAACAGCCTAGAAATCCCCATTTATATTGGCGATTTATTCTCTAAAAATTGCCAATATAAATGGCGATTTTGAGGTTGTTATGTCAGATGAGAAATCGCCAATTATTAGTCCTACATCTTCTTCCTCAGGGGCTTGTTCTCATCGCAGTTTTTAAGCATTCTGAAGTAAGTTTGTGTTACATGTACCATTAGCCATTCATGTTTTTTGCTGCTTTGGTTGTTTTTATTTTGTAATTGATAACCCCTCCAACATGAACTATCTAGTATTCATTGTTTTTATTTTTATTACGTACATACATTTAATATCTCTTATGTTTTTAGCATTATTCATTAAAATTAGTAAGTTTGATACATGTCCATGTGCCTTTGTACAGAATGGGAAGAAAATATGTGTTTATTGTTCGTTGGGGAGGGCAGACTAACTTCACATCAAACGGAGTCGAATACAATGGTGGCCACGTCAAAAAATTAAAGCAAGGAGAAAGCTTAATTTGAGTGAAATGCTAGAGTTAATTACCGAATCTATACACTTCGATGACCATGAAAAGCCAGCATATCTAACGTATAAAATGCTAGCTTACATCGATCATACCCGTTCACACATCCCGATCGCTCTCGGTCACGATGATAACGTCGAAATGATATACGAGACACTGCAAAATAATCCTGATATTGAATATGCCGAGATTTATGTTGATACGATTACAAGGTGATAAAGCATTACTTATTAATTTCATAATGATGGCTCGTGGTCATATGTCCTTCTTATTAACTATTTTGCCAATGCAGTGAGTCGTGGGATGATATTGCGGAGCGTGTGACCGAGATTGGGAGGACACACAATCATGATGACGTCGGACCCTCGACATAAAATGAAGATTTTTACAAGGTTGATTTAGATTCGAGCCCACCACCGAGCGAGCGATGCGACTCGAGCGATGAGTCCGAGGACGTCAGCACTGACGACTCGGATGGCGATCCTGATGTTCCTAAAAGGCAACATATGCCCCCCACGGCGCATTACACGATGATCGGCACGCCCGTGTACGCGACGACCGATATGCCCGAAATTCTAGACATCCCGTATTGGGACCCTTCAAGGGACTTGAACAAGGGTATGATATTCCAGACCAAAAAAGACGTTCAGGCGGCACTGAAACAATATGCGTTGGAGCGTAATTTTGAGTACATGGTCGCTGAGTCGAAGAAGCGATTACTCATTGTGAAATGCAAGAATGCTGACGAATTTGAGTGCAAGTGGAACGTACGTGCTGCGCAATCAAAAGAAAAAGACTTTTGGCCCATACGTACCGCCGAGATGCACCATTCATGCTTGTAAAGTACCATCGTCCAAGATCATCATCAATTGGACAGCTCATATGTCGCTAACCACATATTGCATCTGATACAAGTAGATCCTACTCTCAAAGTCAGCGCAGTACAAGCTCAAATCAGAGATTCGGTGGGGATCAATATCTCATACAAGAAAGCCTAACATGGAAAACAGAAAGCATTAGCGGAAGTTTACGGCGACTGGGTCGATTCATACAAAGAACTGCCACGCCTTCTACGTGCCATCAAATATTGGAATCCTAGCACAGTGTACCGTTTTTTCACGAGATCACTAGTCACAGAAACTGGGATGACAGTCCCAGATGTTTCCGTTTTCCAGCGTGTATTTTGGTCATTTGCCCCGTGCATTATTGGGTTCAATCATTGCCTCCACGTGACTCAAGTTGATGGTACATTCCTAAAAGGCAAGTACAAAGGGACTTTGCTCGTGCCACTGCTATTGATGGAAATCGACAGATCATGCCCCTCACTTTCGCAATTGTCGAGTCCGAGAACACTCGTAGCTGGCACTGGTTCATTCAATCTCTACAGATGTATATCATCCAACGTAGGGGGTTGGCCATAATATCCGACCGCCACGCTGGGATAAAAAGGGCGATGGAAGATTACGGACCCCAACTTGATTGGGAGTGGCGATGGTGTGTGCGATATTTCTTGAGCAACTACAACGACACTTTCCACAACACTGAAATGAAAAATAGAATTTGGAGTGTCGCACGTACTTTCCAAGTACGAAAATACACACGGAGATTGAATGAGCTGGAACAGTTGGAGGGAAACCACGTCAGTGCGAATTGGATATACCGTCATGATCCAAAGCATTGGACGATGTCCCACGATGAGGGACATAGATATGTGATCACGACAACAAACATGGTTAAGAGTCTGAATGGAGTTTACAAGGGGATACGATGCCTCCCGATATCCGCGCTCGTCCAACATTCCTCCACTTTCAAAAACCCATAGTTGTGTTATTCTACGGTACCACTGCATGTACTCATCATGGTAACCTTGCGCAAAAGCTCCCATGGGGGTCCCATTGATCCAGAGAGTTTGTCGTGCATTCCAATATTCAATGTATTGGTCATGGTAGGTTGACCAATTGTCTTCCCCCCCCTTTCGCAGATCTATACGATGCAACTCGTGCATGCCTGAAGGCACCAATATGGGAATGTGCTGATGGAAGGCAAATTGGCGCATAACACGATCAGGAAGATGCCACTCAACAATATGGAAGCAAATGAGTGGTACACGGGCGTCCCACGTAACATTGATGGCACGTTGAGATCTCCGGAGTGCCCGATATATGGTCTCTTCTTCATATGGCTGCCATTCAATCTACATAGTTTGAAGTGTATTAGCTACTGAAGGAGATTAGAAGGTAAAGTAGTTGGATATTAGTTACCTCATTGGGGGTAAGACAATCGAACTAGTAACGATAGACCTCCACATTATGCTCAGCTGGTTCACCCTCATTTCCCCTTTCGATCCATCTACCCCATTTCGTGAAATATTTGTTAGTAAGACAACAAATACAGGTGTACAAGTACAGACATTTAACTGGGGAAATAATATGTACCGAGCCCCGTAAGGCATGTGTTGGAATTCCTCGATGTCCCACAAAATTGTGTCTGATGGTGTACGAGGAATAAAGGGAAAGTGCTCCCACGCCCATATTTGTAGAATAAACAATGGTCCACTAATTTTCTCCGACAAGACATGATTCGCCCTACACATTTCTCGGTACAACCAAGCCAAGCATGCAGAACCCCAACTGAGACAACTGGCGGAAGTGAAGCCCCCAAGCAGTGGCAACCACATCAAGTGTACATATTGTGTGGACTTGTTGGGGAATAGAAACCCCCCAATGAGACACAACATGTACGCACGTGCATATCGTTGTACATCAAGGGGGGTGGGGTTGGGTGTCAAGGCACTGAAAGTTTCGTTCAACCATCAGAGCTTGAGTTGCGAACCTTTTATGTCCGTGCTTCTTACGTCGAGTTGAAGGCCTAAGAAATCGTAGATCATTTGTATCCACTGTCCTGAAGTGCTCCCAGTGACAGCTCTGCGTTGATAGGTAATCCGGAAATAATGTTGATGTCTTGCAATGTCCTCTGGCATGTGGAAAGTGTGTGTCTCAGGCCTCCATCTCTCTATTAGTGCAGTGATGAGGTCGTGATCCAACCTCATCCGCACAAGCTCGTGAACTCCGAACAACCCCCCCAGTTCTCAGATGTGGGGTGTACAACTCGTTGTAGGGCGGTAGAGTGGTAGCTCGTCTGCAGTGAAGTAATCTATGTTGACCCTGCAAAGAATAAGCACAAAACCACTAAATTAGTCACGTTGTCACAAAATGACCACATAATAAATAACAACAACGAAATGACCCTGAAAATTAATTTTGATAAATATCTCTCCATCTAATTTAATATATATAACATATCAAATAACAACTAATTTATTTCTTAACTTCTATACCATAAAAATTAATAACAATATATAACTTAATGGTTGAACAGAAGAACTATAATAGATAAATAACAAGTAAATAATTTAATTTGTTTATCTTGTTTGTTATATGGAGAGAAGATTGATTGAGAACTATGTTTCAAGTGACGAAAACATAAGAAGTTTGAAAATTGAAAGTTGAAGAATGAAAGGGGAAATTTGGTTCTATAAATGATGAACAAAGTATCAAGTCAGAAAGAATCGTGAAATGGTAAAATATAAAGAGATTGGAGGTCACTGCATGGCCATGGATTTAATATGAGAAAAGTGATTTGGAAATTTCCGAGGGGGCTGCACACACCCCTAGGGTTACTCGTGCCTTCGTCAATGGTTGTTAGTTTATCGTACTAACGGGATTTTGTTATATGTGCTCAGATCGGTGATTGGCTTGATCGTGGAGTACGCTTTCATCTTCGGGGCTAGGGTTAATGAAATGCACGGGGTCATATGGTTCACTCATTGCAACTGCAAACTGGACGAAAACATGTATGAATACTATTAGTTATAACTAGAAGATGACAAATGTATGAAATTATCTACTTAGTCTTCATTAGTAGCGTATATAATTTTGGTTCAGTTTGTGATTCTACTTTCATGAATTGGAGCGAAGTAATTCTTCAATTTCGGACAATGACATAATTAAGATGGAGATGGTTGGGGACAAAAGTGCTTAAAAACATAATAAAAATGAAAATATCCTACATATAAAAGTAGATATGGAGACAAAAGATTTTGATTCGACCGCCTATCATTCGGGCAAATATATGTGTCTCTTAACCTTGAATGAAAGCAGTTTTATTTGTCACCAAAAATATTTTAGAAGTGCGTATATATGTATTTTATAATATTTACATATGAAATAATGATAATTACTAAAAAGACATGCTCAATGCGTATGTGATCTTACTCGTTTATAGCTTGGAACTTTCGGGAATGAAGATGATTCACCAAGCTATCTTGATAGAACCGTTGTGTCTTCAACAGAATACTACAAAGCACAACTAATTTACGTAAACATGTTGCTTTTATTAAGAACTCACAAAAAATATAAATACAGAAATTTCGTGCATACCTTCAAACTTTGGGTAGTTAGAATGATATACGTCACCGAACTAACTAGATAATATTAATGTTCCTTCAAGAAAATAGTACCTAGCATAATTAGTGGTAAATATGTAAGGAGGTATAATAGGAAATGAACTTGAATATTAATGGAGGAGCTTACTTGCTTTGTTTCTTGCATGCATGAACACAGAATAAAGGTTAGAGGAGTGAATAAGAAAAATGGTAAGAATGAAGTATTATTAATAGGAGTCCGACCCTATCTCTATCTTTTATTACAATCTCAAAATGTAATCTAGGCAACCAATTAAAGCCTTCCATGTCATTGCCCAAATAAATACAAAAGCTGTTCATTTTATTTTTCCGTGCTTGTTGCTGTTGAGGGAGCATGTTTCCCAGGCCAGCTGCAGAGTCCCACGCCAAAAAAAATTGATTCCTGACCCGCTGAAAATTGCCAATATAAATGGCGATTTTCTGCTGACAGTGTCACACGAGAAATCGCCATTTATACTGGCGATTTTCAGCACTGAAATCGCCAATATAAGTGGCGATTTCCCATCTGACACAGTCAGCAATAAATCGCCATTTATATTAGCGATTTCAGTGCTGCAAATCGCCAGTATAAATGGCGATTTATGGTGCTGTTGTGTCAGATGGTAAAAATCACCATTTATATTGGCGATAAACAATGATCGCCATTTATTTTGGCGACATACATGCCCAGTCAGCAAAAGCAAGCCCATTTTGGGAATTGACCATACATGGAGCCTATTTTGGTAATTAATTTTGGGACCAAGCCCATTTCTGGAAAAAATCTGTGCAATCGTTAGTTGGTGAGCTCGAAATGGATCCCATACTTTTTTTTTTGCTTAGATGATACTACTAGTTAATGATTCAGTATAGTGGGGTAGATTTTTACGGGTTGGGGGTGGGTTGATGATGTGTGGATGATAATGACGATGTGTAGATGATGATGACGATGTTGAGATGATGATGATGATATATAGATGACGATGATGATTGTGTAGATGATGGTATTGAGTATTTTTAGTATTTGTTTGGGTTAAATATTCGATTTATTCTTGCTTGTGATAGTTAGCTGGATTGGTTAACTAGTTAATTAGATGGTTAACTAGTTAACTAGATGGTTAACTAGTTAACTCGATTGGATAACTAGTTACTCGATTGGTTAACTAGTTAACTCGTTATCTGAATCATGATGTTAACTAGTTATCAGCTAATTCACTCGTTATCTAGTTATCAAATAATCTCGTTAACAAGTTATCTAATAATCTCGTTAACTAGTTAACTCGATTAGTTAACTAGTTATTTAAATCATGATGTTACCTAGTTAATTAATTAAAAACAACATAACTAGTTAGGTAACTAGTTAACAAAAAATTCAATTAACTAATGATGGTAATTCGTTAACTAGTTATCAATAAAATAACATGTTAACTAGTTATCTGTAAAAACTCAGGTTAACTAGTTAACTTGTCCTCGCCGGAAAAGTCACTGAAATTTGGTCGGTCGCCGGAGCCTCGCCGGAAAACATGTTAACTAATTAGTTAACTGTAAAAACCCAGTTAACTAGTTAACTAATTATTAATAAAAAAATCATGTTAACTTGTTCTCGCCGGAAAATTTTTAAAAAAAGTCACCGAAAAAAATTATCAAAAAGTCGTCGGAAAAGTCGCCGACGACGAGGTGGCCGGCGACAAGGTAGCCGGCGACAATGTGGCCGGCGACAATGTTGCCGGCGACTGTCACCAGACAAACCCAACATATTTAAATAAAAACAATAATAAAATATTTAAATTAAATATAATAATTAAATTATTTGTGTAAAGTCATAAATGCCCCTATCAAATCTGGATCATTAGATGGTCAAAGGATCAAACTAGATCTAATGATTGGAGTTGGGTTTGGAACTTTCCAAACCCAAAAAGGTTTGGACTCTGATGTGCTTCCTACATATTAGGATTCATTGAAAATTTTATTTTAAAGTTAGTTAAACAATTCGCCTATTTTTTTGCCTTTCGTATTTTTTTTTATAAAATCATTTTTATTGAGTGGAAATTTTGTGTGGGATATATGAATATTCAATAATAATCAGGATCCGGACTCAACCCTTTAAATGATTACTGAACTTTGGCCAAATAACCCCGAAGTCATTGAACTTTAAAAAAATTCCCTGCCATCACTAGACTTCGACGATTTAACCCAACAGTCACTGTTAGCTACGTACATCCATAATTCTGTTTGTTTGCCTATGTGGACTCGCCACATGGGTCGCCATGTCATTAAAGTTTCTATGGCAGCTTTCTTTTTACCCAAAATCAACCCAAACACTGACCAATTACCCACCCATCCAACCTAATTACCCACCCACCCAAAATCAACCCAACGCTCTCCTCCCTTTCCCGTCTTCTCCTTCTTCCTCGCCTCACTGATTCCTCTAGCTTCAGATGGCATAGTCCTTCAATTAAACCTTGGGGATATTTTTGGAAGAGAGGAGTATGTTTGAAGGCTTAATATCTCTGTGAACAACACATCTCCCAGTTCCACTGTGCAAATATGCAATTGCCTCTGCAACTCCAATAGCAACCTTGTACCTCACTGACCAAGGAAGCGTCGAATTCCCCTTCACTCCTCTTTTCTTCTTCTTACTCCTCTCTAATTAAGAATCTCTCAGTATTTTGGAAGAATGAAATCAAAAGAAACTAAAGAGAAAAGTAACTGACCATGTAAATGGTGCTCCAAGCTTCCACTAGATGCATACTTGTAGACCAAGAACAAGCCTTCCTCAAGATCAATACAGAAACCCAGAAGATGTACAACATTAGCGGTGAAGAGAGTCCTCAACAACATAACTCTTCCTCTGAACACATAGCTCAAAGCTCCCCTCCCAATACTTTACCTAAAACCCCACTTCAGTACTCAATCAGACAATTCAAAGTTCAAACCCTAATTCAGAAAACAGGGAAAAGGGTTTACTGCGTTACCTTGGGAGAAATTTCTGGTAGCGGCGAGAATCTCACTATAATAGAACCGAACCAAGGAATTAGCGACAGGGGAGATACTCCTCTCAAGAGATTGGATTCTTCTCCACCCAAGCTCCTTACCCAACCCATTGTCCAAACTCACCATTTGCACAATAGCTGAAGATACGGAGGGGATTTTCATGGAATCCAGCTCCAGCTGAGAGCAGAAACTGAACCTGAAGGAAGAGTGGACCGATTGGGGCTCCGATGCATTGCTCGTCGTAATCCACAGCGCCGTCGGACGCAGCCAAGAGCCAAGCCTTGTGATTCTCCAAATTAGTACTCCCATTTTCCTTTGCTCTGCCATTCTGATTCATTCCTCGGAGGGGGAGAGCGTAGGGAGGAGGAGTAAAAGGAGATGTTGAAGCTGTGATGATGGTTCTCGAAGAAGCTAGGGTTCCGACGGTGGCGGCGAGGAGGGGGATGAGAATAGATGTTTTGCTTCCTCGTTGGGGAGTGAAGGATCCATTGATGGCGTTGGGTTGATTTTGGATGGGTGGGTAATTTGTTAGTGTTTGGGTTGATTTTGGGTAAAAGAAAAGCTGACATGGCAACTTTAATGACATGGCGACCCATGTGGCGAGTCCACTTAGGCAAACAAACAGAATTATCGATGTCCATAGCTAACAGTGACTGTTGGGTTAAATCGTCGAAGTCTAGTGATGGCGGGGGAATTTTTTAAAGTTTAATGACTTTGGGGTTATTTGGCCAAATTTCAGTGATCATTTAAGTAACCAACCCGTTGAACCGGTTCCAACAAAAAATCGGAGGAGCATTTTAGACATTTTAAAAAATTTAAAAAATCCTAATTTACTTTTCCCTATGAAACTCTGCCGCCACCGCATTATACTTTTCCTCGATTCTTTCCATCAACTTGTTGCCGCCGCCATATTATACTTTTCCTCGATTCTTTCCGTCAACTCGTTGTCGGAACTGGTCACCGATCTCATCTTCCTACTACTCGTCGACCTACATCGTAAGCTCCACCCTTCCATCGGGAAGCCATGATTCCATTCCATCGTCGGAGCAGCCACGCGGGCCAAGAGCAACGGCGGTTGGTGAGATGCAGTACCGGAGTGGAGCAGTGGCCGGATGGGTGAGGCGTTAGGCGGAAAGAGCGCGGTGGAGGTCGAACCGGAGCAGCGATGTGGAATCCCGACGTCGACGACCAGAGCACGGTGGCCGGAGGAGTGGTGGAGATGGAGTGGTTCGGATGTTGGAGATGACAGTGGCACGAAGATTGGGAGAGTGGAAGAGGTGCTGACGGCGGTGAGAGTGTAGAGACAGCCGACCATCGGCGACGGTAGAACCGACGGGAGTGTCGGCGGCCGAGATCCAGATCTAGATGTTGAAGACAAAGACGATGGATTTAATAATTATTAAAAATTACAATTTAGTCACTGTAATTTAAGTTATAGATAGTTTGACTTTTTAGTATTCATAATTATAGTTTCAGTCACTATTTTTTATGTTGTTGACATTGTTGGAATAAATATTTGAACTATATAAACTGGTTGTTGAATAACGTGTTAACTAGTTCGCATAATTAGTTAACAAGTTTTGATAACTAGTCATCAACGATTAGTTAACTTGATTAGATAACTAGTTAACAACTTGATAACTAGTTAACACGATTGGATAACTAGTTAACTCGATTGGTTAACTAGTTAACTCGATTGGTTAACTAGTTATCATCTTTAAAAAAGTTAACTAGTTATCTTAGTCATGATTAGAGTTGGCAAAATGCTGGCCCGACCCGATAAACCCGCCCAGCCCGCCTAACCCAGCCCGACCCGAGACCCGACTGACTAAAAAGTCAACAAACCCGTAACTCGCCCAACCTGTGACCCGACGAACCCGCGACCCAATGAACCGCGACCCGACGAACCCGCGACCCGATGAACCCGCGACCCGACGAACCCGTGACCCGACTAACCCGTGACCGGCCCGACCCGCCCGACTAACCCGATTTACCTTATTAAATACACACATTTTTACCAAACTTGTATGAAAATTCTAATTAAAATGTAAAATTTTAACTTATTTTATAATATATTTAACAAATATATGATTGTATCATACATTTATCATATGATTATCATCATATGTAAAGAAACATTTAATAAAAAATCACATATTCATTTTTTATATTTCCCTTCTCTTTTTTTCCCTCTTCTTTTCTATTTCCCACACTTTTTTTTTTCCTTTTTCCCCTCTTCTTTTCTATTTCCCACTCTTTCCTTTCCTCTATTTTCTCCCTCTTCATATATTTATTAGCCTTTTTATTTCACTCATTTTCCCTCTCTTTTTTCTTCTATTTTCTACTTCCAACCACTTTTTTCCCCTTCTCATTTCTTTACACCTTTTTACTTATTACTAGAATTACCCGCGCGTTGCAGCGAAAAATTTTAGAGGACAAATAATGGTAGTTTTGATTAATAGTGATGTCAAATTTCAAGATGATAGTGAAATAGGCAACCAAAAAGAATCAAAAGACATAGAAGAGTGTTGATTGGCACATAGCGAGATGGTTGTGAAATGGGCAGCCGAAAAAATAACAAAGAAATTGAAGAGTCTTGATTGATTAATTGACATAATGTGTAGAACACAATAAAAAAAATTGTGGAACAATGACAGGAGGGGCGAGGTCGTTTTTGCAACGTCAATTGTGGAGATGAGAATGCTACAAGCCCATAAGCTTACCCTCACAACTCACAAACCCACCCTACACAAGATGACCCTCAAAAGACCACTTTTCAAAACCTATGATCCAAGCCTTAAATACTTTAATGGAGGGAAGTAAACACTATTCATTCAATAGTAACTCCCCTCCTCCCTTTATATGTCTACTACTAGAATTCCCCGTGCGATAAAGTTTTGGAGGACAAGTAATAGTAGTTTTGAGACAGTAATGTCAAATATCGAGATGGTAGTGAAACGGGCAACCAGAAAGAACCAAAAGAAATAGAAGAGTGTTGATTAGCACATAGCGAGATGGTTGTGAAATGGACAACCGAAAAAAACCCAAAGAAATAGAAGAGTGTTGATTGACTAATTGACATAATGCGTATCACACAAGAAAAAAAATCCGTGGAACAATGACAGGAGGGTCGAGACCGTTTTTGCAACATCAATTGTGGAGATGAGAATGCTACAAGCCAATAAACTTACCATCACAACTCACAAGCCCACCCAACACAAGATGACCCACAAAAGACCACTCTTCAAAGCTTATGATCCAAGCCTTAAATAAATACTTTAATGGAGGGAAGCAAATACTATTCATTCAATAGTAACTCCCCTTCTCCCTTTATATATAGAATTATTCAAATTTTATTTAATCTAATTGAGCATTATAATCATACTCTAAAATTATAACAGGTTTAAATAATAAACTAATAATTAGTATATGATCAATAAACATATATAACTCATCATATTTACTAGTATGTTCAAACCATAAACGATAAATGATAAACTTTATACTCTACACTCTAAACTAATGTATCTGGATCAGACCAATCATAAAACAGATTAAAATTAAAGGTTCAATGGTTATAAGGTTTAATCATTGTTCTATTTGGCTATACACTTTTATTGGTCTTATTGTCAATACAAAACTTCACCAATTTGCCTTATACTTATTACCAACAATTCAACATCATGAACACCACTCAACATCAACACATCAATCCAGAAGAAAGTGAGTTGATAAATAGCTCCATCCCGATGTGAAATAAACAATGAAGGAATATACAACAAGGAATGACGAATCGTAGAGGGAATGAGATATCAGGAACTATTGGTTGCACAACACTACCACCACTAGTCCACCACCACTCTCACAAGTCACAACACTGCTCTCCCATGAAACCCTAATTTAAAAAATCAATTAGAGAGGGGATGCTGACGCATGTTTAATTTTTGTTTAAGATTATAAATATGTTTATTAATTTTGAATATAATTTCATTTTTCTCATAATTAAATATTATTTGTAATTTAAAAGTTATGTGGTATCTATTTGACTAGTCAAATAAATGCCACATCAACTCTGTTATCACTTAGCACTTAACAACATCAATAACAGTGTTAAAAATCCAAAAGAACATTGACTATATTTGTCATTTGACATAAAAGCAAAACATTTGGCCTAAAAATGTCATAAAAATAAAGTGGCTAGATTTACCATTTTTTTGAAAGGTTTGACTAAATTCATAAATAAGTCCAATCTTAAACCATACACCTTAAAATTTAAATTATATTCAATTTTATTTTATTTATTATAAGTATATTTAATTTAAATAATAAATGATTTCTAATATACACGCTGCTACAAGTGAATAAAAATTTATTAAATTTTATTTAGAATTATTTATCACATGAAAAAATTTATATTAAGTTTTGAAAATTGTAGTTGAGACTTGTGACCCGATGGGCAAACCCGACCCAACCCGAGACCCGCCCAACCCGCAATCCGATAAACCCGCGACCCGACTAACTCGCGATCCCAACTAACCCACGACCCGACTAACCCGCGACTCGACTGATCCGCGACCCGACTGACCCGCGACCCGACTAACCCGCGGCCCGATGAACCAGTGACCCGATGAACCCGCGACCTGACTGACCCGCGACCCGACTGACCCGCAACCCGACTAACCCGACCCGTGGGCCGCCCAACCCGCCCGTTTGCCAGCTCTAGTCATGATGTTAACTAGTTAACTCGATAAGTTATCTAGTTAACTAATTTGATAACTAGTTATCAACTAAAAATCTTGTAAACTAGTTATCTAAATCATGATGTTAACTATTTAAAATAACATGTTAACAAAAAATCTTGTTAACTAGTTATCAGGTTAAAATATGTTAACAAGTTATCAAACAAAAAGCGTTGTTAACTAGTTATCAGTTTAAAAATCATGTTAACTAGTTATCAGTTAAAAAAACACTATTAACTAGTTAATAGTAAAAAATGTGTTAGTTAGTTAACTAATTTAAAAAAAGGTGTTATCTAGTTAACTAAATTTAAAAAAAGGTGTTATCTAGTTATCAATAAAAAACATTGTTACCTAATAAAATACATTGTTAACTAGTTATTAGTTTAAAAACCATGTTAACTAGTTATCAATAAAAAACATTGTTAACTACCGGCGACGGTGGCCAGCCGCCGAAGAGTCATCGGCGGTCCTCCTGAGAATTTAATTATTTATTTTAAATATAATAATTAAATTATGTGTGTAAAGTCCTAAATACCCCTAACAATCTAGACATTGGAATGGTCAAAGGGTCAAAGAGTAATCTAATGGCTAAGAAAGGATCCGGCTCCAATTAATCTCAAATATCTTTTTAACCATAATATCTTTCAAATTTTTTTAGAAGCATATCTTTCAAATTTTTGCCATTATCGTATATTAATGTAAATTATTTGTAATTAAAATCTTAATTAAATTAGACAGTTAAATATAAAATTTTGAGATATTATTTACACTTTATTGGTATAAATTTAAGTTGTAAACCCTCTTATCATTGAATAAATCGTGTTGGCGTCTACGAGGAAATATTGTTGGTATGAATTTATGTTTTAAATCCAATTATTATTGAATATTTTGGAATTTAATATGAATAGTTTAGTGATTAAAAAATTTTTAAATCCAACAAACCATATCATATGAGATTGGGAATCTACCAAAAAAATTAATAATCCTAATTCAAATTAGGGTTTACCACCCTAAATCTTAACTCGTAAAGTCAACTTGGTCTCATATGACTATAAATCACTCATTTTTTTTTCAAAAAAACTCGTTCATGAGAAAGCTGACTCATGAACAGGCTCGTCAGCTAAATGAGACAAGTTTGAGCTAGTACGTTGGTCAGTTTGGCAGGCTCGTGAGCAAACTCGTTTCATTAGCTCATTAATCTAGGCTCTCGAGCTGGCTCTATTATATCTTGTGAGTTATTACTAGTTATTATAAATTTAATTTATAAATTTGAAGTATAATTCTAGTCTCTCGGTGGACGGAGTGGATGATGATGTGTGTTCGAAGTGTGGAATATAAGGTTTTGGTCTATTGAAGCCTTAGCGACGACATTACACCAACTCGGGGATTCCGTCAATGATGCCCTCTTTCTCCTTTCTTGTTTATCTTTTGTATGGAGGGTCTCTCAGCACTGATTAACAAGGAAGTGCGAGATGGTAAACTTGCGTGGCTTCGGGTTTGCCGAGGAGCTCCGGAGATTACTCACTTACTTTTCGCAGATGATAATTTTTTCTTCATGCAGGTAGGGATCTCGGAGGCGAGGGCATTACAAAGAGTTTTTGATGATTATGCGGCTGCCTCGGGACAGCTTATAAACTTTGGGAAGTCTGGCGTTTACTTCAAGAAAGATACGGTCGAAGCACTTAAACAAGGAGTATCAGCGGTTCTGGGTATTTCGGCCCCGCTCATCTCGGGTAGATACCTAGGACTCCCCTCCTTGATTGGGCGGAACAAATCACATGTATTTGCTTACCTGAAAGAGAGATTATGGAAGAAAATTCAGACGTGGAGAAACTGCTTCATTTCGCCAGGTGGGATTGAAGTTCTTATTAAATCAGTTGATCAGGCCATCCATCTATATTGTATGAATGTGTTCTTCCTCACTCATAAAATCATTGAGGAATTGGAAAGAATGATGAACAGCTATTGGTGGGGGATAAAGCAGGAAGTACGAGGAGGTGTTGCATGGATGGGGTGGGGGAGACTGTGTAGTCGGAAGGAGTTTGGTGGGATGAGATTTCGGGACCTCTGAGGCTTTAATCTTGCTATGCTGGGAAAGCAGGGGTGGAGACTTCTTTCACACCCTAACACTCTTGTCGCTCAGATCTATAAAGTGAAATACTACCCGAACGAGGATTTTTTATCAGCTAGGGTTCGCAAGAATAACCCTAGCAAAATCTTGCAGAGTGTATGTGCATCTCATGAGTTAGTGAGAAGAGGGTATAGGTGGAGGATTGGAGATGGGAGATCAACTGGTCTTTGGGACGATACATGGCTACAAGATGATGAAAATTGGTCCGTAGTCTCTGTGCAACTTTCTGAATTGACGGTGTCTGATGAACACTTTTTTCGCGTGTCGTCAAATAACTAATCTACAAAGTAGACTAGATCGTATTCCACGGGTCTTGACTAATCGTTTACTCAAATGAGCAGGCAATTCACTCAGGTTTAACAAGTTGTGCGTGGTGTGAGTTCCACGACTTCTAATCTAAGAAGTAGGAAAAATGAAATGAAAACAGAAAGCAAATTGAAAGGTTGATTGACTTGACATGATGACAGACAAGCTTAAATTTCAAATCCCCCTAAGATTATCAGAGCATTGGCGATCACAAGACCAGCGGTTTTCAATCCCGATTCATTCAGTTCTCATACACAACCATAACTCCTGACCCTTAGGTTTAAGACTGGCAAACGTTCGCTCTATCCGATCTAACTCCCAAGATTAATTACCGTCCGTGCGTTCGCTTCTACAATGAAAACTTAATTGGCGCGATTACTAGTGATTAATGAGTTACTCTAGCAGTGGATTAACCCTAACTGGTTCCTACGAAAGACACACTCCAATGAATAGGTTAATTGTTGATTTGGTGTTTTAAAGTGAGGCGAACATTCGCTACTATCCTGAGCTTAACAAGAATCTAATCTAGGTGATCAAGCTAGAAAAGAAACACAGACAATGAAGCACAAACCAAACATGCAAGAGAAACTGTCTGAATCTGAATTTAATTACCGCCGATCCGTGACCGCTTTAAAGCCCCGGGTCACTTAGGCTTCATCTAATCTAAGCTCTGAGTTTAGCTACTCATATTCAATAGAAAATAAACGAAAACAATCAAGGAATACATCTCAGGTAGGAAGAATAGAGAAGAACTGTAAAACCTAATTTTGATGAAACCGAGAAGCTTCAATTTCTTGAATCTTCAACTCCTAGCTCGAGCACTCCGAGGGGAAAGATGACATCACGATCCTCCGGGAACTCCAAGGATGCTCTCAAATCTCTCTCAAACTGTTAAGTCTGGAAATTAATCCGTGGAAAAAGTCTATCTTGAATGATGGCCGCCGATTGCTTAAATAGGGTTTCTCCAAAACCAGCTAGGAAAGGTGGCACTTCTCGGCGAGAACATTGAAAGTTCTCGCCGAGAACTTTAGTTCAGAGATCCCTGTATCTTCTCACCGAGAACTTCTTCCTTGATCCTCCTGTGTCTTGTGTGTTCAAACTCATCGGCGAGAACTTAACTTCAGTGTAAGCAGGGGCAGATTTGACTTTTGACTTGCGTAATTTATGGATTGATTCCGGGTGATTCCTTGAGGTTCGTTTGCTTCCCGAGCACGTCCGTGGCTACGTTATTGATGGCAAAAACCTGTGCATTCACAAAAGCACTAGAAAACACATCAAATAGACCCATAACGGGCCAAAGTAACCAAACAGTAGGAAATAGAGAAATCGAGTGAAAACACCCTAAACTACCCCAAAAACCGTGTCTCAAGCAGGGAAATGTCGCTTAAATGAGGCTGATAATCACGTCAAATTGAGTGTCATCAAATACCCCACACTTAAGCTTTTGCTTGTCCTCAAGCAAACTAAACTAGAACGCACTCAGATTCACAAATGACAAGATCGATCAAGTTAAGATTCAAGCCTTCACAATGAATTATTAGACCGCTACTTCTAGAACGAGTGACCTAACATGCATACACGTTAACCAAACGACCTGGTCTCAATAATTATCTGCACACAACAAGGAGCAATCACAAATCATGCACAAATCCGACCTAACCGACTAGACTCCTCACACAGGTAATATTTAGTAAAGGGGGACTCTCGCACTTTGTGTTTAGGGACATGTTTCTGCTCTCAATCACTTTCTCGACCGAAGTATGTCATATGTTTGCAATTCGACCACATCTCAACCACTGTGACAACACGAGTAACTAGTCAAAAGGACTTTCGCAAGGGACTGTATCGATTCTTACACTACAAGGGTTTATGATGAATGGATGATGGGATGGATGATGGAATTGGCTTTGGTGCAGTGTAGCTTCTTGACCTGTGATGTTAAGTTAGTTTTCAATCCTTCATAATGATGCTTAGACTGCTTAACCTAGAACCTGTAACCAACTTGCCTGCATTGATGCTAAATTGCCTGGTCAGAACAGAAAATTTTATCACTCTTGTAGTATTTCACCTTGATTGCATGAAAATAATCGAATCAGACTAGCAAACCAATTGTGAGCTTTTGATCCATTGCACATAACTTGCAATTTCAAATCTTTTTGAGGGGCTTTCTCGTACCTTGAATGAGTTAGAATTTGCATGAGACCTATTCGAGATCACACGATGAGATGAGTTCTAGGAGGATAGAGGCACCTATATTCAGCTACTTAACCCAGATAGCCAACCTAACGATAAATCAATTATGTGTAAACCCTAGTAGTATAAGTATTCTCACCTGTCACGCGGGTGACCCGGGTTTGATCCCCGGCAACGACGCCAATTTGATGAACACTTTTTTCGCGTGTCATCAAATAACTAATCCATAAAGTAGAATAGATCGTATCCATGGGTCTCGACTAATCGTTTACTTAAATGAGTTGGCAATTCACTCAGGTTTAACAAGTTGTGCGTGGTGTGAGTTCCACGACTTCTAATCTAAGAAGCAGGAAAAATGAAATGAAAACAGAAAGCAAATTGAAAGGTAGATTGACTAGAC
Organism: Linum lewisii; assembly: GCA_034768395.1. Classification (NCBI taxonomy): domain Eukaryota; kingdom Viridiplantae; phylum Streptophyta; class Magnoliopsida; order Malpighiales; family Linaceae; genus Linum; species Linum lewisii. The sequence goes on along the minus strand of CM068301.1, from coordinate 50,713,872 downwards.
AAGATGACAGACAAGCTTAGATTTCGAATCCCCCTAAGATTATCAGAGCATTGGCGATCACAAGACCAACGATTTTCAATCCTGATTCATTCAGTTCTCAAACACCACCATAACTCCTAACCCTTAGGTTTAAGACTGGCGAATGTTCGCTCTATCCGATCTAACTCCCAAGATTAATTACTGTTCGTGTGTTAGCTTCTGCAACAGAAAACTAATTGGCGCGATTACTAGTGATTAATGATTTACTCTAGCAGTGGATTATCCCTAACTGGTTCCTACAAAAGGCACACTCTAATGAATAAGTTAATTGTTGATTTGGTGTTTTAAAGTGAAGCGAACGTTCACTACTATCCTCAGCTTAACAAGAATCTAATCTAGGTGATCAAGCTAGAAAAGAAACACAGACAACGAAGCACAAACCAAACATGCAAGAGAAACTGTCTGAATCTAAATTTAATTACCGTCGATCCGTGACCGCTTTAAAGCCCCGGGTCACTTAGGCTTCATCTAATCTAAGTTCTACGAGTTTAGCTACTCATATTCAATACAAAAGAAATAAAAACAATCAAGGAATACATCTCAGGTAGGAAGAACAGAGAAGAACTGTAAAATCTAACTTTGATGAAACCGAGAAGCTTCAATTTCTTGAATCTTCAACTCCTAGCTCCGAGCATTCCGAGGGTAAAGATGGTGTCATGATCTCTCCGGGAACTCCGAGGATGCAATCAACTCTCTCTCGAACTGTTACGTCTGGAAATTAATCCGTTGAAAAAGTATATCTTGAATGATGGTTGCCGATTGCTTAAATAGGGTTTCTCCAAAACCGGCTGGGAAAGGGGGGACTTCTCGGTGAGAAATATATATATATTATATATATATATATATATATATATATATATATATATATATAATATATATTACATTATTCTAATAATAATTATTCACTTATTAATGCTAAGATTCAATTTAAACGTTTTAAGCAAGATGGTTAACGAATTAACCAGATTCGTCATTGCTGGACTAATTTGAACTAACTAAAAAAAGTTAGTTGGGTTCAGTTTGATTAACTTCAAAAGTTAAAGACTGAGATGCTTAACTGAAAGACTGGAATTGACACGGAAAATGTTCCAGTGACCAACATATTAGTTTATAAAAGTTATTTTGCAACAATTTCAAAGGTTCTGGATAGTATTGTAATTTAGGATTCTACGATGACTATTTTATGGATTTCTGGAAGTTCAGTTACCAACGTTGTGGTCACTGAAACTTCCTTCACTCATTCGAACAGGGGGCGCTGGCAGCCAAACCCAGAATCCGGCGGGGTTGCCCAGATTCCGGCGAAGGTAAATTACTGTTTAAATAGGAGCTTTGGGACCAGAGGGCTTTACTTACCTTGGGAGACTGATTACGAGGCTCAAGGAAGTTGGTTCGAGGCTGGTACCGAAGGGAAATCGATGCCGGCCGTTCGTCGGAAACTGGGATTCGAGGAATAGGAAATACAATCAGCTGGGTTTTACAGAAGCGGAGTATGGTGCCCGAGATGAGTTCCTTACCACGATTGGAATGCAAATTGGAGTTGGGGGAAGGAAGGCATGTCATCGTCGATGCCGGCTGGAGTTGCTGGCTACGGAAAATCGTCGTCGCCTTCAAACTTCCTGGAAAACAGGGCAGTTGGTGCTATTTCGTTTTGTGAGAAGAGGAAGAGAGACTGAATGGGTTCGTTGATGATTTATTAAGGGGAAGAGGTTTTGGATTCAGTTCAGGAACTATATTAAATCCAGCCTTAATGGCCGGAGTTTGGAACTGCCGTCGGCAATCAATTCCTCCGTAAAAACAGGCTTTGGGAAGTGAAGAAGACGATGGCCACACGTCGTCGTTTTTAGCAAAGTCAGCAATAAAACAAAAATGCTATTTTATTTATGAGACTGCTGGGTTTCGAACTTGGAAAACGAATGATTAAAGGTTCGAGTTTGTAAGCGCTGGGCCGAGGTCTTATATTCGATATATTCCTATTATGATAGTCACTAATTATGATATGTGAACTGATAGGACTTCTCCACCTAGAAACGAAATTATTTAAAATCCAACGTTAAACGTTAACGAACCATAGACCAAATAATATATCACAATTGAAAAAATTATTTCATGACTATAATAATTTCTCTGTAGTTAGAGAAATTTTACTAAGAATATTTTAGGGATTTTACACTACATTGCTATAGCTAGGTTCGGGGTGTAACAGGGATGCTCGTTTGATCAGAAGGATGACTCCACCGGTGGTTGGTGTGGTCGATGAGCGTATTTGGCATTTCAACCCCAAAGGTGACTATACCGTCAAATCGGCCTACCGCCTGTTTATGGATCAGGTTGACTGGAGGGATCAGGTTGACTTGATGCACCGCCACATATCAAGAATTTACTCTAGAGATGCTATCGAGGGGTCCTACCGACGAGGCACGCTTTGTGGAGACGAGGGATTCAAATCTTGGAAGCTTGTGGTCTCTGTGGTCAGGAGGAGGAGACCCCAATTCATCTTTTCCGAGATTGTCGAGTGGCGACAGACTGTTGGGCGGAGCTACCTAAAGAGAACAGATTTGGTGGCCGACAACAAGTACCAATTTCACAGATGTGACGTTGATGGAGGGGAAATGGCGCGGAAGGCATGGTTGATTTTGTGGCAGATCTCGCAGGAGAGAAACTTCCAGACCAGCTTTCATTATTGTCAAACAAGGTGCTGAGGACTTGGAAGCTTGGAAGAAAGCTAAAATGCGAGACGATTGGAAGCGGGGGGGGGGGGGGGGAAGAGAAAGATGGTGTCCGCGGTGGCACCCGCCACTGGAAGGTTACGTCAAATGCAATACGGATGTGGCAATTTTCGAGCGAACCACTACTATGGAGTCAGAGTTGTCGTTCGAAACTCTGCAGGAACTGTGGTGAGTTTTTTTTTAATGAAGATAGTGTAGGGTTGTGCTTCAGGGAAGGAAGGAGAGGCTACTGCTCTCCGAGAGGCGATGGTTTGGCTACAATGAGAAGGACAACATCATGTTATTTTAGAGACAGATTCCCAAGCTCTCTACAATGCCATTGCACACAGGAGCGAGGATGCGTCAGAGTTTGGTCATATTGTTGGAAGTTGTTCATTCTTAAGTAATTTCTCGAGATGGAAAGTTTGTGTTGTTCGGAGCGAGAGGAATAGTGTGGCACACGAACTTGCTCGTCACTCTATTTCCTAGGGTTCGACTTTTGTCGGTGTAAACCCCCCACCTTGGATTGTTAATGAATGTCGATGACGGCTAATTTCAAAAAAAAAAATCTAGTCTCTCATATGGTAATTAAGTAATCAACCCTCATTTGGGATTTGGGAGATAGCTTTTAAATATAAGATTGACAAATTGCTACTTTTGCTCAAGCCATATATATCGTGAAGCTTTGAAAACTTTGATGCTTGAGATGTCAGATTGGAAGATTGATACTATTGTATGCGCCATAATAGATGCTAAATACGAGGAGACTAAGCATATTCAAATATTTGTGAACTGTGATTCTTTGATTTTTTATATTTCTAATATTTTTTATCATGAGCTTGTTTATGATGTTAAACAAGTTTGACTCGGATTTGCCTCGTTAGCATTATAAACGAGCCAAATCTAAGCCAAGATTGTTTTATATAGTTATTGAACCGAAAGACGAACCCGAGCCTAGTTATTCAGTTGACTTGTATACAAGCCAAGCTTGAGCTGGCCCATCCGATCTACGTGGAAATTTTTACTAACCCAAGCAACAGGTGATACACACGTTCACCTCACTAATTGTGTCCATCTCATCTTTTCCTCGAATCCCGTTAGACATTTTGTCTTCAATGTTAGTGTCCTCAATTATCAAAATTTCAATCTGTGTTAGATTTCGAGATCAACCATTAATGACATGCTCGAGCGTTCGAGCTTTGAGAATTATTTTGTTTAGTTGTAATCATTTTGAAGAATGTAATTTTTTTACAGATATGCAACATCATATTACATATGAAACTCTTTCAAACCATGCAAGTCACTTTCTATGAGTTCCTCCACCCTAATCTTTATATTTATGGCTTTTATGAGAAAATAATTTTGAAATAACCACTAATTACTAACCAATTTTCACACCTACTAGTTACTAACACTCGAATATAATTGGAATTAGGGTCAAATACTTAAAACGTCTCGAAACTATAAGGCTGGCTACAAACTCGTCCTACAATTTTAATTTGTTATAGAGTAAGCCTATTACTATGAAACGAGTTACATAGTAGGACCACTCTGTATTTTAATCCGTTTTAGATTTGATTCAATTTAAGATGAATTTTAAATCAATTTTTCGATGTTATGTCAACGATGATGTGGAAAATGGCTGAAAAAGTACACTGATGATGTTAGTAGGACTACTCTATAACCCGTTTCATAGGACCACTCTGTAAGGGATTAAAGTTTTAGGAGAATTTGTAACCCGCCCTATAGATTCAGGACGTTTTAAGTAATTGACTCATTGGAATTATAATTTCATTCATACATTTTTTTTTTAAAGTAGAAAGAGAAGAGGTCCTATTGGTCAATAAAATTAGCCCATTTTATGTATAATTTTGTTTTTCATAAAAAAAAAAGTATAATTTTGTTCAAGTTAAATGTGGTATTTAGAAAATATTCAATGAAATAATGAGGATTGCACTTATATTGGAAAATTTGTGCGATAACTTCTTATGGCCAAATCGATGTTTCACTTAGTTTTCATCAATCTGTGAGGTTTCTTCATTGAGATACTTGACTATCACCTGAACTTGTCTCACCCTCTTCATCACTTTTGGAATTCATAAATTATGGATAATTCTTATTAAGATTATATTTGACATAAGGGTGATGATTGTAACTATTTATAGGTTACAAGTTACGGTTATGATGACTTAGAGTTTCCTATATCCGAGTTAATTTTGATGACAAACAATATGGTAAAGTTTGAGACGAGCGCTTTGTTTAAAGTATCTGATGGAAAAAAGAGAACATAATTATGTGTTAGAGAATTTCAGATATGTGCTTGAATGTCTAAATATTAGTTGAACAAAACATAATCAATTGAAGCTAAATGTGGTATTTGACATATCTTCGGTTAAATAGTGAGAATTGCTCTAAGATTAGGAAAATTGTGCAACAACTCATTATAGAGATCGAAAATAACTCTCTTTCACTTAGTTTTCATTAATTGGTGAGGTATCTTCAGGCTAATAAGCCCATTCAGTACCTTACGTTTGGGGTAATAACAAATCAGTACCCACCGTTTAAAAAATAACTTATGAGTGTCGTTCGTATGAAAATTTAACACATCCATCCGAAATGACAATTTCGTCCAATTTTGCCGTTAAATTGCCACATCATGCGTCTTATTTTGATTAAAATGCTAACGTGGATATACCCACGTCACCTCACCTGAATAAAATGACAACCTCTGCAATTTCTGTCTCTCTTTCTCAATTTGTTCCTCACCTGAATAATTATTCCCCTCTTCTTCTCTCTCCACCGACGGAGCTCCGCCAACCACCGCTGCAGTCCACTACATGTCCAGATCAAACTCAATACCTCCACCGTCGCCGCCTCTATTAGCCTCGTCCTACCACCCCCAATCTATCATTCGCCTCCCCCGCCTTCCTTAAGATGGCTATTGGCGCCGCTCTAGAAGCAGCACTCCTGGTCACCGGAGTATTGATCAATTGAAGCTTCTTTCCCTGAATTGAATGTCAATTCGTTGAACAGAGATTTTGTTTGTCACGAATTAGGATTTAATTTGAATTCGAAATTGGATTGGGTTTGATTGTAGGTGAGAATCCCCAGACGGTGACGAAGACGCGGATGAGGTATTGGAACATCACAAAGTTGAAGCAGCTCCTTACCTTGTTGGTTCGTTGCTGAGCGAGCTTGGTAATTTGACGAATCTCGATTACTTCTGGATGGCGGATTGTAACCTCGAAGATTCGATTCCTTAATCACTTGGTCAGTTGAGCAAGCCGGAGAATCTGGATCAAACCTAACTAATAACTAACACATGGCAAAGGAAAACAAATAGGGAGGGGTTTTAATTTTCAATTGATGAATCAGGCACAACTAACGTGGATATATCCACATCTGTGTTTTAATCCAAATAAGACGCGTGATGTGGCCATTTACGGACAAAATTGGATAGAATCGTCATTTTCGATGAATGTGTTAAATTTTCATACGAACAACACTCGCAAGTTATTTTTCAAACGGTGGGTACTGATTTGTTAATACCCCAAACGTAAAGTACTGAATGGACTTATTAGCCGGTATCTTCATCAATTAAGACACCTAACTATCACCTAAATTTGTCTCTTTATCACCCTTTGGAATTTAAATTAATGTTAAATTTTGAAATTCAAATTTAGATTTGACACCAAGTGTGATGATTGTAACTTTTTATGGGTTTCGAAGTTGTGGTTTACGATGACTTAGAGTTTCCTATATCCGATTGAAGCTTGATGACAGACGATATGATAGTTTCAAATGAAGCACTTTAATTACAATAACAGATGGGTCAGGGACAACATAATCATGTGTTATAGAATCTTGAGTAAGTGATTGAATGTCAAAATATGCTTTGTGAAATGTGGCATTTCTGTTTGTGATCAACAAATTTGCATCCCATTAAAAAAAATCTTAATGTACGGATTTGATTAATTAATGTAACAAATTTACATCCCATTTTAATAAATTTATAAATTTCTTTTTGCTAAGGAAAAAGACTCAGTAAAATCTAATAGAATAGGAAGTCTTTCTCTTCACGGAAAAACCAAAAAAGAAAGAGTTTGATTTACCTTTACTATTTTATTCATACATTTATTATTGTTATCATCTGGAGATACTAATTGCTCTATATTGTTAGACTACAATTCCCATGACAATGATGCAACTTTGTTACATCCAATGCAACAATTATCATCTACCGTTAGATCTGAGTTGTTTAATCATGTGGTCTCAATCCTATGTTTATATCTCCAAGTTATTTTAATTTGTTGGAGTTTCCTCCCATTTTCCATCACCGAAAAGTTTCTCCACGAATTTCCCGATCACACGAGCCTCCATTGACGAAAATTTTTTCACCCACGTGATCGCCACCATTAGATCTATGATTCTGGAAAAAAAATATTTTCCTTGACAAATTTCTTATTAGCTCGTTTGGGCAGTTTGTATGCGGTCTATACAAACTGTATACATCTCATATTACTATTTATACAAGTTGTATACAAACTTTATACACTTTGTACGAGAGTTATGCACTTTGTATTTATTGTTGTAGAGTTTGTAGGGGAACTGTATACACTTTCTATATGAAATTCGTACACTTTGTATGTCACTGTACAACCTGTATATGACATACAATCTGTATGAAATTCGTACAGACTGTAGAAACAAAAAAAATTTAGTGTGTCATCATTGACGCTCCCATACATAAATGATGTCGAAAAATTAGGATCCCTCTCCGGCCAACTTGTTATTCGACCGAGAAAATAGTTTGCCGAAAATAGATCCCGTTCATATGAGATGAAAAGCTTAAAAAGAACAAATAATAAGCTTAAAAAGAACAAATAAAAAATATTGACCGTTAGATTAAATAAAGAGTTGAGATTAATGCTGTGTTGGAGACAACATTATTATTGCTGTCTTCAGAACTGTGCTCATATTGTTGGCAAATCCTACCATGAAAACACCCCTTAGTATTTTGATATCAAAACACCCATCATAACCATTCATTTTTTAAGAGGAGATCTAATGGTCCATGTTCAAAGGACAGAAGTATAATTGTATATCTTTAATTTTTTAGATTTTTATTTTTCAAGGTCTTTAATTATAATTAAATTAAATTATTTTAATTTTCCATCTCTTCCTATGGTTTTTTTTCGCTCTCAGCATGTTATTTTTGCTTCTCCGATCATATTTTTCCGGTCATCTTCTCCGGCCTTACTTTATAGTCGTTCGTTGTTCCGTTTTCATATTTAGGAACATATTTTTTATAACATATTTGTTCATTGTTCCGTTTTCATATTTATGAACAATCTTATTAAAATATATATTTGTTCATTGTTCCGTTTTCATATTTAGGAACAATCTTCTTAAAATATATCTTTGTTCATTGTTCCGTTTTTATATTTAGTTACAATTTTCTTAAAATATTGCTATATTCATTGTTTCGTTTTCATATTTAGTAACATTTTTTTTTATTTTATGAACGGCAGAGCTCTTCTCATTTATCAAATGAAACTGAACCCCCAAATCGGAAGTCAGTAAAGTTCAATACAACCAAACTCAAAACCAAAGAAAGCAACTATAAGCTACTAACAACTCTCATAACCTTAGTGGAACCAGCCATGGACCGAACATCTCTCAAAATAATTTCAGCTAAGGCAATCGTCGGGATGACTCGAGTCCCATGTGTTCGGCAACATCTCTCTCTCCATATGTGATAAATGTATGCCCGCCATTTAAACCAAACTGATAATCCACCACCACCCGAATAACCATTGATACTTCCAATTAAATCTGTCCAGCAAGTAGTTGTTAATCCGCCAGGGAAACAGCAAGTACGTCGGACCTGAGCAGAATAAGTGCAAGACAGGAAGATATGCTCTCTGGAGGAGCATGGAATGCCCCATTTCTGCAGTTTGTCCCTCGTGTTGAGTCTGTCCAACATCACCAACCAACAGATAAACGAGTGCCTTGGAATAGTTGGGGCCTTCCAAACCATCTCCCACCAATCAACCACAGGATACACAGGTCTCAAAGAGGTCCATACCTTAGAGATAGAGAATCTGCTCATCAAGTTTCCATTCCATAGAGGATCGTCATCACTATCAAAGGTAATAAATCACCTTAACTCATCTCTAGTTTTCAGGAGCTTATTCCAAACCCAGGAGTAATTCTGAAAAGGTGTGCAGTCCCACAAAGACCGTCGACGAGTCCTGTAGTAAGAAACCCAAGCAACCCACAAGGATCCCCCTTTAGCAATCAACTCCCAAATATGTCTAGCAAGACTAGCCTATTCCAGCTACTTAAGTATTTCAAACCCAAACCGCCTTCATTCTTGGGACAAGACAGCTTATCCCAAGCCACTTTTGAGTTAGCATTACCAGCCTCATTAGTCCCCCATAAGAATTTTGCACAAATCTGCTGGACAACTTTGATAATTTTCTTTGGTAGAAGAAAGATATTCATCCAGTAATAACACATTGAGTAAAGAACAGATTCAATTAATTGAACCATGCCAGCATAGCTTAGGCATTTTGCTCTCCATGATTTGATTCGATCAGTAATTTTATCAATAAGGACTTTGCAATCAATAGCCTTCAAACTACCAGTAATCAATGGGACTCCTAGGTACTTGACCGGGAGAGAGCCCTCTTTAAAACCAGAAATAGCAACCATTTGATCAATAATTTGCCGAGGAACACTCACAGAACAAAATAGTTCAGTTTTTGAAGGATTAACTTTAAGCCCAGTGAGGAGGTAGAATGAGTGCAAAACCTGGAAGATAGCAGAGATGCCTTGCAGAGAGCCATTTGTGAAGAAGAGCAGATCATCTGCAAAGCAAATATGTCTAATCTTCAGTTTCTTGCAACGAGGATGAAATGGCATCAAGTCTCCCACTCTGGCCAGAAGAGCATGAAGTACTTCCATAATAATAACAAATAGGAGGGGAGAGAGGGGGTCACCCTGTCTCACACCTTTTTCTGCATTGAAAAATCCACAACTTCCACCATTGATGCTCACACTAAATCTAGCAGTTTCAAGGCAAACTCTGATCCAGCTAACCATCTTGTAAGGGAATCCAAGTGCAGTCATAACATTTAACAAAGTATTCCAGCAAACCAAATCAAAAGCCTTAGTGAGGTCTATTTTGATCACACATCTGGGGGAAATCTGCTTCTTATGATAAGCATTGACCATTTCATGTGCTAGCAAGATATTATCACTTATCAGACGACCTTTAATGAAAGCAGATTGGCTTGAACTGATAATAGAAGGCAGAATCCTACCTATTCTTGTTGTAATTACCTTTGTGATGCATTTATAAAGAACATTGCAACAGGAAATAGGTCTAAAGTTCTTGAATTCATCAGCATTTAACACCTTAGGTATAAGAGTGATGATTGTTGCATTTACCTGATATGGCAATTCACAATTACCATAGAACTTCTGAATTGCTGCAGTAACCTCTTGGCCTATCAAGTCCCAGGAATTTCTATAAAAATGCACTGTGAAACCATCAGGTCCCGGACTCTTATCCGCTCCCAGAGAGAAAAGAGCAGTACGAGGTTCACTTGCAGTAACAGGTTTAATAAGATCATTAGCATCAGGGGCAAGGATACGTTGAGGAAACAGGTCCTCAAAGTAACTGACAGATTGACTGCAGACATCCCTATCTTTTGTTCCAAGCAAATTCTTATAAAAGCTTACAGCCTCTAACTCAATCTGTTCCAAATTTGTGCACAAGGAACCATCATTTCGCTTAGTGACTGATGACACTCGATTTGACGTGATTATCAGCCTCATTTAAGCGACATTTCCTTACTTGAAACGTGGTTTTAGGGTAAAATAGCGAATATTCACTCAACTACCCTATTTCCTACCGATTTGGTTACTTTGGCTTTTTTTGGGTCAATATTGATGGTTTTCTAGTGTTTTTGTGATAGCACAGATTTTTGCCATCATTTACGTAGCCATGGACGTATTCAAGACCTCAAGGAGTGAACCAGAATCGAACCAGAAATCAAACCAGATTCAGAACCGAAGATCCAACTGCCCAGCACAATATTTTCGCCAAAAATACTACACAGTTTTCGGCGAAAATACCTTCAGAAAACCCACAGACGGAATGAGCTGAATTGCACTGAAGTTTTCGGCGAAAATACTATAATGTTTTCACCGAAAAGTTATGAAGAAATCAGCTCGACGGAAGCAACAATTTACAAAGGAATTTTCGGCAAAAATAATCCCTTATTTTCGGCGAAAGTAATAGAACAAATCCGACGACTTAGGGTTTAAGTATAAATACTTAAACCGGCGGCCCAAGGGGAAAACAATCATTATTCATATTTTCACAAAACACACGAATTTTGGCTGATTAGCCACGACCTTAGGGTCGATATATAGAGTTTAGAGAGTTCGAAGATCCGTGGAGAGATCGTGACGCCATCCCTTCACCTCGGAGACTCGGAGCTTGGATTGAAGATTACCGGAGAGCGAAGCTTTGCCAGAGTCATCAGAATTAGGTTTTTCAGTTCTTATCTGTTCTTCCTCTGTACGATGAACTCTGTTTCTGTCTTTGATTCTTTTGTTATGAACATGAATAGCTGAACTTGTAGAACTTAAATTAGATGAACCCTAAGTGATCCAGGGCTTTAAAGCGGTCACGGATTGGCGGTAATTAGATTCAAAGTTCAATCAGATTCTCTTTGCATAGTTGTTTTGTTCATCATTGTTTATGTTTCTTCTCTGGTTGATCGCCTAGATTAGGTTTTTGCAAGTTAGGGTTAGTCGCCAGACGTTGTCGCTAGACAGTTCCCTGCTTTGGCGCTTAAACCTGTCTTCCTTGATCACCTAGTTTAGATTCTTGTTAAGCTGAGGATAGAAGCGAACGCTCGCCTCTCTTTAAAACATCAATTCAACCAGTTAACCTTATAATTGGAGTGTGCCTTTCGTAGGAACCGGTTAGAGTTAATCCACTGCAAGAGTAACTCATAAATCGTTAGTAATTGCACCAGTTAATTAAGTCGTTGCGAGAGGCGACCGTACCCGGGCGGCTAGTTAATCTTGGTAGTTAGATCGGATAGAGCGAACGTTCGCCAGTCTTAAACCTAAGGGTAAGGAGTTATGGTGGTGTATAGAAACCGATTGAATTAGAATTGAAAACCGCTGATCTGTTGATTGCAATGCTCTGGTGATCTAAGGGGGATTCGAAATCTAAGTTCGTCTATCTTCTCGTTAGTCAACCTTTTACTTTTCTGTCTTTTATTTTCCTGCTTTATTAGATTAGAAGTCTGGAACTCACACCACGCACTAAGTGTTTAAACCTGAGTAATTTGCCAGCTTCTTTGAGTAGTCGATTAGTAGAAACCCTGTGGAATACGATCTAGTCTACTTCGGTAGGTTAGTTATTTGATACCGCTAAAACTGCAGCATCAGTGACAGAGATGAATTTTCTAGCATGACGTGCTTTCATTGACCTGTGGAAATAAACTTGTGTTTTTATCCCCTTCAGTGATCCAATTCCCCTTGCTTTTTGCCTGAAAAAAGACTCCTCATCTGCACATAAGGAAGCCCAGAGGGCAGAAGCAGCAGAGGAAATGTCCATATTGGAAGGAGAGGGATCATTGAGAGCATTGATCTGAGCATTGGTCATTACTGTTTCAGCCTCCAAAACCCTCTTGCTAATATCTGAGTACACCCTTCTGTTAAGCTTTTTAAGTTCACCTTTTATAAGCTGAAGCTTCCTGCAAACTCTAATCAGAGGGGAGCCAGAAACATTCATCTTCCAAATCTCTTGAATAATCTGGTTATAAGTCGGATGACTACACCACATTTTGAAGAATTTAAACTCTTGGGGAGAGTTTTAAGTTGAACATCTGTGTTAAGCAATAAGCCACAGTGATCAGAAACAAGCGGAGGCAAAATAAACACCTGGCTCTGAGGGAGCTCAATTAGCCAGTCATCATCATTTAGCACTCTGTCAAGTCTCCTCGCGATGCTACCATTCTGCCAAGTAAACCAAGGACCCTGCACAATATGCTCATTCAATCCAGCAGAGGTTACCCAAGAATCATAATCCATCATGCTACTGAGGTTTCTGCACCCATTAGAGGATCAGTGGGACATCTAATAGCATTATAATCTCCCATAGAAACAAGAGGACCAGTAATGCTCTGAAACTGTGAATACAGAATACGTCTTTCACTTTCATTTGTAGAGCCATACACAACTAACAGTTGAAACACTTTTTGCCCTTCAGTTACTAAAGCAAGGATGTGTTGGCTAGAAGAATTCAAAATATGCACACAGATATGCTTTCTCCATAATAACCAGATTTTCCCCAAATGAAGAAGGTAAGTTTCATGGTGATCCCAGTCCACAAAGGTTGATGAGAGTATGCTAGCTGCTTTATTATGAACTACCCGAGTTTCCAAATTGCTAAGATATCTATATTATGCTTAGCTGCTAATTTTAAAACTGTACTATGCTTATTCGGAGGATTGAAACCTCTCAAGTTCCAACACAAAATTTTCATTTACTTAGAAGGAGGTAAAGTATCCTTACCATGACTCCTTGTAGACTGGCGTGGCACCGGGGTTCTTGGCTTCGAAGGTAAGGAAACATGGAGAGGTGGGAAGTTCTCATCAACAAAACCAAAAGCGCACAAGAGCTAGCATGAAGAGGAATCCCAACTACATGTACCTCCTTGTTTCCGTCTGCATTCACTATAGCGTCAGAAGGATCCAATACGGGAGATGAGTTTAAGGCTTCCTCCACAACAAGTGCTTCAGAATGAACCTCTAACTCTCCAGGTAAAAGACTGACTGTAGGTGATTGCTCCACCTACGTGGAGGTCTCATCCTCATTACCTACAATCGGTGGGATTGGGATTGGGGTCCCCTCTTCAGTGAGGTGCCCCTTCCTCCTGCAAAGAGGACTCAGGAGCATTGCCTGCACTCTGAACAGGTACATCAAGAGAACCCTTAGGCCGCCAAATACCCTTACCTAGACCCTGAATTACACGCCGTTCATGGGATTGAACGTGGTAACTCACTTGGATGGACACCATAGGTCTACCCCCAAGAGCTAGCTGAATACTATTAGGTTTACTGACATCACCATCAATGATAACGCACGCCTTAGCAGTTCGACACCCTGAATAAGTGTATGTGAAGAGATCAGTCGAGATCGGAATCCCCAGCGTACTAGCAAAAGAACTGACTCCCTTCTTGGTAAAGAGCGGAGCAGGAACATCTGTAAAAGTCACCCATGTAGATTTCAACGTCGGTGAGAGCTTGATAGGTTGAGCATCAAAATCCCAAACTCTGAAGTGTTGCGGCGTTGAGCGTATATGCCATGGCCCTGAATGAAGAACCTAGTCACAGACCTCCTCTGAAGGGAACTGAACTAGAAATAATCCCGACGGCTCCTTTGATACATACACCGCCCCATCCCGACCCCATAAACGATTAGCAAGTGATTGGAAAAGCCGTAAAGGTGGAGAGTCACCCATGAACTGTCCCAACAAGCACCGCTTCATCTTCTTCAATCCAAGCTCCACAATCTCGTCCGGAATGAGCAATACTCCGTCCACTTCTGCCCTTGCTGCACCGTATCAACTGGTCGCAATTCAGAAGAAGTAGATGAAGAAAGAGGCAGAGGAGGCATATATCAAATCCGGTGAAGCCTTTGGAATCCGGCGGCGAAAGCGCCACCGTCGGAGACTCTCAAAATCGCCTAGGGTTTTTTTCAAAGAAACTCACGCTCCACACTCGCGAAAGCCTCTTTTAGTAACAATTTTCATAAAATATATGTTCCTAAATCGTCAAGCGGAACAAAACTGCAACAATTAGGGGTCGTTTTCCGCACAGTAATTGGGCCAGGAATTCTGCTGAATTCCTGCTTGGCCCAATTCCTTTGTTTTCCAAGCAAAACAGGGTACACAAAATCGGTGGATTTCAAATCTTGGTAGGATTTCAAATGAGCTCCGACTGGGTTTTCAAAACCCTTTGAAAAGGGAAGGGAATGACAGGTTTTCTATTTTTTCCTTGATTTTTTCAAGGCCAAAAACAAATTTGTAGCCAAACCTTTACGGGAAATGTCAAACATAGCCAAAACTATTCGGGTCACACTTTTTAGACCACATCTTTATTTTTTAGGACAAATTTATCCAACGTTCGTCAGTTTTTTAACACCGTTAGCGATGATGCAAACAAAACTGACGTGACATTCAATTGATCGGTCAAGCAGATGCCACATAATATGACATGTCATTGTTTAAATTAAATAATTAATTAATTGATATACAATAAAAAACATCCTCCCCTGCCCTCTCATTTATATGTTCACCATCTGCCGCCTTTACCAACCAAACCCACCACCATCCGCCGCCTTATCCAGCTAAACCCACCACCACAACTCAAACCCAGCTTCATCGACCGGGACCCAGAGCTCTTCTCCGGCTTGCAATTGATTCACAATGATTGACGATTCACCCTTCCTTGGCAGCTATAGGAGCTATAGATTTCTCCGGATTGCAGATCTTCGTCATAGAAAGAGGATTCATGAAGCAATCCCTAAATTGGGAAAACGTGATGATATCCGGGTCGACAGTTCAGGCAATGACTCGAGGTGGGACTGTGGTGAAGAGAGTTAAAACAGGGGAGGCTTGGGGGTTTGGTGGTGTTGGGGTAGGTGAGGGTGAGAGGATAGGGTTGTTTGTCGGAGGTGTTGGTCGGTAGAAGGGATGAACGAAGGAGGGTGGAGAAAGGGGAGAAGTTTGGGGGGTTTTGGATGGTGTTGGGCAATACCTCATGGGATAGTACTGAAGTTGGTGGTGATGAAAGTTGGCAGAGAGATGGAGGGGAGATTGGGTGGTGGCGGAAGTTGACGGAGAACGGCGGAGCTCTTTGCTAGGGATGAAGGAGAAAGAAGCTAGGGAAATAGAGTTAAAAATTAATTTTTTATTTTAAAGTTTATTTTTTATTTTGGTCAATAAAGTTTAATTAAAAATAATTATGTGACAAAGAGTTGGACACATCAGCTGACACATCACTTTGGGTGTTAAAAATTTGTTAACTTGGACGGAAAAGTTAATGGAAAACAAAACATTGTCATTTTTGGGATTACGAATAGTTTTAGCTATGTTTGACATTTCCCGTAAAGGTTTGGCTACAAATTTGTTTTTGGCCTTTTTTCAATAGTACCCCTTATGTTCTATTTTCTAACGTGAGAGAACAACTTTTTGGTTCATCATTTTTCAAGGAAAAAACTTCTATAATATTTTAATAGCTGAGATGGATTAACAATGAGCCACCATTGGTCATGAGATGCAGCTCATAGGAATTTTTTGTGAAGCTAATGCGCCATACTATTCCACTTTCTTTGAATGTTTGAATAATTTTGATTATTTGAATATTCATGTTTGGTCGATATAATTTTTTTATAATAATGGTGAGCTCGAATTTTATGAGTATTTTGTGTAAAAAAAATCATAAATGAGATGTAGAAAGAAAGTAGGGGTTGTTCGGATTGATAGGAAGGGTAGTTCAGTCATGTTAGGAGGTCCTTTGTTTGAAATCCATATAGTATTGATACAGTGGAAAACAAGGAATAAAAATCTGGGGTCTTCCCCAGCAATCGAATCCCTTCAGGATTTTAATTCCACTGCAATTCATTTCCGCGCGGAAAACGACCCTTAGATATGATAAAATTAGATCTAAACCCCCATAAAAACTTGGCATGTGTTCCACTGCCGCCTATACATCCCTTAAAATTAGTTCTGATAAAATTAGATCTAAACCCATTGCAAACTTGGCATGAATTCCACTTGTTGTGGAGTACATGAGTGACAGCGGCTGTTGTCCGGTTGAACAGGTCGGGAGTAGCGGCAGATGCTCGGCAAACTTGCTAGATCTCGAAGTCAAAACTCGGAAAACTCGCGGCGGCGGCTGGGCTGGAGCGGTGGTGGCGACTGGGCTGGAGCGGTGCGGCGGCTAGGCTGGAGCGGTTGCGTCTGCTGGGCTGGAGCGGTTGTGGCGGCTGGGCTGGCGCGATGGCAGCGGTTGGTGAGCAACACGACGACGATGGCTGCGCGGCGGTTGGTGGAGCAACATGACGACGACGGCTGCGCGGCGGTTGGTGGAGCAACACGACGACGACGGCTGTGCGGCGGTTGGTGGAGCAATACGACGACGGCTGGATGGAGAAAATAGGGTTGGGAAGGAGAGAGGTTTTTTGGCCGATTGTAAAAAGAATTAGGGTTTGTGGTGAAACCCTAGTATGAATTACTATATTAGTTCCAAATGACTATTTTATCCATTTTAATTTAGTCCATTAGATCTACTCTCTAATCCTACGGCTTTAAGAGGTGTTTTGATATAAAAACACTAAGGGGTGTTTTCAAGGTAGTAGATCCCCATATTGTTAAGTGGAATTAAAAATTATGTCTTTTCAGAAATAGTAAAACCAAAATTAAAGCAAAATAATTATCAAGATTAAATCATTAAATGGGAAGCTCTGAACCGTGTAAAAGTTGGGTAATAAGAAAAATATTATTATATACAAAGAATTTCAAAAATATTTCCTGGTTTCTATCGGGCAAACCAAAATAAATCACAAAAAACTGATTGACCATATTACAATTAACCGAACCAAGACGGTTAGATGAACTGATCGACCCAAATTATCAGGGTTAATCATCGGCAAAAAATTATCATTGACTGAATCGTAACATCCACACCATCATCACCGGAAGAGTACAAGCACCGGTGGCCATGTGAGGACATTGCGATTGGGCCGAATGAGGGCGTTCGACCCACACATCACAACGTTAGTGTCGCCGTCAGAGAGGTACGATTCAATGGAGGTTGAGATTCGGCCATGGACGGCCGTCGACGTTGCGAAGTCAACGTCTTCTTCCACCGCCGATCCTGGTGGCAACGACCACCCTTTATCACCATTAATCTCTGATTCTCCGAATATCCGACCACCCCTTTCATGATTAATCTCCCGAATCTCCGATTAAGCTTCGACTGTCAAGACAGGAATCTCTGAATCGAGCAAGTATTTGGCCGACAATTTAATATTTTCTCACCAGCGAATGCGGCTATTAGGATGCTGAATGGAGATGGGCTGTTGGGAGGAGGTTCAACTGTGGAGATAGATAGTAGAGGAGGTGGGTTTGTTGAGGGGAGTTGAAATGACCGGAGATGAATAGCAGCAGTCCGCTATGGATTTGAGAGGGGAATCTCTCAGATCCATATGAGAGTGCGTGGGCCGTTGGGTCAGCCATTTCTATCATCCTACGGTTGAAAATGGAGAGAAGTGAAAAAGGGCAATATTGACATTTGATAAAAGTGGTCGGCGAGAAAATAAAAGGAAAGGCCTCTCTTTTCACCTTTTTTTTGTTTTTTTTTTCAGAAAAGTAGTTGCTTCAACTTTTGGAAGTGGATCAGCGTCTAAGAAATAGGGGGTTTGGAATGTTCCAAACCCTCCTCCAACCATTAAATCTAGTTTGACTCTTTGACCAATCTAATGGTCTAGATTTGTTAGGGGTATTTAGGACTTTACACAATTAATTTAATTACTATATTTAATTTAAATATTTTATTATTTTCTGTTGACAGTCTACGTCCCCAGCCACCTTGTCTGCCAGCCACTGGCGCCGGTGAATTTTCCGGCGATCGTCGCCGGCGACTTTTCCGGTGACCGTCGATGAGGGACTTTTCTGGTGACTTTTTTGACGACTTTTTTGATGATTTTTTTGGTGACTTTTTTGACGACTTTTTCGATGATTTTTTTTGGTTACTTCTTTTGTAACTTTTCCGGCTATGACAAGTTAACTAGTTAACCTGATTTCTACTAATAACTTGTTATCTTATCGAGTTAACTAGTTAACTAGTTATCTACTCTAGTTAACTAATTAACTTATCTAGTTAACTAGTTATCTAATCGAGTTAACTAAATAACTTATCGAGTTAACTAGTTACCACCAAAATTTCAGTTAACCAATCGAGTTAACTAGTTACCAAGTCGATAACTAGTTATCTAATTGAGTTAACTAGTTACCCAATCAAGTTAACTAGTTATCTAATCGAGTTAACTTGCAACCAAGTTAACTAGTTATCTACTCGAGCTAATTGATTAACTTGTTGAGTTAACTAGATAACTTGTAGTTTTTTATGAATCATTGGATACTATATTAATAAAAAACAAACATATACCTGTACACAAAAAGTGAATGCTCATCAAAACATCCACCGACCCCCAACCCGTAAAAACCTTACCCCCACTATAATGAATCATCCATAAAATAAGTGACCAAACTAAAAATAATTAAACTTAAGTGACTAATTTGTTAGTGACCAAAATATTCTATCTTCTTCGATTGGCACCCAGAACCAGAACACTTCCTTCTCCCCTTGATGCATTTTCTTCCCCTGCTTCTTCTTTAATTCTTCCACAGCAACAATTAATACTTCATCTACATTAGCAGCAACAACACACGATTAGATACATCGGGAAAGCGACAGGAGGTGGCAGGAGGTTCGGCTTCGATTCGACAACAGGGGGAAGGGAGATGGCGAGCCTGGGAAGCTTCGGCTCTGGTTCGGAGACAGAGGAAAGGGAGGTGGAGGTTCTCGGGACCTCCGGCTCCGGTTCGACGACAGGGGAAAGGGAGATGGCGGTTCTTGAAAGCTCCGGCTCCGGTTTGGCGACAGGGGAAGAGTGATGGCGGGAGCTCTGGTTCGGTGAGAGGGAGGGGAGGAGGTGGCAGAGCTTCGGTTCGGCGAGAGGAAGGGGAGGGAGGTAGCGGAAGCTTGGTCGACGGCTGGATTTCCGATGGATGTGGCGAGAGCTCCATTAGTGCGGCGGCCGCTAACTATTTTAGTTAGGGTTGGGTTATGAGTTTTTTTGAAATTTCCAATTTTACCCCTTCGGGTATTGGGTTTGGAATTGTTCCAAACTTAAAATCCTTGACGCAGATCCTTTGCCTCAACTTTTATTACTTTTCCCTAATTTTTAATTAATTTCTAAAACTTTTTTACAATTATCAAAATAATTATTTTTCTTCACCAATATTGTTTGTTTTATTTTTTTTTTTGAGTATAATGACATCAATTTTGACATATTTTATTCAATTTCAGAATAAAAAAATTATGATTTCAGTGTATAACTCATACTTTCATGTAAATGGAGCTTATAGTTTTAGCACACAATTTTATGGAATTTTATTGTTATATCATTGTTATAACATTGTTATGTTTCTGATACGTCATTGTCATGTTCTTGTTATGTCATTGTTGTATCCCAACATATCATTGTAAACGTGAGCTCTATCAATGTTATAATTCAGGATGAAGAACATGAAAGAATATATCATGATTTTGTTATGTCAATATTTTGTTTCGGTATGTTATTGTTATGTCCTCTTTATGCCATTGGCATGGTCCTATTATGTCATTTTAATGTTTCTTTTATGACACATTGTATAAATATAATATACATATAACACTAACATAATAATATGAAATCTATGATTTTTATGTATAACTCATACAATTCTGTAAATGAAACTTATGATTTTAATACAATGCATCAACATGTGAAACCTTAACATACATTTTATGTCATGTTGTTTTTATGTCACTAATACATCATTGGCATATTGCTATTATACCATTGTTATGTCATTGTTGTATTTCCAATATATCATTGTAATTGCGTTGTTATATCATGTTATGTCATTGTTATGTTCTTAATATGAATGTCATGTTCTTGTTATATCATTGTTATGTCCTTGTTATATTAATCTAACAGTCATATAATAGTTTGGAGGCAAATATAGAGATATATACAAACACATATGCATTATATAAACAATGATATATTCGATTCATAATCAATCTTGAACAAAAGTACATGACAATAATTAAAACATCTTCATATGCAGGTGCATATGACTTCTTAGTAAACTTTGTCGTCTTTGTATAAATCTTCTTGATTTGTCTTTACAAATTTTCTTCTTTTTTCTGCTTCTTCTTCTTTTGCACCTATCAAGATATATATATATATATATATATATATATATATATATATATATATATATATATATATATATATATATATGGAAACACTACTGCGCTCCCGGAGCACCAGATGCTCCCCTCTGTTTGAACCATTCAAGGAGAATCTCATTCGTTCATTTTGGAATATCTAATCTGAGCCATCCATACATAAATTAATTTTATAATTTAAATGAAAGATAATTAAAATAACTAAAAGGTCACTCAACATATTTCATATAAATAAATAATCATAACTCTTTATTTATACGTTCAAATTAGTTTTACCACACCAAATTAAATTATGATCATCATAATAACATCAAATGCATATTAAATATAATTATTTTGTAACTTGTTAGATCACTTCACCCTTTTCAAACATCCATCCAATCCATACCTTTAGTCAATCAAACTTAACCACCCATCTTACTCACTCATCCCTACTGAGTGTACGATTTTACTCACCTAACTCACCCAAATCCTATCACCTCATGCAACACGATAGAATGGGGGTTTCCAAAACATAAGAACACTAGAATTCCATTTCTGCAATCACTCTCAGTTCATTATCGTTTCTCCTCCTCATTCTCTTATCATTTCTTCACCACTCAACTTCATCCTATTTCGTTTCTGGAAACCGCCCTCCCTATCGATACTTGCGGTCGAGTCATTTCAGTTTCTTATCAAAAGCCAAAGCTTATTTTGTTTGTCTGACACCAAATTCCTCTTGCAAAAATCTACCCAAATTCACATAACAGATGGCTTCAACCCGAATTCAGCGGCAGCATAACAGATGGTGATGATAACATCCAAGTGGTTAGATTCGAGGAGAGAATACACCTGAATTCGAGATAATCCACGACCTGTATAAAATTTCCCTCTTCGATGACTGGCCTAGTACTCTCTTCGCTTTCTCTCACTCGTTGCCCTGCCAGAAAGCTTCCCTTGGCTGAACCTTCCTCCCAAACTACATCTCTCTCGATTTCTTTCGAGAAAACCTTCAACTTGGGAGCTTGAGTCCTGCCTCCCATTCCCCAACCTATTCTCTGCTCGGCCGGCCGGCCCAATCTTGATCGCAGTGACGACAAGCATCAATAGAGAGGGGAATTTCCACAAACGCCAGCGACTGGGGTTTAGATGTGACGAAATGGGGGAGAATGAGGAGAAGAAAGGATAATGACCTGAGAGTGATTGCGGAAAATTGAATTTTAGGGTTCTTGAGAGTTTTGAATAGTACCCTTATCTCGATTCTCGAGTTGCATGAATGATAGGAGTTGGGTGAGTTGGTTCGAGTTTGTTTGCAGATAAAAACAATCACTCAAGTGAGATGTGTGAGTTTGTTTCTGTTAGATTATGGATGGATGTTTGAAATGGGTGAAGTGATTCAATTTAATTAGCCTATATAGTGACAAAATAATTGTACTTAATATGTATTTGATGTTCTTATGATGATAATAATTTAATTTGGTATGGATAAGACTTATATTGAACATAAAAATAAATAGTCATGATTATTTATTTATATGAACAAAGTTGAGTGACCTTTTAGTTATTTTAATTATCATTTATTTAAATATTAAAATTAAATTAGTTATGGATGGCTCAGATTAGATCTTCCAAAATGAACGAATGAGATTCTCCTTGAATGGTTCAAACAGAGGGGAGCATCTGGTGCTCCGGGAGCGTTGTAGTCGCCACCATATATATATATATATGGTGGCGGCTACAGCGCTCCCGGAGCATAGATGCTCCCGAGCCTTCCATAACTAATTTATTTTAATAATTTAAAATAATGATGATTAAAATAACTAAAAGGTCACTCAACTTTGTTAATATAAATAAATAATTTTAACTCTTTATTTTTATGTTCAAAATAAAATTTTCCACACCAAATTAAATTATGATCATCATAAAAACACATAAAGTACATATTATTACAATTATTTTGTAACTTATTAAATTACTTTACCCTTTTCAAACATTCATCCATACTTTTACTCAATCAAAATCACCCACCCATCTTACTCACTCATCCCAATTGAGTGTATGATTTTACTCCAACAAAATCACCCAACTCACTCAAATCATATCACCTCATGCAACCCGATAGAATGGGAGTATCCAAAACTCTATGAACCCTAGAATGGGTTTTGGTGATATGAAAAATTGGGTGGGTGGGTTTTCTCTTCACTCAAGTGGTATGGGGGATTAAGATGGGTGGGTGAATTTGATTGAGTAAAAGTATGGATGAATGTTTGAAAAAGGTGAAGTGATTTCACAAATTATCAAATATTTGCACTTAATATGTACTTTATATTATTATGCTGATCATAATTTAATTTGGTATAGATAAAAATTAATTTGAAAATAAAAATAAAGAGTTATGATGATTTATTTATTTATTTATTTTACTTATCATTTATTTATATAAGAAATTAAATTAGTTATGGATGGCTCAGATTAGATATTCCAAGATGAACAAATAAGATTAGTTTTGATTGGTTCAAACAGAGGGGAGCATCTGGTGCTCCGGGAGCGTTGTAGTCGTTTCCATATATATATATATATATGGTGGCAACTACAACGCTCCCAGAGCACCAGATGCTCCCCTCTGTTTGAACCATTCAAGGAGAATCTCATTCATTCATTTTGGAAGATCTAATCTGAGCCATCCATAACTAATTTAATTTTAATATTTAAATAAATGATAATTAAAATAACTAAAAGGTCACTCAACTTTGTTCATATAAATAAATAATCATGACTATTTATTTTTATGTTCAATATAAGTCTTATCCATACCAAATTAAATTATTATCATCATAAGAACATCAAATACATATTAAGTACAATTATTTTGTCACTGTATAGGCTAATTAAATTGAATCACTTCAACCATTTCAAACATCCATCCATAATCTAACGGAAACAAACTCACCCATCTCACTTGAGTGCTTGATTGTATCTGCAAACAAACTCGAACCAACTTACCCAACTCCTATTGTTATATATATGGTGCACACTTGGTGCCCGTGGGTATCGGTCAAGGTTTTCAGACCCGGATCGGAGGTCGAGCCGGCAAGGTCAAGGGTTCAGGGTTTAATGGTTTAACCGGGGTTGGACCGTTTGCATACCGGGGCCATACCATTTTAATTATTAAATAAATAAATATAGTTAAGTCGACCGGCCAAGTTTTTGGGATCTACTACCATTAGGACACCTATTAGTGTCCTTATATGAGGACACTATTAGGAACCGTTAGATTAATACCTAGATCCAACGGATTATAATATAATGGACAAAATAGTCATTTGGGAATCAATATATATAGCAAAGAAATTAGGGTTTTGACAAAAACTCATCTCCAATTTCATTCTAAACAAAACAGCCGCCAACCCCTCTTTCTCTTTGGCCGGAAACCCTAATTTTGATAGGAGCCGACGACTTCTTCAACCCGACGACGCTGAAGCAGGGTACCCTCGTCTCGTTCTACCTGATGGTCGGCCGGTTGAGGTGTTTGGTTGAATTGATATCAATTGGCGTCGGTGGATCTGGCTACGAGCGGTGTCGTCGCCGTTGACCCGCCTCATCCCACCGTCGCACACAACTCGTTGACGCACCAATCCGACTCACCCATGGCTGCCGCATCGGAGCCAACGCATTAGCACGCCAACCGCCACAGAGATTAGTCGTCTTCATCCCTATTCTCAGTCACCCGATCTGCATTAGGTCGGTTCTTAAATGCAAGGAGAAAATAAGTGCATCTCTTAACCCCCACTTTGCAGCAGTAGGTCGATCCATTGCAGATCAAGGAAATTGGAAGAGATTCAAACCGAATCAGTGAGGAAGAAGGTGCTAGAGCCCCCTTCAGTTATTTGGGAGGATTTCATTTGGAGAGAGAAAAAGTTATGATCATGTTTCCTAACTTGATTTTATATTCCTCACGATCCTCCACTGCCAATCATTGTTTTCTTCTTTTCTTTCTTTTTTTGTTCCGATTTTTCTATACAGGAACATGGTTTCTTCTATTTGTGTTCCGGATTTGTCTTTAGGGACAAGTTGTTCCGATTTAACGATGTAGGAATATGTTCATCTTGTTCTAGTTTTCTTGTAATAAATTGTAGATTGTTCTGAATTTCTAAATAAGAACAATGTTCAACTAATGTTTCAAACTAATTCTAAGGTTGTTCTTATTTTTTACAAGAAGATTGTTCCTAAATATGAAAAAAAAACAATGAACAAAGATATTATAAAATGACTGTCTATATGATTGTTTCTAAATAAGAAAACGGAACAATGAACAAAAATATTGTAAACCCGCTCCTTATACGATTGTTCCTAAATATGAAAAAAAGAACAATGAACGACTAGGAGAAGATGACCGAAAAAAGTATGGCCGGAGAAGCAAAAAGAACATACAAACGGCGGAAAAATAGATCCATGGAAAATTAAAATGATTTAATTTAGGGTTAATACCATTTTTGCCCCTCTACTATTCAAAGTTAACAAACATATCCCTTAATTATTTTCTAACTGATTTAACACCCTCTACTTTAAAAATTTTAACAAATATGCCCCTCCATTTATCTTTTCATCTATTTTTCGTCTAATAAGTTGATTATACGTGCTATGTCATATTATTTTTCCACAACATCGCTAATTGGGATGTCCACAAGGTGAAAATATTTAAATTAAAAAGAAAAGATAAAGGAAAAGCACATTATAATCACTATTATGTACGGAGACGTTTGTGGTATTCTTTTTTATTTTTTCTTTCTAATTTAAATAATTTTTTATTGATGAACATTCCAAAAAGTGATAAGGTGTACAAATAATATGACGTGGCACGTACAATCAAACATTGTATGGAAAATAGATGAAAAGTTAAACATAGGGGCATATTTGTTAAAGTTTTCAAAGTAGAGGGTGTTAAATTGGTTAGAAAATAATAAAGGGATATGTTTGTTAACTTTGCATAGTAGAGGGGTAAAAAGGTGTATTAACCCTTTAATTTATTTGCAATTAAAAATCTTAACAAATAAAAATCTGTAAAATTAAAGATATACAATTACACTCTTATCCTTTTTAACATAGACCATTAGATCTCCTTTTAAAATTTGAATGGTGATGATTCGTGATCCTCATATGAGGACACTAAGGGGTGTCCTAACGGTAGAAATTCCCCAAGTTTTTAATTAAGCTGGATCAAACCGGAGATATAGGGAGTTAAAAACCATAAATTATATTCTACAACTTAAGGTACCAAATTGTAAAATAATAACTATATATATAACATGAAAACCCTAATCATTCTAGGGGTCGTTTGGTTCGGAGGAATGAGGATTAGGGGATTAGGGGATTGGTGAATTTGGGGAAGTAGTGTTTTCAGCAATCTAGCTATTGTTACAATGCAGTGTTTGGTTGATACAAAAAGTGTATTGTCCTACTTTATTAAAAATTATTAAAATAAAGAGGAGTCATTGAATTACTACAATTACCCACATCTACTAAATTATGTATACAGAGTGAGAGAGCTGCATCTGGTGTGCTGCTGCATCCTTTATTTGAAACCTTCTGCTGAAGATCAAAGTAGCGGTGAGGACAGCTGATGAAGCTCACAAATAGCTTCAAGTGAAACCTTCTACTGATAGTCATAAATAGCTTCTCTAATTGTAAGTTACCCGCATGGCTCCATAGTTAACTTGCTCTCAATCCTCTTAGTAATGCTCAAACCTTGGAAAACACAATATGAACTTCTAATCACAATCTGCATAGAGAATGAAACATGCTAACTTTCATGCCACTGAAGCAAATATTTCCAGGTCCTCATACTAGTCCAATTTGTTATGAAAGAGAGTCATTAGCACGTAAACTATGGATTTTCAATCCAATTTATAACCATAGAGAATAATATATTATACATCCATATGAATTCCAGGTCTGCAATAGACATTATTTAGTACACTACAAAACTGCATTACCAAAAGCAGAATGCGAGAAGAAGATAACTACCCAGATTCTATTATCTCAAATATGACCAACTGCAAATAGGATACCATGATCCTCTCCAAATTTCAAGCAAACTCTAATTTCCCTTCTCTCTCTAATCTTTTCCCCGCCGCAGCAATTCCAATTCCATTATCGTTGCCAAGTTGGGTTGATAAAAAATCGAAGGAGGAAGAAGTAATGACCCTGCCGATGGAAACAAGTTGCGACCGCCGATTCAAAGTGTTTAGCGCCCAGTGATTGGAAGTGGCTTGCGGCCGCCGGCAGCCGACGGCGGAGTGTGGGTTGGACGGAGAGGGGTAGACCTCTAGACGAACGACGAAGACGAAATCTGGAAAGTTGGAAGGCGACGGCGTCGATTGGTTGAAGAAGGAGGCGCCATCGAATCGTCTTTTCCGAAAGAAGAAGAGTGAGGAGGATAGCAGCAGATGCGATGACCCTATCCCGCTGTCGGATGCGATTCAGAAATCTGATAGGTTTTTTTTTTTCCGTGAAACTCAAAACGCTTCGTTTGGTTTTAGGGATCGAACTGGTTGATTTTTTGCAGGATCGGACCGGCCAATTTCCGGGTTGAACCGGTCAGGCGTCCGGCTTCCTTCCCAGTCAGCAACTCGCTCGGCCGGTTTCAGTGGAGACGTCGGCTCGCGGTCGGACCGGCCGGTCCGGTCCGACATTGAAAACAGTGGTATCGGTACCCTAGCTAGCATAAAAATTCACATTTCTATACTTTGAAACTCAAATAATGAAATCTTAAACCTATTGCAATAAACCCTGAGCGCTACTTAATAATGTAACTCCTAAACATTAAATCTTAACCCTCAAACACTACATTATAGACTCAAAACCCTAAATCGTATTCCAAATTCTAACATTTGATGATAAGTCCAAACTAAAAGATCATAAACCCAAAAAATAAACTCAAAATCCCTAACACTATATTCTAACGGGTCAAATACTTAAACGGTCTCGAAACTATAGGGTGAGTTACAACTTCGTCCTAAAACTTTAATCCGTTACAGAGTAGTCCTATTACTATGAAATGGGTTGAGAGTAGTCCTAATGACATCATCAATGCACTTTTTCAGCCATTTTTCCAAGTCATCATTGACATGTCATCGAAAATATACTTTAAAATTCATCTTTAATTGATTCAAATCTAAAATTATATCAATTTAACCCATTAGATTTAGTTTTCAACCAAAGTTTATAAGTTAGATGAGTTTAGATTATGATTTGAATTATGTTTTTGATGACATGTCAATGGTGACGTGGCAAAATGTCTGAAAAAAGTACAGTGATGACATCACTAGGACTACTTTGTAACTCGTTTCATAGTAATAGGACCACTCTGTAACGATTAAAGTTTTAGGATTAGTTTGTAACAAACCCTATAGTTTTGGGACCTTTTAAGTATTTGACCCATATTCTAACACCTGAACATTGAACTAAAGCTCTCAAACTCCAAAGTTCAATCACCAAATACTGTAGAATTTTAATGCTAGGTTACCGATACCTCGGGGTACCGAAGTGTTCCCATATATATATGAAAACGACTACATCGCTCCGGAGCACCAAATGCTCCCCTCTGTTTGAACCATTCAAGGAGAATCTCATTCGTTCATTTTGGAAGATCTAATCAGAGCCATCCATACATAAATTAATTTTATAATTTAAATAAATGATAATTAAAATAACTAAAAGGTCACTCAACATATTTCATATAAATAAATAATCATAACTCTTTATTTATATGTTCAAATTACTTTTACCTACACCAAATTAAATTATGATCATCATAATAACATCAAATAAATATTAAATACAATTATTTTGTAACTTGTTAAATCACTTCACCCTTTCAAACATCCATCCAATCCATACCTTTAGTCAATCAAACTTAACCATCCATCTTACTCACTCATCCCAACTAAGTGTATGATTTCTCTCACCCAACTCACCCAAATCCTATCACCTCATGCAACACGATAGAATGGGGGTTTCCAAAACACTAAGAACACTAGAATTCCATTTCTGCAATCACTCTCAGTTCATTATCGTTTCTCCTCCTCATTCTCTTATCATTTCTTCACCTCTCAACTTCATCCTATTTCGTTTATGGAAACCGCCCTCCCTGCCGATACTTGTAGTGGAGTTATTTCAGTTTGTTATCAAAATCCAAAGCTTATTTTGTTTGTCTAACACCAAATTCCTCTTCCAAAAATCTACCCCAATTCACATAACAGATGGATTCAACCCGAATTTAGCGGCAGCATAATAGATGGTGACGATAACATCCAAGTGGTTAGATTCGAGGAGAGAATACACCTGAAATTCGAGATAATCCACGACCTGTATGAAATTTCACTCTTCGTTGACATGGCCTAGTACTCTCTTCGCTTTCTCTCACTCGTTGCCTTGCCAGAAAGCTTCCCTTGGCTGAACCTTCCTCCCAAACTGCATCTCTCTTGATTTCTTTTGAGAAAACCTTCGGCTTGGGAGCTTGAGTCCCACCTCCCGTTCCCCCACCTATTCTCTGCTCAGCTGGCCGGCCCAATCTTGACCGCAACGACGACAAGCATCGACAGAGAGGGGAGTTTCCACAAACGCCAGCGGCTGAGGTTGAGATGTGACGAAATGGGGGAGAATGAAGAGAAGAAAGGATAATGACCTGAGAGTGATTGTAGAAAATAAAATTTTAGGGTTTTTGAGAGTTTTGAATAGTGCCCTTATCTCGATTCTCGCGTTGCATGAACAATAGGAGTTGGGTAAGTTGGTTCGAGTTTGTTTGCAGATAAAATCAAGCACTCAAGTGAGATGGGTGAGTTTGTTTCCGTTAGATTATGGATGGATGTTTGAAATGGTTGAAGTGATTCAATTTAATTAGCCTATACAGTGACAAAATAATTGTACTTAATATGTATTTGATGTTCTTATGATGATAATAATTTAATTTGGTATGGATAAGACTTATATTGAACATAAAAATAAATAGTCATGATTATTTATTTATATGAACAAAGTTGAGTGACCTTTTAGTTATTTTAATTATCATTTATTTAAATATTAAAATTAAATTAGTTATGGATGGCTCAGATTAGATCTTCCAAAATGAATGAATGAGATTCTCCTTGAATGGTTCAAACAGAGGGGAGCATCTAGTGCTCCGGGAGCGTTGTAGTTGCCACCATATATATATATGGTGAACACTCCGGTGCTCCCACTAAAAGTGGGTGTACCGGGTGCACCCACTAACGTTTTGATAGATAAACATGTTTTTAATATCTTGTTTTTTCGAGTATAAGAATCTACATGTTGTTAAAGGATATATAGGACGATTTGAACACGAAACTAATTTGGTAGAGATGATAATCTATCATATTGAGAAAAAATGCAGCTGTAGAAAGCAACATGAAGAACATTAGGTATAATCTTATACTATGATGACTAAAAATTGTAACTAAGCTCAATTTAGACTTATTAAGATTAAGTTTATTGATATAAACGATTAGTTCAATGAAAATACCACTCTAGATAGCACAAACGTCAGTGGGTGTACCCGGTGCACCGAAGCGTTTACCATATATATATATATATATATATGGTGAACACTCCGGTACACACACCTAGCTGGGTGCACCGAGTACTCCCGCTTGCGTGTCACGATCTCATCCATCCGTTCAATCAACGGATCTCAAAGCTTTGAATTAAATATAATTTAAATATTTTATTTTAATCCCAATTAAAACTCACATGTATCAAGCATATACGAGAGGCAGAAAACATACATGTATCAAGCATCTGTAATTGCGCCGCCGCCGACTTTCTCCTAGCCTCTTCTTTCTCTGATTGCGTGCA
Source organism: Linum lewisii (assembly GCA_034768395.1). Taxonomy (NCBI): domain Eukaryota; kingdom Viridiplantae; phylum Streptophyta; class Magnoliopsida; order Malpighiales; family Linaceae; genus Linum; species Linum lewisii. The sequence goes on along the minus strand of CM068301.1, from coordinate 50,683,157 downwards.
AGTGATTCCTCCCCGTTCGTTGGCTGATCCTAGTTTAGGATTGACAGCGAGGCCCCTCGAAACCCTATTACTTTGTGACGTGGGACACCTGGGCTAGGGTAGAGGTTCGTTTATTGCTCAAAATCAGAGTCTTGGCTGGAAAACTTGGCAGGTTGTTACAATGACGGACAGCGCACAACAAACCCTAGAGGAAGAACTTGGCGCGCTCCAAGAGCTTGATCGAGGATGAACCGCTATTGCTTGATGAAGAAGAGCATGAACTGGTGGCTTGGGGGTATGAGAATTGTTTGGTTGGCATGCTGCTTACAAGCAAAAACTACAACTTCAACGTCTTTAAGAAACGCATGCCAGCATCTGGCAGCCAGGATGGGGATTACAGAGCCAATAACTGGGGGATAAGTTGATCCTATTCTGATTTTTCATGAGAAAGACGCTCGGTGGGTCAATGACGACTGGGCCATGGACTTTTGATTACCAACTACTGCTCCTCCATGAGATGAAGCGAGGTGAACTTCCATGACAAATCCAGTTGCACACATTAGAGTTTTGGGTCCAGGTCTACAACCTGCATTACGGTCTCTTCACGGAGAAGGTTGCCAAGGCGCTTGGCTACTTCATTGGAACGTATGTTCGGTTCGACGAAAGGAGTTTTGCTAAGTCGAGAGGTATTTTTATGCGGATTCGAGTAATTCTGGATGTAAGGAACCCCATGAAATAGGAAAAGAAGATTCAAAGAGCCAAGGATGCAATTATCATCGCTAAATTTTGCTACGAAAGGTTTCCCAATTTCTGTTTGATATGTGGTCGTATGGGCCATATTGATCGACAATGTGAGATTTACTTTCGGCTCCCTGATTCGGAGATAACCAGGGCTTGGGATATTACACTTCGTGCGCCCCCAAAAAATGCTTCGGCGTTAGGTGGGGAGAGCTAGTTGGTTGAGGAGGATAAGGAGGATAACGACCAGCCATTAAAGGAGGTGAGTAATCATATGGGCATGCAGCTGACTCATGCCAAAGATCTTCGACACAATCGGGGTGCGGCTATGGCCTCGAAGTTTCCTGGTATGGAATCAGATGACAAACAACTGAAGAATATGCATGCTACTCTTTTCTTTAATGATGATCGGAAGAGGCAACGTACAAGAACTGCCCGCAAGCACGTGTTAGACAATATGGAAGTGGAGTATGATTGCGGTACAATAAGTGGCAAGAATGGAATTCAGGAACCCATAAACCTGGCAACGACAGGACTGCAGAAGAGCAAGACCTGTCTAGATCAATGATCATCCTAAGCTGGAATTGTCGGGGACTTGGTCAATCTCGGGCAGTTAATGTTCTATGTGATCTCATTAGGGATCATAGACCGACAATAGTTTTGCTTTTTGAAGCTCTAGCTAGTAGAAGTAGAATTGAGACAATTCGTTGTAGGTTGAATTTCGATTGTTGTTTTTTAGTTGGAGTGTTGGGTCATAGCGGGGAACTTTGTGTCCTGTGGAACAATGAAATAAAAGCTTCTCTGATTTCGTACTCGAGGAATTATATTGCTATGATGGTTACAGATGAGAAGGGGATTCGGTCTAGACTCACGGTTTTTATGGGTACCCTGAATGATCAAGAAGACGGGACTCTTGGGAGATGCTGCGCAAACTGGCGGGTCGAAGCAACGAGCCCTGGCTGTGTATGGGTGACTACAATGACCTTCTTAGTGGAAACGAAAAGAAAGGAAGTCACGAGCATCCTAATTGGCTCCTATCGTGTTTCCAGTCGGCTGTAACAGATTGTGGACTAAGTGACATTGAGCTTCAGGGATACCAATACACCTGGGCTAGAAGTAAAGGGGACCGGATGAAGTTGAGGAGAAACTTGACTGGGCTATGACAACGAATCGATGGAGTGAACTGTATCCTATGGCACGCTACAAATTCTAATGGCCTCCACTTCTGATCATTCTCCGATACTGCTAAACACAGAAGGAGTGGAAGATGTTTGGAACTCAAAACCTTTTCGGTTTGAGAATTCATGGGTGCTATAGAATCGGATTTTAAGGGCGTGGTTAAAGAGGTGTGGCATAAAATGGGTCATATGGAATTAACTGAAAAATTGGCCAGATGTGCTCAAGAGTTGAAATTATGGGGTGCGGCTTATAAAGCCAGGTTTCGACGATGGATAAAGGAAGGCAAAAGGAGGCTTGAAGAGCTCTGATATTTGGGCACAAATGAGGCAGCAGCTGAGTATGAAAGTTGCTGAAATGAGGTGAATAACTTGCTGGAAGTTGAGGAGAATTATTAGAGACAGAGAGCCAAAAATTTCTGGTTGCGGGACGGAGAAAGGAATACCCGATATTTCCATGCCACGACCACAGCTAGAAAGAAACGGAAAGAACTCACCTCTCTGAAAATGACCCCGGTACCGTTGTGGAAGGCGTGATAGATCTTGGACACCTTGCTAGGGATTACTTCTTGAATCTGTTCAGTTCAGGGGCCTGCCAGGTAGAGCCGGTTACTGAAGCTCTGGAAGGTAGAGTCACGGAAAAGGGAAGAATAGGGATTTGAAGCAATCTTCATGGGAGAGGAAATCCGGGTAGCTCTTTTTAGTATGGGCAATGATAAGGCCCCCGGACGGATGGCTTCAACCCTGGGTTCTTCCAACACTATTGACATCTTGTTGGGAACAAAGTTATTTCGGCTTTTCTTGAGTGGTTGGTATCGGGAGAGCTACCGACGGTGATTAACAACACGACAATAGTCCTCATCCCGAAAGTGGACACACCGAGTACTATGAAGGACCTCCGCCCAATCTCCCTTTGCAATGTGCTTTACCGTATTATTGCGAAGGTCCTGGCCAATAGATTGAGGAGAGTTGCTCCGCGCTTGGTTGAGGTTGAGCAATCATCCTTCATCAAAGGACGATCAATAATTGAACAAAGTGATGATCACTTTCGAGGTAATACACAACATGAAAAGGCGGCCGAATGTGCAGACGGGGTTGTGGCTTTAAAAATCGATATCTCAAAGGCGTACGATAGAGTTGAATGAGAGTATCTCGAAGAGGTCCTGGAATCCTTTGGCTTCAAATCTGGCTGGATCCGCTTAATGATGAGCTGCGTCAGGATATTTGACTACAAAATTAATATTAATGGATCCTTGACTGACAGCTTTAAACCGAGTAGGGGACTCCATCAGGGATGCCCCCTCTCGTCGTTCCTCTTCATCCTCTGTGCAGAAGGACTCTCTTCCCTAGTCAGATGGAACGTGGCAAGGGGACGATTCAGTGGAGTAGAGTTTGTCGGGGAGCCCCTTGCATTTCCCACCTGTTATTTGCGGACGACAGCCTCTTCTTCTGTAAAGCTTCGATCCAGGAAGTTCGATCTCTCTGAGACATCTTTGACACGTATACTCGAGCATTGGGCCAGCTTATAAATTTTGATAAGTCTGGAGCTTTGTTCATTAAAAATACTGATTTGATGTTGCAGGATGGGTTGAGGGCGATTTTGGGCGTTCACCGAACCATGGATACCGGTAACTACCTCGTCATGCCAGCCTTAGTGGGAGCAAACAAGAAGCAGACTTTTGCCTTCTTGAGAGAGAGGCTCCGACAGCGGCTGAAAGGATGGCTCGACCGATGTACCTCGAAGGGGGGCCAGGAAGTTTTGATTAAAGCTGTGGCTCAAGCACTACCTATCTACTACATGAATGTGTTCCTGATTTCGGTGACTTTAACAAGGGAGCTAGAAGGCTCATTAACTCTTACTGGTGGGGTATGAAGAAAAATGGGAACCGTTGCCTTAATTGGATGAAATGGAAAAAGCTTTGCCCCCCGGAAAGAGCGAGGTATGGGATTCAGGAATTTACACGGCTTGAACCTGTCGTTATTGGCTAAACAAGGCTAGAACCTCCTGACTAATCCGAATGCCCTAGTATGAAGAATCTACAAGGCTAAGTACTATCATGATGGAGATTACGTCTCAGCAAAAAAGGGTGGCAATCCCAGCGCAAATTGGCAGAGCTTATGGAGAGCCCAAAACATTGTTAAAAAGGGCTTTTGATGGCTTATTGGGGTAGGGGACAGAATCCGAGTGTGGGAAGACCCGTGGCTGACGGATGACAATTCCAGCTTTATTCACACGCCACCGGTGATAGGCATGGAGGATATTAAAGTTAGTGATCTTTGGATCCCAGGATATTGAATTAATAGAGGATACTTTCGTGGAACGAGATGTAGAGGCCATCCTATCGATGCTAGTTAGCGAGGCTGATGATGCAGATCTGCCGATCTGGAATTTTAGCAGACACGGACAGCTGACAGTGCATTCAGTGTATAAACTTTGGCTTGAGGAGCTTAGTGCTCTGCGGTCTTTAACATAGTCGGGCCGTGGGAGAAGTTTTGGAGTACCCACGTTCCTCCTCAATTTAAGATTATGGCTTGGAGGCTACTGCGAGACATCATCCCGACGCGGGCTATGTTGAGGAGATGGTATATACAAGTGCCGGAGGGGTGTGGCTTGTGTGCACAGGCAGCAGAATCAGTCTGGCATCTATTCATTGAATGCGCATTCTCGAAATTATGTTGGGAAAGAGCGGAGTTGGGACACTTGGTTGATGGGAATTTCCTGAATCATAATTCGTTCACCGAGTGTCTAAGCGGCATCTTGAATACGGCGCCTGCTGATCATACTGAGAAAACCTTGGCCCTCCTTTGGAGCATCTTGGCATGAACGAAATGGTAGGGTCTGGAGGAGTGAAGAGAAACTAGCCTTGGTGGTATCCCGGCTGGCGATTGAGAGCCTCCTAGAATGGCAACAGGTGCGACTAAGTACTCACACACAGCAGATGCAACGCAACCTTATTGCTCGAAGTGGAATCCTCCTCCATTGGGCTTCCTAAAGTGTAACGTTGATTGTGCCCGTTTTGAACAAGAGAGGTTACATGGTGCAGGTGTGTTAATTCGGGATGACCGTGGTGATATGATGGAGTTTAAAATGCCGAAGATTCCATGTTTCCTTCAGTCAAGCACTGTGAAGTGAGAGCCTCCTGGAATTTGCAGAGTGTAATCTTGGTAACTAATTCCCAAATTGTCGCAAAAGCTATTAACAGAGATGACCTGGACGCGACAGAGTTTGGCGTGATGATTGGTAAGACACGTAACCTCCTTCTTCCTTCGCATAGAGTGTGTTTTGTTCGGAGAGATAGAAATGTAGCAGCTCATGTTATAGCTAGGCAGTCTCGTTTCTTTGCTTCGCCCACCTCGAGCTCGGCCTCTCCTGAGTGGTTAGAGGATGTACTTAGAGCAACTTGCTCGAACCTTGGCCATTAATTCAATTGAAAGCGGATGATGCTTACCTAAAAAAACAACATACAACATATAGATCTAAAGTTTAGAACCACAAAAACCTAATATAAATTTAGATTTTTTCAAACTTGATAAATCTATTTTTTTTAAGAGGGACGAATGTTTGGGTCAATCATATACGAGAGGCAGAAAACATACATATACCAAACATGTATTATACATATAACATGCATAAAACAAACGTAACATGTGTATAAAATGAAGATAAAATACACAAAACAATAACATACAACATACAGATATGCAGTTTAGACCCATAAAAAACCTAGATATAGATCTAGATGTTTTTGAACTTACTAGATCTAGATTTTTTCGAACTCAATATATTTACATTTTTTCAAACTCACTAGATCTAGATTTTTTTTGAAGAATAAAGAAGGTTTGAGTCAAAGTTAAGTTTGTGTTGGAGTTTTTTCCTAGTGCATCAAAGGATAAACCATGAAGAAGGCAGAAAACAGACATATAACATAAATATACTAGGGTTTAGTGTACATAACACATGTATAACAGAAACATGAACTAGCAATATATGAGATAGAAAAACTACCAGTGTTGTCATGACCGGACCTGACCGACCGGTCCAATCGAGAAAATTGGGAACTGGTGCCTAGACCGGTCCGGTCAGCCCCTAAATCACCACCAGTCAAATTTGGCTTCAGAAGCCGGTCAAACCGGAAAACCCGTTAGAAACCGTTCAACCGTTGATGCCGGTTTCCAGCGGTTAAAACTTCAACCAAAATCCGTCCGTCTTCTTCTTCCCCCGTCCGGCAGCCATCGGCAGCTGGCAGTATGATTTTGATGCTCTATCAAATAGCACTCCTTCTCCTTCGCTTCATTCGTATCTTGATGTCTCATCGGAACGCGGTTTGTCTGGCACCGTCTTCTTCATCTTCCGCCGGCTGGAAGGTTATGGGCTATGTCATTTTCTTCTAGAGGTGGTGACGGCCGAGCAGCAATGGCCGTCGGAGAAGGGAGAAGATGGAGGACTAAGATGATTTTGGGACATTGAAATCATATAAGAAAATAAAAGAAAGAAGAAATAAACTATGAACAAATTAGGAAGAGAGTTACATTGGGTCGGGATAGGTGGCGGTTGTGTTGTTTAGTTCATCAGGGTTTCTTGCATAAATATATATAAATTTTTATTTACAATTTGGTACCTAAATTATATGTAATTACTTTTGATATATGTATTTTTAAATAAACAAGTGTGACCAGTTTTATTCACCGTTTTTTACGGTTTGATCCCGGTCGGACCTTAAACCCTTGAACTTCTCACTGGACCGGTTTGATTTCCAGTCCAGTTCTGACAACATTGGAAACTACATAAGTACCTTTTTGGTCGAAAAGGAGGGCTCCTCTTTGCTCCTCTTCTGAATAGCTTCGTGTTTCTTCCGAGTAGGTTCATGTTTCTTATGAGTAACTTCGTGTTACATCTTGGATATCTTCATGTTTCTTCCGAAGTCATCAAAGGATAGAGGTTGAAGTGAAGGTGTGGAAGTTTGAGATTTGTTCTCAATCCATGGAAGAATGAAAGAGATGAGAGCTTCTTGAAAGAATAGAGAGAATAGATAGAGAATATAAATATTAGATCTAAGATAAATATTGAAATTTGAAATTTGAAAAAGTAAATAAAAATAAAAATAATTTTAATTCAAAACTTTCCCCTAAATGCCCCAAGCAGCCGTTAGATCAAGTGGGCACCCGAAAGTAAATCGTGGCCGTCGGATTTGGCTCTCAGATGAATCTGAGAGAAAGTCCTCTCAACCCCATAGCCAAATTGGAATAGCAGTAGCAGGGGAGATAGAAATTACTAATTAAAATGGGGTAGTTTGAAGATGATGACAACTAAGTCAACTTTGGGTAATTTTAGTTCAGTTTAGAAAGTTATAACCTTTTTGCACTTCTATCTAATATTAGGTATCATACTATAATTAAGATTTTAGAAGAATATAATAATAATAAAATAAATTATTTAAATCATAATTAATTAAAAAGGTTTAAGATCCGTTGATTGAACGGATGGTTGAGATGGGACACGCAAGCTGGGGTAACGGTTACCCCCACTTAGCTGGGGGCACTGGAGTGTTTGCCTATTAGTAAATAATGATGAGTTGCATACGGGTTAGGTTAATATGCATCATACTATAATTTTGTAAATTTTTTACAACCAATAATGTTGTTAGTAAAGACATCAATGATTTCTAGTGACATTCAACACGACGTATGTTGAGTATAGTATTTGTGATATGTGATACTCATGAACTATGTCTTATATAATACTAAAAACAAGATAAAAATTTATAAAATTATAAATTATAAATCATAAGACTAAATATTAAAAAAAAAACATGACTGGTGTATAACATAATGACTTTTATAGGTTCCCGTAAAATTTGTCAGGTCGACTTGAACTTGACCCTTACCCACCAAAAAAAGTCGGATTGTCGGGTTCCAATCATTTCAGATTCGGAGGCCAAAATAGCAAACCCAACACTAAATTTATGTGCAAGTTCAGTCGGGTTAACGTGGATGAAAAATTGCTAAGTCTAATCGTGGAAACAAGAAAATAGAAGAAAAAAGGAAGAAAATAAATAGTTGATAGAAAAAAGAGGGGAAATGGAGGAAAATAAAAAGGATAAATAACTCTATGACCCCCTTTTATTAAATGACCTAACTAACCCTCAAGTATACATCTTTAATTCAAATCTAAATAATCCAATTTTGAACCCCTGCATCTCCAAAATAATTATATTTCTACCAACAAAAATTTACATCTAAATATTAAATATAAAATAAATTTATTTTTTTATGAATTTACTGGTTTTATTCATAAAAAACTTGAAATTATCGTACAAGGAAGAATAAAGAAAGAAGAAAATAAAACCTAAATAATAGCAACTATACTACTCTCATGTCTATGATCCTTGGCATAAATCATCATTTCCTCTTGGATGAGGCCAATGTAGTCAAAATCGTGATTCCACGTGAAATCAAAAACATGGGTGAAATCGGAATCTTAGTTTTTAATCGTAAAATCGTAAGATTTTATGAACTACTATCAAAACATTTAAGTCAACAATATATTAAGAATAAGAGGACCATTACTCAACTTTGAAAAGTCTAGATAAGAAAAAAGAGAGAATCTCGGCTCTTAAGCGGTCATTCGAGGAAGTAATAATTAGATTTTAGACATATTTTAGTAATAACTTCTAACTTAATTAATCAAAATCTTTAAAAAATCAATTTAATTTAATTGTCTTTGTTCTGACTTATATGTAGTTGTACAAACTAGTAATTTTCCCTAGAAAGTAAAATCGTAAAATACAAAAAAAATCGTTGATTTTATAAGATTCTAAGATTTTGATCGAGATTTTACTAGATTTTACGACCCATAGATTTTGCGTGGAATCAAAAACCGTAAGATTTTAAGATTAAAATCGGGATTTTGACTACATTGGATGAGGCCATATAAGTCAGCCACAACAATTTGAGCCGACTGGAAAAACCTATTACAACGCTCAATCCATAATCTGCACATCACAACTCTTTACAACAGCCTCTTGGTTTTCTGGATAACAGTCCCCCCTATTCCAGGTGCAGGCTTTAGTAAGCATTGAATCCCAAGGTATCCCCCTTAGCTCAGGCAGAGCTGAGTAACTACAGCATGCGAAAAGATGTTTTCTTGTCTTAGGACAAATCCCACATAGCAGACATCTCTCATTAACATTTGGATCCCATTTTTTGATTTTATCTCTCGTAGTAAGCATGTTGGAACAATCAGCTAAGCAACTACTAAGCGTTTGGGAATAATGAACCCAGTCCACACCAAATTGTACCAATCCACTTTGGTCATTTTAACTCGAATGGTCTCCCAAACTGTAGTAAGTCTAAATCTGCCCATATAAGCACCATCCCACAAAACATCACCATCAACATCAATATTTACATGATTTCGGATAAGGGTCCTGATCTTAAGCAGTTTACGCCAATGCCAAGACCTTGTGGTGGATTGAACTTCCCAAAACTGTTTCCCTTTAAGTCGATAAATAGCTAACCAAGCGAGCCAAAGGGATCCAACTTTGATTACAATACTTTTGATGTGTCTGATAACATTAGCATAATTCCAACACTTAAAATCTCGCAGACCCAAGTCCCCCTCTTGTTTTGGTAGAGCCAAGTTTTTCCAAGCAACCTTGGCCTTAACTGTGTTAAAAAAAAATTAAAATACCAAACACCCCAAATTTATTTGAAATATATGGACTTCTAATCACAAAAAGTTGTATTTCCACAGTGTCCTTAAGACCATCTCCAATAAGGAGTGTCAAAGTGCAGTTTATGACACTGCAAAGAGGTATTTTACTCCAATAGTGACAACCTTATATATAATATTGCACTTTAATTTTCTGTTTAGTAATAGATATGGTTGATTTTGTTATTTTTTCTCATAATTTGTTTAATATTTGTATGTAGATAATATTCATTAATTACAATGAACATCTTGATGCATTTTTAAAATTTTGACGTAATTCCCCCCGTTAACTATGACAACATATCAATTATTTGGTCAAGTGGTCATAGATTCTTCACATGTTTGATAGAATGAGTTGTCACGCCCGGATTGGCAGTTGCTAGCGATCCCATCCTCCGACACTTCGACCCAAGGTTTGGCTAAGCCTTCATCCTCGGCTCTAGTCCAATTTGGCCCTCAAATTATCATTGTATAAGAATTGAGGAGAAGGTTTTAGAAGTAGAAGGAGTAGTGTTTGAAATATGTGAGAGGTGCGAATTATGTATGAATGAAATGTCATAGATATATGATAAGAATTTTACCAAGGTCGTATTCCACGAGGTCCTTTCATAAGCTAATACTCACAAAGTTCATGAACGGTCTAAACATATAAAATTGAGTTTTGGTTTTGAAAGAGAACAAATCAAAAGCATAAGCAAACAAGGAAAAACTAACAAGTGAAATTGAGGATCAAACAAGAGAGAAGGGAGTTTAGCTTAGCAAGGGGTTTCTTCAAGCTCAAGGTTCATGAAAGCTGGATTGAATCTCAAGCAACGATGTGTAAACTAATGACCATGCAATTCACTCAAGTAGAATCAACGAACTCTCGCACAATTGACTCTCTACTCCTAGACCAAATGCACCATGCTCTCGCTATGTGAACAAAGGTAATGGAGTGCTTTAACTAGCTCAATGAAATGCTCAACACTTGATTTCTATGCTAACATTCATCTAACACAAGGTAAATGATGCAAGAAACTCTCATGTCAATCATATAACACTAGTCTAGCAATCAAAAGGGTCTCTCAACCTTCAATTGAAAGAAAACTCAATGCACACCAAGTGTTTGATAAAATGACAATAAGGAAAAACAAGCTCAAAATAGTTGCAAATGCATAATCCAATCTCTCAAATCATCCAATTACAATCCTACAACCTTAGATCAACATCAATCAATCATTCTCATGTATTGAAAGACATAAACAATACCAAAAGAACAATCCACACTACAAGGGTTTATAATGAGATGGATGATGGGAATGTATGATGATGGCTTTGGTGCGGTGTAGCTTTCGACTAACTTCCCTCGAATCTAGCTTATGGCTTCCTACCGTCTAACCAGACACGGGTGGAATAGTGAACGCTCGTCCTATGATACCCTCAAGCAACCTAGCACTTTATTTCTTTTCTTACACATCTTTCTTTTCTGACTTTGTTCTTCCATTTGTAGGGAGAAGAACGTTTTATTGAACTAAACTTGAAACTTTTCTGATTTTTCTGCTTTTTCTTCTTTTTTGAAATTTTCTTTTATTTCTCTTTTTTTTTCTTTGTGCCGATTCTTTCCATTAGTTGCTAGAGGGGTTTACACGTCTGGACATAATAGCTAAGACCACCTGTTTAATGGCTATAGGCAGGTTACCACAAACTGACTTCTAGTAGGTCAATCTAGAACTACAACCACAGCGGATCAACGGGGAATGAAAGAATGGGAAATGGCTGTAATGTATTATCGAATCGAAAAAAAGGCCAAGCTCAAGGGTTTAAACCTAATGGATTTAACGTTTGGTAGGCTATCTGGCTTAGTAGCTGAATCTAGGTGCCCCTAGCATTCTAGAACTCGTGTCATCGTGTGGTCTCGAGTAGGTCTCATGCAAATTCTAACTCATTCAAGCAAACAGAAAATCACTCAAAAAGAATTGAAATTGCAAGTTACGTGTAATGGATCAAAAGCTCATAGTTGGTTTGCTAGTCGGATTCGGTCATTTTCATGCAATCAAGGCTACAAACTACAAGTGTGATTTTTAAAAATTCTGTTCTGACCAGGCAATTTAGCATCAAAGTAAACACGTTGGTTCTCAAGTTCTAGGTTAAGCAGTCTAAGCATCATTATGAAGGATTGAACAACAACTTAACATAAAAATCAAGAACTGAGCCATTCTAATGCTAGAGAGACTGGACAGGAATCACGAGGCACACAAAAATACAATCAAGGGAAATCAAGTTCATGCAAGGTTCTCTAGCATCCATACCCCACACTTAAATCGGACTGTGTCCTCAAAAGAACTAATTCTAGAGTTCAGAGTGAACTAGAAGAACCTGGACCGAGATGGTTGGCGTAGGGGATGAGCACGGATCCTCGGAGCAGAGGGAATCTACCCAAGCGAAGCAAAGGGAATCTCCCAACTGCCTACAAAACAAAAACAAATGAAAGATAAAAAGGAAATCGGGATAAGTGTCCTGGATCCACACAGAAAAAAGTTGGATCAAAATCCGAAAAGAAGAAATAAAAAGAAAGGAAATGGAAAAGGACACCACCCGATCATGGCTGGTCAGGGGCGTCGGGGGGTGGAAGGTGGAGGGCGTCGCCGACCTGACGTTGCCACGCCAGCTGTGCCTCATACCGCTCGTCAGCGCGATGCATGTGTTGCTGCATAATAGTCCATCTCGCCTCTTGAGGGCATTGTCAGTGATGCACCACTCCTGGAGATGCTCATACAGCTCTCCAACATCTGCGGGGTGCGGTCGGTGCTACTGGTGAGGCGCCTGGTATGGCTTTGAAATGCATGGCGGCGACTGGCGTGCATACCCTGCCTGATGATGTGGCGAGGGTATATGATCATGGTATCTCACCTTGGCTGGAGATGGTGCTCCTCAGCATCATCTTCTTCCTCCGACTCGTCCATGTGTTGGAGGGGAGGATCTGCTGCTACCTGGGGACTGAGGTCCAGTTCGAGGTCGTACTCGACTGCCAAATCACCTCCGACGGTCCGTACTCTGCGTCGTGGGATGTTCGGGCCATATTCTTGGCTGAGACCGAAGGAGATGATGAGCCGGCCGACAAAGTTGCCTCCCAGGAGTGAGCGAGGTGGCCTCGACCTCTGAGTCTTCTTGCGGAATAAGCATGCAAGCACCATCCAGATGAAGAGGATAACTCTCCCAGATGGCCGGTGAAGAAGAAGCTCCTCTCGGTTGATATGGTGGCGGTCCTTCTCTGGAGCATACAAAAGAGAACGACGTCAAACCATGTGAATGAATTTATAGAGAGGGTGAGAGAGAGACTTAACTGAATTATGCTTCATGTTTGATTTCAGGGCACTCCAGTTATGTGGCTCCAGAGCGCATCGTACTCCTCTCGTCGCCATCGTTGTTCTCCCAACCGAGGTGATGACCCTCGTAGTGCTCGTGGGGAATCCCGAGACGAGCTGCAAACTCATCATATGTGAGTGTCCTGTAGACCCCACCCAGATAGAAGGTGACGACCTTCTTGTGCTGCCTGCTCTTGTGCTCATCCAGATCGAACGTCACCCAAAACTCCTGGAGAGCGACGTCTGGGAAGTCAGCGGCTAATGGGGTCAGCTCCAGCAGTCCGACATGCGTCAGTGCATCGAGCACATTCCGATGCTAGTCCTCATCGTGATCGAAGAGTGACTCCATAGATAGTGGGTGAACACCAGCTCCAGGAACATGCTCGAGCCGCTGGTAGCGCTCGAAGTAGTACTAGGGTAAGCGAGCAACAGTGCGATGGTACCCCACACGACCAGGGAAAGCTGGTAGAGGGCCCTGGACGGCGGGTGTGACGGGAGCGGGAACTCGGGAGCTGGAGGTGGTGTCAAGTCTCTGCTTGGTCTTGCGCTCATGAGTTACATTTCTAAGACAGAAAACAAACCAGATTAGTCAAACTAAAACCCTACCCCACACTTAGTAGAAAAACTCAATTTCACAAAGAAACTAGGAAAACCGAGTGGGGGTAACCAAAGCAGATTAACCGGTAATCACAAACAATTAAAACACATGCTTAGGAACAGCCAGGATGGAATCATCATAATCAAAGTTCGGAAGTCAAACCGACATTCAATAAGTCAAAGTAATAGAACATTGAACCCTAATCATGGCAATACTAGCACAAAGCGGGAAATGACGGCATAGTGAATAACTCAGATGGCAAGCACAATAATACGAACGTGAATGAACACATATGGCAGCCAAATGAACATAGACAAGTCAAGGTCAAACCGACATTTCTCATAAAGTCAACACCGCAAAGAATAGGTCTTAAGCATAGCAACAATGAACAATTGGTATTATAATTCAGCAACAATACTCCCTAAGCATGCTAGATCAGTCCAAACCATTCAGCTAACCTAGTTCACACGAAATCAGTCGGCACGCAAATCGAGGCAAACGAAAAGTCAACCGAAAGTCAACCCCGACGAAATTCAGCATTTAACATGTCAAAAGATTTGGAATGAAAAGTTCTACAACTTACCTTGAAGCCATGGGTGCTGAAAATGAACGGAGAAAGAGAAATCGGCGAAAAACTTGAAAATCTAGGGTTTGGCTGAACGGGAGCTCTAGAGCTCCGATTCGGACGATCTACGTCTTCAAATGATCGGAAGAGAGAGAGGGGAAGGGAGCGGCGGCAGTCGGCGATGGCGGCGGCCGCTTGTCGGAAGGCGGCGGTCAAAAATGGTATCGGCGACGGCGAGTTATTTTAAATAGGGGGAGTTTTTGGCTATTTTTTCAAAATTAGAAAGTGAAGGGAGAGAGAGGGTGACCGAGAATTTTAAAAAGGGAAGGGTTGTCCAGATTTTCACTCGAGTTTTGGCGAAAATAAGTGCAAGTTTTCGCCGAAAACCCAAGGCAAAATAGTCTGCCGGTTTTCAAATACATTTTTGCCGAAAACTCATTTAAAAGTTGAGTTAAAAACGTCTGGAAAACACAGTGGGATGTCAAAGGAATTTTCACCAAAAATAGGGTGGGTTTTCGCCAAAAATTTTGACCTGTACGATCGAAAATATTTTCGCAATCCCGACAAACTTCAGAAAATCACAGTTAAATCCATAAAAATCGGAACAACCTCAAACAACTTGCGATTGACACTATGACACACAGACTACAGACAAAAAATAAGAAATCAAACAAACTGACACTTTTGGCTCCTCCAAACCGACTGTAAAACACTAAGGTTGACACAAATGAAAAACTGACTCCAGCCGTGGGTCGCCTCCCACAAAGCGCTCTTTTATTAACGTCCTTGAGCTGGACGATACCTGGACGGTATTAGAAGACATCCCAACTCAGGTTCTCCTAAACGCTAGCTCGGAGTTCATGAAGTAGAGCTTTGGGGTATCTCCGTTAAGCACAAATTTCTTCCCTTTAGCATGAGTGAGCTTGGTACGCCCATCGGGAAGGTGATCGGTAACCTTGAATGCTCCGAACAGTTCTCTTGAGAGTTCATCCTTCTTGAGTGTTACGATGGAAGGAATGAGGACTGTCGGCTTCATCTTCTCCTTAACATCCGGCTTCGCTTTACCGGGATCCATAGTCTTTGGAGTTTCTTTAGGAGATGCTTTCGGCTTCTCCTTCTTCTTCTGCTCATGCGCCGGAGGCTTGTCAGGAACTGGTGGCGTGGCTGGCTCGGAAGAAGATGATGGAACAACTGGTCTCCAGACCGTTTGAGTCTTCTTCTTTTGATTCTTTCCTCGCGGCCTACCGGACTCCTTGTTTGGGGTTTAGAAGAGGCTTGCAGTTCCTTCTTCTTTTGCGGCTTCTGAACCAAAATGTCAGACTTCTTCTTCACAACCTGTTGAACATCTGCAAAACAAATGATCTAGAAACACTAGAAGAGACATCAGTAATGGAGTTGACTGTCAACTCCACAGTTTTAACAGCTAGACAAAGAGATTCTTCATTCTTAGGAGCATATTTCATACCGTCCTTAAGACGGAATGTTATCATTTCCCTACCAACCCTCAAAGTCAAAGAACCATTTGAACATTAATTTGCATTCCGGATGTTGCCATGAAAGGTCGACCTATAAGAATGGTAGAATCCTCTTCACTAGTATCTATGATCACGAAGTCAGCTAGGAAAGTGAAAGGACCACATTTAGTAACAACGTCTTTGATTTCTCCCCTAGGGGTTTTCAATGATCTATCAGCAAAGACAAGTTGTATGCTAGTCGGTTCAAGTTTCCCTAGATTCAATTTCTCATACACACTCATAGGCATAACGTTAACAGACGCGCCTAGATCAACCAAACAACGCTCTATCTCAACATCATCAATGACTAGAGGTAGAGTGAAAGAACCAGGATCAGAACACTTAGCTGGATATGGAGAGGAAGTTTTCTTGCTACGAATGTCAAGATATCCTTCTTTGCTCCCCTTCATGCCAGTCTCGATCCTCGCATTTGGCAGCATTGCTCTTGGAAAAGGGGCTTCACATAGTACGGAGCAAGAGGAGGATCATACTCCTTAGCTGCCACTTTTTGTGCTTCCTTCTTCTCCGGAGTTTCAGGGATCCTGCATAAATCAGAGGAAACATTAGTAGGTGGATCAGTAAAATCTTGAACAATTACCATCTTGGCATGCTCTTTTCTTGGATTCGGCTCTGTCTGGCTTGGAAGTTGGCCAAATAGTCGAACAGATGCTAGCAAGCTCGAGATGTGGTCCACAGCTTGCTCAATTCTTTGATCGGATGCGATCTGTTCTTGATTGAGAAGAGCTTGAGCTTTGAACTGACTGTCATGATCATCAAGTCTGGTGATGATCTGACTAAGCTTCTTGTCCAGGTCACTGACGTTGTTCTCCTTCTGGTGCTGCTGACCTGTATAGGTGTTATTCAAATATTGATTCTGGCGATTGCAGGAGCAGTTCCATAGTTACCCAGATTGTGGTGCGGTGGCTGATAGACACCTCTCAGCGGATGGTTAGGCTTCTGATCCTGAGCTGGACAAGCAGGTCGGTTATTCTGGTTCTAGTTATGGTTGGCGCCATTATTGTAGGGAGGTCTGTCTTGATAATTCCTTGTTGCCTGAAGTTGCGGTAGCCAACATAACCGTTCTGATTGTTGTTGAAGCCTTGTTGAACAAAATTGACTTCTTCGGCGGACCAGACTTCTGTCTTACCAAAATTCTAGCATCGGCCTCCGTTATGCGCACAAGCTCCACACCATTCGCAATCAGCAACATAGACAGAAGCTGCTGGCGGCTTGATTGGTGTGGTAGACTTCTTCAGATGCTTCTCTACTTCTGCCTTGATAGTAGCTTCGAGATCGAGCTTGCTCCTTGATCCTTCAGATTGTCGTTCCTAGTTCCTTGACTTGGAGGCACAGTTCGCAAAATGAAGAAGAGAAGCTTCAGGTGTAAGCGTAGTGCAATCCTCTTCAGCTAGGGAATTGACCCACTTGGCGGATTCTTCTCGAAGACCTCGAGCAAAGATTTCAGCTAACTGCCTCTGCTCGAAACCGTGATGAGGACAATTGTAGAGAAGTTCTTGGAATTGATTCCAAGTATCATATAGGCTTACGCCTTCCTTCTGGGAGAATCTGGCGATGCTGTCCTTGATAGCTGTTGTTCTGGCAGGAGGGAAGTACTCTTCGACGAAGTCCTGAGCAAGAGTATCCCAATCAGTGTAATATCTAGGTGGTTTGCCAGTAAGCCACCTCTTAGCTGCTGATGACACTCGATTTGACGTGATTATCAGCCTCATTTAAGCGACATTTCTTTGCTTAAGACATGGTTTTTAGGGTAGAATAACGAATATTCAATCGATTGCCCTATCTCGTGCCATTTGTGTTACCTTGGCCCGTTTCGGGTCTATTTGATGGTTTTCTAGTGTTTTTGTGTTAGCACAGGTTTTTGCCGTCAAATAACGTAGCCATGGACGTGTCTAAGGCTAGGAACCTCGAGGAATCAAATCGGAATCGATCAAAGGAGTCGGTCAAGTTGAAACCAAAATCTGCCCATTCACACTTGCATTTTTGGCGAAAACAGGCTTGCATCTTCGGCGAAATCAATAGTGCAAATCAACTGGTGCCGAGTCAAAGCATGTCTTCGACGAAATCAATCAACTCTTCGGACCGAAATTCAAGACCAGAGAAATCAGCCCCTGAACTCAAAGGAATTTTCGCCAAAATTCTTAAGGAATTTTCGCCGAAATTCTTAAGGAATATTCGGCGAAAATATTAGGCTGACTCGGCTAATTTAGGGTTAAGTATTTATACTTAACTCGGCGGCCCAAAAAGAGGACAATCATAATATATCATAATACAACTTTTTGAGATCAGAATTATCTGAGTTCTGGAGCGAAGAGCTGGAGTTCGAAGAGCCGGATAGAGATTGTGACGCCATCCCTTCCATCTCGGAGAACCGGAGCTAGGAGTGTAACTTACCGAAGATCGAAGTCTGCCAGAGTCGTCTAAATTAGGTTTTTCAGATTCTTTTCTGTTCTTCCTCTGAATGATGAACTCTTTCCTTGTCTTTGTTTCTTTTGTAATAATCATGAGTAGCTAAACCCTTTAGAGCTTAGACTAGATGAACCCTAAGTGACCCAGGGCTTTAAAGCGGTCACGGATCGGCGGTGATTAGATTCGAAATTCAATCAGTTCTTTTTCATGTTTGATTCGTTCTTCATTGTTCATATTTCTTGTCTGGATTGATCACCTAGATTAGATTCTTGTTAAGCTAAGGATAGAAGCGAACGCTCGCCTTACTTTAGAACATCGAATTGAACAATTGACCTTATAATTGGAGTGTGCCTTTCGTAGGAACCGGTTAGGGTTAATTCACTGCAAGAGTAACTCATTAATCACTAGTAATCACACCAATTAATTAAGTCGTTGCGAGAGGCGACCGTACCCGGGTGGTTAGTTAATCTTGGTAGTTAGAACGGATAGAGCGAACGTTCGCCGGTCTTAAACCTAAGGGTAAGGAGTTATGGTGGTGTCTTAGTAATTGATTGAATGAGAATCGAAATCCGCTGATCTGTTGATTGCCAATGCTCTGGGGAACGAAGGGGGATTCAAAGTCTAAGTTCGTCTGTCATTCTTGTTTTCAAACCCTAATTCCCAATCTGCTTTAGTTTAATCCTTTTTAATTTTTTGTATTCCTTAGAAGTAGAAGTCGTGGAACTCACACCACGCACAACGTGTTTACCTTTGAGTATTTTGCTAGTTCTGAAGTAACCAATCATAAAAAGCCCTCGGAATACGATCTGCTATACGCTTTTTAGCATTAGTAGTTTTTATTTGGCTGAACCGCCCCATAACAACGACCGGGTGGCGTTCACCAAATTGGCGCCGTTGCCGGGGACCTTCTTTTGATTGTTCGAAAGAAGAACTGGCAATTTATTCTTCTATTTCCATCTTTCATTTTCCACCCACTTCGATTTTACACTGGTTTTGTTTGTCTTTGTTATCTGTAGGTTTACAGGTGTATGCCTCACCGTCCTTGGACTCGCTCTCAAACCGAACAAACTAAGATTACAGGGAATCCAGACAGTTCTGCTACACCTCTACGATCACAGATTCTGAAGAAAGGCAGATCCAATCCATTCATCAATCCGATCAAGATCGAGGAACTGAAGGAGAGTTCCTCATCTCCGTCTTCACCGCACTCTTCATCCGCTTCATACACCGCATCACTTTCACCACCTCCATCTCCTACCATGACCGATAGATTATCACCAAATGGCGATCAACCGCCGCCACCATCACCTGCACAGAAGAGTCTAGCAGACTATAACAAGTCGAGCGCGACTAGCGTTCGATCTGCCATTGCCGTTCCGCGCATTGAATGAGATCCTGAATATGAGATCAAGATTCCATTCTTGACCATGATCTCTAGGGATTTACAGTTTGAAGGCAGACCCCTAGACAATCCGTGCACTCATCTTGCAGACTTCCTTGATCTCTGCAGTACTTTTAAGAGCGGAAACCTCGACAAAAACACCCTTTGTCTGAGAGCTTTCCCGTTCTCTCTAAAAGGCGCTGCGTAAGAGGTGGCTTACTGGCAAACCACCTGGCTACTACACTAACTGGGATACTCTAGCTCAGGACTTTGTTGAAGAATACTTCGCTCCGGCCAGAACAACCGCCATCAAGGACATCATCGCCAGATTCTCCCAGAAAGAAGGAGAAAGCTTATATGATACTTGGAATCGATTCCAAGAACTTCTCTACACCTGCCCTCATCATGGATTCGAGCAGAGGCAGTTGGCTGAAATCTTCGCTCGTGGACTTCGAGAAGAATCTGCCAAGTGGGTCAATTCTCTAGCTGAAGGGGATTGCACTACACTCACTCCTGAAGCTGCTTTTCTTCACTTCGCAAACTGTGCCTCCAAGTCAAGGAACTGGGAGCGACAATCTGAAGGATAAAGGAGCAAGCTAGATCTCGAAGCTACTATCAAGGCAGAGGTAGAGAAGCATTTGAAGAAGTCTACCACACCGATCAAGCCACCGACAGCTTCTGTCTATGTTGCTGATTGCGAGTGGTGTGGAGCTTGCTCACATAATGGAGGCCGTTGTCAGAACTTTGGTAAGGCAGAAGTCTGGTCTGCCGAAGAGGTAAATTTCATACAACAAGGCTTCGTCAATAATCAGAATGGTTATGCTGGTTACCGTAACTTCAGACAGCAAGGGAACTATCAAGACAGACCCCCTACAATGCTGGCACCAATCATAACCAGAACCAGAATAACCGCCCGGCTGGTCCAGCTCAGGATCAGAAGCCTAACCATCCGCCGGCAGGTGTCTACCAGCCGCCGCATCGCAATCCGGGTAACTATGGTACTGCTCCTAGCAATCGCCAGAACCAATATCTTAACAATACCTATCTAGGTCAGCAGCATCAAAGAGATAATAATGTCAGTGACCTGGATAAGAAGCTCACCAGATCATCACAAGACTCGATGATCATGACAGTCAGTTCAAGGCTAAAGCTCTTCTCAATCAAGAACATATAGCATCTGGACAAAGAATTGAGCAAGTCGTGAACAACGTCTCGAGCATGTTAGCATCTGGTCGACCATTTGGCCAGCTTCCAAGCCAGATAGAGCCAAACCCGAGAAAAGAACAGGCTAAAATGGTGACTGCTCGAAAACTCCCGAACTTAATTGCTGATGCTTATTCTGTTTTACGCAGGATCGCTGAAACTCCGGAAGAAGAGGAAGAAGAAGAACAGAAACCGGCGCCTAAGGAGGATCCTCCTCTTGCACCGTACGTCGTGAAACCTCCCTTCCCTAGAGCATTGCTGCCAAATGCAAGGATCGAGACTGGCATGAAGGGGAACAAGGAAGGATACCCTGACATTCGTGTTAAGAAACCTGTTTCTCCATATCCAGCTAAGCTATCTGATCCTGGTTCATTCACTTTGCCTTTGGTCATTAATGATGTTGAAATTGAACGTTGCTTAGTTGATCTAGGAGCATCGGTTAATGTTATGCATGTGAGTCTATATGAAAAGTTAAACCTAGGGGAACTTGAACCGCCTAGTATGCAACTCGTCTTTGCTGATAGATCGCTTAAAACCCCTAAGGGAGAGATTAAAGACGTTGTTACTAAATGTGGTCCGTTCACATTCTTAGCTGATTATGTGATTATGGATACTAGTACAGATGATGCTACCATTCTCATAGGTTGACCTTTCATGGCTACTACTGGAATGAATATTAACGTTCCCAACGGATCATTAACTCTTAGAGTCGGTAAAGAAACAAAAACGTTCCGTCTTAAAGATGGCATGAAATATGACTCTAGGAATGAAGAATCTCACTGCCTAGCTGTTGAAACGGTGGGGTTGACTCAGGTCAACTCCGTTACTAATGCTTCTCCCAGTGTCTCTAGATTAGCTGTTGCTGCAGATATTAAACAAGTCATTACGAAAGAAGCCAGAAATTTCGGTTCAGAAGCCGCTTAAGAAGAAGAAGAAGGAACTGCAAGCCTCTTCTAAACCACCAAGCAGACCTCGAGGAAAGAACAAGAAGACGATGACCCAAATGGTCTGGAGACCAAAAATTCCACCGTCTTCCACAGAGCCAGCTGCACCACCATTTCGTTCCGAGAAACCGGCGCCGGAACAGGTATGGAAGGAGAAGCCGGAAGCGTCTCCTAAGGAAGTACTAACGATCACCGATCCTGGGGATAACAAGCCGAAGTAGAAAGAAAAAGAGAAACCGACAGTCCTCATTCCTTCCATCGTCACACTAAAGAAGGATGATCTCTCTAGAGAGCTGTTCGGACCATTCAAGTTCGTTGATCATCTTCCCGACGGACGTACCAAGCTACTACATGCAAACGGGAAGAGATTCACGCTTACCGGAGAAGTCTCGAAGCTGTACTTCATGAACTCCGACGCGAGCATGAAGGAGAATCTGAGTTGGGATGTCTCCTAATACCGTCCAGGTATCGTCCAGCTCAAGGACGTTAATAAAAGAGCGCTTCGTGGGAGGCAACCCACGGCTGGAGTCTGTTTTAATTTTTGTTGAACTTGGTATTTTAGAGTCGGTTCGGGAGAGCCAAAAGTGTCAGTTTGTTTGATTTATTATTTTTCTTGTAGAGTCTGTGTGTCATAGAGTCAGTCGCAAGTTGATTGAGGTCATTCCGATTTTTGAGGATTTAACTGTGATTTTCTGAAGTTAGCCGATTTACGAAAATATTTAAACACCCGAACAGTTCAAAATTTTCGGCGAAACCACCTTTGTTTTCGGCGAAATCGATTTTTGATTTTCGACCTCAATATCCCTGTTCATCATTTTTGGTTCGAAAAGTTTTCTATTTTCGGCGAAACCATTTTAACTAAAATTTTTGGCGAAACCGTACTGTTATTTTCGGCGAAACTGCCTTCGAAAATCCGACAGTTTATCTGAACTAAAATTTTCGGTGAAAATTTCCTTTCAATTTTGCCAAAAGCTTTGTGAAAATCACCCAACTCTTCCCATTTAAAAATCGCGATTTTAGGCCTCTCCTCTCTCAACCGTTCTTTCATTTTCGCTCAACCACCCGAAAACCCCCTTCCATTATTTTCAAAACGCCGTCGACCACACCTCTTTCAAACCGCCACCGCCGCCGTTTCACTCGCCGCCGCCATCGCCGACCGCGGCCGCTCCCTTCCCTTCCATTTTCCGATCGATTCAAGCCCTAGAACGTTCGAATCGGAGCTTTGCAGCTCCAGTTCTCCGAAACCTAGTTTTCAACGTTTTTCACCGATTCCTCTCAACTCGTTCACTTTTTGCATCCATGGCTTCAAGGTAATTTGTAGAGCTTTTCAATACGAATCTTTTGACATATGGATTGCTGAATTTCGTCGGGTTGACTTTCGGTTGACTTTTCGGTTTGCCTCGTTTTGCGTGCCGACTGTTTCGTGTGAACTAGGATTAACTGAAATTATAGAACTGTTCTTGGATGCTTAGGGAGTCCCGTGCTTAATTGCCATATCATTTGCTCATGTGTTGCTATACATACGATTAATTTCTTGTTATGTTGACTTTTGTGAGGAATGTCGGTTTGACTTTGAATTGCTATAATCATTTGGCTGTCTGATGTGTTCGTTTTCGTTCATATTTTCGTGCTTGCCATATGAGATCATATTTTACCGTCATTCTCCAAGTTATGATAGTCTTGCCATGATTAGGGTTCGATATGCTTAAATGTTGACTTCCAAAATGTCGGTTTGACTTTTTGAACTCTGATCGTGCTTATCCGACTCTGGCTGTTCCTAAGTATGTATTTTACTGTCTATGATTACCGGTTACTCCGCTTTGCTTACCCCACTTAGTTTCCCTCATATCATTGTGAAATCGAGTTTTTTCTACTAAGTGTGGGGTAAGGTTTTGGTTGACTAATCTGGTTTCGTTCTTGGTTTAGGAACACCTTTGAGCGCAGGACTAAGGCGCGACTTGATGGTGCCTCGAGCTTAGGAGCTGCCGCTCCCGTCACACCTGCTATTCTGGGTCCACCACCTGCACTCCCTCACCGGGCTGGATACCATCCCACCATCGCCCGTCTACCGGATTACTACTTTGAGTGCTTCCAGAAGATTCAGCACATCCGTGGAGCTGACGTGCGCCTCTGTCCATGGAGTCACTCCAGGAGCATGACGAGGATTATTACTAGAACGTGCATGACGCCTTAGCACCAGGGTCTCCTGGAGTTGACCACCATAGCTGTTGATTACCCAGACATTGCCCTCCAGGAGTTCTGGGCGACCTTTGACCTGCAGGAGCACAAGAGGAAGCAGCGCCAGAAGGTTGTCACCTTCTTTCTTGGTGGGGTGTACCGACAGCTCACCTACGATGAGTTTGCCACTCATCTGGGCATCCCCTACGAGCACTATCACGTTCATCACCTGGGCTGGGGCGAGGATGATGATGACGAGGAGTACCACGCGCTCTAGAGCCACATGACAGGCGTACCTGGCAATCGCCTCGGGAAGAGCAACTCAGTTAAGTCTCTCTCTCACCCGCTCTATAAATTTATTCATATGGTTTGGCGGAGGTCGCTTTTATATGTTCGAGACAAGGATCGCCACCATATCCTCAAGGAGGAGGTCATGCTTCACCGAGCCATCCGAGAGAGCTACCCTCTCCATCCCGGCTGGGTGCTAGCTCGCAAAACTCTTGGGGGGAAACTTCATAGGACAGCTCATCATCTCCTTTGGCATCAGCCATGAGTATGGCCCACACATTCCACGCCACCAAGTTAGGACTGTTGGTGGAGACTTGGCGGTTGAGTACGACTTAGAACTCGACCTCAGTCCCCATGTAGCAGCTGATCCTCCACTCCAGCCTGTGGTCGAGTCAGAGGAAGAAGATGTTGCTGAGGAGCAGCAGCCGCAGCCGCCGCCTGAGTTTCATGATTATATACCCTCGCCACACACCATCAGGCAGGGTACATCCACCAGTCGCCGCCGCACATCCCCGAGCCATATCCGGCGCATACTCAACAGCACCACCAGCACCCAGCGGACGTGGGTGAGTTATAGAGCGACTGCAGGAGTGGCGCATCACCGACAACGCCACTCAAGAGGCGCGATGGACTATTATGCAGCAACATATGAGCCGCGCCGACCGGCGATATGAGGCACAGATGGCGTGGCAACGCCAGCTCGGTGAATTTTTCCACTTTCCACCTCCCGGCTCACCGGACCAGCAGTGATCGGGTTGTATTCCTTTTCTGGTACCTTCTTTTTATTTATTATTTTGGATTTCGGTTCAACTTTTTTCTGTGTGGATCCGGGGCAATTGTCCCGGTTTCCTTTTTATGTTTCAATTGTTTTTGTTTTGTAGGCAATCGGTGGACTCCCTTTGCTTCAGGTTCTGTTACACTTCCCTCCACTCTCATGATCTGTGCTTACCCTCTGAAATCAACCGTCCTCTTCCAGGTTCTTCCATTCCACTCTAAACTCTAGAATTAGTCCTGTGAGGACACAGTCCGATTTAAGTGTGGGGTAGGATGCTAGAGAACCTTGCATGAACTTGATTGCCCTTGATTATGTTTTATGTGTGCCTCGTGATTCCATTCCAGTCTCTCTAGCATTAGAATGGCTCAGTTCTTGATTTTTGATGTTAAGTTGTTGTTCAAACTTTCATAATGATGCTTAGACTGCTTAACCTAGAACTTGAGAACCAACTTGTATGCTTTGATGCTAAATTGCCTGGTCAGAACAGAATTTTAAAAATCACACTTGTAGTTTGTAGCCTTGATTGCATGAAAATGACCGAATCCGACTAGCAAACCAACTGTGAGCTTTTGATCCATTGCACGTAACTTGCAATTCTAATTCTTTCTGAGTGGTTTTCTGTTTACTTGAATGAGTTAGAATTTGCATGAGACCTACTCGAGACCACACGATGACACGAGTTCTAGAAGGATAGGGGCACCTAGATTCAGCTACTAAGCCAGATAGCCTACCAAACGATAAAATCCACTAGGTTTAGACCCTTGAGCTTGGCCTGTTCTTTCGGTTCGATAATACATTACAGCCATTTCCCATTTCTTTCATTCCCTGTTGATCCCCTGTGGTTGTAGTTCTAGATTGACCTACCGGAAGTCGGTTTATGGTAACCTGCCTATAGCCATTAAACAGGTGGTCTTAGCTAATATGTCCAGACGTGTAAACCCCTCTAGCAACTAAAAGAAAATCGGCACAAAAGAAAAAATAATAATAATAAAAAAATAATAAGAAGAAAGAGAGAAGCAGAAAAATCAGAAAATAAGAAAAGTTTCAAAGTATTGTTCAATAAAACGTTCTTCTCCCTACAAATGGAAGAACGAAGTCAAAAGAAAAGTTCAAAAGAAAGCAAAAGAGAAAATAAAAATTCGTGTAAAGAAAAAGAATAAGTGCTAGGTTGCTTGAGGGTATCATAGGACGAGCGTTCATCATTCACCCGTGTTTGGTTAGACGGTAGGAAGCCATAGATTAGATTCGAGGGAATTTAGTCGAAAGCTACACCGCACAAAGCCATCATCATTCATTCCCATCATCCATCTCATTATAAACCCGAGTAGTGTAGAATTCATTACGGTCCTAGCAGGGAAGTCCTTCTTGACTAGATACTCGTGTTGTCACAGTGGTGGAGATGTGGTCGAAATGCAAACCTATGACAGAATTCGGTAACAAAAAATGATCGAGAGCAGAAACACGTCCCTAAACACAGAGAGTGAGAGTTCCCATTGTACTATATACATCCTGTGTGAGGAGTCTGGTCGGTCAGGTCAAATTCGTGCATAATTGGTTGCTAATTACCTGTCGTGTGCAGTTTATTAGTGAGACCAGGTAGTTTGGCTGATCTGTATGCATGTTAGGTTTCTTGTTCTAGGATCGATCTGTCTAATAATTCATTGTGTTTGGTTGAACTCCAATTTAATCGATCTTATCATTTATGAACATGAGCATTTCTATTCAGTTTTCTTGAGGACAAGCAAAAGCTTAAGTGTGGGGTATTTGATGACACTCGATTTGACGTGATTATCAGCCTCATTTAAGCGACATTTCTTTGCTTAAGACATGGTTTATAGGGTAGAATAACGAATATTCAATCGATTGCCCTATCTCGTGCCATTTGTGTTACCTTGGTCCGTTTCGGGTCTATTTGATGGTTTTCTAGTGTTTTTGTGTTAGCACAGGTTTTTATCGTCAAATAACGTAGCCATGGACGTGTCTAAGGCGTAGGAACCTCGAGGAATCAAACCGGAATCGATCAAAGGAGTCGATCAAGTTCAAACCGAAATCTGCCCATTCACACTTACATTTTCGGCGAAAACAGGCTTGCATCTTCGGCGAAATCAATAGTGCAAATCAACTGGTGCCGAGTCAAAGCATGTCTTCGGCGAAATCAATCAACTCTTCGGACCAAAATTCAAGACCAGAGAAATCAGCCCCTGAACTCAAAGGAATTTTCGCCGAAATTCTTAAGGAATATTCGGCGAAAATATTAGGCTGACTCGGCTAATTTAGGGTTAAGTATTTATACTTAACTCGGCGGCCCAAAAAGAGGACAATCATAATATATCATAATACAACTTTTCGAGATCAGAATTATCTGAGTTCTGGAGCGAAGAGCTGGAGTTCGAAGAGCCGGATAGAGATTGTGACGCCATCCCTTCCATCTCGGAGAACCGGAGCTAGGAGTGTAACTTGCCGAAGATCGAAGTCTGCCAGAGTCGTCTAAATTAGGTTTTTCAGATTCTTTTCTGTTCTTCCTCTGAATGATGAGCTCTTTCCTTGTCTTTGTTTCTTTTGTAATAATCATGAGTAGCTAAACCCTTTAGAGCTTAGACTAGATGAACCCAAAGTGACCCAGGGCTTTAAAGCGGTCACGGATCGGCGGTGATTAGATTCGAAATTCAATCAGTTCTTTTTCATGTTTGATTCGTTCTTCATTGTTCATGTTTCTTGTCTGGATTGATCACCTAGATTAGATTCTTGTTAAGCTAAGGATAGAAGCGAACGCTCGCCTTACTTTAGAACATCGAATTGAACAATTGACCTTATAATTGGAGTGTGCCTTTCGTAGGAACCGGTTAGGGTTAATTCACTGCAAGAGTAACTCATTAATCACTAGTAATCACACCAATTAATTAAGTCATTGCGAGAGGCGACCGTACCCGGGCGGCTAGTTAATCTTGGTAGTTAGAACGGATAGAGCGAACGTTCGCCGATCTTAAACCTAAGGGTAAGGAGTTATGGTGGTGTCTTAGTAATTGATTGAATGAGAATCGAAATCCGCTGATCTGTTGATTGCCAATGCTCTGGGGAACGAAGGGGGATTCAAAGTCTAAGTTCGTCTGTCATTCTTGTTTTCAAACCCTAATTCCCAATCTGCTTTAGTTTAATCCTTTTTAATTTTTCTGCATTCCTTAGAAGTAGAAGTCGTGGAACTCACACCACGCACAACGTGTTTACCTTTGAGTATTTTGCTAGTTCTGAAGTAACCAATCATAGAAAGCCCTCGGAATACGATCTGCTATACACTTTTTAGCATTAGTAGTTTTTATTTGGCTGAACCACCCGCATAACAACGACCGGGTGGCGTTCACCAGCTGCGCCTTTCAGAGAGAACGAGAAAGCTCTCAAGCAAAGAGTGTTCTTGTCGAGGTTTCCGTTCTTGAAAGTGCTGCAGAGATCAAGGAAATCCGCCAGATGTGTGCACGGATTGTCTAGTGGCCTGCCTTCAAACTGTAGATCCCTAGAGATCATAGTCAAGAATGGAATCTTGATCTCATAGTCAGGATCTCCTTCACGCGCGGCACGGCAATAGAAGATCGAACGCTAGTCGCGCTCGGCTTGTTGTAGTCAGCTAGACTCTTTTGTGCTACTGGTGGTGGTGGTGGTGGGTAAATCACCGCCCGGTGGTGGTAACTTATCATCCATGGTAGGAGATGGAGGAGGTGAAAGTGACTCGGTGTATGAAGCGGATGAAGGATGACAGTGAAGATGAAGATGAGGAACTCTCCTTCAGTTCCTCGATCTTGATTGGAGTGACGGTTGGAGGTGAATTGGTTATGGCACTCTTTAGAATCTATGATTGTCGAGGTGGAGCAGAACTGCTTGGTCTCTCTATGCTCTTAGCCTTGTCGGTTTGAGAGCGAGTCCAAGGGCGGCGATGCATACACCTGTGAACAACCTACAAATAACAAAAAAAAAAAGCAAACTATTGTAAAATCGAAGTGGATGGAAAAATGAAAGAAGGAAGGTAGAAGAATAAAATGCCAGTTCTTCTTTCAAACAATTAAAAGAAGTCCCCGGCAATGGCACCAATTTGATGAGCTGCAAAATAGTGATCAAATACTACCAAGCTGTGAAGCTAGGGTAGATCGTATTCCACGGGTCTTCTAATATTGACTACTCAAAGAAGCTGGCAAATCACTCAGGTTTAAACACTTTGTGCGTGGTGGGAGTTCCACGACATCTAATCTATGAAAAAGCAAGGAAATTAAAAATTTAAACAAAGAAACAGATTGGAAATTAGGGTTGAAAGCAGAGATGACAGACGAACTTAGACTTCGAATCCCCCTTCGTTCACTAGAGCATAGGCAATCAACAGATTAGCGGATTTCAACTCTCATTCAATCGATTTCTAAGACACCACCATAACTCCTTACCCTTAGGTTTAAGACTGGCGAACGTTCGCTCTATCCGATCTAGCTACCAAGATTAATTAGCCGCCTGGGTACGGTCGCCTCTCACAACGACTTAACTTAACTGGTGCAATTACTAATGATTTATGAGTTACTCTTGCAGTGGATTAACCCTAATTGGTACCTACGAAAGGCACACTCCAATGATTAGGTTAATTGTTCAATTTGATGTTTTAAAGTAAGGCGAGCGTTCGCTTCTATCCTTAGCTTAACAAGAATCTAATCTAGGTGATCAATCCAGACAAGAAACATGAACAATGAAGAACAAATCAAACATGACAGAGAAACTGATTGAACTTTGAATCTAATCACCGCCGATCCGTGACCGCTTTAAAGCCCTGGGTCACTTAGGGTTCATCTAGTCTAAGCTCTAAGAGTTTAGCTACTCATGTTTTTCACAAAAGAATCAAAGACAGAAATAGAGTTCATCATACAGAGGAAGAACAGAAAAGGATCTGAAAAACCTAATTAAGACGACTCCGGCAGAACTTCGATCTTCCGGTAAACTGCAATCCTAGCTCCGAGTCTTCGAGATGGAAGGGATGGCGTCACGATCTCTTGTTGGCTCTTCGAACTCTAAACTTTCCTTCAGAACTCTTAAGAATTCTGAGAATTTCGGTATTAGTTGGTAATTCAGATTCTGAAAAAGTAGTCTCTCTCTATTTGGGCCGCCGGTTAAGTATTTATACTTAACCCTAATACCACCGGTTTTCTTCTAGGATTTTCGCCAAAATTTGAAGGGATTTTCGCCAAAAATTCCTTTGTAAAGTGGGTTGTCCGCCGGCTGTTTTCTCCTGTGTTTTTTCGGACGCCGGGTTTCTCGGCGAAAACTTCATGTTTTCGCTGAAAACTTTACTTGGTTGAGCTCAGTCGGATTGTGCTTGGATTTTCGCCGAAAACTTTAGGTATTTTCGGTGAAATCTTCAGTGTAAAGCGGGGCAGGAATTGGTTTGACTCGATTGGCTCCTTGGATCGATTCCGGTGCAATTCCTCAAGGTTCCAACGCCTTAGACACGTCATTGGCTACTTTATTTGACGGCAAAAACCTGTGTTAACATATAAACACTAGAAAACCATCAAATAGACCCGAAACGGGCCAAGGTAACACAAATGGCACTAGATAGGGCAATTGATTGAATATTCGCTATTCTTCCCTAAAAACCATGTCTTAAGCAAGGAAATGTCACTTAAATGAGGCTGATAATCACGTCAAATCGAGTGTCATCAGTACCCCTTAGGATTTTGGGTGATCGATAACCTTGAGCGTACTAGCCGGAGCCTACAGCTCAAAGCGTATCTCTGTGTGTATGTGGTGTTGATTGTGTGTCCCGTGTTGGAGGGCTGAGCCCTTTATTTATACTCTTCGGTCCCTGAGTTGGGGTGCAAGTCCCTTCCTTTGTAGGATTTGGATTCCACGTGTGAGGTGGAAACCTAGGCGGCTAGGGTTTTTGCCTTCCCCTGGTGGACTAGGAAACCCGCACGACCCAAGTGACTTATCTAGAGGCTAAGCGGCTGATGGACCTAGGGTTCAGGTATGCTGTTCCAGTTTGTCGAGACGTATGCTGGACCTAGGCACCCAAGAACTAGGTTTGGGCCCATCAGTAGCAAATTTAATTCCTTGAAATTGTTGCTAAAGTGAATTTTAAAATTCTTATTTGGGATGTGAAAGAAAAGTCAGAGGAGTTCAGGCGCGTGGGGCGCGTGTAGTCGATTGTTTTTCTCTCAACTTTTGACCTTGCTTCTCCGATCGTCGGCTCCGGTAGGGGTTTTATCCTTCGGCGGGTGAGCTCCCGAAGGACTCCTCCCGGGGTGTGACATCGCCGGAAGATCTCTGAGATCCCCATATACCACTTTGCCTGTTCTTCTAGCTTGATTGTAGTTTCACTGTTCTATTGCTTGAGATCGATTCCCGATTCTGATCGCTGAGGTCGTTGAGAGTTTATCCTTTGGTGGGTGTGCTCCAGGGACTTTTCGACTTTGGCTTGATCGCCGGTAGGCTTCTGAAGTCTCGGATAGATTTGTTTGGGATCGAGCTGGTGTGCGATGGAGAAAGGAGGATCGTCTGGTGTGTTGAAGAAATCCTGGGCAGAGTTGATTTCTAACCCGAAGGATGATCTGAAATTCATTGACATTCCAGATTCAGCACGACAAGGAGATTGTATCAGGTTCCCGAAGGAGGTGTTGGATAAGGGAGTGGAGAGGCTAAAAACGGCGATGGTTGTCCAGTTTTTAGGTACTCCTCCCCCTTTTGTGTGTTCGTTAATGTGGCTAATAGGTTGTGGGGTTATGAAGGAAGTGTGATAATAGCTAGCTTGGAAGCAAACTTTTTCCTGGTTGAATTCAACTCGGTTAAGCTCTGTGACTGGGTTCTTAGCCGCTCCTAGCATGTTCATAATACTGGTATGATCATGAGGAAATGGGCAAGGGGGATTAGGCCTGTGGTAATTCCAGATGGTTAATGCCCGGAATGGATCACGTTGCAGAGGGTTCCCCCAGCTGCAATTTCACAGGAAGGAATTAGTTGGTTGTCAAGTTTGATTGGGAAGCCGGTGAGAAACTTTGTCAGAGATGGCTTGGACATTAAGGTGTGCATTATCGGAGATAAGGCTATCCCATGCCCTGCGAGTTTAAAAATTTTGGATGAAGATGAGCAGCATATTATACAGGTGATCCAAGCTAAAGCCAGAGTTTATACTAATAAGACCTTTGAAAGGCAAGTATACAGGCCAAAAGTTGTGAGAGTTGAGCATGAGGCAAAGTCTGATCATGAGGCTAATTCGCCTGAAGTTGTGGTAGCTACTCTTATTTCCCCTGAGAAGGAGGTTCAGACTCAGTCATCTCCTGATAAGAAGGTGGAGCCTTCTCCGAAAGGGCAGGATGAAGGGAGTAGAGGGAAAAAGACTAAGAAGAGAAGGAAGAATGCTAAAAGGAAGTTGCTCTCTGAAGCAGCTGAGGTAAGCAATGAGACGAAGTCTGCTGATACTGAACAAGTGTTGGAGGGTGGTACTGATCCTGTACCTTCTCTAGAAGGGGTAGGTTCTCCTGGTGATATTGAAGTCCAAGTGACTGCAGGAACTGTTGAAGGTCCAAAACCTAGCCAGTTGAGTGTCTTACCAGAGGACTTACGGCTGAGGGATGGTGAGATTAGTAAATGGACATCTGAGGAGGAGTCGAAAGTTATTCATACAGTCAGGAAAGCCAATTTGGGTGACTTTATGCAGCATGCGAAGCATGTTCAGAAGAAGTATCAGGTTTCTAGAGTTAAAACAAGTCACAAAACCTCCATTAGATGAAATATTGGATTTGGAATACAAGGGGGTTCAATAAGGAAAGTAAGTATAAAGTGGTTTTGAATTATGTTAGACAGTATGGTATAGATGTTATTACTGTTATTCATAGAATAAAGGAAGAGAGGACTCTGGCTCTCTTCAAAGAAAGATTCCCAGGTTGGACTGGTGCTTTTGCTTTTGAAGGATCCTTGGGGAAAATTTGGTTAATTTGGAAGAACGATTTTCCCTTAGTAGTTTTGGAGTGTTCTAGTAGGTTTATTCATTTCAGGATAGACCTCCCTCAGAGTTACTATGGAACAATAGTGTATGGTGATAATGATGCTATGGAAAGGAATCAAACCTTTAAAAAGTTGAAAAGGTTAAAGTAGAGTACTGCTCCTTGGTTCATAGCTGGGGATTTCAATGCCTTCCTAGATCTTTCTGAAGCTTGCCCAGCTCCTAATTCTTTTGAAGGAATGGATGATTTTAGACAATGTGTGGCGGACTGTGAATTGATTGATCATGTAGCTTCAGGTCCAGTATTCACTTGGTTGAATAATAGGGTTGATGGCTTGGTGGTACGTAAACTGGATAGAGTTTTGGTTAACTTGGCTTGGCAAGGCATGTTTCCTGATAGTAAAGCTGAAATCATTCCCTCTTCAGATTCAGACCATTGTGCAGTCTACCTTAGCAATGTGAGTTTGCTATTATTAGACCTAAAGGGTTTAAGTTTTTCAACTGCTGGATGAAGCATCCGGATTACAGTGAGATAGTTAAGCAGATTTGGAAGCAAAAAATTTCTGGTGGGAGATTCTATGTCTTATATGAAACGATGAGGAGGCTTAAAGACAGATTGAAGTTACTAAATAAACATCATTACTCGGACATTCAGAGGAGAGTGGTGATTAAGTACTCGGCGCTGATGGTTCTGCAGAAGGAGGTTTTCTCTAACCCTAATGATGCAAAAATGGATGAATTGACCAAGTGCAGAACAGAATATCAGATGATTAAAAAGGATGAGGAGAGTATTCTTCGCCAGAAAGCAAAGGTTAACTGGGTACAATTGGGGGACAGTAATACAGTTTTCTTTCATGATTATGTTAGGGTGAGGAATGCTGCTAACACTATCAGACAGCTTAAAAATAGCAGTGGAGAGATGGTAGAAGGAGTGGAAGACATTGCTAACATAGCAGTTAATTTCTATATAGGGCTTTTGGGGGAGAATACAATGGTGAAGAAATGTGACCTGAATGATTTTGTTAAGCATAAACTGGGTGATGATAAGATAGAATGGCTTGCAAGACCTGTCAGTCATGAAGAAATTAAAAAAGCCTTATTTAGCATCTCAGGGGATAAAAGTCTGGGGCCAGATGGTTATAATGCTGATTTCTACAAGAACAGTTGGCCTCTTATTGGAGAAGAGGTATGTGGTGCTATATCAAGTTTCTTTGAGAAAACTTACATGCCTCCTTATGTGAACTCTATTGCTCTAGCTCTGATCCCTAAAGTGAAGAATCCTGATGACATTAAGCAGTTTAGACCCATTTCATGTTGCAATGTCATTTATAAAGCTGTCTCTAAGGTTTTATCCAATAGACTAGCATAAGTGCTTCCTGACTTGGTGAGTATGAACCAAACTGCTTTTGTGAAAGGTAGGCATATAGGGGATGGAGTTTTGATGGCTCATGAATTACTTAGTAAGTATAAGCTAAAAGGTATTTCCCCCAGATGTGCAATCCAAATAGACTTGATGAAAGCCTTCGATTCGGTTGAATGGTCCTTCATTCTGGATGCTATGAGAGTAATGAAGTTCCCTGATGTCTATGTGAAATGGACTGAGGCCTGCTTTATTTCCTCAAGGGTTTCTGTTAAGATTAATGGAAGTCTGAGTGGTTACTTTCCAGCTAAAAGGGGGTTCCGTCAGGGTGATCCGATTTCACCATTCTTATTTGTGCTGTCAATGGAGATATTGAGTGGAATGTTTGACAGAACTGTGGCTAAGGGAGTTTTTCATTTGCATCCACAATGCAAAGGGACACTTCTCACACACTTAAGCTTTGCAGACGATTTTCTTGTGTTTACAAAGGCTAATGTTGAAGCTATTGAGGTGGTCAAGTCCATCCTGAATGAATTTAAAGAGATGTCAGGTCTGCAGTTCAATCCAGAAAAAAGTAAGATCTACTTGGCTGGGGTAGAAACTGATGTAGCAGAGGATATAACCACAGCCTCAGGTTTTTGCAGGGGTGAATTACCATTCAGGTATTTGGGGGGTCCCTTACTACAGGGAAGCTCAGAAGGGTGGATTGCAGAGCATTACTGGACAAAATCACTAAAAGGATTACAGATTGGAGGGCCAAGAAGTTGTCATATGCAGGTAAAATTCAATTGCTGAACTCAGTTATCCATGGTATTCTCTAGTTCTGGATGGCTTCTTTTATCTTGCCAAGTGATCTAATTAAGGATATAGAAAATATCTGTAATAGATTCTTATGGGGGAAGTATGAAGGAGGCAGATCTAAAGTTGCATGGGACATAGTTGCTTCACCTAAAACTGAAGGGGGTGTTGGTATTCGAGATCTCATGTCCTAGAATCAGGCCAATGTAGTCAGACATATTTGGAAAATTTTGCTGAAGGCTGGGTCTCTATGGGTTGATTGGCTGTATTATTACAAAATTAAAAGGAGTTCGTTCTGGACAGTTACCTCCGATGCTGGGTCCTGGCACTGGAAACGGCTCCTAAAATTGAGAGGTTGTGTTAGTCAATATATTGATCATGATGATGAAGGTGAATTAACCTGGAATGGGAAGTATGTCAAGAAGTTGAAGGTTGGCATGATCTGGGAGGATATAAGACATAAGAAGCTGGTTGTTGACTGGTATAAGTGTGTCTGGTCAGGGTATGATATACCTAGGAGATCGGTGGTTGCCTGGCTAATAATGATGAATAGAATTACAACAAGGGACAAAGTTAAAACTTGGGACCCCTTAGTGGACGCGCTATGTGTTCTATGTGAGAAGGAAGAAGAGAGTAGAGACCACCTGTTTGTTCATTGTGAGTTCACTAAGTCTCTGCTGAGTTATTTCTTCAGAGGCTACACCTTCACCTCCTTCGGTGAGATGATCAAGGCTGTTTGTAGTTTCGGTGAGAGTGGCACCGAAAAAGCAAGAAAATTGATTTGGAGAGTTCTTATTTGTAATATTTGGAAGGAGAGATGTAATCGGATTTTTTTTTGGGGGGGTAGATTATAGGAGTAGTTCCCATGTCTTAGAAGAAATAAAGAGTGAAATGCTGAACTTTGCTCTTGGTAGACATGATGCGGATAGTATTGTAAGGGTAGTATAGTTTCTTAGTCTCTCCTTCCGGTCTTTTGTACGGTCATTCCTTGATTTGATGAATACAAACCAAGCTCAATTCATCAAAAAAAAAATTCTTATTTGGATAGCTAATCAACTTAAAAAATTAGGTTAGTGTATTTTAATTATTCTATGAAAATAAGGCATTGCCCTCAAATTATAACCCAATCCTATTAATTCCTAACCATCCCCAATGTAATATTATCATTTTCCTCAAGACTTCTCGTCAGAATCATCTTCCACCATCACCACCATCATCGTCTCAACCATCTCCCCAGCTATTGTCCCATCCATAATCAGATTCTACCATCTTCTCTGCCGCACTTGAAATAGTCGATATTCCTGCGAGAAGCTCATCATCAAGTCGTCTAGGCTGGCAAGGTACAATAAGAAGCTAACAATCACTTTCGCGAGATCTAGACCGCCGTCAGGATTGTTCTTCTCGGTGAGCTGGCTAAGCATGCTGTTTCTGAACGAAAAAATGTTGTAACTAAGCAGTTGCTAAGTCAGGGTTCTAGTAAAACCTAGATCCAATACATAAAACATGATGGGTCAAATATATTTTCGTACGATAAAATATATATATATATATATATTATATTAGCTATTTGGGTCCAGGCCCATGGCGGACACCACCTACTGTAACTAAGTTTACGAGCTCGTAGAATGTCGTTTTCGCTGCTTTGTTTCATCTCAGATTGTAACTAAGCATCGTCTCTCACAAAATGTTATCTTTCCAACTGAATCCTCAATCTTTATTATTTGTGGCTACTTCATTTCATCTCATATTGTAAATTGACGATAAACTCTTTGTTAAAAGGTGAAATCGAATCAATCTCGTGCTCTTATTGCTGGTAGCTTCGTTCAACACTGTAAAGGGCCGCTACACCTACATATATGAATTTGGTGTTGAATTTTGTCAATGAGAGAAACAAATTTTGGATAGCATTAACAAGAGAAGAATGGTGAGGGAGGATCCCCTATCATCGGTGGAGGGTGTCAAGACAACTCTGGAAATCGATTCTCGTAACAAATTAATGAAAGACAAATCTCATTATCTAATAATAGAAGAATGAGTTGAGGTAGACAAATACGGAGGCTAAGGAGATTGTAAGGTCGCCGGAAATGGAGACAAATGATGTTTGCTCGAGATAAAAGTGAGAGAGTGAAAAGAAAAGGCAGGAAATATCCATTGGTAGGAAATTGATAATTTTCCAATGTGTGATGGGAATTGAAAATCTAGGAAAAGTCGTATTAAAATTTTTCAGTCCTAGATGACCAACTAATGTGATTATGGGATGTCTGGACCGTGTGACATCCTAGGAAAATTCCACATCGACAAAGCATAGGGGAGATCCATGGGCTATGTGGAATAATTCAACCTTAATTGACATGACAGATTTTAGAGTGTAGTGGTGGGGTTTGATATTGAGAGATGGGTTCGAATCCCACCAGCACCTAAAAACAAATCCGTGAGGGCTGGTTCCAAAGCGGACAATATCTTGTTAGGAAAGGTTGGGATGTTACAAGTGATATCAGAGCCTCTCCCTGTCCCTCTTGAACGATGGTGGGGCAAACCTGATGAACCCCCGGTGCCCTGGACCCGGCCAGATCTGCCCTTGACCCGGAGCCAAGTTAAAGCCTTCAAGACACGGGTCACCGCTTACATAGGAGATTGGAGTCGAGCCAAGCACGAGGAACTAGACCAGAGGTTCATCAGGGAAGGATGCACGGTGCTGACCCTTGATGGCCGACAGAAGATCAATAATGGAGGCAAAAGCCGAAGGACCCTGCCCCGGCCCCGGCGGATACGGCCAACCAGCCCCTGCCTCGGCTAACCCTACTCCACACTCAGAATCTGGCGGACAAACTGATGCCAGTAGATTCAGGAGGTCAAAAGACTTGGGAGGAACCTCACTTGTCCGAGGAAATGTCCAGCAGAAGGCCAGAACAGCCCGGCATCACCAAAACCCTAGCACCGGATCCGAAGCAGTTGATGCCGAGCCGGCCACCAGCACCGAAGGACGCCACCCGACCACCCGGTCACCCGGAACCCGCGGTAATTACAGAAATGCCACCGCGCGGGTTCCGGGCCCTTTTCCTAGCCGCGTCCGGAGTCCAGCCCGCGCCCGGAGGTTTTCCTAGTCCCACCCGGACAAGGACACCCGGTGTGCCCTAATCCGCCCGGATTAGGGTTTTGCTCGATTTTGCCGGTTTAGGAGTTTTAATTTAGGACAACTTTGTTTATTTTAATATTTTCCTCGGCCTATCTTTTAGGATTATTTTAGTCTTTTCTTGTTAGAATTGGAACCGGCTTTTGCCACCCTTGAGCTATAAATAAAGGCTTCTGCCGCCAATGTAAGACAGATTATTGGTTATTGAAATTTTAGAACATTGTTCTTTTCCCTTCAAGTCTTTGCTCGTTGTTGCTTAGCTTAAGGTTTGGTTTATCATCAAAGGCTATCATCCTTTGTTTGTGGCACCAATTCGACCGAATACCTTGGGGTTCCTAAGTCTATACTTGGTGGATTTCAAGTGTTCTCCGCGGTTTCATTATAGGTTCTCGTGGGGCTGATAATATAGTTTTGGGTGTTGAGTCGATCCCTTCCTGGAGAAGGCGGTTCGCATCAGCTGGTATCAGAGCACGGTTCAACTCTTGGACCAACAATCTATCCAATTTTCAGGTTCTTCTACTTGAATTCATATCTTTTAGCTTTCGTTGTTTTCAGTTTCAGAAAAAAACCCTAAAAATATCTTCATTGTGTTTGTTCTAGTCTTCTACCTTTCTTTTAATTTTTGTGAGAAAAAGCTGTGGCCGATCAAAGAAAATTACAAAAAGAGTCTAAGAAAAAGAAAAAGAAAAGAAAAGAATCAAGGTCTTTAAAACAGAAAATTTGACCTAGCAAAAAAAAGAAGCAAGGCCACGTTCACAATCAAGGTAGTAGATTAAGTTCAAGAAGAGGGGTTTTTCAAAGTTTAGCTAGTAGCTTTCTTAGTAGAACACCCAAATTTGTTTGTGTTGTCATCCCACGACCTAGCATCAAGATTCTGGCCCCTAGAAATCCGAAACCCTAGGTATAAGGTCTTGTTTGTGTCATTGGTAGACTTAGACTGCATAGCTTCGAAGAAACTTGCAACTACTTGAATTGAGATTGTCTTTGTTTTGAAATTTTCAAAGAAAACCCTAATTTGAGTGACTTAAAAATTTCATACACGAGTGGTAAGAAAAGGAGTGTGTGAGGTTCATTAGAGAGATTTTGGGAGGTTCTTTGTTCTGTACTAATCATGGCAGATGAGAGGCTAACTGCTATGGAGGCACGATTGACTGCCATGGCTGAAAACATGGCCCGTTTCACCGAGCAGTTTGGAGATCAGAATGGAGATGGCCCCAGACGACCAAGGAGGAATGTGCAAGAGATTGATGATGATGTGAGCAGCTTCAAGCTCAATGTACCCAAATTTGCTGGCAAGACAGGCCCCGTCGAGTACATTGATTGGGAGAGGAGCATGGAGGATATCTTTGAGTGCCATAACTATTCCGAGAGGAAAAAGGTAACCCTAGCCACAATTGAGTTTACTGACTATGCTGCCTTGTGGTGGGCTCAACTCAGGAATCAGATCAGGAGAGAAGAAGAGGACCCTGTCCTTAGTTGGATGAGTCTCAAAAGAAAGATGAGAAGAAAGTTTGTACCGAGCAGCTACAACCGAGACTTGCATACCAAGCTTCGATTTTTGAAGCAAGGGAACATGTCGGTTGAGGAGTACGACAAGGAGATGGAGATCCTGGTTGCACGGCTTGACCTGGATGAAGATGAAGATGCCAAGATAGCACGATTCACCGGAAGATTGCAGAAGGAGATTCTACAC
This sequence comes from Linum lewisii, assembly GCA_034768395.1. NCBI lineage: Eukaryota > Viridiplantae > Streptophyta > Magnoliopsida > Malpighiales > Linaceae > Linum > Linum lewisii. The sequence goes on along the minus strand of CM068301.1, from coordinate 50,643,387 downwards.
CAAGTCAACATCCTCAACTTTGTTGACTATAATGGCTTGATAACCGTGGCTACTAGGGTTGAGAAGGAGCTAAAGAATGGTTTTGGGAGAAGGACTACCCGTCCGCCACTGATCAGTGCCCCGGTGAGAGGAGACAGAAGTGCCGGACACACCCCATACAGGCCAAACCCTAACCGGAGTTCTGGATCAAGGCCAAACCCTAATCAGGGATCGGCATCACGGGTAAACCCTAACCCCGGTTCAAAAATCCCTACTACTAACGCTCGGCGAAGTGCCATTGTGTGTTTTAAGTGTCAAGGTAGGGGTCACATGGCAAGGGACTGCCCTAACACCCGAGCTATGGTGCTTAGAGAAGGAGAAGTTGTTACGGACGATGAGGAGGAGTCCAATAATGAAGAATTGGAGGAAGAGTCTAGTGAAGGAGAAGAAGTTAATGTGGAAGGCCTGGAAAAATTTTCAGCTTTCCACAGCCGAGTGATCCCCACGGTCACCCCGGCTGAGCCGAACAGCACTACCCCGGCCCAGCCTCAGCACTGCCCCGGCCCAGCCTCAGCACTGCCCCGGCCCAGCGCCCAGCACGCCCCCGGCCCAGCGCCCAGCACTGCCCTGGCCCAGCATTCAGCACTGCCCCGGCACAGCGCCCAGCACTGCCCCGGACCAGCGCCCAGCACTGCCCCGGCCCAGCACCCAGCACTGCCCCAGCACAGTGCCCAGTACTACCCCGGTGATAGCTGCAGTTTTAGCGGTATCAAATAACTAATCTACCAAGGCAGACTAGATCGTATTCCAGGGTTTCTACTAATCGACTACTCAAAGAAGCTGGCAAATTACTCAGGTTTGAACACTTAGTGCGTGGTGTGAGTTCCACGACTTCTAAACTAATAAGCAAAGGAAAATAAAAGACAGAAAGATTAAAACAATTGACTAACAGGAAGATAGACGAACTTAGATTTCGAATCCCCCTTCGTTCACCAGAGCATTGGCAATCAACAGATCAGCGGTTTTCAATTCTAATTCAATCAATTTCTATACACCACCATAACTCCTTACCCTTAGGTTTAAGACCGGCGAACGTTCGCCCTATCCGTTCTAACTACCAAGATTAACTAGCCGCCCGGGTATGGTCGCCTCTCGCAACGACTTAATTAATTGGTGTGATTACTAGTGATTAATGAGTTACTCTTGCAGTGAATTAACCCTAACCGGTTCCTACGAAAGGCACACTCCAATTATAAGGTTAATTGTTCAATTCGATGTTCTAAAATAAGGCGAGTGTTCGCTTCTATCCTTAGCTTAACCAGAATCTAATCTAGGTGATCAATCCAGACAAGAAACATGAACAATGAAGAACGAATCAAACATGAAAAAGAACTGATTGAATTTCGAATCTAATCACCGCCGATCCGTGACCGCTTTAAAGCCCTGGGTCACTTAGGGTTCATCTAATCTAAGCTCTACAAGTTCAGTTACTCATATCAGAAACAAGAGAATCAAAGGCAACAATGAAGATCATCATACAGAGGAAGAACAGATAAGAACTGAAAAACCTAATTCTGACGACTCCCGCGAAGCTTCAATCTCCTGGAACTTCAACTTTAAGCTCCGAGTTCTCCGAGGTGAAGGATGGCGTCACAATCTCTCCACGGATCTTCGAACTCTCTAAACTCTATCTATCGACCCTAGAGTCGGCTGACTCTCAAAAGTCTGATTCGTGAAAATATGAATAATGATTCCCCCCCCTCTTTTGGGCCGCCGGGTTAAGTATTTATACTTAAACCTAAGTCACCGGATTCCTTCTGTTATTTTCGCCGAAATAATAATTGCGAATATAATATTTTCGCCGAAAATATTCTTGCAATTGAAGACACCGCCGGTTGATTTCTCTGTACTTATTTTCGGATCGAAGAGTTAATCAATTTTGCCGAAAAATAACTTTGACTCGGCATCAGTTGGTTTGTACTATTATTTTCGCCGAAATCAATAGGGTATTTTCGGCGAAAATATCTTTGTAGTCGGGTAGGGATTTTCTTTGACTTTGATTGGCTCCTTTGATCGATTCCGTTTGGTTCCTCGAGGTTCCAATGCCTTAGACACGTCCATGGCTACTTTATTTGACGGCGAAAACCTGTGCTAACACAAAAACACTAGAAAACCATCAAATAGACCCAAACGGGCCAAGGTAACACAATTGGCACGAGATAGGGCAATCGATTGAATATTCGTTATTCTACCCTAAAAACAATGTCTTAAGCAAAGAAATGTCGCTTAAATGAGGCTGATAATCACGTCAAATCGAATGTCATCACCCGGCCCAGTACACCGGCCCTGTCCCGGCCTAGCATCACGACTGCCCCGGACATCCTATCCGCGCCGAATGATGTCAATCGGCCCACCCCGGGTCTTTTGAACATTCCCTCGGCCAATTTGGCCTAAAGACAGAAGGAGGACTCATTGACGTCCTGAAGCAGAGCGCCGGCCCCGACGGCCCCCCCAAGAACCAACGACCACCCGTACCCGGATTCAATTTTCAGCCGTCTCCCGACGGATCCTGAGTGCACAGCCTAAAGAAGATGGATGGGAACAGAGGGACAATCTATTTCATACAAGGTGTGTGATTTTAAATAAACTTTGCACTTTGGTTATTGATGGTGGGAGTTGTACCAATGCAGTGAGCTTGGAACTTGTCAAGGGTTTGGGAATTCCTACCCACACACACCCTAAACCCTATCGACTGCATTGGTTGAGTAATAGTGGGGACTTGAAGGTCAGCAAGCAAGCACACATCCCTTTGAGCATTGGGAGATACAAGGATGTGGTGGTTTGTGATGTAGTGCCCATGGAGGCTGCCCATGTTTTACTTGGAAGACCTTGGCAGTTTGATCGGTACTCACAACATGATGGGAGGACAAACAAGTACCAACTCATACTGGAGACACTACTTTTAAGTTGAAGCCATTATCACCTACGGAGATACTCAAGGACCAACTAGAGAGAAAGGTGAGCCGAGAGAAAAAAGAGAGAGAGCTCAAGAAACGAGAGATGAGAGAAGAAAAGAGTGAGCCCTCAAAAGAAAAAGATACAAAGACAGAAGATAAGACAAAAACAGAATCTCATGATCCTAAGGATCAAAGAGCTCAAAAGAGTAAGGTCGAGAGGAGAGAAAACCTGTTAGCTAAACCTAGTGAGATCAAACAAACCCTAGTCTCTAGGAAATCCCTCGTGGTCATTCTATACAAAGAATGTTTGATTTCTAACCCTAACACTTCTCTTCCTAGTGCTATGACTTCACTTTTGCAGGATTTCAAAGATGTTTTCCCCAAAGATATCCCTAGTTGATTACCCCCAATCCGAGGCATTGAACATCAAATTGATCTTGTACCGGGAGCATCACTTCCTAACAAGGCTGCCTATCGGACAAATCCGGAGGAAACCAAGGAAATCCAGCAACAAGTAGAAGAATTGATGGACAAGGGTTATGTGAGAGAAAGCATGAGCCCATGTGCCGTGCCGGTCATCCTTGTGCCAAAGAAGGAAGGAACTTGGAGGAGTGTGTCGACTGCCGAGCCATCAATAACATCACAGTTAAGTACCGACACCCCATCCCTAGGTTAGATGATATGCTTGATGAACTGCATGGAGCCACAATCTTTTCTAAGATAGATTTAAGATCAGGCTATCACAAATCCGAATAAAGGAAGGTGATGAATGGAAAATTGCCTTTAAAACTAAACTAGGTTTGTATGAATGGATGGTTATGCCTTTTGGTTTGACTAATGCACCTAGTACCTTCATGAGATTAATGAATCAAGTCCTTAGCCTTTCATAGGGAAATTTGTAGTAGTCTATTTAGATGACATTCTAATCTACTCAAAAACCCTAGAAGAACACCTAGGCCACTTGAAATCTGTCCTAGAAACCCTAAGACAAGAACAACTATATGCAAATATGGAAAAGTGCATCTTTTGCACCGATCACCTTGTGTTTCTTGGCTTTGTTGTTAGCTCTACAGGAATTAGGGTTGATGAGGACAAGATCGAAGCAATCAAGTCACGGCCAACCCCAAAGAACATCACTGATGTCCGAAGCTTCCATGGGCTTGCAAGCTTCTATAGAAGATTTGTGAGGGACTTTAGCACCATAGCTGCCCCTCTTACGGCTGTTATTAAGAAGAATGTTCCCTTCCATTGGGGAGCACCTCAAGAGGCAGCCCTTGAAGCACTCAAGAAGAAACTCACCGAAGCCCCCTTTTCTTAAGCTACCCGATTTCTCAAAACCTTTTGAAATCGAGTGTGATGCTTCAGGAGTAGGAATTGGAGCTGTGTTGATGCAAGAAGGGAGACCTATTGCCTACTTCAGTGAAAAATTGAGTGGTGCCACCCTCAATTACCCCACCTACGACCAAGAACTGTATGCCCTGGTCCGAGCCTTGAAGACTTGGCAACATTACTTGTGGCCCAAGGAGTTCATAATCCGAACCGATCATGAGTCCCTTAAATACTTAAACGCTCAACATAAATTGAACAAAAGGCATGCAAGGTGGGTGGAGTTCATTGAGTCCTTCCCTTACATCATCTACTACAAACAAGGTAAGGAGAATGTGGTAGCCATTGCCCTTTCTCGAAGGTATGCCCTAATCACTGCCCTGAGTTCCAAATTCATTGGTTTTGAGCATATCAAGGATTTATATGTGACTGACCCCACTTTAAAGATATCTTTGAGTCATGCCAACATGTAGGGTTTGAGGATTATTATAGGCAGAATGGATACTTGTTCAAGGGAGCTAGGCTATGCTACCCGAGCCATTCAAGCAGAACCCTAGTCATAAGAGAAGCTCATGGAGGAGGTCTCATGGGTCACTTTGGAGTTGCCAAGACCGTAGCTTGCCTTGAAGAACACTTCTACTGGCCTAGGATGAGGAAAGAAGTAGAGAAGATCATCAACCAATGTGCCAAATGCCAACGAGCTAAGTCACACCTTCAACCCTTTGGTTTATACACCCCTTTGCCTATCCCCGAACACCCTTGGGTAGACATATCTATGGATTTTGTTCTAGGATTACCTAAGTCTAGGAAGGGCAAAGATTCAATTTTTGTGGTTGTAGATAGGTTTTCAAAAATGGCTCATTTCATTGCATGCCATAAAGTTGATGATGCATCCCACATAGCTGACTTATTCTTTGGAGAAATAGTTAGACTCCATGGCATTCCTAAGACCATTGTTTCTAACCGAGACTCAAAATTCCTAAGCTACTTTTGGAAAACCTTGTGGGCTAAACTAGGTACCAAGCTTATGTTTTCCACAACCTGCCACCCTCAAACAGATGGCCAAACAGAGGTTGTCAACCGGTCTCTATCCCAAATGCTTAGAGCCATCATTAAGTCCAACCTTAGGACTTGGGAGGACTGTCTACCCCAGTTGAGTTTGCCTACAACCGATCTGTCCACTCAGCCACTCAATACTCTCCTTTTGAATTGGTTTATGGTTTTAACCCCCTAACCCCATTGGATTTATCACCATTGCCTATACACGAGTTTTTGGATGCAGATGGACACACCAAGGCTGAGTATGTTCGAAAGCTTCATGAGAAAGCCAAAGCCAACATTGAAAAGAGGACAACTCAATACCTAAGGAATGCAAACCGTGGAAGAAAGGAGAAAATCTTCCAACCCGGCGACCAAGTGTGGATCCACTTCAGAAAGGATAGATTCCCTGAGCAAAGGAGATCTAAGTTGCTGCCAAGAGGAGACGGACCTTACACTGTCATCGAGAGAATAAACAATAATGCTTATGTTTTAGATTTGCCTAACACCTATGGTGTAAGTGCTACTTTCAATGTTGTTGACTTAACTCCTTTCTATGATGATGATTTTGTAGAAACAGATTCGAGGACGAATCCTCCTCAAGAAGAGGGGAATGATGAGCCCCTGGTGCCCTGGCCCCGGCCAGATCTGCCCTTGACCCGGAGCCAAGTTAAAGCCTTCAAGACACGGGTCACCGCTTACATAGGAGATTGGAGTCGAGCCAAGCACGAGGAACTAGACCAGAGGTTCATCAGGGAAGGATGCACGGTGCTGACCCTTGATGGCCGACAGAAGATCAATAATGGAGGCAAAAGCCCGAAGGACCCTGCCCCGGCCCGGAGGATACGGCCAACCAGCCCCTGCCTCGGCTAACCCTACTCCACACTCAGAATCTGGCGGACAAACTGATGCCAGTAGATTCAGGAGGTCAAAAGACTTGGGAGGAACCTCACTTATCCGAGGAAATGTCCAGCAGAAGGCCAGAACAGCCCGACATCACCAAAACCCTAGCACCGGATCCGGAGCAGTTGATGCCGAGCCGGCCACCAGCACCGAAGGACACCACCCGACCACCCGGTCACCCGGAACCCGCGGTAATTACAGAAATGCCACCGCGTGGGTTCCGGGCCCTTTTCCTAGCCGCGTCCGGAGTCCAGCCCGCGCCCGAGGTTTTCCTAGTCCCACCCGGACAAGGACACCCGGTGTGCCCTAATCCGCCCGGATTAGGGTTTTGCTCGATTTTGCCGGTTTAGGAGTTTTAATTTCGGACAACTTTGTTTATTTTAATATTTTCCTCGGCCTATCTTTTAGGATTATTTTAGTCTTTCCTTGTTAGAATTGGAACCGGCTTTGCCACCCTTGAGCTATAAATAAAGGCTTCGGCCGCCAATGTAAGACAGATTATTGATTATTGAAATTTCAGAACATTGTTCTTTTCCCTTCAAGTCTTTGCTCGTTGTTGCTTAGCTTAAGGTTTGGTTTATCATCAAAGGCTATCATCCTTTGTTTGTGGCACCAATTCGACCGAATACCTTGGGGTTCCTAAGTCTATACTTAGTGGATTTCAAGTGTTCTCCGCGGTTTCATTAGTTAGGTTCTCGTGGGGCTGATAATATAGTTTTGGGTGTTGAGTCGATCCGTTCCTGGAGAAGGCGGTTCGCATCAAAACCTCAACGAGGATGTTGAGTCCCTAAAGGGGGGTGTATGTGACATCCTAGGCAAATCCCACCTCGACAAAGCACGTGGAGATCCATGGACTACGTGAAATAATTCAACCTTAACTGACATGACGCGTTTTGGGGTGTAGTGGTGGGAGTTTAATCTCGAGAGGAGGAGGTCATGAGTCCCAACCACACCTGAACCCAAAAAAAACTCGTGAGGGATGGGCCCAAAGAGGACAATATCTTGTTAGGAAAGGTTGGGATGTTACAGACCGCTTTTGTGTTTCGTCAGGGGAAGTAATTAGTAGAGAAAAGGTGATGCTCTTTCGCTCCAAGAACATGGATAGGCACATTTGTAGATTGTTCTCTATGCGACTTGGTATGCCCACCACCCAAGATTTGGGTCGTTACCTTGATGTCCCTATTCTCCATGAGAAGACTTCAAGTAGGACCTACCAAGGAATCTTTGATAAACTGGACGCGAAGCTTACATGCTGGAAGGCAAAATCTCTTTCACTTTAGCTCAGTCAATTTTGGCGACCACATCCTAACCTATGTGATGAAAACAACAGTTCTCCCGGTTAGTACATATAACACCATTGACAAACACATCTGCGATTTCGTTTGGGGCTCATCACAGGAAGGAAGGTTCTTATCGCATGGGAGAAAAACGGCATGGTGAAAGACTAAGGCGAACTTCGCTTGTAACATCCCCGCCCAACCAAACGGTTTGGAACTAGAGCACGGGTGATTGAGGCATTAGAAATAGTGTTCTTTAGGTACAATCGAAGTCCGGGACGTTCGAATCTGGGTTGATGGTACACAACTGTGTACTTGTAGTTTAAAACACTTTGGAGGTGCAGTTGATGGTACACAACTGTGTACTTGTAGTACACGCCGTGTACTATGATACACAGCCGTGTATCATGATACATGACCGTGTATCATCCCCTGGGTGTTTAAAATTTGGATTTTTATTGAATTCTGCAACTTTTTTCCTTTCTCTTTCCTCCCAAAAACCATTTTGACGAACCAAAAACCCTTAAACTTAAAACCTTGATTTCGGGAGCTACAGAGGTCCGATTGGCTATCTGTTTTCTCCTGTGCGTTCCTGGCGATGAGAGGAAGACATATCATATCTTGATTCTGGGACTTTCGTTTTTAGGCACTTTCATTGGCAGAAGGAAGAAGCTACATTTTTGGAGTTGTGAAGCTTGGCTGTTCGGGTTTCTAAAAGTTGTTTAGAGCCTCGTCTTCTTGTCAGGTGAGGGTTTAGCGTATGATAGGTAGTTCTGGTTGATGTGAGGAGTTATAATCTGACCTAGATAAAATTAGGGATGGCATGAAATTGAGAGAGAGTAAGGCCACCTTTTTTCTGCAAGGATTTCACTACAGGAATCATCCAAATACGGCGGAATCCACGAATTCCATGTAATCCTCTTAACTTTCAGTGACCCAATTCCTATGGAATTTAAATCCATTTCGGGCCTAATTACGGCCATATAATTCCTACATAAATATAAGAGAATCGTCTGATTCCATTGGAATTATGTGTTGATGTCCAAACTACCTTTCTTCTCTCTTCTCTCTTTGTTCTATCTCTCTATTAAAAACCCAATCTCCCCCTATTCTCTTCTCCTTCATCACGCCATACTCTGCTCCGCCGCCAACGTCTTTACCACCGTCCATCAACCAGTCCCTCCTCAACAACCAAACCCTCCTCAGTTGCAGTAAATCAAATTAGGGTTTGTTCTTCACTTCAATCAGATAAGGGTTTGTTCTTCATCTCTATCCTTGTCACGAGTTCTTCTCCACCATCACTTGCGATTTGGTAAGAAAACTTGCTACTGCTAGTTCTGATTGTTCGGGTTCATATATTTTTTGCTTTCTCAGTTGCAGCGTTTTAGGGTGCATCTCGGAGCATAGCTCCTTTCCCACCCTTAATTCATCCACCACCAGCCACCTTTAATCCTTCCCTACTTTCATCTATGGCCACATCTTCTACTCCCCATCTGCCAATTTTTTTTCACCCACAATCGAACCTGCTATCATCCTCATTCTCACAGACAGAGGCTAGCCTCTGTCACCTATAGTCCCAATTTGAAGTAGTCCCCATCTGCTTCCATATCCACACAATAGACAGCAAATCACTAAGCATCCTACTCAGTTTCTATCCCCAATTATTGTTCATACCAACTATTAGTGCAGATTTGTGTGTGCTGGTTTTATGTTTGATTGGATATTGTGGTGGTAATGCTTTGATTTTGGTGTCATTTGGTTGTTAAATGTCTGCTCAATTAGTGCAGATTTGTGTTTGATAAAGTGAATATTTTTTTATTTGGGTGACGTTGCCGATGTCCTACTCATCGAAAGCCTCAATCCAAAGAAAAAGAAGATTTTCACAAGGTCGTCGTTTGTTGTGTTGTGCTACCAGTTGATTGGAATCCATAGAAGCACTACTTTTCCCTCGATAATAATGAATGACGGTTGTCTGCAAGGTAGAAGTCGAGAAGAAGGAGGCTGAGAGGAAGAAGGGGATAAGAAAGAAAGCTTAATTCAAAGTTTATGTACAGTAGCATGATAACTTTCTCTCATTCTGTCATTCTTCAGCTTAAGATTGTATCAATAGTTCCATTAATCAAGAAAACAAAGCTTAATTCTCCAGGAACAAGAAGTTTCAGAGCAGTAGCAAGAGAACTTTTTCCTCATTCTTCAACTGAAGATTGTCTCAGTAGTAAATAGTTCAATCAAAGCTTAATTTTACACGTTTCAAAGTTTCATTCTCTTAGGAAGATAAATATGCCTCATCCTACATCCTATGATTGTCTCCATAGTTCAAACAAACACAACAAACAAACAAAATTCAGTCCAGTAGCAGGAAGAGAACTTCTGCCTCGTTCATTGGCACAAGGTTTGAATTGACAAGGATATTCTTGTCAATTCAAACTGAGTAATTTTCCAATTGCACTTGGTTCTGTTTCGCAGGAAAACATGAAATTATTGTTGGGAATCCTATTTGAATTCAATTCCACCGAAATGCTTAATTGTGGCGGAATTTGTCCATCTTGCAGGAAAACGTGGCCTAAAAGATGATAAATGTTATGTGATTGACTGTTGGTTGATTGTTGATGATTGTCGATTAGGGAATTGATTGCTGAATTGATTATTGATTGATGTTCATTTAATGTAATGCTTTTCCTGATGGGTTGGGATAAATGATTAATATGCATGATTACCGGATCAGAATTGCAAGTGAGTGCTAGGAACGACGGGTTTGGGTGATCTTGTGAATTTATATATATTTTCTGCTATTGTCAGTTGTGGTCGTAGGAGGGTGGTCTTGCCAATGTGGGGTCACCCTATTAATGATAAACAGGTGAATGACCCTGATAATGTGGGGTCGTCCTATGAAGGACGAACAGGAGGGTAACCCTAAAACTCATGGCATGGCTATCCTTGTACTTGTAGGTGGTGGTGGCCGGTGAGCTAGCTGTTTACCCTTGAATTGGTTGTTGTGTGAATTGTGATTGTAATTGATTAAAGTGCCAACGTGGAATTAATTGATTTGAGCAAATTGATATTATGTGTAATGGTGGTCGATAATGTGATTTGTGGTATAGATTAATGTGATGGAATTGGGTAGTGGAATTGGGACATGGAATTGCATTATTGATGTGTGTAATTGATTTGGTTGTGGTCTGTAAATTATGAGTTGGAATTGATTGAAATGTAAACATGGAATGGGATTGTTTATGATAGAATTAATGAGGGAATTGATGATGGACTAGATGATTGGTTTGTGTTGGATTTGATGAGGAAATTGATGGATGATTTCGATAGATGAATTTATGGATGGATTAATTGATGTGATTGAATGAAATGATAGAACTGGAAGGAGCCTGTACTGCCCCCAAATTGTCACCTCTCCTGGAAGAGAGGGGTGCGGTCACGCCTCCTAGAAGAGTGGCGTGATGTGATGTGAAGTGATTGATTGTGAGTTTGTCATGATTCCTTATACTGCGGTTTAGGATGCGTCTTTGGGAATGCCCTACTACGATTCGGGGTGCGTCATGGACCCTCCTAGAAGATTGGGTGCGTCTGTGAGCCGGCAGGGGTGGTACGAGGTAACTCCTTATGGCACCTAATGAACTCACCTAGCAAAGTTAATGAAAGGTTGTGTGATTTGTGTGTGATGTGTGTTTTGGACGTGATTGTGAGATGCCTTGTGATGTGTTGTGGACTATGTTGGATTGATTGGGGAACTGAATTGTGTTGTTGTGCTGAGATGTGGGATTGATGTTGAATAGTTTATGATTATGATGATGTTATGAATTGTGAATTGTTAGTATGAAGAACTGCACTTGGGTGATAACCTAGACTACTTAAGGATGCCTAATAACTCACTTAGTAATTGAAGTAAGAAGTGTACTGTATGTGAATGTGCGTGCGTGTGTGTGTGCATATTGATGGTGATTGCGAGATGAATTGTGAGGTGGTGTTGAACTGTATGCATGGTGTTTCTGATGTTGAACTGCATGTATGATGTTTCTGAGGTTGAACTATATATACGCCGTTTCCATGTTATATATTGTTGTGGATTGGGAATGTTGAACTTAGAACTACACCTATGTGATCGCCTAGACTGTTTTAGGGAATTAAAACTTGGTATGGTTGTGTCTAGTTCCATTGTTGGTGTGTGTGCGAAGTTCAAAATCGCTCTTTCAGGATTAGGTTCGACGCATAGTTAAACCTTGTGGGTTCACTCAATTTCAATAGGAAATTGACCCCCCTCTTCCCCTTTCAGGTTTGCGTGTTTAGAGTGAGTAGAGTTGAGGTTCAGGGTCGTGGTCAAGTTCTTGTTATCGGCTTGGATTTCAGATTCTTGTTATCGGCTGGATTTTGGATTTTGAATCATGGAGGCGCTTCCAACTTACTCTTGATTTATGTTTCCAATTCGATTTTCAATGTCGTTTCTCCTTTTATTTCAAATGTTGTATCTTCGAGTGATGTTCATGTCGGTTCGACCATGCGTTTACCCGGGTCGATTCGGGATGATGTTACATGGCTTACGATTGGCTAGGCATTTAAACTCGGCTTACATGGACAAACTGGTGTTCCTTTTTCTCTAGCAACATGCTCTAATGGGTTGGTTCCATGAATGGTCGCTGAACTTTGGCCGAATAACCCAGTGATCATTAAACTTTGGGAATTGGATAGATTTGATGGATGGTTTTGATCGATGGATTTAAGTTATGAATGTCTGATTGTGAATAATAAATGATAGAACCGGTAGAGTCCATACTGCCCACCTTGAGATGTGTTGAGTTGTGTCTGGTTCATGTTGAGTGAATCACTCTAGTTAGCTACCAGGGATATGTGTTGAGTCGGTCTACGTTGAGTGGATCACCCTGGTCAAGTACCAGGGATTATTGGTGGAATCACTCTAGTTAGCTACCAGGGATATTGGGTTGTATTACCAGGGATTGTTGGACGGTAGTGGTGGTGTGGACCAACTCCTAGACGCATATTGAACTCACCTAGATAATTGAATGAGAATTGAGAATGTGTGTATGTGTGTGAGTATGGAAGGTGAATGCGTGGCGAGATGTGATGAAATGTCGAACTGTATGTATGTGGTGTTGAACATTATATGTTTATGCGATGTAATGTTGAACGGTATGCATGATGATCTCTGTTGTATTGATGATTTTGTGAATGGTGAATGTTGAACTAAGAACTGCACCTATGTGATCACCTAGACTATTTTAGGGAATTAAAATGTGGTATGGCTGTGTCTGGTTCCATTGTTGATGTGTGTGAAGCGTTGGAACCGCTCTGTCAGGTTAGGTTTGGCGCATAGTTAAACCTAGTGGGTTTCCTCAATTTCAATAGGAAATTGATCCCCCCTCAGTTTCTGTTTTCAGGTGTGCGTGGTTAGGGTGTGTGGAGTTAAAGTTCATGTGCTTCATTTGTGTGTCGAGTGCGGAAGTGTTGTTGGTGTGGAGAAGATCTTCAGAGGCTTGGACTAGGAGTTGACCATCTTTTGGATTTATGTTGACTATTGTGGATTGGGTTGTTTCGTATCGGTTGATTTGAACTTCAGGATTGTAAAGGAATTTTGGTTTGAATTGTATCTTTGTAATAAGTTTTGGATTTTGAATAACGGAGGTGCTTCTGGCTTACGCTTTATTTAAGTTTTAATCCGATTTCAAAGTTGTTTCTCCTTTCATGTTATTGTTGTATCTTCGAGTGATGTTCAAACCAGTTCGACCACAGATTCAACCCGGGTCGGTTCAGGATGGATGTTACAAAAGGTATCTAGTGGTAGCCGGAGAACATGTCTAAGAAAGACAAGGTATCATGATTTCCCAAGGAGTCCACTAACTGTTCAATGTTAGGTAGAGGATATGGGTCCTTGGGACAGGCGTCGTTCAGATTGGTGAAGTCTATGCACATCCTCTAACTGCCATCCACCTTTCCTACCATTACCACGTTGGACAGCCATACCGGGTATTTCACTTCTATTATAAACCCGTCTTCCAGGAGCTTTGTAATTTTTTCTTGAACGGTTTGCATCCATGTCCAGAGACCCGGACCACCGTGAGCTTTGAATACTGGCACTGAAGTTGAACCTATGTAACCAGGCGAGATTCATACTTGGAGCCGTTGGCTGTAAATAGCCAGAAACCCAGAGTGTCTGGTCAGGGGCGCCACTACAGAAGATGAGAGCTTCTATCGATAAGGCAACCTTTAAGCAATGCAACAACGAGCAAAGACTTGAAAGAAATTTAGAACAAAGTTCTGGTTTCTGATTTAAATCAAAGGAAAGTTGGTTAGAAAAGAGAGGCCGAAGCCTCTTATTTATACTAGAGGAAATCGTGAACAGGCTCGATGATTCGTACTAGGATAATAATTTCTAAATAATAAAGAACTAAAGTAAATCCTATTTAGAACTCTAAAAGGGACTTATTTAATCCTAAACAATTGCTACTAAAAGAGAAGTCCGAGTCCAAAACTAAAAAGGGAAGAAAACTCAAAAAAAAAACGTGGGAAAACCCTAATCCGGCAAAACCGGCGGGTCTGGTCGGATGGGTGATACACGTGCGATTTGGATTAGGAAAGCCGGCGCCGCCTTTGTACTGGTCAGTTAATTTGTCGGCGGCTCCGGGGCTGATGCTGGGATGACTTGGACTCCTGATGCCGGGGCCGGTTCTCGGTCTCATGCTGAGTCGGCTGAGACTTCGGGTCTAGGGTTGATTTGGCCTTCACTATGCTCCCCTTCCAGGATCTTCATTTCCTGGACCTCCTTTGCTCCAATTGGAGTGGCACATGAGGGAGGACTCTTTTTGTATGACCCTAGAGTCCTCCCTCTCGTAGGTGACCTAGGTGGTGTAGGAGTAGGCGTTCTCAGCTTGGCGGGTTACCTGGATTACTTCATTCCCCTCTTCTTGTAAGGGATTCATCCTCAAATCCACTTTTCTTCCTCCTTGAATGCTCAACAAATGCCTCCACAGTCCTGTCACCTGTGTGGTGATGTCGGGAATGTCGCCGAGGGTGTCTTTAGGGCTGGGGTACTCACTGGACTCCGTGTCTGACCAGGGCTCCGGTTCTTCTGAGCTCATCCCGTCGGTGTCTGATGACACTCGATTTGACGTGATTATCAGCCTCATTTAAGCGACATTTCCTTGCTTAAGACATGGTTTTTAGGGTAGAATAACGAATATTCAATCGATTGCCCTATCTCGTGCCATTTGTGTTACCTTGGCCCGTTTCGGGTCTATTTGATGGTTTTCTAGTGTTTTTGTGTTAGCACAGGTTTTTGCCGTCAAATAAAGTAGCCATGGACGTGTCTAAGGCGTAGGAACCTCGAGGAATCAAACCGGAATCGATCAAAGGAACCAATTAAGTTCAAACCAAATTACAGCCTGGTTTATTCATATATTTTTGGCGAAACTACCCTTTGGTTTTCGCCGAAAATGGAAGAAGAAATCACTGGCCGATTGAGAGGAAGTCTTCGGCAAAAATACCCTTGAGAGTTCGCCGAGAACAAAAGGAAGAATCCACTGTCCCGAGTATGAAGAAGTTTTCGCCAAAACTCCTTTAATATTTTGGCGAAAATCCCAGTTGAAATCAGAAAAATCTCGGGTTGATATAAATAGAGAACTCGGCGGCTATTAGGGATAGGACTTTTACAATTGAACATGCACACACAAACGACGATAGAGAGAGACAAGGCGAGTAGATAGAGTTCGAGGAGCAGGAACGGATCGTGACGCCATCCATCCATCTCGGAGAGCCAGTGCTAGGAGTTGAAAATCCAGCAGATTTGAGCTGCCAGGAAGCATCGAAGTTAGGTTTTGCAGTTCTTCTCTGTCTTCCTATCTGAGATGTATTTCTTGTCTATCTTCGATTCTTCTGTATTGAATATGAGTAGATAAACTCGTGTAGCTTAGATTAGATGAACCCTAAGTGACCCAGGGCTTAAAGCGGTCACGGATCGGCGGTGATTAGATTCGAAATTCATTCAGTTTCATCTTTCATGTTTGGTTTGTTCTTCATTTTTCTGTGTTTCTTGTCTGGTTTGGCCATCTAGATTAGATACTTGTTAAGCTAAGGATAGAAGCGAACGCTCGCCTTACTTTAAAACACCAAATCAAACAATCAACCTTATAATTGGAGCGTGCCTTTCGTAGGAACCGATTAGGGTTGATCCATTGCTAGAGTAACTCATTAATCACTAGAATTTGCACCAGTTAAGTTAAGTCGTTGCGAGAGGTGACCGTACCCGGGCGGCTAATTAATCGTGGTAGCTAGATCGGATAGAGCGAACGTTCGCCAGTCTTAAACCTAAGGGTCAGGAGTTATGATGGTGTCTATGAAATGAATGAACTAGAATCAAAAATCGCTAGTCTGTGACTACTGTTACCTTGGTGATCTAAGGGGAATTCGAAGTCTAAGCTTGTCTGTCATCTTTCTAGTCAATTAATCAATCTTCAATCTTTCTTCGTTTTAATTTTCAATTCTTCTTATTCTTGCGTCGTAGTATAGAAGTCGTGGAACTCACACCACGCACAACTTGTGTTTGACCTTGAATTAAAACTGCCAACACCTTTGAGTAAGGAAGTAGAGGAAACCCCTGGAATACGATCTGCTATAGCTTTTTCTCAGCATTAGTAGTTATTTGTTTGAACCCGAACAACGAACTTTAGGTTTATCAAATTGGCGCCGTTGCCGGGGACTCTTCTACTTCGTTGAAAGAAGAGTTGGCATTTTTATTCTTCTAACTTTCCATCTTTCATTTTCCATCACACTTCGATTTTACACCGGTTGTGTTTGTTTTTGTCTCGTGCAGATCATAGCAGGTACAGAAGCAGATCACTTCCGTTCCATCTTCCTTCACCACAATGGTTACTCTTAAAAGTGTTGCGGACTATAGTAAGCCGCGTGCATCTAATCTTCGATCACCCATCACCGTGCCCTCTAATGACAATGATCCTGACTATGAGATTCAGATTCCTCTCCTGGAGCTAATTTCTAGGGACATACAATTCGAGGGAAGACCAGAAGATAACTCTTACACACACATAACCACCTTTCTGGCTGTCTGCGACACCTCCAAGTCTGGGAATCTCAATAAGAATGTGCTATATCTCCGAGCTTTCCCATTTTCTCTCAGGGGTGCAGCTAAACAATGGCTTAGCAGCAAACCGCCAGGTCATTACACTGAATGGGAGGCATTAGCTCAAGATTTTGTTGAGGAATACTTTCCTCCTGCAAGAACAACTGCTTATAAAGACTGCATCTCCAGGTTCACTCAGAGAGAGGATGCAAGCCTGTATGACACTTGGAACGAATTTCAGTCTCTTCTCTTCGACTGCCCTCACCATGGGTATGAACAGAGACAGCTGGCTGAATTCTTTACTCGAGGTATGCGCAAAGAATCTGCAAACTAGGTCAACACCCTAGCTGGCGGAGATTGCACCGCTCTCACTCCTCAGGATGCTCTTCTGCATTTTGCTGACTGTGCTTCGAAATCTAGAAACTGGGAGAGGCACATAGAAGGAACCAAGAGTCAGAGCCAGAGTCAGATAAATGTTGCAGAGCAGATCAAGGCAGAAGTTCAGAAGCATCTGCAAGCAGCTGGTATCCCTCTCGACTCTCCGTCAGCTACCGTCTTTTCGGTTGACTGTGGATGGTGTGGATCATGTGCTCATAACGGCGGAAGTTGCCTCAATTTCGGTGCAGCAGAAGTCTGGTCTACTAAGGAGGTAAACTTCATTGATCAAGGTTTTGCCAACAATCAGAAAGGCTACGCCGGTTACCGAAATTACGTGCCACGGAAGCAGAGCAACCGGTTGGTAGATCCTTATTATAGACATCCGGGATTCATTGGAGGACAACACCAGTTTCAGGCGAACTCGTACTACAATAGAGACATGGACTATGAGAGGAAGTTTGATCAGATCATGAGCCGACTTGACGACCATGACATACAGTTAAAAGCTCAAGCCGCACTTAATCAAGGAACAAGGGCTCAAACCCAGAGGATAGAAGATGCAGTACTCAATATGGCGAAACTTTTTACTAGCAATCCTCTCCTTAATCCAGAAGCATTTCAAGCAGATTCCGATACAAGGAGCGAACACGCTAAAGCTATTACCACTAGGAGCGGCAAACAAACAACTGATCCAAAAGCTCCGGAACCTGACATGATACCAGATACTAGTGCTGCCATGGATATGCCAGAAATAGAAGATATCACAGAAGAGGAAGAAGAAGCACCTGCTCCTACTCTGCCGCCCAAGACAGCCCCTGAACCTGTCTTGGCGCCATATGTACCTAGGATTCCTTTTACAAAAGCTGCAAGGAGCAAAGCCAAGGATCACGACACTCAGTATAAGAAATGGTACAATGTTCTTAAGACTACAGAAATCAAGATACCCGTGACAGACGCTGTAGAGATTATACCACCACTTGGCAAGTTCTTTAAAGACCTCGTGAAGAAAGTGAAGAGTGGCGAGGTGTACTCTATCACGCTCACTAATGAATGCGCGTCTATTCTAGGT
Source organism: Linum lewisii (assembly GCA_034768395.1). Taxonomy (NCBI): domain Eukaryota; kingdom Viridiplantae; phylum Streptophyta; class Magnoliopsida; order Malpighiales; family Linaceae; genus Linum; species Linum lewisii. Next base: position 50,625,360 of record CM068301.1, on the reverse strand, counting down.
GCGCCATCTCCCATTCGACAGCCGCCACCACCCCCAGCTAAGTGTCCTGATCCCGGTTCTTTTACATTACCGTGCATTATTAATGGCATTCAAATTGATCGCAACCTGGTTGATTCTGGTGCTTCTATTAATGTTATGCCTGTCTATCTTTATGAAAAGCTGAATCTAGGGCAATTAAAACTGATTACTCTGCATCTCGTTTTAGCCGATAGGTCTGTCAAACGGCCTAGAGGTATAATAGAAGATGTAACTGTTTGCTGTGGTCTGTTTACTATACTGGCAGATTTTGTTGTTTTAGATACTCGTGAGTTAGATGGAACACTTATCCTAGGTCGTCCTTTCTTAGCAACTGCTGGTGTGAATATAAATTGCAAACAAGGCTTATTAACTTTAAGTGTAGGTCAAGAGAGTGTTGCATTCTGCATTAAAGATAGCATGAGATATTCTATTGCTCAAGATGATAAATGCTATGCTGTTGATCCCTTAGAGTCGGCCTCGGCCGACTCCTTTACTAATGCTTTATCTAGTGATCCGCTAGAGTTGTGTTTGATTTCAGGGATTGATAATGCGTTAGACGACCCAGAGCAGTGCTTATGGCAAGATGAGCTAGATGAACAAAAGGCGACATTCACACCCATCACTGCGCCTACACATATCGAGCCAGCATTGAGTCGGATTACTACTTCATATGAGAATCTGCCAGAACTCACTCTGAAGGAGCTGCCTGACCACTTAGAGTACGCATTTCTGGGAAAGGACTGCCAGTTACCTGTCATCATCAATGCGAATCTATCTCCCGAGCAGAAAGAGCAACTGATCAGACTACTCAAGAAGCATGTCCGAGCTATTGCCTGGCAGTTGGCGGACATCAGAGGCATCTCTGAAACCTTCTGCAAACATCGAATAGTTGTTGATGAAGAATTCAAAACAGTTAGACAACCCCAACGCCAACATAACCCTCTGATGCAGGAAGTTGTAAAGAAAGAAGTGCTCAAGCTTCTAGATGCCGGTATCATCTATCCTATTGCCGACAGTCCTTGGGTCAGCCCGACTCAAGTCATTCCAAAGAAAGGAGGAATCACAGTCATCCCTAATCCAAAGGGTGAACTCATTCCCACCCGAACAGTTACAGGATGGAGAGTCTGCATCGATTATCGACGACTAAATGATGCCACCAAGAAGGATCACTTTCCACTGCCGTTCATCGATCAGATGCTTGAACGATTGGCTGGTCATGAATACTAGGGCTTCTTAGACGGGATGTCCGGTTACTTTCAGATCCCCATCGAGCTTGCTGATCAAGAGAAGATGACCTTCACATGCCCGTTCGGTACATTTGCTTTTCGTCGTATTCCTTTTGGTCTATGTAATGCTCCCGCTACTTTTCAGAGATGCATGCTTGCAATATTTGGAGATCTGGTCGAGAATGTGGTAGAGGTGTTCATGGATGACTTCTCCGTCTATGGAGATTCATTTTCAAAGTGTTTGGCTAATCTGGATAAGGTGTTAGCTCGTTGTGAGGAGACCAATCTAGCTCTTATTTGGGGAGAAGTGTCACTTCACGGTTACAGAAGGTATTGTTCTTGGCCATAGAATATCTAAGACAGGTATAGAAGTCGATCGTGCTAAGCTTGAGACCATTGCCAGCTTACCACCGCCGACCTCAGTTAAGACAGTGCGAAGTTTCCTTGGCCATGCTGGTTTTTATCGAAGATTCATTAGAGATTTCTCCAAAATCACTCTTCCGATGACGAAGCTGCTTGAGAAAGATGTTCCCTTCTTCTTTAATAAAGCTTGTCTTGAAGCTTTCGAGACCTTGAAGACTCAACTGACCACCGCACCGATTCTTACAGCACCAGATTGGAATCTCACTACAAGAAAATTCGTCTTTTTATCGCGGATAGCATCCGCGACTAAGTTTGTCGCGGATAAAATATAATATCCGCGAAAAAGCTATCCGCGACTAACCCGTCGCGTTTGTTTAATAATTATCCGCGACTAATTTATCCGCGACAAACTCGTCCCGGTTATTTAACCATTATCCGCGACAAACCCTGACAAAACTAAGCTTGTACCGTATAAATCAAACCAAACCTGAACTGAAAACGAACCAAACCTGAATCGAACCTATATTTGTCGCGGATGTCGTAATTTATCCGCGACAAACCCTAAAACGAATCTCCTTTTCTCGCGCTCTCAGTTCCACAATCACGACTACCGTGCCGCTCCTTCTGCTTCTCTGCCTACATGGACCGACCGGGCGCCGGAGATGATTCTCTCAACTCTTTCTCCTCCCCTTGAGAACCAGTTCAAGGGTTTCCGCACTCAGCTGGAAGAATCTGGCTCCTTGCGCTATAGGATCAAGACTGTGGTGATGGATATTGAGTCCACTACTCGGAGCATGTAAGCTAGTCTCCTCCCCGTTCATCAGTCTTGCCCTGTTCAAGGTATTCAAATTGGGGAAATTTTAGCTTCCTGTAGATCTTGAAACCCTAATTATTCTGCTGGCTTGTTCATTTGTAGAAATTTTGGAAGAGACAAAGGTTCAAATTGGTAAGCTGAGGGAGCTGTACAAGCAACTCGCTGAAATTGTTTGGGAAGTTCCTGGACAGTACTACAGCCTACAGGTGAGTGTCTATGTATGTAATAAATCATATCACTATTTCAAGTTATGTTTAGAACTCGCCAATGTGGTTTGATTTTTGGTGTGTGAATTGGTTCATCTTAGGTATAATGGTGAATGGAGGAGTGAAACCCAAAGTGTGGTTTGAGTTTTTAATATGCAGGCATAATGTTTGTCGCGGATATGCAAGGGTCGTCGCGGATATTTTATCCTTCCGAACCATAAATCAAAATGAAATTTTCGGCCGAACCACTGGCCGAGTCGAGAAAGGTTGTTGCGGTATTATCCGCGTCAAACTATCCGCGAGGAAACTATTTTGTCACGGATATCCCTTTCCGTGACAAGCTCTGGTTGTATGGGCAGGTTTAGTCGCGGAAGCTGCATCCGTGACTGATATCAGTTGTCGCGGTTATATCCACGACAAACCTGAACTTTATCCGCGACAAAAAGATGGATTTTCTTGTAGTGTCTTCCATTCGAGATCATGTGCGATGCTAGTGATTTCGCCGTTGGCGCGGTTCTGGATCAGAGGAAGGAGAAGAGATTTCATCCTATCTACTTTGCGAGCAAGACACTAAATGATGCTCAGAGGAACTACACTACTACGGAGAAAGAGCTTCTAGCTATTGTTTTCTCCTTTGATAAGTTTAGACAGTATCTAGTTCTTTCACATACCATTGTCTACACAGATCATGCTGCTCTACGCCATTTATTAGCCAAGCAGGATTCAAAGCCGCGTCTCATCCGATGGATCCTTCTCCTCCAAGAGTTCGACATAGAAATTAAAGACAAGAAAGGAGCAGAAAACTTAGCAGCAGATCATCTTTCTCGCCTCGAGGAATCGCAAACAGGTAAGTCTACTACCTCTATTAATGATTCTTTCCCTGACGAGCTGTTGCGTGTTGAAACATATGAACAGGTTAACAGCATAGCTATTGAGCCCTGGGCAATTCCTCACGCTCAAGATCTGAGTAATGCCGCCGATTCAGATGAGCCTTGGTATGCAACTCTGGCTAACTATCTCTCACACGGCATTGTACCTCCTGAACTAGATTTCAATGCACGCAAAAAGCTCTTTAAAGAAGCCAAGTCATACTTCTGGGATGAGCCTTTCTTATACCGCATCAGTCTTGACGGGATGATCCGGAGATGTGTCTCTTACACTGAAGCAGCTGACATCATTCGTAAGTGCCATGAAGGGCAGTTCGGAGGACACTTTGGAGGAAACCGCACGGCGAGAAAGGTACTCGAAACAGGTTTTTATTGGCCTTCAATTTTTAGTGACTGTGACGTCTTTGCTAGACGTTGTGATGCATGCCAGCGATCAGGTAACATCTCCAACCGTAATGAGATGCCCCAAATTGTTTCTTTAACCGTTGAAATTTTTGATGTTTGGGGGATTGATTTTATGGGTCCGTTCACACCCTCCAACGGAAACAAGTACATTCTTGTAGCCGTTGATTACGTTTCTAAATGGGCTGAGGCTGAAGCTTTACCCACTAATGATTCTAGAGTGGTGGGTCGGTTCCTTACCCGTCTTTTCACGCGTTTTGGTTCACCGCGCTTCATCATAAGCGATAGGGGCACCCACTTCCATGGACAATTCGACCGGGTGTGCAAACGCTTTGGCGTCACCCACCGAATGTCCACGGCTTATCATCCTCAAGCGAATGGTCAAGCGGAAGTGACGAACCGTGAGCTCAAGCGGATTCTTGATAGGACAGTTGGCCGGTCTCGCAAAGACTGGTCATCTAAGCTTAATGATGCCTTATGGGCATATCGAACTGCCTACAAGACTCCCATCGGAACCTCACCGTATCAACTGGTCTATGGAAAGGCATGTCATTTACCAGTTGAGCTTGAGCACAAGGCATTCTGGACTAACAAAGAGTTGAATATGAGCTATGCAGTAGCAGGTAATAACCGCCATGACCAGATCGCTGAGCTTGAGGAGCACCGTCTACACGCTTATGAAAGCACAAAGCTATACAAAGAGCGCACGAAGAGAATTCATGACTCTCAGTTGAAGACGATCAAGCAGTTCTATCCCGGAGAAGAAGTACTCTTATATAACTCTCGCTTGAAACTGTTTCCAGGTAAGTTGAAATCTCGATGGTCTGGTCCTTATACCGTGGTCCGACAGACACCCTTAGGCAGCGTCTACATTAAACTGCACTATCAAGAGCCGTTTGTGGTTAACGGGCATAGGCTTAAGAAGTACTAGCAAGGGTTAGCCGTATCCTCCATAGACGTGCACTACCTCGTTTTGGAATCCTGACACGAATTCAGGTATCGTCTGGCTCACGGACGTTAAACAAGAGCGCTTCGTGGGAGGCAACCCACGGCTGGAGTCAGTTATTTTTCGTTTTGAGTCGTTTTGTTTTAAAACCCCTTTCAAAAAAAAAAAAAACCCGACGACGGTTTTTAAATGAATTTTCGGCGAAAACATGTCCAAATTTTCGCCGAAACCATGTGTTCAATTCCACCTGATCCTCCTGTCCATACTTTTTGAACCGAAAACCCTACGCTTCTCGCCGAAAACATTCCTTAATTGAAACTAAAATTTTCGCCGAGAATCCATATACTTTTTCACCGAAAATCCTGGTTCACACTCCCCTGTCTATCATGTATGACATTTCCGCCGAAACCAAGCCATAATTTTCGCCGAAAATCCTGTGCTTCCCCTTCGCCTATTTAAGCGGCCCCACCCCTCTTGTTTTCGGTTCAGCATCCGAAAATTTGAAACACGCTCGGCTCCCCTCCCTGCTTTGCAATCCACTGCCACCAGAACGCTCAATCCGCCAGGCGCCGATTGCCTCGTCACCGCCGCCACCTCATTCCTTAGCAGCCGACCGCCGACCATTCCCCCACCCAGACCTAGTCCCTTGCCCCTGTTTCAAACCCTAGAATCAGAACTTTTCAGCTCTGGTTCCGGCCGACCTAGTTTTCAAGTTTTTCATCATTTTCGTGGAGTTCCAATCGTTTTCTCGAATCATGTCTTCACGGTTAGTTGTTCAGCCTTTGATTGTGCATCTTTTGGCTTTTTGACTTTCGGGTTTTGGCATGGTTGACCATAGTTGACTTTTCGGTTCTCCCTCATTCTTCTTGATTGCTTTGTCGGTATCAATTGGCTAGGTTCTGATATTGTTTTTGTGACCTTTTAGGACTCGTGCCTTGTTGTCTTTGTAATCGTATTAATGAATCATTCCGTTATTCATGCTTGCCTAATGACTTGACAGTTATTCAATGATATATCTTGATTCTATGAGCACTCGGTGACTTAGTGCCCCAACTTGTCAACTTAAGTGTGGGGTAAGAGTCTTGTCATCTAATGCTGGTCATCTCTGAGTTGTGTTTTACAGGGCTCCCAAGCGTTTTAAGACTACCAGTGCAGATAGAGCATAGCGATCCTCAGCTCGCCAGAGCAGGACACCACCTTCTCGACGGCCCGCACCAGCTGCGCAAAAATCGACAGCTGTGGCCATCATTTCCGAGGATGCGCCTACCCCTACGACTCCCATTTCCTCTATTCCTACACCTGCCAATGGGGCCGTGCATCCTTTCATCGCCGCCCTGGAGCCGCACCAGCTCGAGGTCTTTCAGAAGATCAAAGACATCCCTCCGGCTAAGGTGGCAGTTCTGTCTCTTGACAGTCTCAAAGCGCACAATCCGGCTTGTCACTCGACAATTGACACCGCTCTTAATAAAGCCGGATTGCGAGTGCTGACCACTCATGGATCCCCGTACCCGCTTGTCGCCCTCCAGGAGTTCTGGAGTTCATTTCGGCGCCTCACACCCAAAGCCCTTTCGTGAGCAGAAATTCGTTTCCTTTCGCCTCGGTGGTGTTCTTCATGAAAAGTCCCTTCGTGAGTTCAGCCGCTTGCTAGATTCGCACGTCAACTTCGATACCGCATTAGCTGGCTTTGAGGACACATACCCATCACAAGTGCTCCTTACCCGGATGTGTGGAGATGGGCCTGCTGCGAGGATGAGAGCTCACCTATCGTCCACCCCACGGTCGGTGACATCTTTCACCCTATACTTAAATTCTTGCATTATGTTTGGGTGCAATCTCTGTGTTTTTGCAGCAAGACGAGCCGCCACCACGTTTCTCTGGAGGAGCTCGTATTATTCCGTGCTTTAGAGGAGGATGCCTACCTGCACCCCGGCTGGTGGCTTGCACGATTCTTTCACAAGCGCACTACCGCCAAGAAGCTTCCTACTGAGCTTCCAGGAGGCCCTTTCATTTCAATTCTGATCGACAACCTCCAGCTCGGTGACAAATGGGGCCCCGATATTCCTCGTATCCCGATTGAGCATATAGGCGCTGAACTTGCCATAGCACGTCGCATCGACCTTTCAGAGACTATTGAGCAGTGCACATCGCTCCCTCACCGAGTTCCCCAGTCAGTTGAGCGCCCACCGTCGTGAGCGTGAATCACCGCGGAGATGAATGAAAGGCTGGCGCGTATTGAGAAGTGGCAGCTAGACTACTCGGCTGGTTCGTTGCAATGGCAGAAGGACCGAGTAGCACATGAGGAGACTCAGAATGAGCGTTGGTCCACTCTACATAAATTCATGGCCGACCAGTCAGTCAGGCACTAGGACGAGCTCGCTTGGCGACAGCAGATGGAGCAGTGTTTCACCACAACCTCCATTACCACACCACCTCCACCCCCTCCTGCGAAACAGTGATCAGGTTGTTTCGATCATTTTACTTTTTCATTTCTTTCTTCTTTTCGGGTTTTCACCCAATTTTGTTCTGTGTGGATCCGGGACACTTGTCCCGGTGTCCTTTTGATCTTTTGTTGTTTGTGTTTTGTAGGATTTTGAGTAGCTCTGCTCCGCTCCAGACTCTCCGTGTTCATCCACTGCACCGACCATCCCCTTCCAGGTTCTTCGTATCTCTCTACTCTAGTTCGGTCCTATGAGGACACAGAACAGTTTAAGTGTGGGGTAGGGTGTTAGAGAACCATGCATGATCTTGATTTCCTATATCTTTGTATGTGCCTCGTGATTCCTGTCCAGTTCTCTAGCATAGAATTGCTCAATTCTTGACTTTTGATGTTAAATTGACTTCAATTTTGAACAATGACGTCTAGACTGTTCCACTTAGAACCTGTAACCAACGTGTCAGAACTGATATTAAATGAGTCTAGGTCAGAACAGATCATAAATCACTTCTGTAGTTGGAACTGGAATTAATTGAATCAATTAACTTGTTAACAACAAAGCTCGATAACACCGTTCTAAGATGATAAATGCTAGCTTCTTCCATGTTTCCACTCCATATTTGATCACCTGTGATTGTGGCTTGAGATTATATGGAAATCCAATTCAAAATCTTGTGTAAAAAGTTATAACTAGTTAGGATTAAGTGGATAAATTGTTAAATCAAGTAATCAAGTGGTGCAAATCAATGTTAAGTTCTTTTAAGTGCAAAAAAATAAAGCTAGGCAAGCCCGACACCTAAGTGAAGTGTTCCGGTTGAGCACTAGCAAAAGGCACGAATACTGTGAGCTAGGCAGGTCCAACACCTAAGTGAAGTGTTTGGTATCGAGCACTAGTATGCAGTAAATAAATTAAAGAAAGTTTGAATCTTGAAAGAAATTGTTGTTTAAATCGGCCCTAGCTAGAACGTGTAACGTACAGATCTAGAAGCGGATGAAGTCGAGTCGATAGCCACGTCATTTTTCCTGCCTCAGCGTCCACATCATGGCTAGAGCTTAAAGTCGTTTTGATTAGAATTGGTGTTATCGTAGTCAGTTAATCATGATTAATTGTTTTGCTGAGAAACAATCTTTGTTAAAACCACTACTGGAAGTGTGCAGAAATCAGTATGATCGGAAACTTGTCTGGTTGATATTCTTGCATGTGTAGGTCACTCTTTCTACGTGGAGCAGTCTAAACCAAATTGTTAGAATTGAATCTCAGTTTAATCTCGTGTCATTTATGAATTTGAGCGTGTTTCTATTCAGTTTGCTTGAGGACAAGCAAAAGCTTAAGTGTGGGGTATTTGATTACACTCGATTTGACGTGATTATCAGCCTCATTTAAGCGACATTTCCTTGCTTAAGACATGGTTTTTAGGGTAGAATAACGAATATTCAATCGATTGCCCTATCTCGTGCCATTTGTGTTACCTTGGCCCGTTTCGGGTCTATTTGATGGTTTTCTAGTGTTTTTGTGTTAGCACAGGTTTTTGCCGTCACATAAAGTAGCCATGGACGTGTCTAAGGCGTAGGAACCTCGAGGAATCAAACTGGAATCGATCAAAGGAGCCAATTAAGTTCAAACCAAATTACTGCCAGGTTTATTCATATATTTTCGGCGAAACTACCCTTTGGTTTTCGCCGAAAATGGAAGAAGAAATCACTGGCCGATTGAGAGGAAGTCTTCGGCGAAAATACCCTTGAGAGTTCGCCGAGAACAAAAGGAAGAATCCACTGTCCCGAGTATGAAGAAGTTTTCACCGAAATTCCTTTACTATTTTTGACGAAAATCCCAATTGAAATCAGAAAAATCTCGGGTTGATATAAATAGAGAACTCGGCAGCTAATAGGGATAGGACTTTTACAGTTGAGCACACACACACAAACGACGACAGAGAGAGACAGGGCGAGTAGATAGAGTTCGAGGAGCAGGAACGGATCGTGACGCCATCCATCCATTTCGGAGAGCCAGTGCTAGGAGTTGAAAATCCAGCAGATTTGAGCTGCCAGGAAGCATCGAAATTAGGTTTTGCAGTTCTTCTCTGTCTTCCTATCTGAGATGTATTTCTTGTCTGTCTTCGATTCTTCTGTATTGTATATGAGTAGATAAACTCGTGTAGCTTAGATTAGATGAACCTTAAGTGACCCAGGGCTTAAAGCGGTCACGGATCGGCGGTGATTAGATTCGAAATTCATTCAGTTTCATCTTTCATGTTTGGTTTGTTCTTCGTTTTTCTGTGTTTCTTGTCTGGTTTGGCCACCTAGATTAGATTTTTGTTAAGCTAAGGATAGAAGCGAACGCTCGCCTTACTTTAAAACACCAAATCGAACAATCAACCTTATAATTGGAGCGTGCCTTTCGTAGGAACCGATTAGGGTTGATCCATTGCTAGAGTAACTCATTAATCACTAGAATTTGCACCAGTTAAGTTAAGTCGTTGCGAGAGGTGACCGTACCCGGGCGGCTAATTAATCGTGGTAGCTAGATCGGATAGAGCGAATGTTCGCCAGTCTTAAACCTAAGGGTCGGGAGTTATGATGGTGTCTATGAAATGAATGAACTAGAATCGAAAATCGCTGGTCTGTGACTGCTGTTACCTTGGTGATCTAAGGGGAATTCGAAGTCTAAGATTGTCTGTCATCTTTCTAGTCAATTAATCAATCTTCAATCTTTCTTCGTTTTAATTTTCAATTCTTCTTATTCTTGCGTCGTAGTATAGAAGTCGTGGAACTCACACCACGCACAACTTGTGTTTGACCTTGAATTAAAACTGCCAACACCTTTGAGTAAGGAAGTAGAGGAAACCCCTGGAATACGATCTGCTATAGCTTTTTCTCAGCATTAGTAGTTATTTGTTTGAACCCGAACAACGAACTTTAGGTTTATCAGTGTCCATGCTCTCCCCTTCAGACGGGCTGCTCACTATGATGTCTAGACTCGGGAAGACATGTGGGAAAAGGATTCTTCCTTCTTGTCTTGGCCCTCTCATTCCTCAGTCAGTTCCATAAGGTTGTTGCATTGAGCGGGGGCCAGCCTTAAGATGCGGTGAGACATCTCTTCCTTGTGGACCTCCCGGAGTGTCTCTGTGCTCCATGAGGGCCGGGGGTGTCTCGATGTTGATCCAGAATGAGCAGGGGGCTGGCCATTGGGTGATCCGGTGCTAACCAAGGGGTGGCCTGATGTCTGTTCGGGATTGGCTCGATGCTGGCTGGGTGTTGGTCTGGGGCCAATCCGGTACTGGTGAAGTGCTGGTCCGGGGCTGGAAGTTCTTGTCCGGTCAAGGGTTTCAAGTTAGCTCCAGAACCTGGGTGATGAACGTTGTGAAGCGTATCAAATAACTACTAAGCTAGAAGCTAAGTAGATCATATTCCACGGTTCTTCTAATGATAGTCTACTCAAATGTAAAGGCAGATTACTAAGGTTTAACACGTTGTACGTGGTGTGAGTTCCACGACTTCTATTCTAGAAATGCAGGCAAATTAAAAACTAAATTGGAAGACAGATTGAAAGATTGGTTGACTTAACAAAGACGACAGACAAGCTTAGACTTCGAATCCCCCTTAGTTCACCAGAGCATTGGCAATCAACAGATCAGCGGATTTCAATTCTCGTTCAATCAATTCTAAGACACCACCATAACTCCTGACCCTTAGGTTTAAGACTGGCGAACGTTCGCTCTATCCGATCTAGCTACCAAGATTAATTAGCCGGCCGAGTACGGTCGCTTCTTGCGACGACTAAACTAACTGGTGGAGTAACTAATGATTTATGAGTTACTCTTGCAGTGGATTAACCCTCACTGGTTCCTACGAAAGGCACACTCCAATGAATAGGTTAATTGTTGATTTGATGTTTTAAAGTGAGGCGAGCGTTCGCTTCTATCCTCAGCTTAACAAGAATCTAATCTAGGTGATCAAGCCAGACAAGAAACATAAGCAACGAAGAACAAACCAAACATGAAAGAGAAACTGATTGAACTTTGAATCTAATCACCGCCAACCCGTGACCGCTTTAAAGCCCTGGGTCACTTAGGTTTCATCTAGTCTAAGCTCTACGAGTTTAGCTACTCATGTTCATAACAGCAGAATCAAAGACAGAAACAGAGTTCATCATGAAAAGGAAGAACAGATAGAAACTGCAAAACCTAATTAAGATGACTCTAGCTAAGCTTCGCTCTCTGGTAATCTTCACTCTTAGCTCCGAGTTTCCGAGATGAAAAGATGGCATCACGATCTCTTCCTGGCTCTTCGAACTCTAAACTCTGCTCTCTCGAACTTCTTAAGTCTGGAACTCGTGAAAGTTCTATTATGAAAAGTGTATATTTATTTTGAGCCGCCGGTTAAGTATTTATACTTAACCCTATCAGCGCCGGATTAGGTTTGGATTTTTTGGTGAAAACTTCAGGAGTTTTCGCCAAAAACTTCTTCAAAAAATGCTGGCTTCCGTCGACTGATCTTCTGTGAGTTTTATGTTTAGAGTTTTCAGCGAGAACTTTGACTTCTCGCCAAAAACTTTTTCTTGAAAGCTCTGACGATTTCTTCTTGAGTTTTCGGCGAAAACTTCAGGTCTTTTCGCCGAAAACTTCTGTGTAAAACGGGCAGGGTTTGTGTTGACTTGATTGAATCCATGGATTGATTCCGGTGCGATTCCTCGAGGTTCCAATGCCTTAGACACGTCCCTGGTTAAATTATTTGACGACAAAAACATGTGCTATCATGAAAACACTAGAAAACCATCAAATAGACCCGAAACGGGCCAAAGTAACACAAATGGCACGAGATAGAGCAGTTGAGTGAATATTCGCTATTTTGCCCTAAAAACAATGTCTTAAGACAAGAAATGTTGCTTAAATGAGGCTGATAATCACGTCAAATCGAGTGTCATCACTGGCGTCAGGGCCTTCAGGAACATTTTTGCAAACTTCTCCAGGCCCTTGGTTTCGACCTCTTCTCCACTCTCTGAGCTCTCCTCATCTTCCTCCATCTCTTCTCCTCCATCATCGTCGGTCACCACCTCTCATTCCCTTAGCACCATGGTTCTCTGATTAGGGCAGTCTCTAGCCACGTTCCCTCTTCCCTGTCACTTTAAACACACAGTGCCACTTGGCCTGGGGTTGGTATTTTGAATAGTAGAGGCAGTGGTTGGTGATACCCGATTGGTGGTGGTGCTAGGGTTTGGCCTTCCTCCAGTGGCTCGGTTGGTGCTTGGCTTCCATGGGGAATTGCTGGCACTAGGAGTTCCTCTCCAGTTGCTGGTGGCGGGTGGGGTTGGCCTTTTTCTGAAGACACTCTTGATCTCTCTCTCGACTCGAATAGCCAAGGCTACTAAGTCATCATAGTCAACATAGTGGATGATGTTGACCTGGTGCATGATGTCCTTTTGTAGGCCCTGGGTAAACCGCCCTATTCTGGCCTCCTCATCCTCCTTGAGGTCAAGCCTTGTCACGAGCATCTCAATAACCTTATTGTACTCTTTCACGGACAGGCTTCCTTACTTTAGGGTTTGTAGCTTGGTGTGCAAGTCTCTCGTGTAGGCCGCCGGCACAAACCTTTTTCTCATCATCATCTTCAATTCTCTCCACGATCCTATGGGCTCTTCCTCATCCCTTTGAACATGCCTTCTGACTTGACTCCACCACAAAGCAGCATAGTCAGTAAACTCGATGGTAGCCACAATGACTTTCTTTCTTTCGTTGTAGTTGTGGCACTCCAAGAAATCCTCCATGCTCCTTTCCCAGTCCAAGTACTCGTCGGCATTGGCTTTCCATGCAAATTTAGGCACTGTGAGCTTGAGGCTGCTCACATCATCGTTGATCTCCTGGACTAGTCTCCTGGCCCTCCGGTTGAGGTCATCATGAGGCCCAGCTCTCTCGGCCTCTCGGTCAGCCGCTCTTCTCTCCATTCTAGCTAAGGCTTCTTGTAATCCAGCTAGGGTTTGAGTGATTTTGTTGATGTTGGTCTCCATGTTGTGGATTCTTTCATCTTCCATGTTAGCTAGATACAATAGAAGCAAATATATCTATGAGGGCCGTCCCATGATTATTGGAGGCCCTGTTCTGAAACTAAGGTTGTGGCCTTAATTTTTTTTTTTTTTGCCAAACTTTTTATTAAATACATTAACATTTATTATAAAAAACTATGATGCTCATCCTCACTTCCGCGTTCGTGTATCTGTAAAAAATTGAAATGAAAATTAACAAAAGATTTAATAAACTAAAAAATTTAGAATATCTGAACATTATAATCAGAAATTCAGAATACTCAAAACAAGCAGGGACATACTAATTAGACAAATCTGAATAATTAGAATAGGCTTAACAAACATAATAATTAATTAGTTACTAATTAGAACAATAAAATCTGATGTGGGGAGGGATTGAACTCTGCCCAGAACACAGAACAGAGTTAAAGCCATGCCCATATTAGATTTTTAAGAATAGAATTCAGAAATCAGAATGGTCAAATGGAGTTGGGTAGAGTCAAATTTTGAACAATGAATACGAAAATAAGAATGGATCAATGGAATACGGTACCTTACTGAATAATCTCATATGACAGTAAGTAAAGAAGATAGGCGGTTGGTTGTTGTTTTTTTTAGAATCTTGTCTTGAATAATGAATCCACCTCTAAGTTCCAAAATGTAAAGAGCTTAGAAATAAGGAGAAGAGGATGTCAGGAAGATGATAATGTAACTCGGAGATTGAACTTAAGAAGGAGAGTTGAAGAAGATTTGAGAGTTGAAGCCGAGTTGAAGAGTCTATCCGTTGAAGACTCTGTGTATTCCTTGGAGGCTTGGACGATTGAATGAAGAAAGAAGATGAAGGATTGATCATTGAGAGTTGAAGATGGAGGATTGATAATTGGGAGTTTAATTCTTGTAATTCTGAACCCTTCCTCCGCTAATCGTTGACAATTGGTCAGTTACTTGTTAGAGATTGGAATAGTTTCTAGTTTTCAAAACTTCTCTGCAATTTTTCTCCATGGCAGCGCATGGTTTCGAATTTCCAAGAAGATAGGCGGCTGCAATATTTTTTTTATAAAGAAACAGCTGTAATGATCAATGGGTAGAGTTAGAGTTTTTTTTACCGTTTCCCTTTTTATTGGGTTGGTACAGAAATAATACATATAAATTAAATAAAAGGCCGGCACATATTTAGGGGCCCCATAATTTTGGGGGCCCTGTGCTGGAAACAGGCCAGCACTATGCCTAGGACGGGCCTGATATCTATCTACCCTCTTTTTAAGATCAGCATACAATGAAAAGGAAGCTAGGGCAAATGTGGCCTTTCTTTTTGTGTTCTTTTATTTTTCTTCTCTTCTCTTGTATATTTTTATTTTGATGACTTGATTTCGCCACCGTTTTTTCTTGCCTTACAATGCTTCAAACAGAAATTGAAATAGATGGATTTTCTTGAACAGATTTTCTAACAACACAAAGTAAAGATAGGTAGGGTTTTCTCACAATTTTTCTAGGAATGAAAGTAAAGGATATGAATTCAGAGGTTAACCTAAAGACTGGGATAGATGTGGTCCTAGTGTTGAACCTAGGCTCTGATACCAAAACTGATGTGAACCTCTAGAGTCGGTTGTCCTTGACCCGATCACCTCCTGGATGATGAACCTCGGCGTGAGTTGCTCAGAGACCCGAACCATCGTGAGCTTTGAATACCGGCACTGAAGTTGAACCTATGTAACCGGGCGGGATTCGTACTTGGACCCGTTGGCTGTAAATAGCCAGGAACCCAGAGTGTCATGTCGGGGGCGCCACTATAGAAGATGAGAGCTTCTGTCGATAAGCCAACCTTTAAGCAATGCAACAACGAGCAATGACTTGAAAGGAATTTAGAACAAAGTTCTGATTTCTGATTTAATTCAAAGGAAAGTTGGTTACAAAAGAGAGGCCGAAGCCTCTTATTTATACTAGAGGAAATCGTGATTAAGCTCGACGATTCCTACGGATAATAATTTCTAAATAATAAAGAACTAAAGTAAATACTATTTAGAACTCTAAAAGGGACTTATTTAATTCTAAACAATCGCTACTAAAAGAGAAGTTCGAGTCCAAAACTAAAAAGGGAAGAAAACTCAAAAGAAACTTGGGAAAACCCTAATCCGGCAAAACCGGCGGATCTGGTCGGATGGGTGATACACGCGTGGTTCAGATTAGGAAAGCCGACGCCGCCTTTGTACTAGTCAGTTAATTTGGCGGCAGCTCCGGGGCTGATGCTGGGATGACTTGGACTCCTAATGCCGGGGCCGATTCTCGGTCTGATGCTGAGTCTGCTCGGACTCCGGGGCTAGGGTTGATCCGGCCTTCACTACGCTCCCCCTCCAGGATCTTCATTTCCTGGACCTCATTTGCTCCAATTGGAGTGGCACTTGCTGGAGCTTGCTCCTGGGGCCAGATAGTCTCTAAGGCCTGGGGAAAACCTCCAAAGGCCCGAGTCCTTTGATGGCTCGGTGCTAAGTGCCGATCAGTGTCCTCCGGTACCGGGGCTGGCGCCTGCTCTTGGCCTATCTTCGGGCTTTCTTTATTTCTCTTCGCGCCTTTTAGCTTCCGCTTAGCCCAGTCCTCTAGGAAGGTCCTTAGAGGTTCTCCAAGTACTGACACCTGCTTTTTGATAGGCTTAAGCTCCTAAGGGCCTAGTCTAGGTGCAAGGCCCGGCATGGCGCCCGGGGCAGGGTTGGTCTTCTTTTCTTCATTCAGGACCTCGACCTTCTTTCTCTGGAGTTCTTCTAGGAAGGCCTCCAGAGGGTCCCAAAATGGTCCTGTGTCTTCGGGGCCCTTAGGTAAGGCTCCAGGGCTCCCAAGTGAGCCCAATTTCACCGTTAGGCTCGGGGTGGCTCCGGGCACCGGTGCTCTGGTTAGGCTAAGGGCCAGTTGCGGCCGGACGCTCATACGGGCTTGCTTGGCTCGTGGGAGAGGACTGTACTTGAACCTGACCATATGCTTAGGTTTTACAAACCTCTGCATGGCTCGGTTAGGCATGCGTCGAAGCTCCAGACGCTTTTTGTATGGCCCTAGAGTCCTCCCTCTCGTAGGTGACCCAGGTGGGGTGTAGGAGTAGGCGTTCTCAGCCTGGTGGGTTACCTGGATCACTTCAGGATCCCTTTGGTGAGGGCAGAAACCAACAGCCCTTAGTGTACAGCGTAGCAGCGTGCAGTATCAGGCATGTGGTCTTGAGTGTGTGTGTTGTCCTCTTCGCAATGGGTGACTTTGTATTTATAAGGTCCAATCGACGTAGCGCGGGGGTCCACGTGGCAAGCCCTTAGTGGACCTCGCAGGGTCGCCATCAGTAGTGGGACCCATATCCCGATGGGGAGTCAGTGGGGTTGGTGGCAAGTCTGCTGGACTTGATTTGTGTGACCTCCTGTCTTGTCCTTCAACTCATGGTGAGGGCAGTCAAACTAAGGAGGACGGTCCGGTGTATGAGGTCCAAAGGGCTGTTCTGTCTTGGGGCCCATCAGAAGCTTTTTTTCAATGGCAGTAGATAAACATGTGAAGACGCTGAGATAATCAGGGATCTGGTAATAGCAGGTTGACAAACCATCAACACTGACGGATCCATAAAACCCACCACTAGCCTAACAGTTGCAGGTGGTCTTATTCGTGATGAGAATGACATGTGCAAACTAGCATTCTCGATGAACCTCAGTTCCTATGCAGTAACACGGGCTGAGCTACGTGGCGCAATTATAGGTCTGGCCTTGCATTGGGAAAACGGCTTTCGCGAAATCGAACATCAGATGAACTTAAGGGCCACGATGTCTATCCTACCGTAGATAAACCCCAACAATAGCATGCAACAAAGGTCTTAATTTTTAGCTTGCTAAACAAAAAATTTAATCAATTCTTTCTCTGCAGGAAATTATGGTCCAATTCTGTTCCGCGATTCCTCAAACAAACCGTCCCCTAATGTAAACGCACAATATTTAGGGGTTTCCGCATGAGAGTTGAAAACACTAGTAAAATATCATTATTATGACTTGTTATTTATCAATTTTCAACTTTATAAAATGTATAATTTCCAAAAGCAGAGAAACATGGGGCCTTCACATGATAACAGGAAGGCTGAGACTGAAAAGTGTAACTAATAATCACACACCCAAACTAATTATTTGCAGCCCCCACTCGGCACTCCCCGCCATAAAGGTTCACAAGCACCCTAATCTCCGGCGTTGGTCGCTCTCTACCTATTCATCAACTTTATTTTCTCATTTCAACAATTATGATAACATTTGTCCACTTCATCTCTAATGCTATGTTTAACCGATCCAATCAGACCACCATCTCATCTCAAAATATGATTCTTGTAATTAACCTAATCCTTGTCGTTAAAAAAAATATTTTTCTACCTTCTATAATTAGGGGTGGAAGTTTGGGATTAGGATTGGGGAATTCTCATTCCCAAATTTAAATTCCCAAATTTAAATTCCCAAATTATTTAGGGAATTGGGAACCCATGTACCAAAATAAAAATTGAAAATTGGGTTTGGGATTAAAAAATGGGAACGGGAAATTAAGTTTGGGTTTGGGAAAGCCCAAATACCAAACTAACCCATCAAACAAAGTCTAACTCGGAAGAATAATTTGTTTGAGACTTAACCCGTCAAACTTTTTGCTGGTAAAGTTTGAATAAAAAATATGTCGTCATAAATTATACTTGCATAATTCAATTGTCAGGATATACCGCCAAAATCCTTTTAATATTTGGGATTCTGCCGTCAAAATTTTGCTATTGAATTCCACCAATTAGGGTTTAGGGTATTATTGCTAAATTTTTTTGATATTGACGAAAATCTGGCGGTGAAAAAATTATGATGACGTCGATGAAAATATGGCGGCGGAATTTTGGTGACATAGATGGAAATTCGGCGATGAAAGTTCGGGGACATCTACGAAAGTCCGACGACAAAAATATGGCGGCGGAGAAAGCCCGACAAAGTAAATGGAATTTGATGGCGGAATTCCGGCGACATCGATGAAAATTATTCGACGGAAGTTCGGCGACATTTGCGGGAGTTTGGCGGCGAAGCTTAGCGGTGGTGACCAAAATTTGGCGGCGGAGAAAGTACGACGACATCAATAGAAATTTGGCGAAAATATTCAAGTGACGTCGATGAAAATTCGTCTGCAAAATTTCGACGTCATCTGCGGAAGTCCAATGACAAAAACTGCGGCGAAAGTTTGGCGGTGGTGACAAAATTCCAATAGCAAAAATCCGGTGACATCGACAGAAATCCGGCGGCGGATGTTTGGTGACATTGCTAAATTCTAACGAAGGTAATTCGGCGGCGAAACTTTGGCGGTGGTGATGGAAATATGGCGGCGGAGAAAGTACGACGACATCAATGGAAATTTGGCGGCAATACATTCATGAAAATTTGGTGGCGGAAGTTTGACGGCATCTGCGAATGTCCAACGACAAAAATCTCGCGGCAAAAGTTTGGTGGTGTTGACAGAAATCCAGCGACTGAAGTTTGGGGACATTTTGGAAAGTACGACAATAGAAATTTGTTGACAAAAGTTTGTCGGCGGTGATAGTAATCCGGCGGCGGAGAAATTCCGGCGACGTAGAGGAAAATTCGTCGGCGAAGGTTCGGCGACATATGTAGAAGTCCGATGATGAAAATTCGGTGACAAAATTTTGGCCAAATTTGAGAATGGGTCAATGTGTTAATTTAAAATTTCGGAATTTGGGATCCCGATTCCCAAATTAGAATTCCCGTTCCCGAATAAAAATTCCCAAATTAAATTCGGGATTGGGAATGGGAGTCATAATTTGGGAATTGGGAATTGGGATTTTGGAAATATGGGAATGGGCCTCCCATTCCCTCCCAATTTCCACCCTACTTCTAAGTAGGGCTGGAAGTTGGCCCGCCGGGTATTTGGTACCCGCGAGTCCCACCCGTTTCTTAATGGGTAGTGGGTACCCATTACCCGAACGGGTTCGGGCTACGGGATGAGTTTCGAGGCTAATGGGTACCCACTACCCGAACGGGTAATACCCGTGGGTACCCATTAAGCCTGTTTGGCCCGAACTATTAAATTTATTATATTATAATAAATAAAATCCCTAATTAACTAATAATTAATAAACTAAGGCCAAAAACAAATTTATAGCCAAACCTTTACCGAGAATGTCAAACATAGCCAAAACTATTCGTAATCCCAAAAATGACAATGTTTTGTTTTTCGTTAACTTTTTCGTCCAAGTTAACGGAAATATAACCCCAAAAGTGACGTGTACGCTGATGTGTCCAACATTTTACCATATAATTATTTTTAATTAAAAATTATTCACAAAATAAAATAATTTCTCTAACCTAATTTCCCTAGCTTCTTCTCCTCCATCTCCGATTAAGACTCCGCCGCAATACCTTGGCCTCGTCGGAGCAGTGGATGACCAATCCCTTCAAACAATCCCTTCAAATTCTCCATCTCTGATTTCCAATCTCCATCCGCCACTGCTGCTCCTCCTCCTCTTCCGATTCAAGTCCAACCGGAGCAAAGTCGATTTGGGTTGGGTTGGATGGAAGGTGTGGCAGTAGTAAGGGGAATCAGAGCAAGGTCGATTTCGAGATACTGGGTACAATAAAGGGAGGAGGAAGATGGGAAATCGGAAGGAGAGGAGCGTACGAGGCATTGAATCGACGAGGGAGGTTTAGCCTCGGAAAGAGAGGAGCGTACGAGGCATTGAATCGACGAGGGAGGTTTAGCTTTCAGAGATCTCGAGCCAGATGGTGGCGGGTGGAGTGACGACGGCTGAAGCTTGGTGGTGGCGGGTGGAGCGATAGCGGCTGGAGCTTGATGGTGGCAGATGGAACGACGGCGGCTAGAGGTTGGTGGTGGCGGCTGGAGCTGCCTCCGTGGTGGTGGAGGTAGATGTCGCTGGGAGAAATAATGATTTAAATTAAAATTAATTTTTTCTTTTACTTTTGCTCTAAATTAATTAATTAATTTTTAATTTAAATAATGACATGACATGTGACGTGGCATCTAGTTGACCGGTCAAGTGAATGCCACGTCAGCTCCGTTTGTACAGTCACTAACGGTGTTAAAATTTTAACGAATGTCGGCTATGTTTGTCCTAAAATATAAAAGTTTGGTCTAAAAAGTGTGACGCAAATAATTTTGGTTATGTTTGACATTTCTCGAAAAGGTTTGGCTACAAATTTGTTTTTGGCCATAAACTAAATCCATCTGAATACGATTACTCTCTCTCTCTCTCGCAAGTAGGGCTGAATTCTGAAGTGAAGTTCATCTTCTCAGTTTCCAATTCCAGGTATGAATCCCAAGCTCGTCTCTCTCGTTCGCAACTAAAGTTCATATCTCTCAGAACTCTCAATTGAAAATACAATCGGAATCCGAATCTACCCTAAGGCTCGTCTCTCTTCTCGGTTTCTCTCGAGTCGAGTCTCAACTCCCAGACGGTCTCATCGTAGCTGTGTCGCCGTAGCTGTCTCGCCGTCACCGTAGCTGTCTCGTCGTCGTCGTAGCTCTCTCGCCGACGTCGTCGCTGTTGCAGGTTCCATCCATTTCGCCGAATCCATTCTCTTGAGCTCCACGTATGATTCCATCCATTTTAGGAAGTATACTTTTGGGAAATTTATAATTGTTCACATATGGCTTTACCATGCGTGGTTCTGGTTCAGTATGGGCATGATGAGGACATGTGCATTTGTTGCTACATTACTAGTTTCTTAGTTACTGCATTGTGTAAATTTTGAGAGGATGGAGCATATGTGCCTCTCTGATAAATAAACAGTTTCTGAGTTACTGCATTACTAGTTTCTACTTCATTTGGTTCTCGTGTCTTTTCCAAATGCTACTTCCATGGTCTTGTTTCTGTTGAAGCATATGTGCCTCTGTGATAAATAAACAGCAGTGGTACATAATCGAGTTCTATGTGCTAGTGCTTTTGGTTAGGTGTCATTCGAGTTCTATTTTTTATTTATTTTTAAGTGGTAATGATGTCTTTGCTTCTCTGATTATCACCTATGGTTAAGCTGTCTTTTGTTTCATTGTTTCTTCCCTGCCTTCTTTTAGATTTTCAGATGTCTGATGCACAACAATTACACACCTTAGTCATAGAACAACTTGATCACCTTAGATTCTTCTCTATTAATTTACTTCCTCCATTGACATTATATATATCAATGATGTTATTGCTAACTTAGATTTCAGAGTTATCTTAGATTTAAGTCTTAGTGATATTTGCAGCAGCAACAATGCTAAGTCTCCATCACAATTACTCTAAGAAATCAAATTTTTGTTCTTATTTCAGTTAGATGGCAACAAATGAAGCACCAACAACAAATAAGCTAGTAATCAAATGACAGCTGATAGTCCACATGCTGAGGAAAGTGTTGCATCTGATTTGGAACTGGAGTCTTCAACCAAAGAAAAGACAGTTGAGGTCTCCGCATTGGATAGGTTTTATTGCACTTTATTGTATGGAAGGTAATCCACCGAGAGAGGTCCGTATGGAAAATGCGACCGATGCGGGACAATCATCAAAGCTAACTCAAGAAATAGTGGCACTAATGGATTGAAGAATCACCATGAGTCATGTGAGAGGAAGTTCAAAGAATCAAAGACACAACCAAAATAGAGTTATCAAGTGACGAAAGATGGTGTTGTGTCAAAAGAGGATTGGGTATTGAATACTAAAGAAGTTCGTTTCGCATTGGCTGAAATGATTATATTGGATGAACTCCCTTTCTGGTTTGTTGAGAGGCTAGGTTTCATACGATTCATGACTAAATGTTGCCCGATGTTTTCTATTCCCGGTAGGAGGACCATTAGGGATGATTGTGCAAGGCTATTCTTGGAAAGAAAGGACAGCTTGAAGTCATTCTTCTCATCAAAGGGAAACGGGAAGTTTCAGTAACCACAAATTGCTGGACCAATCTTAGGAACCAAAACTTCATATGTGTAACTGCTCATTTCATTGGAAAGAATTCACATTTGCATAAGAAGATCATCGCATTCAGGTTGATCACTAGTCACAAAGGAGAAGATGTGGCCAATTCAGTAATGGAGGTATTGAATGAGTGGGACATTAGAAGTTTGATATGTTGTACTGGTGACAATGCATCTTCTAATGATGCCGCAATTCGTCATATGCGAGAGCGTCTTCAGTTATGGGGAGGGAACACTCTCGAAGGGAAATATCTCCATATGAGGTGTGTAGCACATATCATTAATTTGATTGTGCAAGATGGGCTAGAGGAGATTGGAATTTCAATTAGAAGAGTACGCGAGGCGTGTAAGTGGATTAAAGCTTCACCAGCGAGGACTAAAACATTAAAGCGTGCTGCTGCAAATATGCTTTTAACTTGCAAGCATGAGTTGACTATAGATATGCCTACAAGATGGAATGCAACGTACACTATGCTAGAGCATGCCGAGCCATAAGTTGTAAGTCCATAAAACCACATAATATTTTTTCATTGTTATTAGTATTACTGTTGGACAAGTTAAACCAGTTGGTTCAATAAATGATTCGCTTTCTACTTTGATACTTCTTGGAGCCTGCTTGAGCGGTTCAAAGCAAAGTGCATAGATAAGGAAGTAGTAAGCATGGTTGCAGGTAGGCGGATTATGTGAAGTGTTGGTCGTATTGCTCGTAATTGCTTAGGTCATGTCCCATCAATACTGACGTGTTTTACCATTTATGATGTCTCGATGTCTAGGTCAGGCCGCCACATGCCATCGATCAGCTGATTGATAATGTTGTTGTGTTGCAATCCTGAATGTTGTTAGAAGAAAAATATGAATCATTCACAGTGTGTGACTGCCGAGCTATGAGCTTGTTCAATGAACAAGCCTTCTTCTTGGCTTGACTGGATAGAGCTCTAATCAAGCGAATCATCAGCCTAAGTTAAAAGTAATGTCGATATTATGACTAGAGAATCAGAGAAGAGTGTTATGTGTGGTGTAGATGAATTACAGTAGTGTTTTTTTTTCGCTTTGTAAGTGCTCGATATATTTATTGAACTTATGGTTGCCACATTGCTTGAATTTTATAGGAATTGGCAAATACCTTTGGCACTCTCTAGTATTAGTGGTATTTCAATTATTTAGGGATGCCTTGCTTTATTGTCGCACAAGTTGCTCCATGGATCTTGTATACCTAATGATATGCTTATATGATAATACTTAAATCGTATTCATTTACTATCATGATATAATCATTTTTTATGAATAATTAGAGGTTTATATCATCAAAAAACTTTGAGTACAAGACCAAGGGCCAAACGGTACCTACAAACAACCCAACTCCACAAGGAGGAACAAAAAGAAAGCAAGGGAAACACTCACTAGCTTACTCTGTACTTATACAAACAACTAGCAATATCCTCTTTTATATTGTCACTCACAGTTCTCACACTTCGACTACCCATACCAAAATGCCTTTTACATCTTTCCCTCCAAACTTCACTAATGATCGCTGTCCATGTTACATTTGTGACTTGACTATTCCAACTCCCATCATATTGCTCTATGACAGCAGTAAAAGCATCATCCCATTTAGCACAGGTCTTCAACTCAGGAAGGCAACTCTTCATTATCTGCCGGATAAATTCACATTCTGCAAAAATGTGATTCTTTCCATCAATCCCCTATCACAAAGCAAACAGTTAAGATCAATCACCACACTCCACTTTGCCATAACCTCTCTAGTGGTTATTATATCCTTTATGATCAGCCAGGCCACCACACTATTGCTGCTAATCAAAGGGCTCCCCCAAATGACTTTGTGCCAACTCACGTTGTTCTGTGTGCTCATCCTCAAAGAAAGCCACACTTTCCTGACCTTATATTTTGGCATAAGCTCACCATCCCATAAAGGGTCTTCTTCATCATTATAGGTAATGTGATTCCTAGCAATCTCTCGAGTTTTCATGATTTGCTTCCACACCCAGCATCCAGCCTCTGCATTCACACTCCAGACTATATGCTGCTTAACTCTATATTCCATTATCCATGCTACCCATAACGAGCCCCCTCTGCATATTAAATTCCAGAAATGTCTCAAAATATTAGCCACATTCCAGCTACTAAACTCTCTTAACCCCAATCCCCCTTCTTCTTTAGGTACAACCATAGTTTCCCATGATATTTTACATCTTTCACATTCCTTCTTGCCCACAGAAACCTATTGCACAACCCTTCTGTCTCCTTTAACACTGTCTTGGGAAGAATGAACACATTCATCCAATACTGAAGAATCATGTTCACCACTGAGCTTACAAGCTGCAACTTTCCAGCATAACTAAGTTTTCTAGCTTTCCAGTCAGTGATTCGAGCGGTAATCCTACTGATCAGAATCCTACAATCTTCCTTTCTCAACTTACCAATACTCAGTAGGACTCCCAAATATTTAAAGGGAAGAACACCAATTTGAAGACCAGTAGTTTCTGCAATATCATGGGAGTCAGTACCAGCAATGTAGACCGCACTCTTCTCAGGATTGAAGCTTAATCCTGAACACTTCTTGAACTCATTCAACACATCCATGACCCCTTTGATTGCCTCTCGACTCCCTTTAGTAAAAACAATTAAATCGTCCACAAAGCAAAGGTGTGTTGTACCTGTCCTTTTGCATTGAGGATGATAAGGTATTCTAGACAGAACCTCCATGGAGATAACAAAGAGGTAGGGAGACAAAGGATCTCCTTGCCTAAATCCTTTCTTAGCCTCAAAATAACCACACAATGATCCATTCAAATTCACTGAGATCGTTGTGGTTTCCAGGCAAGTTTTTATCCAGAAAATGAACGACATAGGGAATCTCATAGCTTTAAGAGCATCCAAAACAAACTCCCAACTAACTGAATCAAATGCCTTCATGAGATCTATTTTGATTGCACATCGAGGGCTAATATTCTTTCTATTATCAGTTCTAAGCAATTCATGTGCTAAAAGAATGTTATCCCCTATGAGCCTTCCCTTAATAATAAAAGCAGATTGGGAAGATCCTATAATGATAGGGAAAACAGTTCTCAAACGGATAGCAAGGACTTCTGTGATTACCTTGTAAACCACGTTGCAGCATGAGATGGGCCGGTAATTCTTAATTTCAGAAGCATTCACCTTCTTTGGGATCAAAGAAAGGCTCACTGAGTTCACAAAAGCTGGCATCTTACCATCGAAGAAAATGAAAGAAGATACAAGTCAGAATTTTAAAACTCAGTTGAATCAAACTGATAAAACGAGAACATGGACGAGAAGAGAGAAATCCGATTAGGTCAAGAACTCGATACTTAGTTATTGACCGTCGTTCAAACCGTGACAGATTGATGATGGATTCTGAGTTATTGACAACAATTAGAAGACAACAATCAGCAGGCTACGGCAGTTGAACAGCAAGCACAGAAAGAACCAAAATCGGAAAGCACACACACACGATTTTAACGTGGTTCGATAAGCTGAGCTTATCTACATCCACGTCCCGAGCAATGCTCGAGAGAGTCTCTTTTATTAAAATACAACCATACGAACACCAAGATTCAGACCAGAATCTTGACAGTACAGCTAAATCACAGCTCTGCACTACCTCACAATCTCTCCTTGTGAGTGACACCCGAAATCCAATTTACCGGTCAATTTCGTTGCCGTGCCGAGCTTCCTTCGTCAGTATTTATCATCAACCTCTTCACTTGCTCCTAGCCTCAGTGTCTCCGGTGATTCGCGTCAATCCCTTGACAGTTGCCTCTGATGTCGACCTCCCTTTTTCATTCTTCTTTTCCAAACGTTTCTCTGCAGAAAAAAGAAAGAACCGATCTATCCTTTGGATAAGATCAAGTGTAATTAGTGCTCCAGATTAATTCGGTTACAACATCGACCCAAAGGAAAACCAGATTATTTCGGTTGAACCAAGCGATTCAACAATCTCCCCCTAAGTTGGACATCTCCAACCTTCAAACAACCAAGTGACACTCGTTTTCAAATCAGATCAAAAGCATTCTTCCGCAAGCAAATTAAATAAAACCATTAATCCAGTAAGTTCAGAACCTTAAATCAAACCACAATCAACGAGATAAAGTCTTCAAAGACAAACATCACGAAAAGAAAGGAAAAACATCAAAACAGAAAGTTCATCAAGCTTCACTTCTTCAGGCAGCATCCTTTTCATCAAAACTCCACCTCCGGTTCGCTCTCATAGTCTGAGGCATATTTTCTCTCTGGTTCCTTCTTGTATTTGTCGATGATGATTCCTTTGATCTCTTCCGCATATTGAGTACCTCCGAGATCCAGATTCTCAATGTCTTCCATTTCCCAGTCACCTCTTTCTTTGAGAGCGTGGACGACGTTCTCAACACAGTTCCCCAAAGTGAATTGAAGATGAGCTTTGATTGGAATGTTCCAATCGTTCTTCTTTTCAATTGATGGTGCAAGAAGATAGAGTTTGGAAATAATTTTTCCTTTGTCACAGCAAAATGATGTCCCTTGTTCTCCCCCTTTGGAGATGGCCAACTTTGGACGTTGAGGAGCTTGAGGAAGAGCAAGCTTACGAAGAACATGCTGGGCGCGAATGGACCAGACTGTCGGATCGGGCACAGTGAACTGAACATCGATCTCCAATTCTGTTAGGAGCGTAGTAATGAATGCGCCAAGAGGTAGAGGTCCGAGGTACTGAGGATCCGCTGCTTCCCGGATTACTTGTAGCCTGAGGTGAGAGAGGCTGATTGGGTGCTTAGTGATCACAGCATTGTAGAGAATCCACAAATCCATTGGAAGCAGTATGTCTTGATCATAAAAACGAGGAACAAAGTGGCGGGTGATAAAAAAATGAAGGATGCGTAGAGCAGCTGGGAGATACCTAATCGGAATCGGTCGAACAGATGGAGGAACAAAGATGTTCATCTGAGAGAGAGCAGCTTGGACATTGAAGTCAGAGAGGTTGAGTTGTTTCTCGGTGTGAATCGTGTGACCATAGATCCTTCCACCCTGAGTTCGAGCCAGAAGCTGAGGTGTGAGCCGAATGGTGTGTCCCAGCACCTGAGTTTCCAGTTCAAGTGGGGAGGATGACAGAACACGAATATTGCTGTAGAACATGCGGACAGGAAATGGATAACACGGAAAAGGAATGGAGGGAATGGAGTTCGACCAGCCAAGATGAAACAGAGGTTCGTAAATATGTATACCGTATTTGGAGAACCCCTGTGGAAAGTGACAAAGGTTTGGTAAGAGTTCCCGGTTGCGGAAATACGTGGTATATCTCCGGCGATCCGCTGGCTTGCGCTCCATGAGTCCGTTCATCGAAACAAGGCGTGATTCAGCCATTGAAGAGTGAAGGAAGAAAGAAAAAAACAATGGGAAGGCGTGATAATTCTGAAGGCAAAGATTGATTTAAATACAGGAAGTGCAAAGTGTTAGAAAGGAAAGGGAAGATTGACCGGTGGAAACAAAAGGAAAGAGAACAGTCCATGAAATCCGAAGGACAAAATCTCAAAGAAAGACTTGGCTAATTTAAGGTAAGTTGGGACGCTGAGATCAGTCCAAGATTGAGACAAATCACATTAAACTGATCTTCTTTGATTGGCTTTGTGAAAATGTCAGCAAGTTGAAGATGAGTAGGTATGAATTGAATATCAATGATGCTTTGGCCAACCAATTCACGGAGAAAGTGAAATTTAATATCGATGTGTTTAGTGTGAGAATGAAGAACCAGATTTTTGGAAATGTTGATCGCACTGGTGTTATCGCACAGAAGAGGTGTGCTGGGAAGCTCAAGACCGTAATCGGTTAGTTGAGATCGAATCCAGAGAATTTGAGCTGCACTGCTCCCTGCTGCCACATATTCTGCTTCAGCTGTGGAAAGGGCAACCGAGGCATGCTTTTTGCTTGACCAGGACACAAGTGATGGGCCAATAAAATGGCATGTCCCGGTCGTACTTTTTCTGTCGGATATGGACCCGGCAAAGTCAGAGTCACTGTATCCGACAAGATCAAAGTGATCTGTATTTGGGTACCAGAGACCGACATCTTTGGTGGAAAGAAGATAACGAAACGCCCGTTTGAGTGCTGTCAGGTGACTCCGTTTGGGTTTTGCTTGAAACCTTGCACACATACACACATCAAAGAGAATGTCAGGTCTGCTTGCCGTGAGATAAAGAAGGGATCCAATCATTGCACGAAAATGAGAACTGTCAACACATTCTCCCGACTCATCAACCGTGAGTTTTGTGGTGGTGGCCATTGGTGTAGATGCTGGTTTGGCATTGAAAAATTCAAACCTCTGAATAAGCTTGTTGGCATAGTTAGATTGATGAATGAAAATGCCAGTGGACTGTTGCACAACCTGTAGTCCAAGGAAGAATTTCAATTCTCCCATCATACTCATTTCGAACGTTGTGGACATTATTTTGGCAAAATCGTCGTGAAGAGAGTCATTTGTCGATCCAAAAATTATGTCATCAACGTAGATTTGGACTAATAGGATGTCCTGATTTTCTGTCTTGAAGAACAGTGTGTTGTCAACTTTGCCTCGAAAGAACTTTCTAGAAAGAAGAAAGGAAGTGAGCCGATCATACCAAGCTCTAGGAGCTTGGCGAAGACCGTAAAGTGCTTTACGAAGTTTAAACACATGAGTTGGAAATTTGGAATCTTCAAAACCCGGTGGTTGTTTGACGAAAACTTCTTCTTTGATGATGCCATTGAGGAAGGCACTTTTCACGTCCATTTGGAAAAGTTTGAATCGTTTGTGACTTGCAAACGCACACAGCATCCTGATTGCTTCTAACCGAGCAACCGGAGCAAAGGTTTCGTCGAAGTCAATTCCCTCCTCTTGGGAATAGCCTTGAGCGACAAGACGGGCTTTGTTTCGGACAACTTCACCTTTGTCGTCAGTTTTGTTCCGGAAAATCCATTTTGTCCCAATAAAAGTCCTCTGAGGAGGAAAAGGAACAAGGTCCCAGACTTGTGCTCGCTCAAATTGATGGAGCTCCTCTTGCATAGCACAAATCCATTGGGAGTCAGATAGAGCCTCTTTCACTGTTTTGGTTCAATCAAAGACACGAGAGCAGTGTCCTCTGAAGAAGCAAAGCCGATGGATCTTTTTGATCTGGTGACAAGCCTATCGTTAGGTCCACCTATGAGAAGAGACGTGGGATGTCTCTTTTGAATGTGAAGTGGAGGTTGGGATTCGGTTGGAATAGCAACCGGAGAAGGTGTTGAAGGTGGAGGAGAAGAATCAGATGATCGTACTTCATCAGAGCAATTAGGAGAAGGAGTAGACAGAGAGGCAGCAGGTTGTACGGAAGAGGATTGAGGAGAGGAGAACATGAAGTCCTCCTCATCGGAGTGTCGTTGAGAGTCAGAATGTGAAGTTTCATCAAACACCACATGGATTGACTCTTCAACTTTGAGTGATGAAGTGTTAAAGACACGAAATGCTTTGCTCGAAAGCGAGTACCCAAGAAAAATGGCTTCATGTGACTTTGCATCAAATTTTCCTCTGTAATCTTTGGTACTTAAGACAAAGCATTTGCAACCGAAAGGATGAAAGTAGCTGATATTGGGAGTTCTATTTTTGAACAACTCATAAGGAGTTTTGTTCAAAGTTTTTCGAATGATAGTCCTATTAAGAATGTAACAAGCTGTGGAGACAGCCTCTGCCCAAAATTTTTTGGGAGTGCTGTGATCCAGAAGCATTGTTCGAGAAAGATCGAGAAGTGCACGATTCTTCCTTTCCACTACCCCATTTTGTTGAGGTGTTCGTGGAGCAGAGAAGGTATGTCGAATGCCTTGCTCAGCACAGAACTGAGAAAACACAAACGAAGTAAATTCCCCACCATTGTCACTACGAATAGTTTTAATGGGAAGATTTGAAGAAGTGATAATTTGCAAGACAAATTTCTTGAAACACACAAAGGCCTCATCTTTCTTTCCCAGAAAGAAAACCCATGTAAAGCGAGAAAAATCATCAACTAGGACAAAGGCAAAATTCTTTCCTCCCAGACTTTGAACATTCGATGGACCAAAAAGATCAAGATGAATTAATTCGAGAGGTTTGGAGGTAGAAATGAAATCCGTACTTTTAAAAGAGGTTTTTGTTTGCTTGCCTTGGACACACGCCTTGCAAAAGAAGTTCTGTTTTGATTGAATAGAAGGCAGGCCAGAGACAAGACCAAGAGCTGCAAGTTTCGAGATTCAAGCTAAACTAATATGACCTAACTTCCTATGCCAGATAAGTTCCGCAGACAGATTCACAGCATTAAAGCATTTCTCATTGAAAGCACTCTGATCTTTAAAATTAATTGAGTAGATGTTTCCATTTCTCTGACCCGTAAGCAAGATCTTATTATCAGAAATTCGTTCAACTCTGCAGCATTTTGACTCGAACACGGCCCTATTTGTTTTTCCACACAGTTGACTAATAGACAACAAGTTGTGTTTAAGCCCAGGTACAAACAGCACATTGTTGAAAGTAGGGTCAATTGAGTTTCCAACAATACCTTTGCCCATTATCCGGCTCTTGTTGTTATCTCCGAACACCACGTTTCCTCCTCGACCTTCAGTGAGCTTGCAGAAGTTCCGTTTATCCCCAGTCATATGATTTGAACACCCACTGTCGAGGAACCACTCGGTATTAATTTCCTGCACAAGTAGCAGGATTAGTAGACTTAGGTACCCATTTCTTGTTGGGTACCTTTTTGTTTTTGCTGGGTGAAAAACTACATGTCCAGCTAGTGTGGCCATGCTGAAAACAAAAATTACAAAATTTATGTTGAAAATTCTTAGTAATTTTTCTTCTATTTTCATGAGCAAAGCGACGAAAAAACTGATGATTTTCTCTTTTGGGTTTCCAGTAAAGAAACTGTGTATCCCCTGAGTTTTGAACACGCTGCCAGTAGTAGTTTTGTTTTTGCAGAATGGAAACAGTTCCTTCTAACTGATTAATTTGTTTTGCTTGCATAACAATTACATTACTGCATTCACATTTCATTTCTTCGACTGACTTCTTACTGCATGCTTCATTTGATTTACAATTTTCTTGTGTAAGTTTAGTAAATCTGGCAGCCAATTTCAAATATGCAGTCATAACAGCTTCAGTAGAAAATGCAGAAAGGCCAGCAGAACTTACCTCACTGAAATCAGAATCAGCATCCGCTTCATCCTCAAATGCCATAAGTGCATCCTCATCTTCAGATTCCGAATCACTCCATGTAACTTTGAATGCCTTCTCTCTTGATGTATTTCAATGAGGACATTCAGATCTTATGTGACCTGGTCTACCACACTTAAAACAAGTAATATTATCCTTTTCTTCATTCGTTTTATCATCATCTCTTCTTCCTTTCGATTGGAATCTAGATTTTGAAGAAGATTGTCCCTTATCTCTATTAAAATCTCTCTTTTGTTTAAGAAATTGTCTGAAACATTTAGTCATAAAAACAACTTCATCATCATTCGATTCATCATCACTAGAGTTGTTTTTCTGACTACCTTTAAGAGCCAAGTTTCGATCAGTTGAAGTTTCCTCTGTAAAATCAGTTTGTTTTAATACAACTTCATGAGCTTTCAAAGATCAAATAAGATTTTCTAAAGAAAGTACCGACAGATCCTTAGCTTCTTCAATAGCCGTGATCTTAGGCATCCATTCTCTAGGTAATGACCTAACAATTTTCCTAACCAGATCAGCACGATTAAGTTTCTTTCCTAGGTGATTCAACTTAGAAACAATCAAGTTAAATCTATCATACATAGCAGAGATGGTTTCTGTTTCATTCATTTTGAATAATTCATATTCATGCATAAGAACATTAATCTTAGTTTCTTTAACTTGTGAAGTTCCTTCGTGAGTAGTTTCCAAAGTTGTCCAAACCTCATGAGTAGTTTCGCACGATGAGATACGATTATATTCATCATTACATAAAGCACAGTAAAACACATTTAGAGCTTTGGCATTCAGTTGTGCTTTAGTTTTCCTAGCTTCATCCCAACTTTCATAATCTCCGGTTAAGTCAATTCCCCCTTTATCAACAATCTTCCAAATCTCAAAATCCATACCTTGGAAAAATACCTTCATTTGATTCTTCCAGAATTGATAGTTCTCACCATTAAACCACGGTGGTCTCGAATGTGACAGACCTTCAATCCCTTGCCTCGTGCTCCCTGACATTGCAACTTCTTCGGCAGTGATTAGCTCGTCTCGGAAGTCAAGCTCTGATACCAATTGAAAGAAGATACAAGTCAGAATTTTAAAACTCAGTTGAATCAAACTGACAAAACCGAGAATATGGACGACAAGAGAGAAATCCGATTAG
This sequence comes from Linum lewisii, assembly GCA_034768395.1. NCBI lineage: Eukaryota > Viridiplantae > Streptophyta > Magnoliopsida > Malpighiales > Linaceae > Linum > Linum lewisii. The sequence continues at coordinate 50,592,744 of CM068301.1, read as the reverse complement.
GTCAAGAACTCGATACTTAATTCTTGACCGTCGTTCAAACCGTGACAGATTGATGATGGATTCTGAGTTATTGACAGCAATTAGAAGACAACAATCAGCAGGCTACGACAGTTGAACATCAAGCACAGAAAGAACCAAAATCGGAAAGCACACACACACGATTTTAACGTGGTTCGATAAGCTGAGCTTATCTACATCCACGTCCCAACAATGCTCGAGAGAGTCTCTTTTATTAAAATACAACCACACGAACACCAAGATTCAGACCAGAATCTTGAAAATACAGCTAAATCACACTCTGCACTACCTCACAATCTCTCCTTGTGAGTGACACCCGAAATCCCAATTTACCGGTCAATTTCGTTGCCGTGCCGAGCTTCCTTCGTCAGTATTTATCATCAACCTCTTCACTTGCTCCTAGCCTCAGTGTCTCCGCTGATTCGCGTCAATCCCTTGACAGTTGCCTCTGATGTCGACTTCCCTTTTTCATTCTTCTTTTCCAAACGTTTCTCTGCAGAAAAAGGAAAGAACCGATCTATCCTTTGGATAAGATCAAGTGTAATTAGTGCTCCAGATTAATTCGGTTACAACATCGACCCAAAGGAAAACCGGATTATTTCGGTTGAACCAAGCGATTCAACAGAAAAAGCTAAGCACTGCCTCAACCAAATTAGCTCCAACAATCCCTCAATTCCTTTTATAAAATCCAGCAGTATAGCTGTCAGGTCCAGGAGATTTGTCATTAGACATAGACCCTAATCTCAACTTCAGTAACCCTGGATTCCAAGTGAATGCTTTGATCCTCACTAACATACTTGTTAATAATCTTTTCCAACTCTACACTCTGAGTTTCTGTTTCTATACCCAGAAGGCGTTTATAGAAGTCAATAACAATCCTCTCCATACCACTTCTATCACTGACCATAGAACCATCAGTATCTTGCAGTTGACGAATAGTGTTCATCACATTTCTACCTTTCACAAAATCATGAAAATATTGAGTGCAAAGATTCCCTCTGTTATCCAAACTGCTCTAGATTTGGCTCTAATAATGCTTTCCTCGGCCTCTTTAAGAACATGCAGCTTCTTTGCAAATCTCTGACATCTCTTAACACCATCATGATATAATCTAATTCGTTTCATTTGCTACATAATTTGCATCAACAAATTTCTATATTTGTTTGAACAAGATAATTTGACATTTCGATTAGAGGATTTGAATACTCTCACATGCCTTAGTGGTAAACATCTCTATCCTCCCATATACCCCACCCCGTACTTGTTGTCATTTTTTCCCTATTTCTTCTTCTAGCTTTTAGTTAAAATGCGTTCTACTACCATAATTTTCTCAACATAAAATTTCTCGGAACACAAGAAATTGCATCACCATGAGTAATTGTTAAAATATGAAATGCTTTGTTTAGCGTCAAATTTTAAAGAATTTTTCAATTATTATAAATTATGAAAATCGCCTAGACTAAGGGAGAAAGGGGGGGGGGGGAGGGAGAGGGGGTGGTGTTGGGGTTGAACAAACTTATGACATCACTCCAAATGAAAAAAAGAACACAATTTTAGAATAAAAAAACTGAAACAAACATGTAAGAAATTCACCATAAAGGTGCCATCAGGACTCAATCGAGCCTGTAAATCAGACAACGAAAAACCCGTGACTGTCATCGTGCCACAACCGTATGACCCTAAAGGCCACCGTACGGAAGGGAAAAACAGAGTGCACTGAATTGAGAGGGAGAAGAGGAGAAACGGAACAAAGGGGAGAGGGGGGGAATCAGGGGAGAGGAAGGCGGAAACCACCACCAGGCTCGGAAGGATGGCCGTCGACGACGAACTGGATGCAGGCGCCCTCTGACTGGAGGTTCTCGATGTGATTGCGGAGAAAATCTAGGGGATTGAAATCGGAGGGAGATCGAGGGTGGGAAGCAGGATTGGCGCCGAAGATGTTAGGGTTTTGGAAGTCGAGGTTGGGGTGAGCGGCGGTGGAGGAAAAGAGTAAAGGGAGGAGGGAGGAGAAGGGGTCGGAGAAGGCCAGCGGTGGGGAGGGATTGGGGGTAGGGTTAGGGTTTTCGGACTCCTCCAGGAAGCCTTCGTTGCTGGTTTCTTTCTTCTTTCCTATATCCTCTGTCTTTAATCATTGACAATACTATTATGGTTAGATTAAAATTTATTAAATCGACCAATATTTTAGTCGATCCACAATTAATAAGTCAAATATAAATTAGTCTGTTAATTAGTTGATTATTTGATTTTTTTTACTGAATTTCTTCGACTTCACATTAACCAACCAACATCAATTAGTCATGCTGACATCAAGTCTTCCAATTTATAAATTTTATGAATCAATTATTAACCTAACCAACGAACTTTCATCCTAATTTTGACATCGGGAGGTTTCCATGGGAATCTAACATGTGAAAGGACAGTGGCAAATAGCGTAATTAATGGAAAGATACAAAGCGCAATAGTAATTCAACAAAGAAAGCCAAAAAAGTGCATCCTCCTCCTTCCTTCCTTCTCTTGTCCTCTCTATTTAAAGCGCATATTTCGGCAGCTAACCAAAAGCCAAAAACACCATTTCTCTCCCATACCTTCATCATGACTATTACCACTTTCCTCCAACCTCCGCTTCTTCTCCCTCTTTTCCTCCTCTTCCTCCTCCTTAATCCACTCTCATCCGCCGCATCCGACGACAACAACTCCACCTCCGACTACATCCGCTCCAGCTGCACCGCCACGCTCTACCCGGACATCTGCTACACTTCTCTCTCCCGCTACGCCAGCGCCGTCCAGCAGAGCCCCTCCCGCCTCGCCGTCGTGGCCGTCGGCGTCAGCCTCTCCAGGGCCAGCCGCACCGCCAGGTTCGTCGCTGATGCCTCGTCCCAGGCCGACTATGGCTCCGACCGCCGCGCCGCTTCCGCCCTCCACGACTGCCTCTCCAGCTTCGGCGACGCCGTCGACGAAATCCGCGGCTCCCTGAAGCAGATGCAGGAGCTTGGAGAATCCTCCGTTCCTTCTTCTTCTTCGGCGGAGGAGTTCCGGTTCCAGATGAGCAACGTACAGACGTGGATGAGCGCAGCACTTACGGACGAGGAGACTTGTACGGATGGATTGCAGGATGTTGATGATAGAGAAGTGAAGGAGGCGGTTTGCAAGAGGGCTGAGGTTGCGAAGAAGTTCACGAGTAATGCGCTTGCCTTGGTTAACACTTACGCTGCTGCTGGAATTCCATAGCTGCTTGCTTGCTACTCCACCTACTAGCCTACTACCTTAGCTATCCACTTGGAATTTCGGTTGTGAGCTTTTAGTTTGGAATTTTTATTTTTTATTTTATTTTAATGTAGTGGTGTCAGTGTGTGTATAAAATTTATTTAAAATGATGCATAGTGGAATTTAGCTCACCCTGTTTCTGTTTCTGCCCATTGGACTTTGGTAAATCTTTTATAATTAGTTTGCGGTTTGTTTTCCAGTATGGATTTAGAAGGAGAAACTGAGCAATTTTAGGGATCGTTTGGTACAGGGGAAGGGAAAATATGAAAATAGGAGAATGGTGGAAAGGTGTTTGTTAGAAGTTGGAGGATGTTAGATTATATTGTTTGGTATGTATATTGGGTAAAGAAAATAGTAGGGAAATACAGTGTGACCTATTATTCTATTTGGGGGAAGTTAGAATTTCTGATAAAAGTAGAAATTGTCAGAAAACAGATTCTGGACACAATCAAAAGCTCTGGGTATCCGAAATATCAAACTCCAACTCCATTAGACAGTAAACAAACAATGATATCTCAGAATACAGAGTTTTCAAGAAACACAACTGGATTTCCCCTATACCAAACGACCCCTTATTGCATTTCTGAATTTCATGTTTTATCAATATCTTTGAAACTGAACTTCTTATCTCTCCCAAATTCAGCTACAACGGGAATATGAATCCATTTTGAATGGAAGGAAATTGCTAATTTCTTTACGATTCCATATTGTCACTAGACATAAAAATAAGGAATTTAATTTCGATGAAATTATCAATTTTCCTCGCATCCAAATTTGATTAAATTTATCAATTTCCCAAACCATTTATTTCCATGCAATAGAAAAATGACTCTATTTTGTATAAGAGCGGAAACACCAAGCCTTTGTTTGGTAATTAATATGAATGATGGCAACAAATAGCTAGAATTGGGAAACCAACCACCAAAGTCCAAACAATACATACGTCCCCCCTAAGCTAGGCTCTCGTGGCCAGCAGTAGTGCATGTTTGTTGGGGTTTTGTTTGTCCCAATTGTCCAGCCGAATTAATTGTTCATTGTCTTTATAGATTAATGTTGAGAGTCTAATTGTAGCTAATATTCTTTGGAGAATAGCAAACTTCCAACGTTTGGCTTAATTATCCATCCTAATGGCTAAATCCAGTTGAGATTTAACGGAGCTCTTCTTCAATGCAGCAGCAACTTATTGTCTTCAGTCATCAGCCATGCTCAAAGCTAAGATTCAAGACAAGTCTGCTTGAATAAGTAGAGACTTCGTCGTGTTCAGTAAGTTGGACGACATCGTTTTATATACACACGACAACGTTTCACACCAACATTAGCAGGGGTGGAGCCAGGGGCTCCAAGCCGGGTCCCCGGACCCCACTTGATGATTAATTTTTAAAAAATATGTATGTAAAATTGTAACATAAAAACTCGAAATTGAATATTGGACCCCACTTGAATTTGATTAAAATTCTTATTTCAATCACTTTGCCTATTTTTTTTATTTTGGACCCCACTTGACAAAATTTATGGCTCCTCTACTGGACATTAGATAGTTTAATTGCTTACACGTGTATAATTTTGGTTGGTTCATCTATTTGTTTAGTTCAGTTAATACTGTAGCTGACAGGTACACTATTTCTTTGTATTTATATGGTTGGACACCTTGTAGCATAGTGATGAAAATCCCCCTTAATTCACAATAATTTTTTTATATCAAAGCCTTAAACTCTTAGAGTTTTCTCTCCATTGCTTCAGACAATTCTAGTGTTCATACTATCCCATCGTTGTCGCCGCTACGTATTCCTCTTGTCAACAATGAGACTATTATGTAGTTTGTCATGTCCTTTAAGTTCAATGGTAGAACTTTACAGTTTGGGTAAAATATATCCCTTTATAGCTTTGAAAACAAGAAAAAAGTTAGGTTACATTGGTGGAACTCTAATTCCTCCTCCCTTAACTGTCCTGGATATAAAGATTGGGATCAGAACAATACATTGATGACCACACTAGATGTGTTTGGATATACCCATGACAGCCAAGTTAGAAGCTAGAGGGTTGTTACGGTCTTTTTGTGAAATGGTCAAAATCTAATTTGACAAAAATATATTAAAGTGATTAGCAGTGACCAAAGACATGAATTCATTGTGCCCCAGTTCTTTCAAATTGATGGTATTGAACCCAAAACTTTTCGTGTACCAGCTTCCCAACTAAATGGGAGAGTGGAAAGAAAACACCAACATATTCTAAATGTGGCCAAGACCTTGAGATTACAATAAGGGATTCTCCTAACATTTTGGAGTGAAAGTATTATACATGATGTTTGCAATGATCCATTATCATTTCACCGAGTTGGACCTGATTTCGGGATTGAACTGACTACTGGAAATGATATGCAGTGACTGCATTGTAGAATTCTTCCACCACAGAGGACCAAATGTGTGGTGGTATGGACCACGATTGTGGACTGTCATAGACCACATGTGTTGAGCTCAGGCGCCCCACATGTAGTAGGAAACGAACCACGAGCACTGAACATCATCTAATGGTCGTGGGAAAGGTTGACTACAGTCGTGGGACGGGGTACCATGACCGTGGTGTGTTGGCTTTGGCTTTATAAAAAGGGGATTGAGACATCACTATCAATGGGATGCATTTTTTTATATTCTCAACACTTTGACAAACAGAAGAAAACCATGGAGAAACTTCATCAAATCAAGAGCTAGGGACGTCGAATTATTGTGAAACTATGGGAGAAGACCAAGGGGAGATTTGGGATTGATTCCCCACCATCGATTTTGGGTAAATCGCCTGCCTAATCCCTTTTTTTTGTTTGAATATGAAGTAAATATATTGTTAGAGTTTGTGTTTCTTAGTTATGATTATGGGTTTTATTAGTCGAGTCCTGCTTGGAGATGATTACTAGATTGGAGAGGAGCATTCAAGGAGGATTATTTGAAGCATTTTCATCGATCGTAGACAGAGTATTCATCGCCATGAATCTGTGAGGGGTTATTTCAATCTAAGTCTTTAAGCTTTATTTGCAATGATCTATATCTCTAGAATTGTTGTGTAATCATTGGTAGTTTACTCAATGGTTTGATTTATTGGTAGACAGACATACATTAAGAACCCAACTTCATTGGCTAAACATAGAGACATTGGTAGACGTACATTCATTAAGAACTCTTGTTTCATCGGCTAACCATGAAAACATTCGTATACTAACTTAATGGTTGGAAATAGGAGTGAGTACATGCGAGTATGTGACCCACCACCGGATTGCGTAATACCCTAGGCACTCATTCGTTTATTGGGGTCCATCTTGACCAACTCATTGGGGTCTCTAGTGACCATTCATTGGGATCCATCAGACCATTCATTGGCTGGGGGTTGCTTGCACTTCCAAACTATATCTTCAATGGTATGACTTGTCTATCTCATTGGCCTTTAGCATAAGATATTATCATCGATATCAGTTAATGGTACTTACCTTCGAGTGTACCCGTCACTGGTCATGGGTTAATGGGATAGAACTACTAGGTTGTTGATGATGGGTTCCTATCATTGACATTGGTCTTTGGTGCTACTTTTTTCTCTGATTCATATCTTTAATTGGCTTAGAGTATACTCAATGTTTATCATTGAACCTATTCTCTCTCTTCTATCATTGGTATTGGATACGGTGAACAGTATGTCATGTCATTGAGAGGACCATTAGGAGGAGGACCTAGAAAGAGCGTCGAGTCACTAACGTACAGTTGAGTACCGACTTAGAGGAACACGACCCACTTTTATTGTTTTGTTATTGGAATTTATGGGATTCATTGGTTATTTTTATTCGAGTATTTAAGTGGTTAAGCATTGGATTGCTGGTTTATGTTGAGCATTGGATTCCTTGGTTTGCCCGATTTGGGTTGTAGATATTTACTCATTGTTTATTGGTTGATGCTCATGCAAGTATTGTTTATGTTTTGAATGTTTATAGTGTGTATGTATTGTGTTGAGTAATTAGTAACACCTCGTTTAGTATATCCATGGGTTGAACCAGTGGTTCAACCAGAGTCTTATAGGGTGAGGTGTTACATTATTTATCGTAGCAACTCTTTCAAATGTTATTCAAAACCAAATCCCATAAGAACGATTATACGACCAATGGCGGAACCAGTATTGGTATACAGGGGAGCTAAATTATAAACTGAAAATGGGTGCCGTCGGCCAAAAAAATTCTTCGGATTTGCTTAATAGTAGAAAATTTTATGAATCTAATATTACGTAAAAATACACAAGAAATGTGTTTGTTATAAGTTTCTTAATTAGTAAAAAAGAATTATATGTGCCACCGATAATTTTTTCTTCAAATTTTGATGATTTAAGATCAAATATTGTAATTATTACATATTATAAGTTGATTCTGAGTAACTATTACGTAAAATTTAAGATAACATTTCACTAAAACATCGTAGTGGGGGAGCCGAACTTCAAATACCCTGGCGCCAAACTCCGAAAATACCAAATATTACATATAATTTTAAACTCGATACCGGGGAGGGGGCGTCGTGGCTCCCCCTATCTCCGCCATTGTATACGACATACCACCAAACTATAGTAATTTGAGAGTCTTTGGGTTTCTTTGCTATGCTTTAACACTTTCTCATGGTTGAAAGAAGTTTGATGCTAGATCTAGACAATGTATCTTCATAGGGTTTTCTCCTAGAATGAAAGATTACGAATTGCATGATCTGAATACTAATCAAAACTATGTGCTCATCGATGTTAAGTTTTATGAGCACGTATTGCCCTTCGAAGGTGGATATCAAACCACGTCGACCTCACAATCCCATACTCCTTTTCCCACACCCCAACCATATGTCAGTGATTCTTTTCCCACACACCACATCACACATGTTACTCCAGTCAAGCAAACATCTATCTCAGATACGTAACACACCTCTCCCAATCATGAAGCCTACAATATATATACATGCAACTATACCACGAAGCTCTTTCACCACTCCTACGAAAACTTCCACATCTTAGAACAGTCAAAACGTATCACCCACACCAGAAATAGAACCTACCATACCAAGTTTACATGGTGATACCAATCATTCAAAGAAGTCAACACATGTAATACAAAAGAAAAAAAGGTTTCTGGATTATTATATAGGGTCAATCAATAGTTCTTCCTCACATGTCTTGTCTCTTGTCATTTCTTGTAAGGATCTTTCGTTTGCATACAATGATTTTGCTTTCAGTTTGATCACCAATACAGAATCACAAACCTTTGTGGAGGCTGTGAGACATGATTGTTGGACAAATTTTGTGCAAGTTGAACTGAATGCCTTAGCTAAGAAGCAGACATGGGAAGTGGCACCATTACCACCTGGTAAAAAGGCCATAGGAATGGGGTTCTAAGTTGAAATTTAATCCAGATGGAACTGTGCAAAGGTACAAGGCTAAATTGGAGGCTAAAGAATTTAATCAAGTACACGAGGTATACTTTCTTGCTACATTTTCTCTAGTTGCCAAGATAAATACAATCAAGACTCTATTAGCAGTTGCTTTTATAAAAAATTGGCACTTGCAACAATTGGATGTGAATAATGCTTTCTTACATGGGGTTCTCGATGCGGAAGCATGGAAATACCACCAAGGTACAATGTGGGTTCATCAATCTATCAATCAACATGTTTTCTTAAGAAATACTTATACACTTTAAAGCAAGCTAATAGGTAATGGTTTGCCAAACTAACTTTAGCCTTACTATACTTTGGTTTTACTCAATCCTCATAAGATTATTCATTGTTTACTATCAAAATTGATACTTCTATTGTAAGTATTAGTATATGTGGATGATCTCATTATTGCGAGTAATGAGATGGTTGAGATTCGAAAACTCAAGCTCTTCCTTCATAACCCCTTCAACATTAAGGATTTGGGGACTTTGAGATACTTCATTGGTCTTGAGGTAGCAAGGAATGCAAGTGGTATTGGCCAAAGAAAATACTGCTTATAGATGTTGACAGGAGCTTGTTATTTAAGCAGCAAACCAGTGTCTAGACTCATGGATTTGAAGACTAAATTGTCTACTCGGTTAGGGACAAAATTAAGTGACCCTTCTCTTTAAAGACGAATTGTTGGAAAGTTGCAATATCTCACTACAACAAGAGCATATATTACTTATGTCACACATGAACTTTTCCAATTCCAAATAAATCATATAAATACTCATCTTTAAGTAGTATGGAAGGTTTTTTGGTATCTCAAATCACAACCAAGTCAAGGCTTATTATTTGTTGCGGATGCCAACCTTATCATCACAGGTTATTCATATGTTGATTGGAAAGCTTGCCCTAGAAGTAGATATCTTTCCAGCTATTATGTGTTCATTGGAAAGTCCTTAGTCTCATGGAAGACAAATAAATAGGCGACAATCTCATGCTCATCCTCAATAGCAAAATACAGGGATCTAGCTCCACTCTCTTGTGAGATCGTCTAGTTGAAGCAATTACTAGAAGACCTGGGTATTACACAACAACAATCACGACACTTTAGTGTGATAACCAGTTTGCGATCTACATCACTCAAAATTTAGCTTTTCATGAGAGGACCAAACACATCGAGATAGTATGCCATGTTGTTAGTCAGTTTTACTGTTTTACTTGCTAAGTAATTGGTGTTACACATGTTCCAAGTGAGTTAAAGTTGGCCATATTTTTCCGAAGCCACTGTCCAGATATCAACTACAGTTTCTTTTGTGCAAGCTAGGAGTAATGAATATATACACTTCACAGGTTGAGGTAACAACTCTCCTCCACCTATTCTTCAATGCAACAACAACTTATAGTCTTTAGTCACCAACCAGGATCAAAGTTGCGATTGAAGACATGTATGCTTGAAGAAACAGAGACACCATTGTCTTCAATAAGTTGGACAACATAGTTTTATACATACACATGACATTAGATAGTTTAATTTCTTACACGTGTACAGTTTTTGTTGGTTCATATATTTTTTTAGTTAGTTAATATTATAGCTGGTAGCAATGTAGTCAAAATCGTGATTCCACGTAAAATCGAAAACATGGGTGAAATCGGAATTGTAGTTTTTAATCGTAAAATCGTAAGATTTTATGAACTACTATCAAAACATTTAAGTCAACAACATATTAAGAATAAGAAGACCATTACCCAACTTTGAAAAATCTAGACAAGAAAAAAAGAGAATGTCGGCTTTTAAGCGGTCATTCGAAGAAGTAATAATTATATTTTACACACTTTTTAGTAATAACTTTTAACTTAATTAATTAAATTCTTAAAAAAATTAATTTTGTTATGAAAATGATGGAGAACTATGAACTATGTAATAGAGAGAAATACACAAGAGAGAAAGAGGAGAGAATTGCTTCTTCTTATTCATACCAATAGATACAATGATGTGCTCTATTTATAGGCACATAATACATAACTCCTATAGGCTAATGTAATTACACATGAATAGAGAGAATAATGAGTCATGAATGAGCTCATATAATTACATATGAAAGGGGAGAAGAATGGGTAATGGAAGACATTGATTCTTATGATTAATGTTAAGGAAACATCCTAGATAGCATCTTATGTGAAGGTAGCATCCTATGTGAATCATGGAATTAACTACAATATTATTCATAACACTCCCCCTTGAATGTCCAATGGTTAATGATATGCCCTTTACAAATTTATAAGAGAAAAAAATCAATAGAAGGACAATACATCTAGGATAATATATAGGGATATAATATATTGTTCGTATGATACGCTATCACATACTACCTCATTAAAAACCTTACCAAGAAAACCCAATGGGAAAAACCATGGTTAAGGGAAAAAGAGTTCAGTGCGTATTAACTCCCCCTCATGATAGGATGACTCAAAATCGTTCAATCATTGAACTTCAATTTTATACAAATGATCTTGATGTATGAAGTAACTTTGTGAACAAATATGCTAGATTGTCACTTGATCATAATTTTCACTAGTTATTCCACTAGTATCTAGAAATTCGTGTTGGAAAAATAATTTCGTCAAACACATATTCTTTTAGCTTTTCTAATGCGATCCTCTTACAACTTGAGGATATATATACTCATTCTGCATGATATATATACTCATTATGCATAATATATATGATCATGCATGTGAATGATGATGTGGCTTTATAGTTTATTTCACAAACCACCAAATAGTTATATTGCCAAGTGAACTCAATTTATAATTGACCAACGCAAAGATCGTATCGATATTTAAAGACCATGTAACTCATTGACATGTCTTTCAATATGTTCAAATAAAATAACTTGAAATCTTATGTTATTTGAACATAACATAGTATATGCTTCAATTGATCTTCATGTCATTGAGTGAGAATAGAGTATAATCTTGCCAAAATAACTATTGATAGATGAATTAAGTCATATAAGACTAGCAAGATTCATGAGTGCTCTTGTTGCACTAAGATATGATACTTCAGGACAAAATGATTCTTACTTTACTTATGTATATTGACATCTACTCACATATAATGATCTTACTACCATCAAGGTAGTTATGGACGATATATATCCATATCAAAATTTTCAACATTGCGGTAGTGTATCTTTGTTGATAAACAACAATCATGTTTGAGAGATGCTCAATCTGCAAGTGATTTGCAACGATATTGTTTCATATCTTTCATCTCAAACTCTTTAATCAAATAGCTAATTTTTTTGAGAAACTCTTCACGAGTCTCAATAGCTAATCAAATAGATAATAAGATGATGACTTCTTAACCTTTGGAAATAAAGAAAACGCATTTTCAAAACAAAAGAAAGTCATAGAAATTTTGATACGATATAATTTCAAAACCAAAAATATTTAATAATAAAAATCAAGTATTAAATATAAAATATTGACAAATAAAACATAGAAAATATTTGGTATACGAAATATATCATTCTTTCTCAATCTCATAATTCGTATGACGTCAATTCAATAATATTATTCAATACTGTTCACGTGAACTAGGGGTGGCGATTACCCATCCGCGGTTTTTTTTTATCCATATCCAACTCGATCCATATTTAAATGGATTGAATATGGATCAACACTATATGGATCGGATTCTATTTGGATCGGATATGGATTTTTAAATTTATTCAAGTCGGATTTGGATGATCCATTTACACCATATTCTCTAATCTCTCTACTAATCTTGAATGTCTTCCTCTCTATATGAAAAACCATTCTAACCAGAAAATTGGCACAGTATATTATAGAATTACTGATCTTGTTTTAGCTTCAACATTCATACACCAACAACCCAACTAAGCACCACAAGAACAGAGTAGAGGAAGAAGAAACAAGCTCCATTCCTAGCTGCTTTGCTTCGTCTTCTGCTGCTGCTGCAAGTCTGCAACAGAGCTTTCTCCACAGCTCTGCTATGTAGCAACACCGAAGCTAATGTGAGCTTCTTCTTCTGCTGCTGCTGCTGTAAGTTTGCAATAGAGCTTTCTCCACAGCTCTGCTCTGTAGCAACACTGAAGCTAATGTGAGCTTCTTCTTCTTCTGCTGCTGCTGCAAGTCAGCAACAGAGCTTTCTCCACAGCTCTGCTCTGTAGCAACACCGAAGCTATTGTGATGGCAAGAGCAGTAGTAGTTATTTTAATAATATATAAAGGCTACAAAGGGTACAGAGTACAGCTATGCAACGACACTAATCTGAATCCACTTGAGCTTTTGAATCAAATTACCTTTCTCTAATGCCTAATTGAACACACAATGGAACAGTAGTAGTTATCCACATGGAACCCACTTGAGCTTTTGAATCTATAATATAGTGACTAACAACAAACCATTTAGTTTGGAAAATGAAAATTGGAAAATGAAAATTGGGCTATTTAGTTTGGGTAATTGGACAAAGCCCATCCATATTAAATCCAATCTATATGGATTTAAATATTATCCATCCATTTAAATCGGATATCCATTTAAATGGTATCCGATCTGGACATGGATATCCGCGACTCGGATAAAATTGCCACCCCTAACGTGAACTTGACTTATTGTTCGCATTTAGAAAAATGAATCATTCCGAAAATTTCACATACGCATATATGTCATTATTAGACAAACCATACATATAGGTTGTAATGACATCCATCAAAGACAAATATTTCCCTTCACAAACTGCCAGACTAATCATATAATGAAAAGTTGTTGCATCCACCAAATGAAAATATGTTTCATCATAACCAATAATATAAGGTTTTTGTCATTGTACAAAACCTTTCAGAATTAGATGTGTTATAACCCACAACTTTACGATTTTCATTATAATCGCAGTGGGATAAATATATATGTCTCGTTTGCTTACATCTTCATGTGTAGAGACTTTTTATATAAAAAAAACTTTTATTTTTCTAAGGAATATAATATTGTCGCAATCATATCTTCCATTTTGGCCAATCGTTTCTTTCTTTGCATGCATTAATGAATTTGGCTTATGATCCTCATTTTCGCTTATCAAATTTAGCGCTGCATTGTAATAAATTTTTCATCAACGTTGACTTCATCATGATTCCAAAGTTTTTCATCAAATACATTGATATATCTTTCATTCATAATTATCAGGTACCTGATGCTCTAGGAGCACATGTATTTGTTTGATATCCTTTATCTTACCCTCAATTTTGACCATCTTAATTTAAAGCTCCTTTTCACTTTTTGAGGATTTATATCTTTGGAATCGATTGATTTTTCATACTTCATGAGTGCTTTAGACTCATTTGTGCTTTTACCAATACAAAACACTTATGTTGGAGCAAATGTAGTTGGCATAAGAGATTTTTTATGTCACTATATCCGGGTCGTTGAAACATCTGGCAGTTGATTAACTCAACTTTGTTAATGAATTATCCTTATGAACTTCATTCCAACGAATCTCTTTGCCCAACCTTTGATTTTCTCCCCCCTAATGTTGGGAAATTTGAATCACAAAATGATGTCTTCATCTAAACGAGTCATCTATAAATCTCCCGACAATAGTGTAAATATTTTACTATCAACGAAGACTCGTACCCAACATATATAATTTCCAATCTCTATTATTGAGACTTATCTTAATGAATTGTGGTGGAGCAATTAGATGTATATATCACATATAAATATTCTTATATGAGAAATATGAGGTTTTGACCCAAAACCAATTATAACAGGGGAACTCATTATAACTCGTTGGCATAATGCGAATTTATGTTTTTCATGTAGAGTAACACGTATATAAGATAATGAGAATATTTATTCTTAATGATTATTGGATACCGTGAAAATATGCTCATAATCAAAATGATTGAGCTAATAATCTCGCGAATTGGATGTTGCGAGTACATACCTAGACATGTGAATGTCTAGTTGATGCATCAATTAAAATATCTAAATAGATAATATGTTGGGTGTATCTTATGAATCCAAATATCACCCTTAATTCTTTAGGTAAGCAATTCATTGCTTATTTTTGTCAATAATTATCCAATAATCAATTTAGATTGATGTGTGTGGAATGCTTGAAAATTAACCACATATATTCTCAATTCAGATAATTGTAGAACCGGGATGATCTAACCGGTTATGCCAAATAATTTTGCCAGGAGAAGTAAACTTTTAGTTTACATTTGTAAGAGCTTCAATGTGATGATAAATTATAATACTTCCAATATTTTTGTCATCATAATTTATATATGTGAATATGATGAACATACATTCATTATCTTGTCTTTGTTTTCACAATATGATATTCATTAATGTGATATCTTTATAACTTAATATATTCATACACAATTGTATATGGGGGATTTTTTTCGGTGACAAAGTCTAAACTTTGTCACCTATACAAAGTTTAATCTGGACTGTTAATCTCTTATCCACTTCTTAATTAATTATTTAAGTGGATTTAATTAAAAAATCCCCCCCACACTCCCCTATAACTGCCGGTGAGAATAGGGTAATTATGATAATCAATTTTTGATCATCTCTTCCTAAAAAAATGGGTGAGAATATTCTCTTAACTTTTTTAATAATCCTAATCTTCTTCTTCCTCTTTCAGTCACACGCACGCCATTATAATAAGGGTCAAATACTCAAAACGTCCAGAAACTATAGGGTGGGTTACAAACTTGTCCTAAAACTTTAATTCGTTACAGAGCGGTCCTATTACTATGAAATGTGTTACAGATAAGTCCTAATGACGCCATCAATGTACTTTTTCAGCCATGCATTTCACCACATCACCATTGACATGTCATCAAAAACATAATTTAAAATTCAACAATCTAATTCAAATCTAAATTTAAACTAATCTAACTTATAAAATCTGATTCAAAACTAAATCTAGTGAGTCAGATTGATTTAATTTTAAATTTTAATCAGTTTAAGATAAATTTTAAATTATATTTTTGATGAGGTGTCAATGTTGACGTGGCAAAATGGCTGGAAAAGTACATTGATGACGTCATTAGGACTACTCTGTAACTCATTTCAAAGTAATAGAACCACTTTGTAACAGATTAAAGTTTTAGGATAAGTTTGTAACACACCCCATAGTTTCGGACGTTTTAAGTATTTGACCCATTATAATAATATGAAACTTTCAATTTTTTTGAGTAAATCAGTCTCTCACAATTACAGTAAAAAGTTCAAGCTCCCAAGTTCGAGTTTTATAATGGAGGTACGAGTCAACTTCTTCTTCTTTATTTTCGATTGCAGAACAAAACAAAAATTCATACTAGTAAAACGAATATACAGTCGAGAAAAATAAAAATTCGGGAGTTGATATATAGTCGAGAAAAACCGTAACACACATGTGTGTGAATTGCATACTAGTACTACGAATATACAAGTAGTGTGCACATACTAGCACCAATTCTTCTGAAACACACAATTTTCTCAAATTCGGGAGTTGATATATAGTCGAGAAAAACCGTAACACACATGTGTGTGAATTACATACAAGTAGTGTACACATACTAGTACCGATTCTTCTGAAACACACAATTTCCTCAAATTCAAATTGGCTGATGGAGTAAATAAAAAAAATTTGTATGAACACCGGCCATAGAAACCTACTGGTCACTGGCGGCGAGGAGGACGAATAAACCATGTCGGCGCCGTCAAGAAGCACCTGGAGACCACGATTACAGAGGAGAGAGTAGAGGCGCGTCAGAGAAAAAGGTGGAAGCCCAAGACTCGCCGCACTAGAGACAGCGCCGCACCGGAGACAGCCGCCGGAAGAAATAGAACCGCCAGACGGTGAGAGCACTTCGTCCGGATAGAAACCGCTGTCCGAGAGGTCACCAATTCGGTGAACTAGTGGCTGCTAGGGAGTTGATTTGTGCCTCCCGAACGACGGCGAACTAGAGAATGGAGCGGCGGCTATTGCTTGGTGGAGGAGGATGAAGGTTGCGGATGGAAATCGCCGGTGAACTAGAGAATGGAGACGACGAAATCGCCGGCGCCGTCTGGTAAGGAAAATAGAAGAAGAAGAGGTAGTGGGGGCGGCGGCTTACCCTAGGTAAGTGGTAAAAAATAAAAAAAACATTTAATTAATTTACCCTATTATATACTAGTATTATCCACCGTTAGTTCAAATTAGGGAGATCTGATGGCTATGATTAAACTTTGTATAGGGGACAAAGTATATCTTTTGTCACCCACCAAGCTCCGATCAATATGGAATCTCTTTCCTCAATATAATAACTTTGGAGGATGTAATAGATTATAAATTTTATCAATGTGGAAATTTTCATCCATTGAATAATATAAGCTCTTTCTAGTATTAGTTTTGGCTCTTTTTTGCCATATTATAAAAAAGAGTATTACACATCTTTTATTGATGGTATATGTCGATACATCATCGATAATGTACATCGGCATTACTTGATATTGATAGTGCTTGTAAAGCATCTGATTTAAATTGATAAATAAAATATCACAATTCTCTTATTTTCAATTATGAATATCACAAATTAGGAGATCATTATTTCCTTCACAATCGATAAAGATGATATACTTGTGAATAATTGATAGTAATATGATCCACCATTATTTATTTGTAATTCTACAACTGATACGATGTATGAACAATTCTTGTTTCACTAGGAGCATTACATACTCCTTATTAGATGTTGAATTCACCACTTTGATGCAATCATTTGGAATATAATTGTCTCTTAATACATTCACATCATAGATTGTAATAATATCTTATACATTCACTTCATGGAATGTGATACTGTATTTTGTACCATTGACACTCAATTATATATATATCATTCATTACTCAATATAGGAAATCATAAAAATGTCATTCGGACTATGATCATCCAAACAAATTTGGTAGTTGTATCACCATTATGTGATCATATTCATTCTCTCTTTCAAGTTTTGTGAAAGACACTTGAAATTTCATTCTGATGACCATCAAAATTATAGATGAATATATTCTTTTGTTCACTTGTGGGAACATAGATATTGTCACTCTATAGACATCATTACAATCATTCATATCAAGAAATGATATCATGTCTCATGGATCATCAACATTTGAGACATATAAGTTAATCCTTTTTCTTTGAATAACATGTGTATCTTGGTACACTTATTCTCATGAAATGAAATTGTATATTCGAAAGTATTGGTCCAAATACCAATCTTTCTCACATGAATCATAATCATGTTTGGCTACTTTTGATTTGAAGAAATGTTGTAGCATATGTGTTGGATACATTCTCTTTGAGAGATGATATTCAAATAAATTCCAACATCCAACCATCATTGTTTCCAAATCATCATAACGAATAGCTTTCACGAATAGAAACAATAAAATAATAACGCATATGAATAATAACTAATTGAAATTTCATAATACAGAGTTCATACCTTATGATGACGATCATGTTCTCCAAGGAGTAAAGCTTCGTGAATCTCCAAGTGGGCAGAGCTTCGTGCTGATAATGTGTTATGAAAATGATGGAGAACTGTGAACTATGTAATAGAGAGAAAACACAAGAGAGAAAGAGGAGAGAATTGCTTCTTCTTATTCATACCAATAGATACAATGATGTGCTCTTATAGGCACATAATACATAACTCCTATAGGCTAATGTAATTACACATGAATAGAGAGAATAATGAGTCATGAATGGGCTCATATAATTACATATGAAAGGGGGAGAAGAATGGGTAATGGAAGACATTGATTCTTATGATTAATGTTAAGGAAGCATCCTAGATAGCATCTTATGTGAAGGTAGCATCCTATGTGAATCATGGACATTCACTACAATATTATTCATAACAAATTTAATTTAATTGTCTTTGTTCTAACTTATATGTAGTTGCACAAACTGGTAATTTCCCCTAGAAAGTAAAATCGTAAAATACAAGAAAAATCGTTGATTTTATAAGATTCTTAGATTTTGATCGACATTTTTCTAGATTTTACGACCCATAGATTTTGCGTGGAATCAAGATCGCTAGAGACCAGTGAAATCATAAAACCGTAAGATTTTAAGATTAAAATCGGGATTTTGACTACATTGGCTGGTAGGTAACACTATTTCTTTGCATTTATAAGGCTTGGCAAACTTGTTGCCCAAAATTTCCTTTAATTCACTGTCAAGAACCGTTGCATCCCAATAACTCAAGTGGTTGGGAGAGGGTTCTAAATGGATCTTATATTGTTTACTAATATGTCCCCTCAAACGAAAGCCCATGAAATGATATTGTTGTTTACTAATATGCCTTATGCAAGATAAATTGTTATATTGGTGGCTACCGGGATTCGATACCAAGACCTTTTGATCATCAAAGGCTCTAATACCATATCAAGAACTATTGCATCCCAATAACTCAAGTTGTTGGGGAGGGTTCTGAATGAATCTTATAGGCCCGATTTACTATCACTTATAATTATCGAAATTACATAATCAACTTAATTAATTTCATAATACACCTAAAATGTTGTTTAGTTGTAAATTAAAAAATTCAATTATATAATTTTAACACAATTTCATCCAAATTAAAAAAGTGAAAAAAGTCACTTATGAAAATTATAAAATTCACATTATGAAATGTGGAGGCAGGAATTATGTAAATTTTCATAACAACTTCCCCTTTCAAATCCTACTCCCAGCAACAACATTTTCTAACGCAAAATCCTCACATCCTCCCCACTCTCAACAAACCAAAATCAATTTTTTTAGGGAAAATGGTACTTTGCCCCCCTCTACTTTGCCAAGTTAACAAACACCCCCTATACTATGAAATGATCAATTTACCCCCTCCTACTATGCCAACCTAACAAACAGCCCCTTCCACCCAAAACTCCATCCAAAATTCCGTTAAGTGATGACTCACTAATATGATTTATCCATAATTAATGACAGTACATTTTTAGTACAGAAGGAAATAAAAATATTAATTTTAAATTTATAAATTAAAAGTATATATTTAATTTTTATGGATTTTTATTTTTTAATTTTTTTTCAATTAAAGTTAATAAATATTTTCTATTTAAAAATTTCAAAGTTATTTTTTGAAAAAATTGTATACTTATTTTATTCAAAAATTTTATTTCATTTTTAATGTTAAAATCCATATTATTTTTAAAAAATATTCTATAATATTTTCTATGTTAAAACTCAGTTGTTGGGGTTTCTGAATGGATTTATGCCGATTACTATCACTTATTTACGAAATTACATAATAAATTAATTAATTCAATTACACTATAATGTTGTTGATTGTAAATAAAATTCAATATATATTTAACACAATTTCATGCAAATTTAAAAAGTGAAAAAGTCCTGTATGAATTAAATTCACATTAGAAATGTGGAGGCAGGGAATATGTATTTTCATACAACTTCCCCTCCAAATCTACTCCAGCAACAACATTTTCACGCAAATTTCCTCAATCCCACTCAACAAACCAAAATAATTTTTTTAGGAAATGTACTCATTGCCCCTCTACTTGGCTAAGTTAGCACACCCCTATAGTATGATTGATCAATTATACCCTCCTACTATCACCTAACAACACCTTCACCCAAACTGCCATCAATTCTTAAGTGATGACTCTAATAGATTTATCCATAATTAATGACATACATTTTAACGAATGGAATAAATATTAATTTTTAATTTATATTAAAGTATATATTAATTTATGTGATTTTTATTTTTAATTTTTTTCATTAAAGTTAATAATATTTTATTTAAATTCAGTTTTTTTGAAAAAATTTATCATTTTCAAATTTTTCATTTATGTAATCCATATATTTAAAAATTTTATTTTTAAATTATTTTTGTAATTTTTTTTCTATTATTTAGATATTGATGTGGCAATGTACATATAATTGGATATCTATGGAGTCACATACGAATTTGATGAATGCAAAGGCTGTTAGGTGCAAGTAGAGGAATTGATATCAATATGGGGGCAACACATTCTTTAAGGAAGAAGAAATTTTAATTATCCTCAGTATAATGCTAATGTCACATAATTTTTTTATAGGCATACTATACAATGCCTTCTAAATAGATTAATATCATATCTCTACATTGGATTACGTTATATTGTATTGTTTGTGTCTTGCACCATATTGCTCATCACATAAGCATTGATAATGAGGTTACTGGTGTATAGTCATATTTAATATGGATTCTGCACCACAACAATCCGACGACTGTGTGGAGATTGGTGTAACAGAGGTGTGGCCTGCTAGTAATTAGTCGAGTGTAAACGAGTGTTATATGTGATTCACTTGAATTCTAGAAGTATGCATAATTTGCAATTCAACTAAAGTAATGAACACATTTATTATTATAAAATTATATAATTTCATAATTTACAAAACACAAAGTAAACAGAATTCAATTATGAATTATAATTACGTAAATTTTAAAATTCCCCCAATTATAAAACTAGCTTGTGGCCCGCGCTTTGCAGCGGGCAACATACCTTTTTTTAGGAAGAAAGAAAATCAATTACATGAAAATTAATAGAGTCTCCGACTCTCTCATAAGGTCATACTGCTCCTAGTGTTTAATTATGATATCCGTACACTTTACTGTGTGCGTTCCCAAGTCAATTCCATGGCCCTTATTCGCCAGTACGTCCGTGAAATGGTTTGTCTCTCTATAGATGTGTTTTAAAATAACCTTCCAATTCCTCTCCAACAGTCTTCTATACTGACAAACAATTGTTGTATGTTGGTGGTCCAAGTACGTGGTCGTTGATAAGAGCTTAACTGCACATATGAAGTCGATTTGCATTTCAAGAACTCTCAACCCAACATTTCAAGCTCTCTCCATGCTTATGACAATGCTTGTGAGTTATGCACAGGTTATTGAACATGTTCCAAGATTAGTCATGAAGGCATCTACAGTTTGTGCCTTCTAGTCTCTTAGAACTCTTCAATAGCTAAAACCTCATAAAATACTATTAAAAAATGAGCGTGATTAAAGATCGACTATATTAGAGATTGATTAAGGATGAAAAAATTAAATGGAAAAGAGAGTCTAAAATTAAACTAAATGTAGTGAATCTTACTACATATTAAAAAAAATGTAGTAAAAAAATGTTATGGAAGAATTAATTAAAAATAACAGCAAATAATTTTAGTATTTTTATTTTTAAATTTTAATGCATTTTTTATTTTTAGCCCATGGGAATTTCTATTTAAAGTATTTGAATGGTTTATGACTAATAATGGATCTCAATATCTTAGTGTTTGTAAATATTGCCTACAGTTAGAGTTGCACCTTTTGCTTTTTATGTAAGGTTGTGTGTAGTACTTATTTTTGTTTATGTGTTTCTTTTGTGAACATGTTTCATACCAATTGTAGCTTGAAATTTTTCGAGATCATGTACTTGGATTTGATTTGATGTTTGTAGGTTGACCTTTCCTATGTTGTTGGCATGTATTTTTATAATTTATTTCTATTTTTTACATTGATTGTTAGATGATTCTCTTTTTTTTTGTGTTGTTATTTAATTATTAACATATCATGAATTTCTAAGTAACAAAAAAATTTAAAAATTAAAATATAGTTATTTTAATAAATTACAATTATTGTAATACTTTTTTATCAGGTAATTATTATAATGCAAACTCGATCAATGCTCATGTTTAATTAAAATCACGTGGACCGTATAAAATTAAATAAAATATAGAAAATGATGATTAAATTCCTAATGAACATGGTAAGAAATGTAATTTTATAAAATATAGTTTATTCCTATAAGTTTATGTTCATTTGTGGAATGATTATATATAAAAGGTTAGACTGTCCAAATAGGAAATGTGAACATAATATTTACGATAAAATCAATAATCATAAATTATTTCATGAGAAATACAAACCAAAAACTTATATACTCATTAAATAGTTTATGAATAAAGAAAACTCAGTTTTTGTTTGCAAAATAAATTCTATTTATCTAAATTGGAGAGAATAAAAATATCATGAAACCCGATAGATATTTATCATAGGTATTATTTTAATGAAATGTGAAAAAATAGGTCATTACGAAATTAGAGAATGTTGATTGTGCTGATCTATGTTGGTGGATGTTGGTTCTTTGTTATTTATCATGTCTCGCTAGATTAGTTATTCATTTATTATTCACAACGAACTTTGAACACGTGATGTAGAATTTGGGTTCTCAAATCCTTACAATGTTGTTGTGTGTGATGCATTCAAACCAAACCCTCATCTATATTTTCTAATGGCCGGTCTCCAACTATTTATCCTAATGATCAACTCATTTTAATTAATTATGGTGAAATAAAAGAATAGACAACTCATTGAATTATTTCATATATTTGTGGCTCGTATCTTCCCAAGAGAAAAAGAAATTTTATAAATTTGGGAGAGAGAAAATCTTGTTGTGGCTAAGAGAGTTGTGGAAGTGAAATTATGATAATTTTGTCATTTTGGCCGTAACACGTAAAATAGAGTGAAAATGAACATTTCTTTTATGAAAATAAAGTGAAATTGTGATTGGTTAATAAGAATTTTTTTTTATGGTTCATTTCACACTCGTGAGATCCGGGCGGTTCAAAAGGGACCACCACGGCTCCTCTCATCTCGAGAATCCATATAGTCCTTATCAGTGTATGGAGAAGAAGTTCTTATAGAATTCTTCGTAGAATCGACAAACATTAAGCATAAGGTTTAATATTAATTAATTAATCTCCTTAATGTTTCAGAAATTATGCGTAGAAAGGAAAAATGTAATAAAGTATAATTCTTTGATAGACCACTTTTTTAACAATAAGAATTATGTGGCGTAAAAAAACAGTGAGAATTTTTTCATTAATCGTTCAAATCAAATAAACGTTCGAAATAATCCCTTATCTAATTGGGTGGATAAAATTACACTTTATAACTACATGAATTTATGTGAATTTGAAGAATATCCTTGCTATTTGACATTAAAATATATAGTGATGGTGTAACTGAAAAATAATGAAAGTATCCATAAAAAAAAATTAAGAAAGTCATAAAAAAATTATTTAAAACAAAAAACGAATGATCTAAAAAACTGTAAAGAAAAGTTTAAGAAAATTGTTAAAATATTGATGATCTAAAAATCCTGAACGTGGGAATAAAAAAATGATAAAGGTTATTTATTTATTTACTAATTATATGTATAATTTATTTAAATAATAATTAATTAATGTAAAATTAGTATTAGTTGATTAGCTGCATTTAAGAAGAGAACGAATAAAATAGTGCTCTTTTATATTTACTTATATAATATAATAGATAATATATACATTATGTATATTATAGATGTATTTTAGTATTAAAGTAATAATAAATATTTTCTATTAGTTCTAGGTCTACAGTTTTCATAGTAATCTCCATTTTCTTTATCTACCTCATTTTAATTATTTTTTGTCTTACCTCTATTATTATATATTAATATATATTTAGGATGATAGTGATGATTATTGAAATTAAAAAAACTTATTTATGATAATGAATGTGTTCTCATAGGAGAACATTTATATAGAAAACTGATTGCGTTTATATACAAACAGTTTAACTGATTTGTATTGTAGAATTATAGAATAGACCGTTTCTCCCTTTATAGTCAATGAAACATTTTTTTTTACTATTATAACCCATGTTTGAACCCTCTTTTAATAAAATTGAATTTACTTTGTGTATTATTTCAAATTACATTTTAAATTATGGATAATTTAATTCTTATATATAAGTTCGTTAAAATTCTCATTCTCATTTAGTTTTGACGATAATGGTTGGCTTAAGAACATATAAATCATAGTTGTAAAAAGAGATTGATTATATGTATCGTAGATATTGGATACATATATAGATTATCAATAAAATAATGTTTTTAAATTGTTGGTCTAGTGGTTATAGTCTTTAACTTTTTAACTTTTTTTTTAATTAAAAATTTCTGTTTTGATGTGAATCATTTAGAATAAGCTTTTAATAATATTCATACAATCACAACTTAAAAAAAATAAAATGAAGATAAGATCTTGATTGATTGAAAATGAAAAATGCGTATGATTATTTTATAGAGTAAACCTGAAAATTAAAAAAAAAATTATTGAAATACTAAAATTATGTAGGGATGTACACTTCGCGTTTTTTAAATAAGAGAAAACAAAAGAAAGATGTTATTTTGAAAGGAGAGATAATCCTAAGATTATGGAACATAAGGAAACTGTTTTCATTTTTTATTCATTTTGCAAAAAACGTGGCTGTGTTCCATTGCATTATTTTATTTATTTATATTGTTTTTATTATTGACATAATTTAATATTAAATTTTATTTTAATTAATTACTTAATGGTGATTGGTAGAATCCCTACACTCAAGGAGAAGAAGGATAAAAGGGGGTCTCTTTTATATTTACTTATATATATAATAGATTTTAGATAATTTATAGTGAACATGGCCATATTGTTTACTAACATTCATAAGAATTCTTAAATTCATCCATCTAAATAGCTCGCCTGTATATACACATATAAATTTTGGGATATTTAACCCTTTCAAAGCCAACACACGAATAAGTTATATCCTAACCTAATCTAGGTGGGGATCTACTATTGTGAGGACCCTTTAAGAGTCCTTATATGAGGACACTGTTTATAGCCGTTGGATGTTGATCCTAATCTAACTGCGGGGAACCAGGTATGGACATAAGGGGAAAATTGGATGATTAATTTAAAGTGGAACCAAAACGAGAACAAAAAAAAGTTGTACCAATACCCTAATACTCATTTCATATTAATCATTGGATCTCTATTATATAAATTAAGAGGGTAGATTAGTGTCCTTATATAAGGACACTTGAGGAGTCCTCATATTAGTAATTGCCATCTAGGTGGTGCCATGTGGCAATGCTTTTAAGATTGTCATACGATATATTGAACTATTGAGCTTCATGTTCAATTATCTCTTCCATTAGCAAATTCTACCGTTAGGACACCCCTTAGTGTCCTCATATGCGGACACCTCTTAGGACCATAGGATTTAATCTTAGAGATCTGAAGGTCAATATTAATTGGATAAAAGGGTAATTTCAATGTTTAATTAATTGCAGATTTTTTATATTATTTCCATAATGATAATTATTGTTAACTAAATGCTGATTTTCAATTAATATTCATATTTTTTATTGATAATTAAATTTTAATTTAATTATTGTTAATTAAATGCTCTATTTTATTAGTAACCAATTATTTTTTTTTTATGATCACAATTTCCATTTTTTCTTCACTTTGCCTTAATATTTATTCAGAAATGTTAATCTTTATTTGGTAATTAATTTTCATAATAGTTAATTTAGCAATATCATATGATTTCTTCCCAAACTTTACTCCTCCTTTCTTTTTTTGAAAATTGTTTACTAGTAGTCAATTTACAGCTATGATTTTATGGAGATTACGACGACACTTTTTGTGGAAATTGTTTCGAAAAAGTTCCTCTTTTATCATTTCGGAACAATTCCTCTTTTATTGTTTCAGAACAGTGATCCATTTTAAAAGTAATGGAACTTGTTGAAAATCAATTTTGTTCCTTATCACCAAATCGGAACACAGAAAATTATAAAACCTTGAATCAAATTGAAAATAGAACAATAATATCAATTTTCTGTTCCATAAGTAGCTATATGGAACAATACAAACATGTTCCTAAATCGCCAAAATGGAACAACGCGGTCCTAAAGATGAACATGTTCATAACAGGAAATCATAACAAAATCCAGATGAAGAAAAACCAGGTAGATTTCGAACTTATTCCATATCATTGAAATTGGTAGATTCCTAAAAATCCAAGCAAGGAAAGGAAAGGTGTATGCACAAAATTAAAGCTACATCCTCTCTCCTCACAAAATCCCCTTTCCCTCTCTATATTGAATGAATCAGTAGTTGTTGTTGTCTACTGATTCCACCAATGGCGGCGACCTCTTCTTCATTGTACAAGATCCAGATATCAGAGGGTAACAGACTTCTTGATCAAAAGACCTAGGAAGAAAATGGCGAGTGATGTAGAAGTGAAGGACACAAAGAGAAGAAAAATTATACCTAATAGGTATTGGATGAACATTTGGTGGGATGAAGATGTTCATCTCAGATAAGGCTTTTTGAATTTTAAAACTCGAAAGAGCAAGTTGAAATTTATTGTGAATTGTATGACCATATATTTGACCACCCTGAACCCTAGAGAGAAGTTGTGGGGTAAGTCGAATGTGATGACCCAAAACCTGTGTCTCAAGTTCAAGGGGGGAGGTTGACAAAAGTTAGATGTTACTGTAGAACATCTGAACAAGATGAGGATAGAAAATGGCAGGACAACATGGTATGAAGTTGGACCAACCAAGATGGAACAGGGGTTCATAGATGTGGAAACCATACTTGGAGAATCCTTGAGGAAAGTGGCGAAGGTTGGGCATCAGTTGACGGATGAAAAACTTGTGGATGAACTTCTGGCGATCAGATTCACTACGTTCCATCAGACCATTGAACATGTCCAAACGTGATTTTGTCATAATGAATGAGAGCACAAAGAGAAACTGCAGGAGAGAGTGAGGAAACAGGGACAGGAGGAAAGGGATGGGAGGAAGATAGTAGAACAGGCTTGTCATTTAATAGTCAGGAGGGGAAGTAAAAGGGGTAACACAATTTCGAGAGACACGCAAAAGAAGCAAACAAGGAAAATGGAATCTTCGGATTCCGTAATCTTAATTATTTTATGGTAAGTCACGCCCAAAAATTAGGCCTAAATTCTGACGAATGATATTGAATTGATCTTCCTTTAAGGCTTTGGTGAAGATATCTGCCAGTTGGAGGTGGGTTGGAATGAAATGAATGTCAATCGTTCCTTGACCAGCAAGCTCTCTAAGAAAGTGATACTTAATATCAATATGTTTCGTTCGTGAGTGATGGGCTGGATTTTTTGAAATATTGATGGCGCTGGTGTTATCACACAGAAGGGGAGTGCTTTGGAGAGCAAGTCTATAATCTTCCAGTTGTGATCGAATCCGTAGGATTTGAGCAGCACTACTACCTGCTGCCACATATTCGGCTTCTGCCATAAAAAGAGCAACTGACGCTTGTTTCTTGCTTGATCATGAAATAATGGATGGACCAAGAAACTGGAAAGAGCCAATTGTACATTTCCTATCTAAAGTGGAACCAGCAAAATCTGAATCGTTGTACCCAACAAGGTCGAACTGATATAATGTTGGATACCTGATGTGAACCACCGCAACCGTGGGCAGATGACCCTAATCACCGCAAGTTGATCTCCTAGCAACAAGCCTACCTATGGAACCGAGATGGAATCGGACTTTGACCCGCTAGCTATAAAGAGCTAGGAACCAGAAGTATCAAGTCGAAGGTACCACTTCAAGGGGTGAATACCCTAGACGATAAGCCAATACCTTAAGTAATGCAACAACAAGTAAAAGCTTGAAGGGAAAATGAACAAAATTTCTGAAGTAGTTTATTTAATCAAAGGTTGTGTTATATAAGGAAGGCCGACAACCTCTATATATAGGTGAGGAATAGAGAACAAGCTCTCCTATTCCTCACATGATACTACTTCCTAAACTATTAAAGAAACAAATAAGAGAACTAACTAGGAGACTAAAGGGACTAAAATAATCCTAAACAGTCGGAACTCGAAAGGAAAAACCAAAACAAACACTAAAGAGTCTTAAACTGGAAATAGAATCCTAATCCGGCAAAATCTGGAGAAACCTTAATCCGGCGACTGGGCGTGTATTCGAATTTGGTCCAGATTAGGTGAGCAGAGTCCTATTCGAGCACGGACTTTGTGGCTTCTTCTCCTATCCTGCCAAGGATTGGTGGAGGGTGATCCTGGGGGCTCAATGATTCAGGGGCCCTTGGATAATCTGGAAAGGCCCGAGCTAATTGTTGGCTCGGCCCAAGTCGCTCTGGTGTAGCGCTCTGGTCTAGGCCTGGTGCTTGTGCTTGGCCATGCTCTGGGCCTCCAAGCTTTCTGTCCAGTCCTTTGGTATTCTGTCTTGGGCCATCTCTTAGGAATTCCTTAGGGATGTCTTTAGGTAGGAGTTTTCCCCTAAGGACCATAGGTACTAGCTTGGAGCCTTGGCTAGGTGCTAGGCTCGGCCCGGGGCCGGTGTTGGGGCCCGACATTAGCATTAGTGCCCCGCTTGGCATCACCTCCTAAACTTGATTCGCTCCAGCTCCGGAGAGGGTTTCTTGACTTCTAATAGGGTGTCTCCTTCCCTGGTGAGCCTGTCTGCATCTTCCTCATATCCATCTTTGCTCCAAGCCTTCATGTAGGAGTTGAGCCGTTCCTTGAAGGCGTTTGTTTGTCTCCTGGTCAGGGGCTGCTCTGGTCGAGTCCAGGGTACATGTGGCTCATAATTCCCCTTTTCTTGAGAAGGATTCGGCCTTGAATCCGGATCTGCGTAGACATCATCATAATAGGGTGTTAAGTCAGAAACATTAAATGTAGCACTAACCCCATATGAATTTGGCAAGTCAAGAACATAGGCATTGTTGTTGATCCTCTGAAGAACCGTATAGGGTCCATCTCCTCTAGGCAGTAGCTTAGACTTCCTTTGCTCTAAGAACCTTTCCTTTCTATAGTGGATCCACACTTGATCTCCAACATAAATTTGAACCAACAGTATATCAGATGATTCAATATTGATGAACAATGTGTTATCGACTTTGCCCCTTGTGAAATTCTTGGACATGAGGAAGGAGGTGAGACGATCGTACCAGGCCCTTGGAGCCTGGCGAAGGCTATAAAGTGATTTTCTTAGTTTGAACACATGATTAGGGAAGTTGATGACGTAAGATTTACCGCGTTTATCTCACCACATTTGAACGACATTCCTCTTGTTTGACTCTGAATTGTGATGAACTTGAATGATTTTTATGTAAAATATATTTTATCCCCCGTTGGCCCTCTTTTGGGCAATTTGATGTTGCTTCGAGTTGTTTTTGTTGAGATTTCAGGTTACCACATTGTGGAGGACCTTTCTACGAGCTTGACGCTTCAAACGGGGATCAATTTGGTGCACAAATGAGGTGGAAATTACCGAAAGAAGTTCGGAGCTGGATTCAGCTCCAAAAGTGCACCTTTTGAAGGAGAAAGTGCGCCGGCGCACTTTTCGACCCCCTTCCCGCACTTTTTGCTTTAATTCCGGATTTTGACGAAAATTGGGTTTTTAACCCAATTTCGAGAGGAGGGAGGAAACATACTTCATTTTCTGTAATTCTACTACTTGGTATTTGTTGTTTTTGTTGTTTCAGGCAAGATTGCAGGTTCGGAGGAAAAACGGGCTAGTAAGCGCATAGCTGAAAAGGGTAGAGTCTTCTACACTCACTTCGACACTACTCCGGTACCTCCTCCTCCCGCCAAGACACCTAAAGCAAGGAAGAACCTCTTCACATCTTCATCTACATCTTCGCCTTCACCATCCACCATTGCTACTACAGATCCTCCTATCCAACCATGAGATAGAAATTATGACGGAAAGGACATTGAAGGATTATGATCGACCGACCATAGATGGGACAGCTTCGTGCGTTCAGATTCCCAACACGGGAACTCAGAATTTGCACATCCCATCTCACTTGATCAACATGATTCAAACAAACGGGAACACTTTCTCTGGCGGTGTCAATGAGGACCCGAATGCTCATGTGAGAAAGTTCTTAAGACAAGCTTATACAGTCTCAAACAATGAAACGGATCATAGTGCAGTCAAGCTTCAGCTTTTTCCTTTTACTTTGAAGGGGTCAAGCAGAACTGTGGCTGTATGATCACCCGGTGAATCACTTCACTACTTGGGATGGTATGGCTAAAGCATTCTTGGAAGAGTTCTTCTTCCCTTCTAGGACAGATGCACTCAGAGCACAGATAGCAAGTTTCGAGAGTGGTTCGGAGGAGAACTTCTATGAGGCTTGGCAGAGATTTCAAGGGCTTCTCCGGGCTTGTCCTCACCATGGATGGGATGACTACAACAAGGTCTCTACATTCCCCCGAGACCTGGACTATGAGAAGAGAAATGATTTCTCTTTGCATCTAAGTATGGACTTAAACGACATGACCGCGACGCGGCCTTGGATGCATGCAAGAGTTTTGCCATGAAAATCAAATCTCTCATGCAAGATAACCCATTGAAGATGAACAACAGACATTCAGAGATTAAGAGGTTCTCTATTGATTCATCATACCCTGTTCCCATAGTTCCTGCACTAGTGGATACTGTTAGAAGTCAGTTGGAGTTGGATAAATTGAACTTGGAGATGGAAGTGCAAAGATTAAAGCATGAGCTGGAAAGGGCTAAGATAGCTCCTTCACCGGGTGTTCCTACAGCTCCACCGCCAGGGTTCAAGGTGCTTACTCGGACAGAGAATGTATCAGCTGTATCTACTCCCTGTTTGAATTGCGGTGGTGCAGGTCATTCAGCATAGGGCTGTACTTGGAAGTTTGAGAGTAACCAAGACCAGCAACAAGAAGATATTGCTTATGTTGGTGGCCCAAACCAAGGGAATAACCAAAACCATGGAGGATATCAGAATCAGAACTCCCAATGGAAGAACAGAGGGAACTGGAACAATAACCAGAACCAAGGGGGTTATCAGAGGAATAATGGGAATCAAAATCAGAATTCCCAATGGCAGAATAGAGGAGGCTGGAATAACAATTAGAACCAGAACCAAAATCAGAACAACAACGATGGTTCGAGCTCTTATGTGCCTAAGTCCTATTCCGATATCATGTTGGAAAAGATTCTTGCTAAAACTCAATCCAATAAGAAGGACATCTCACTCACCGAGACCTCTATCAAGAAGCTAGACGATCGGGTGACGGCAATAACCAACTTTCTGAAGAAGTAGGGAGTTGGTCTTCTACCTAGCACAACTCCCTCCTCTTCATCCAACAATGTCGGAGGAAGCAAAACTAAGGAAGAATTCTGTGGAGCAGTTTCTCTTCAGGATGGCACGGAGGAATTGGAGAAGCCAATGGAGCAGTTGTGTCAGAAAGAGTAACAAAGAAAAGAAGCTACTCCACCAGTCGCTCCTTACCGACCAAAAACACCTTATCTTGCACCTTGAACAGACCTGTGCTAAACAAGGAGAATTTGCGGAAGACTCTGGTGACAATTAATAACCAGAATATGGGAGTTGGATTATTGGAAGAACTTCTTGCAAACCTGAATTATGCGAGGCATATGAAAGAAATTCTCTCTAAGAAGAAGAAGCTGAAAAATGCAGAAGCTGCTGCTGTGGTGGAGGAGCTGAAAAGCGTGATTCCTGACAAGAAGAAAGACAAGGCTGTCAATCCTCTTCTAAATAACTCCTCCCAAAAGACGAGAGCAGACAAGATAGATGAGATAGCCTCAGTTACCCTCCATGAAGCTGGTGAGTCTGCTCCGAAGTAGAGCCACGTGGTGCCAAAGCGACCTGATCCAGGGAGTTTTTCTTTCCCTTGTTCTATTGGCACTTATTTGATTGATAGAGCTCTTCCAGATTTAGGGGCTAGCATCAGTGTTATGCCTTACTCGTTGTTTGAGTGTCTAGGACTGCCTAAGTTAACCCCTACCACCATGAATATCAACCTAGCTGATCAAACTGTTAGACATACTAGGGGTATTGCTGAAAATGTTGTAGTTAAGGTGCATGATAGCTACTTCAAGACTAATTTTTTGGTTATTGATTGCATGGAGAATGTTAACATTCCCCTTATCTTGGGACGACCCTTCCTAGCCACTTCTGGTGCACTCATAGATGCAAAGGCTGGGAGGTTGACCTTTCGGGATAAGGAAAAAGTTATTACATTTGAAATCCCTCCACCTGATCCTAATGAGCACTCTTTCGCTAAGAAACCCATGTCGTTAGTGTTTGAAAATGCTTCAGTTTATACTGTATTTACCGATATGGATACTCCTTATTCATCTTCATCTTTGCAGGATCAGGTGGCGGCGATGGTATCTACCAAAGATACTGGTGGAGTTAAGAAGAAGAACAAGCCTCCTAGCTTGGAGCCTTGGCTAGGTGCTAGGCTCGGCCCGGGGCCGGTGTCGGGGCCCGACATTAGCATCAGTGCCCCTCTTGGCATCACCTCCTAAACTTGATTCGCTCCAGCTCCGGAGAGGGTTTCTTGACTTCTAATAGGGTGTATCCTTCCCCGGTGAGCCTGTCTGCATCTTCCTCATGTCCATCTTTGCTCCAAGCCTTCATGTAGGAGTTGAGCCGTTCCTTGAAGGCGTTTGTTTGGCTCCTGGTCAGGGGCTGCTCTGGTCGAGTCTAGGGTACATGTGGCTCATAATTCCCGTTTTCTTGAGAAGGATTCGGCCTCGAATCCGGATCTGCATAGACATCATCATAATAGGGTGTTAAGTCTGAAACATTAAAGGTAGCACTAACCCCATATGAATTTGGCAAGTCAAGAACAAAGACATTGTTGTTGATCCTGTGAAGAACCGTATAGGGTCCATCTCCTCTAGGCAGTAGTTTAGACTTCCTTTGCTCTAGGAACCTTTCCTTTCTATAGTGGATCCACACTTGATCTCCAACAAAAATTTGAACCAGCAGTATATCTGATGATTCAATATTGATGAACAGTGTGTTATCGACTTCGCCCCTTGTGAAATTCTTGGACATGAGGAAGGAGGTGAGACGATCGTACCAGGCCCTTGGAGCCTAGCGAAGGCCATAAACTGATTTTCTTAGTTTGAACACATGATTACCAGAAGTGAGCATCTTCGAAACCAAGAGGTTGTCGAACAAACACTTCCTCTTTGATAAACCCTTTAAGAAAAGCACTCTTAACGCCCATTTGGAACAATTTGAATATCTTATGACTTGCAAAAGCACAAAGAATTTGTATAGATTCTAAACGGGCGACGGGAGCGAACGTCTCATCAAAGTCAATTCCTTCTTCCTAGAAGTAGCCTTGTGCTACAAGGCGAGATTTATATCAGATCACTTCTCCTTTATCATTGGTCTTATTCCTATATATCCACTTTGTGCCAATGATAGATTTGTGAAAAGGAGGAGGGACGAGCTCCAAAAAATTTGCTCTTTCAAGCTAATGCAGCTCATCCTACATAGTTGTGATCCAATGTGTATCATATATTGCTTCTTTAAGCTTCTTAGTTTCAATAAGCGAAACCAAAGTTGTATCCTCTATCGCGAAAAAAAAATTATTAGTCATTTTGACCAAGTAACTAGTCTATCGTGTTGTCCTCCGATCAACAGAGATGAGGGATGCCTCTTCTGAATATGTGGTGGTGGTTGAGGTTCAGGAGACTGAGTCTATGTAGTTGGTGTGACAGCACCTGGGAAGATGGGAGGAACATCATTCCTAGGTGAGGGTGGAATTGTAGAAAAGGAAGGTGGAGGAGTGGAAAGGACTCGAGTCATTTGTAAGTTTGTGATGACACTCGATTTGACGTGATTTTCATCCCCATTTAAGCGACATTTCATGCCCCTTTGATGCCATTTTGATGAGTATTTGGTGTATTTGTCGTAACTTCGTGATTATAGGCTCCTAGTGCATACATGTCCATTTATTGGCTATTTTTACCCTTTTTTTTGAGCTTTTATGTTGAGCCTCCAGGTTACCACATTATAGAGGACTCTCTCACGAGTCCAGCGCTTCAAACGGGGACCAAATCGGAGTTCAAACGGAGCGGGAATCATCGAAACAAGTTGGAGCTGGTTTTTAACTAACATTTTCGGCGAAAATGTGGTGATGTTTTCGGCGAAAATTCCTTTGAAAATCCGGGCAGAAACCCTAATTTTCAGCCTTTTCCAACTTGTAAAGGGTTTCTGGGTTATATATAGACTTTTTGAAGCCAGATTAGATACACACGAATTTTGGCTGATTAGCCACGACTCTAGGGTCGATATATAGAGTTTAGAGAGTTCAAAGATCCGTGGAGAGATCGTGACGCCATCCTTCCACCTCGGAGAGCTCGGAACTTAAAGTTGAAGATCCAGGAGATCGAAGCTTCGCCGGAGTCGTCAGAATTAGGTTTTTCAGTTCTTATCTGTTCTTCCTCTGTATGATGATTTCCTTTGTTGCCTTTGATTCTTCTGTTATCGTTATGAGTAGCTAAACTTGTAGAGCTTAGATTAGATGAACCCTAAGTGATCCAGGGCTTTAAAGGGGTCACGGATTGGCGGTAATTAGATTCGAAGTTCAATCAGTTTCTCTTTGCATGGTTGTTTTGTTCTTGATTGTTTATGTTTCTTCTCTGGTTGATCGCCTAGATTAAGTTTATGCAAGCTAGGGTTAGTCGCCAGACAGCTTCCCTGCTTTGGCGCATAAATTTGTCTTCCTTGATCGCCTAGTTTAGATTCTTGTTAAGCTGAGGATAGAAGCGAACGCTCGCCTCTCTTTAAAACATCAATTCAAGCAATTAACCTTATAATTGGAGTGTGCCTTTCGTAGGAACCGGTTAGGGTTAATCCACTGCAAGAATAACTCATAAATCGTTAGTAATTCCACCAGTTAAGTTAAGTCATTGCGAGAGGCGACCATACCCGGGCGACTAATTAATCTTGGTAGCTAGAACGGATTGAGCGAACGTTCGCGGTCTTAAACCTAAGGGTCAAGAGTTATGGTGGTGTATAGAAACGATTGAATAGAATTGAAAACCGCTGGTCTTGTGATTGTCGTTGCCTTGATGATCTAAGGGGGATTCGAAGTCTAAGCTCGTCTATCGTCCTGTTAGTCAACCTTTTTACTTTTTTTGTCTTTTATTTTTCCTTTGTTTATTAGATTAGAAGTCGTGGAACTCACACCACGCACAACTTGTTTAAATCGAGTAATTTGCCAACATATTTGAGTAGACAAGAAGAAGAGACCTCGAGTAGAATACGATCTAGTCTACTTCGGTAGGTTAGTTATTTGATACCGCTAAAACTGCAGCATCAGTTTGTCGAATGTTCACATGATGAGGGTGAAGTAGGAGACACAAGTAACTGAGGGGTTAGAAGGTTTTGAGATAAAGGAAACGACTCATCATCATTAGTGGAAGCAACGTGGGGCAACATTGAGGTTTTATCAAACACAACATGGATGGATTCCTCAACTTTGCATGATGAGGTGTTAAACACACGAAAATCCTTACTAGTAGTAGAGTAGCCAAGATAGGTAGCTTCATTTGACTTTGCATCAAATTTACCCCTATAGTCTTTAGTGCTAAGGATAAAGAACCTACAATCAAAAGGATGGAAGTAGCTGATATTAGGAACTTTGTTCTTCAACAACTCATAGGGTGTTTTTATTAAAGCCCTTTCTTATGATGGTTCGGTTTAAGATGTAACAGGCTGTAGAAACTGTTTCCGCCAAAAACTTCTTTGGTGTGTTGTGATTAAGAAGTATGGTGCGAGAGAGATCTAAAAGGGTATGATTCTTTCTCTCCACCACACCATTTTGTCGAGGTGTGCGTGGAGCTGAGAAGGTGTGATGGATACCAAGTCTGGAATAGAACAAAGAAAAGGCAGTTGAGGTGAATTCTCCTCCATTGTCACTGCGAAGTGACTTCACCGGAAGATTTGAAGTGCAAGAGCTTTGAAGTACAAATAGTTTGAAAAACTGAAAACATTCATAATTTTTTGCTAAGGAAGAAAACCTAGGTAAAGCGGGAGAAGTGATCAACAATGACAAAAGCGATACTTTTTCCTCCTAGACTTCTAACATTAGAAGGTCCGAAGAGATCCAGATGATTTAACTCAAGAGGTTGAGTCGTCAAAACATCAGTGATACTTTTGAAGGAAGTTTTGGTTTGTTTTCCTTGAACATAGGCACGGCAAAAGAAATCATGTCTTGATGTAATAGAAGGAAAACCCCTAACAAGTCCAAAGGAGGATAATTTAACAATTCGGGTTAGACTGATGTGTCCAAGCTTACGGTGCCAGATAAATTCTGAGGTAGGATTAACAGTAGCAAAGCATTTCTCATGAAAAAGTGTTAATTGAATAAATATTTTCATTCCTAGTTCTAGTAAGTAAAGTTTTTCCATCAGAAATTCTTTCTACTTTACAAACATTTGACTAAAAAATGACTATTCATATTGCCACACAGTTGGCTAATGACAACAAATTGTGTGAACGTAGGATCAAATGATCCCCCAATCGTACCTTTGCCCATAATCCGACTTTTATTGTTGTCCCCTAAGCCAACGTTTCCTCCTCAGTTCTCAATAAGATTGTTGAAGTTCTGTTTATCTCCTGCCATATGATTTGAGCATCCACTGTCGAGGAACCATTATGTATTAAGTCGTCGTACATGCGCATTTAGTAGGGTTAGCTTTCTTAGGCACCCATATCTTTTTGGGTACCCATTTGTTTCTGCTTTGTGAAAAAGTACATACCCTACTAGAATGCCCACGTTGCTAACAAAAACCACACTGAACCTCTTTTGAGCCAACATTTGTTTGACCAATTTTGCCACAAAAGGGATGAAAAGTCTCCTTCTGCGGCTTCTAGTAAAGAAAAGCAGTGTTTCTATTTTCATTATTCTTTCCCAGTAATAATTCTGCTTTTGAAGAATATAAATAATCTTATTCATTTGGACGATTTGTTCTCTTTGCTATTTAACAGTTGTTAGACACTCACAATCATTTTTCCAGCAGTTTAGACTCATTATACAACTTAGTGAGCTTACAATTTTCTTTATTCATTTTTCTAAATCATTCAGCAAGTTTTAAATATTCATTCATCACTTTTTTTTGTAGACAACTTAGAGAATGAGTTTGAAAATACCTCACTTTGATCCGAGTCTATATCAACAGCTTTTTCATCAACAAAGACCATGAGTGCATCCTCATCATCAGAATCAGAATCACTACTCTAAATGCTTTTTTCTTTTGAGACTCCTCTGCTTGGACATTCAGACCTGATGTGACCTGGTCTACCACACTTAAGACAAGTGATTATATCCTTCTCCTCATTCATTTTTTCATCATCCTTTTTGAATTGAAACCTAGTCTTTGAGGAATTTTTACCCTTATCCCTACTGAAATCTCTTTTCTGTTTTAAGAATTGCCTAAACCGTTTGGTCATAAAAGCAAC
Source organism: Linum lewisii (assembly GCA_034768395.1). Lineage (NCBI taxonomy): Eukaryota > Viridiplantae > Streptophyta > Magnoliopsida > Malpighiales > Linaceae > Linum > Linum lewisii. Next base: position 50,554,814 of record CM068301.1, on the reverse strand, counting down.
CTCATCATCATTTGGTTCATTATCATCATCACTCGGAACATTTTTCAGAGAAGCTTTAAGAGCCATATTCTTGATTTGTGAACTCTCTTCAGCTATATAAGTTTGCCTTAATACAAATTCATGACTAATAAGAGAGCCAATAAGATTTTCTAACGACAAAAATGTAGAAAGATCTTTAGCTTCTTCAATGGCAGTTATTTTAGGCATCCATTCTCTTGGTAGAGATATGAGAATCTTCCTAACCAGATCAACACGATTTTTTTCTCCCTAAACGACTTAGTTTTGACACAATAAGATTGAATCAGTCATACATGGCAGAGATGGTTTTAGTATCATTCATATTAAATAGATCATACTCATGCATTAAAACATTAATTTAGGTTTCCTTGACATGTGACGTGCCTTCATGAGTGGTTTCAAGAGTGATCACACATCATGAGCAGCTTCCAAGAGCTAATGAGATTATACTCATCATTACACAAGGCACAGTAGAAAAAATTTAACGCTTTTGCATTAAGTTCAGCCTTAGTTTTCGTAGCTTCATCCCATATTTCATAGTCACCAGATAAATTGATTCCTACTTTATCAACAACTTTCCACAGTTCAAAGTCCATAACTTTCATTAGGTTTTTCCATAACTGATAATTTGCTCCACCAAACCATGGTGGTCTTGAGTGGGACATCACTTCAATAACTTATCTTGTGTTATTAGGCATGGTGAATGCTCCTTCCGGTAGTAGTTGGCTCATCTCAGAAGTCAAGCTCTAATACTAATTGAAAAAACACACAAGGGTTAGTTCGTCTCGCAATGAGCGGAGCAGATGAGATAAGAGTTGAATCGTATGGGAAGTTCGATGTGAGATCCAAGGACTTGATACAGAGTCCTTGGTATACCCTTGATTTAAATGGTGAAGGGTTCGCGTTGGGTTGTACAAACTCCACTGAATCAAACACACAGAGATTGAAACGAAAAGAGCGAAGATGCGAGACACCGAGTGCAACGTGGTTCGATAAGCAAGGCTTATCTACATCCACGTCCCGAGTCAAGCTCAAGAGAGTCACTTGATTGAATGAGATTAAACCACCAAAAATCCAGCAGCAACAACAAAACAACAAAGAGCCTCACAAAACCATAAGTGAGTGACACCCCGGAATCCTGAGAAGCCCACTCTCACTTCGTACCTTTGATCGATCTTCTTGTTTGTTTGTAAACTCTCCTCATCCGATCTCTTTCCGCCAAATAGCCGTTCTAGTGATTTCTCTGAATCCCATGAATCGCTCTTCAGATAGCGTTTGTGACTTTTGCTTTCCTTATCTAAGACCTAAAAAAGAAACAATACTGATCTGTCTTTCCTTGGCTAAACCAGTTGTGAGTAACAAAAACCAACTCGAGTACTGAATCAAACCGGTTCAATGAGTACTCAACAATAGGACCTCGCTAGGGATCCTAGGCCTTTGCTAGGTGAGGTGTATGACGGCCGTGGAGTGTTTCTTGTCTTGCATTGACTCGTTCTGCTCGATTTCCATAAGTAGGGCACCCTAAGCTTGTATGTGAACCCCCAACCTACCCTTCCTTATCACTGATCCCTTCATTTGTTGTTATTGCCCAATTTTATGCACCTTGACTTGTTCTCACTCTTTCCATGCTCTTTGAGTCCGTGTTGACTTTTCTTATTAAGTTTTCCTTTGTTTTATGCTAGTGACTTTGATTGTTGTTTGACTCTTCATGGCTCCTACCCTTCCATCGAGGGACCCCGTGAAATTGGCCTTAGCGTGTTAGGTATCTTTGGGATCGACCACCTTGGTCGTGATCACCAATTCTTCTTTAACCATCATTTTCAACTACTCACCTCTAGATGCTCCATACATTATTTCAAAGCAATGATCCAACATCTGCATCTTCTGTCTTGGATCAAATATGAGGGCAATATAGAAGATTTTGTTCATCTTCACATTCGCACCCACACTTTCATTCCAATACTTTTCAACCTTGTTTCTCATTACACTTAATAAAGTTATATTTTGGTACTGATAAAGATTTTTTCTATAATTTATTTAGTTTTCTTGATCTATATTTTTATAGAAATTTCTTGTCAATATTTACCAAGAGCGAAGAAGAGGAAAGAAGGTTAAAATGAATTTTTTTATGAAAATAAGGGTTTCATTTCACCAAAAAGGCATTAAGTACAACTATCAAGTAAACCAAAAGAACAAACCAAGAAAAATTTAGGTCACCATCTACCTCATAAATGGGGTCCGGATCACCTACATTTTCAAGGAGGTTTCTATACAAGGAGTTTAAAGAAGCTCATTCAAAACTTTATCATCTACTTTTTTTGTACTATACTCCTAACATCTGTAGCTATCATTCGTATCATTTCCTCTACCGTTTTCTTTTTTCCTTCAAAGTACATGTAGCATCGTTCCCGCCAAAGCCCACTTATAACAACACACCATATAGTCATAATCACATCTCTTCTATCCTTCATCATTTTCACATTTGTAATCCACTCAAACACTCCTTCCCAATCATTGCTCCCCACATCAACAAAGAAGTGATTCAGAATAATGGCAGCATAATCACATTTCCAATACAGGTGATCTTTTGCATCCACACCTGTTGCACAGAATACACAGCTTATGTCCATAGTCATTCCCCAGCTTACCGTATCTGTCCTCCATGTGTGTCTATCTGTGATCATCAACCAAGTAATAAAGCTATATCTAGGGATAATATAACCCTTCCAGACAATGTTAAACCAAGCCACTTTTCTATGCTTCAATCTAATGCTCTCCCATATGACTGATACCTTGAATTTATCCAGTGGCTTACCATCCCAGAGGATGTCACTAGCAGAGTCAAAGCTAATTAAACCTCTGACCATATCCCTCAACTTCAGTAATCGTTTCTAAGTCTAGGAACCTGAAAGCAAATTTAAGATACCAAAAGGATTTGGTCTTAATCCTATATTTGTGTATCCATGCCACCCATAATGATCCGCTACGAGCAAATAGATTCCATATGTGTCTCACAATGTTTGTTGCATTCCACATATATAAATCCTTCAGTCCTATACCCCCTTCCTATTTTGGTATAGCCAACTATTCCCAAGAACCCTGCATTTACTACCCCCAGCCTTACCCCAAAGGAACTTATTATAGAGAATTTCAATTTCCTTTAGAATAAACTTGGGAAGCAAAAAGACTGTCATCCAGAACTGCAATATTCCACCCACAACAGACTGTATAAGTTGAAGCTTCCTAAAATAGGAAAGGCTTCTAGCTTTCCAATCTGTACTCCTTCCTACAATTGTATCAACTAAGACTCTACAATCAGCTCTCTTTAATTTTCCTGCACAAATTGGAACACCAAGGTATTGAAAAGGGAGAGACCCCTTAACAAAACCAGAAGAACTGATAATATCATTTGCTTCAGCCCTCACTAATACTGCCAGGTAAATTTCACTCTTCTCGGGCTTATATCGTAACTCTGACATAGCTTGAAAATCATGTAATAATTTTGTAATACAATTTACTCCTCCAGCAAAAGCTTTTGCAAAGATGATTAGATCATTAGCAAAACTTAGGTGTGTTAACTAGTTATCATCTTAAAAAAATGTTAACTAGTTATCTTAATCATGATGTTCACTAGTTAACTAGGTAAGAACAACAAACATTAATAAGTGTACAATATCTTGTTAAAATTGGTGATGAAAATTCGAAACTAGTTATCAACAAAATAACTTGTGAACTAGTTCAAAACTAGTTATCAGTAAAAAAACAATAGTAACTAGTTATCAATAAAAATATATTGTTAACTTGTCATCAACAAAAATGGTGTCAACAAGTTAACATCTCACCGCGGGAAAAGTCACCGGAGTTTGGCTGACCACCGAAAAAGTCACCAGAGTCTCGTTGGAAAAGTCATTGGAGGCGGTGGACGGTCACCAAAGAAAATTGATTTTATAATTTAAATATAATAATCAAATGATATGTGCAATGTCCTAAATATCCCTTACAATCTAGATCGTTGGATCGGTCAAAGGTGATGTAAATTGGAAGGGTTGAAAGTTTCCAACCCCTACCAAGGGTTGAATGTGGATCATCGCCCTTAAAATTTTATTTTTCTAAATTATGGCACACCTTAAAAAATAGGATCATTATTTTTAAAAACCAGCAATTATGGCGAATTATAATTAGAAAGCACGTTCTTTTCGAAACCCCAAATCTATCTCAGTTTTCGAAATAGTTAACGTCGTTAGACATCGTTTGAAATTTTGTGAAAGAAAGAGTACAATTTTGACGGACACGGTGGCTCAAACGTGGTGACACGTTTTTTTGACTCATTTCATTTGACGGAATAAAAAAATTAACCATCTAATTTTTCCTCCACCTTCTATCTTTTTCTTCCTCCACCTTCCTCTACTCCCTCAACGGCGGCGCCGACACCAATAAACCCCTCTCCTCCGACGTTGTCACAATGGCCTAGCTCAACACAATCGCGTCCACTATTGACATCCAAAATCACACCACAATAGAACATCCACGAGATCTCTGTCACGCTCAAGGTCCTCCTCGATAAACCCCCTACAATTTCCTCGTCCTGGGCTCGGATTTGATTCCATATGTGGAACTCGCTCAACCCTAGCAGAACAATGATTTTCCTCGATGAGGATCCATCGTGGGTGAAATCGGTCCTAAAAGATTGACCGTCCAAATCAGCCGAGTCAGCAGGGGAAACACCCTCGTCATAAAAAACCTCTAAATTACTTTTCTTCATCTTCTTCGTCACAGTCCTCCCCTTCTTCTTTTGTAAGCATCAAACTCCCTTTCAGTTCTCTTCTCCTCTTCTCGAATCCGCCATTTCTGAGGGTGCCCAAGTGTTGAAGCGAGTAGAACAATTCGTGGGTAGGTAGTATGAAATCAATCAAACTCTTATGGTAGCGAACCCATAAAAGAGATGAAAGAAGAAAACTCAAATAACCATAACAAAGCACACAAAGAAAGACATAATAGAGATTTATAGCCAGCAGCCTTTGAAAGACTTTCAAGAATTGTAATTGATGGTGCCGATCTTAGATATTTTTTTATGAATAATTACCAATTTTTATTCATCACGAACTAGAAGGGAAGGGCCCTAACTAGTAAATTCAAACCAGCAACCACTACTACAGGCTACAACTGCACTAAACCAACAAAATCAGCGAAAGGAAAGTACTACAGTTTATGGCTACAATCAAAATTTATAATTGTAGCTAAAACATCAGGACTTCTCATAGCAGCTCCAGCATTTCAGTTGCATCTCTCATACCAAATGTTGCTAATCAAAGCTCTCCAGCGAATATGATTCTTCCCAGCAGTTAGAGACCCCCATTCAAACTCTCTGCTAAGGATTTAATCTCCTCATTCCAATCTGAACAAGCCTTCATTTTGACTATGTCTCTAACTCTAGCAGTGTAAAAACAATCTATCATAAAATGATTTACCTCATCGACTCCTGAATCAGATAACAAACATGAGATATCTGTACTCAACCCCCAATGTGAGACTATCTCCTTAGTAATTAACTTACCTTTCACAACCAACCAGGACATCATACTATGTTTAGGAATACTTGGACTTCGCCAAACAAATTCATACCAGTCAACATGATCACATTTTCAAAGTATATCTTTCCAAATAGCAGACACTGAGTATTTATCCAACTACTTACCCTTCCAGAGAGGCTTTACATCGCTATCCTCAGTTATGAAATCAGCATCACATTTCCTTGTTTTAAGGACTGAGTTCCAGAACCACGAATGGTATGGTCTTCTTGTAAAAGTCCATAGACTCTCTCCTTTCAATCTATGCTTACAGATCCATGCTACCCATATTGATCCAGGCTTCATCAGAATGTCCTAGAGATGTCTAATAACACAGCTTTTATTCCAGCTAACCAAGTCTCTAATATCCAAACCACCTTCATTTTTAGGGAAGTTATATTTGACCAAGCAACTTTAGCCCTATTTCTTCCATCAACCTTAACATTCCACAGAAAATTACTGCATAAGTGATGACACTCGATTTGACGTGATTTTCAGCCCCATTTAAACGACATTTCATGCCCCTTTGATGCCATTTTTATGAGTATTTGGTGAAATTGTGTTTATTATGTAATTTTAAGCTCCTAGTGCATACATTGCCCATTTTTTGGCTATTTTTACCCTTTTTTTGAGCTTTTCTTTTGATCCCCCAGGTTAACACATTAAAGAGGACTCTCTCACGAGTACAACGCTTCAAACGGGGACCAAATCAGAGTTCAAACGGAGCGGGAATCATCGAAACAAGTTGGAATTCTGCCGATGAGGCTTTTAACTAAAGTTTTCGATGAAAACTTCCAAAGTTTTTGGCGAAATACTTCTTTGAAAACCACGACAGAAACCCTAATTTTTAGCCTTTTCCAACTTGTAAAGGGTTTCTAGAGCTATATATAGACCTTTCAAGGCCAGATTTGAGGAGAGACGAATTTTGGCTGATTAGCCACGACTTAGAGAGGATTAGATAGAGTTGAGAGCCTCCTCGGAGAGCTCGGAGCTAGGAGTTGAAGATCCAGGAGATTGAAGCTTAGCCAGAGTCGTCAGAATTAGTTTTTTAGTTCTTATCTGTTCTTCCTTTGTATAATGATATTCTTTGTTGTCTTTGATTCTTCTGTTATCATTATGAGTAGCTAAACTCGTAGAGCTTTAGATTAGATGAACCCTAAGTGACCTAGGGCTTTAAAGCGGTCACGGATCGACGGTAATTAGATTCGAAGTTCAATCAGTTTCCCTTGCATGGTTGTTTTGTGCTTAATTGTTTTACTGCGTTTCTTGTCTAGTTGACGCCTAGATTAGCTTTGTTGTTTCTGTGTTTCTTCTCCGGTTGTTTGCCTAGATTAGGTTTGTGCAAGTTAGGGTTAGTCGCTAGACAGTTCCTTGCTTTGGTGCATAAACTTATCTTCCTTGGCCACCTGGTTTAGATTCTTGTTAAGCTGAGGATAGTCGCCTTACTTTAGAACATCAATTCAACCAATTAACCTATTCATTGGAGTGTGCCTTTCGTAGGAACCAGTTAGGGTTAATCCGCTTCAAGAGTAACTCATGAATCATTAGTAATTGCACCAGTTAGTTTTGTCGTCACAAGAAGCGACCGTACTTGGGCGACTAATTAATCTTGGTAGTTAGATCGAATAGAGCAAACGTTCGCCAGTCTTAAACCTAAGGGTCAGGAGTTATGGTGGTGTATAGAAACCGATTGAATGAGAATTGAAAACCGCTGGTCTTGTGATTGCCGTTGCCTTGGTGATCTAAGGGGGATTCGAAGTCTAAGCTCGTCTATCTTCCTGTTAGTCAACCTTTTTAATCTTTCTGTCTTTTATTTTTGTTGTTTATTAGATTAGAAGTCGTGGAACTCACACCACGCACAACGTGTTTAAACCTGAGTAATTTGCCAACATATTTGAGTAGACAAGAAGAAGAGACCTCGAGTAGAATACGATCTAGTCTACCTGGTAGATTAGTTATTTGATACCGCTAAAACTGCAGCATCAATAAGCTTTCCACTTCTTTGATAACAGCCTTTGGTAAGAGAAAAATGGCCATGGAGTATTGAGCCATTGATGCTAGCATTGACTAAACAAACTGCAACCGTTCTGCATAGGACAGAGTATTAACTTTCCAACCATTTTATTTTAGCTGTTATTTTTTCTATAAGAACATGACATTCTTTGGCCTGAATCTTCCCAAAAACTAAAGGAACCCCTAGATATCTAACAGGAAGCTTCCCTCTGCAAACCTGTTTCCTTACAAAAATATACTCTCTTTCTGGTTGCTAGACAGTTGAACTGAAGAATATTTCTGTCTTTTCCGGAGTTAACTGAAGACCTAAGAGCAGATAGAACTGCTTGAGTACTTCTTGGATACCAGCAACTCCAATCCTTAAACCATTTGTAAACACCAAAAGATCATCTGCAAAGCAAAGCTCAACTATCTCCAGCTTTTTACACATAGGATGATATTGAATCTTCTTATCCTTAATAGCCTTAACAAACAAGCAATGAAGCAACTCCATGACTATCATGAATAGGGCAGGGGATAGGGGATCTCCCTGCCTCACCTCTTTTTCTCCCTTAAAGTAACCCACCGAACCACCATTGATCCCTATACTAAACATAACATTATCCAGGCACCCTTTAATCCAGGCCACTAATTGTTTTGGCAAACCCATTACCTCCATCACTGTAAGTACATACCTCAAATTCACAGAGTCGAGTGACCTTCCTTAAATCCACCTTTAGAGCACATCTGGAGAGATATGTTTAAGATGGTACCCATTAACAAGCTCATGAGCCATTAAAATATTATCACCAATATGACGCCCTTTAACAAAAGCAGATTGGGTAGAAATTGTAACCTCAGGTAAGCAGGTAGCAATTCTGGAGGCTAGGACCTTAGTGATACACTTATACAACACATCACAACAAGCAATTGGCCTATAATCCCTTATATTGGAGGCATTTATCTTCTTAGGGATTAAGGAAAGAAGCGTTGAATTAACTGACCTGTGCAGTTTACCATTCCTAAAAAAGCACTGCCACCACAACATCACCCCCCACAAGAGAGTAGGATTTCTTAAAAATTCCGAGGTAAACCCATCTAGCCCAGGGCTTTTATCTCCATATATGCTAAACATCGCATTTTTATCTCTTCTTCACTAACTGGGACACACAGATTATCAGCTTTAGTTGAATCCAAAGTTCTACAAAGAAGCTTGTTAATATCATCAATGGAAGAATTTTTAACTTCATGATTGCATACCCCTATCAAGGACGTATAATAGATAGTAATCTCCTAGCTATTTTAGTTACCTCTGTAGTTCTACTCCCATCTGATAGATCCAACTGAACAATCTGTTGTCTTGCTTGTTTTAATTTTATAGCTCTATGAAAAAAGGAGGTCTTAGAGTCACCTAGATTGAGCCAATTCGCCCTTGACTTCTGCCTTAAAAGAGATTCTTCAGATTCTTTAAGAGTCATCCAACTGCCCTGAAGAGCATGAACATAAGCCATGTCAACACTTTGAGGGTCAGCTAAGTTGGCTATCTGAGCTTCTTTCATGCTTTTTCAGCTTTCATCACTCTTTTTGAAATATCTGAGAAACAATCCTTATTGAGCTTTTTTAATGCCAATTTAACCTCCTTCAACTTAGCATACACTCTGTAAAAACCATTTTCCTTATCTTCAACATTTACCTTATTCCATGCTTCTTCCACTATCTTGCCATAATCTGGATGTTTAATCCAAAAGTTGAAGAACCTGAACTGCTTGGGAAGAGAGGCAATACTGATATTAGTCTCCAGCAGCACTCCACAATGATCAGAATACCCTGGGGCAAGAAGAGTTATTGTACTTTAAGCAAACTTCACAACCCAATTCATATCCACCAAACATCTATCTAGCCTTCTATGGATAGTTCCAACCTCCCTATTGTTATGTCAGGTATAAAGAGGACCAGTAACATTATGATCAATCAACTTGTTTTTATCAATCCATCCACTAAAGTCATTCATACTTGGAGAATTCCCAACCATATTTGAAGCCTCTTCATGAGAAGAAATGGCATTAAAGTCTCCCAGCACACAAAGTGGCTCACTTGCCTGAAAGACTAAATTGTCATACATTTGCTTCCTAGCAGCTGTTGAATTAGCTCCATACACAAAACAAACTAAACAATTACTACTACCAAGCAGAATCAGAAATTCTGAGCAAGACAAATTGATCTGAGTATCTAATAACATGGATTCTCAGACTAGGCCTCCACAACACCCAAATCTTCCCAAGATAACTGCAATCATAGTTCATAAAATGAGTCCATCCAGCAAATTGACTCTGAAGAATATCTGTCACATTCTTTTCTAGCACTCTGGTTTCTAAAATACCCACCATATCAATGCTATACTTATTTAACATTTTTACCATATTTTTATGCTTCCTAAGGGCAGTAAAACCCCTTTGGTTCCAAGCTAGTATCTTCATATCAATGTTTCCTTCCTCTCCTACTTGGCCTCTTATATACTGGAAACTCTTCAGGTAAGAATAAACTTTTCTCCCCTGTTTTCATATCTATGTTTCCATCTTCACTACTTGTTGAAACTTATGAGGATTCTGCCTCCCTTTCCTCAGAGTTTGGAGAGTCCATTTTACTCCCTCCCAAGCTACCAGATGCACCCTCCCCCTAGGAAGACATGTTCCTCCCTCTGCTCCCGTGACTTTTCCTATCTCAAATAGTTCGAAACTCTGAACCTCTTGCGACTTCAATCCATCAACATCACCAATCGGGAGGACTTTGAGTCACGAATCTCCATATCCAACCTCCAAAGTATCATATCAAGTCACAACCAATATCTAAAAAAAGCATCCCTTGCGCGGCCTGCGTCACGACGTTATCGTTGGATTTTCTGTCGATAAAATTTCAATCGGCAACGTCTCCATTTGTAATGTGTTCCTGTCGATCTACATCGTCACGTTTGTGAACCAGAGTTCCCAAAAAAGCTCTAATTTTTTGGTAAGTAAATGTGATGGGCCCCATCCCAAGAGATCATGGCTTCATGACGGCCCAAAAGCAAGACTGCTGGTAGGCGGCCAAACATCCAAACCCAGGCCCATGTGTGGCAATCAGCAAGCCCAGCCCAAGGCGGCAAGCGGCCCACTACAGCAAGCCCTAGGGTTCATATGGCGCATGTACATGTGTCAGAATCCTAGGGTGAGCTCCACGGACGGCTGAGATTGTAACGTGGTTACCAAGACAGAGGGACTATAAATACAACCTTAGACCCAACTGACAAAGGGAGGACATTCTTTTACCCAGTATACAAACATCCGCGGTACATTATCCAGTTCACTCTCTCCCTTACCTACCCTTATCACCTCATAATTATACAAACTGACTAATACTTTCCCCTCTTACTCTCAAGGTACCCCCATCAACCAAGGACCAAGCGACTATGCCTTCTACAACTATTGGGCCAGGCGACTAGTCTGGAACAATTGGCGTGCCAGATAGGGGAAGTAGCAGGCAAGTTTCATTCAAAAGATAGGTGATCACATTCTCGAAAGACAAATGGATCCAGGAGAGACATCTACTCCCCCTGGAGCAAGAGGGGACGGAGTAACACCGCTAAAGCATGTGACTACCAATGATCAGATGATTCCCGAGATTGCTAGAAATTTGGGAAACAATCTGGAGTCAGAATCCCAGTCTTAGGATCACGAGAAAAGCTACTCAGATCCAAGTGACCCAGCATCGGAATCATACCGCATGTTGGAGCAGTGATTCTTAACTCTGTAACAGTAAAATCTAGAACTGACTCAATTATTAAAGACAGTGATCGCCCAGCAAGCGAGGACCCCACCGGCTCCGGAATTTAGACCGCAACCTCAGGCGACTATTAATGAAGTCTTACAGCAGTTTCATCCCGCAACACAGGTTGGAGCCACCCAGGTACCCATTCGACAGCCTCTCGCCAGAGCAATCTTCGCCGAACAGCTACCAACAGGGCTTGTGCCTCCAAACATGAACAAATATCGGGGAACAACAGATCCAGATGATCATCTCCAAACATTCCAAATTGCCATGCAAATGCAGAACGTGAGTGATGCAGCATACTGTAGGGCTTTTCTAGCTACATTAGAAGGGAGAGCTAGAGAATGGAAGATGAATCTGCCTGAAGGCATCATCAACATCGTGGGAAGGATTTGCCATGATCTTCTCGCAAAAGTATGAAAGTAAGAGAACCAGAACGATACCACTACAAGTTTTGGTGAGCTTAAGGCAAGAGGAAAGGGAATCGCTTAAGGAATTTTTCGACACATGGACAGGAGTAGTGCAATCCATCATGAATGTAGATCATGATATAGCTTCGGCAAGCCTGGTCCAGGTGACTCATAACAAAAGGCTACGTGAGTCGCTAGCAATCTCATCGCCAACATCACTATTAATTTAGAAGCAAGGGTTCACAAGATCATTTTGGTAGAGGAGCAGTTGGCAGAGCCTGTGGCGGAAAAGGTGATGAAAGGAGACAAACAAAAGGGGAAGCAGACAGATAAGCAGTCCAGGTGGCGAAGGGCAGAAATATCCCCTGAAAATAGAAGATTCTAGGAGGACCGATGAGGGTTCCGCGAGGAGCGATTAGAATACACTCCCCTCAATGAGTCATGAAGAAAGATATTCCTATACATGCAGAACAAAGATCATCACATACGTTGGTCGGAGCCTCTACATACCCCACCAGACCAACGAAGTCATTAGAAGTTCTGTCATTTTCATAACTCACATGGACATACCACATAAGAGTGCAGAGAGTTGAAGAATGAAATTGAGCAATGGATCAAGGAAGGATGTCCGAGAGACTTTATTCTGAGCACAAAACGAAAAGACGAGTCCGGAAGGGGATCGTTCAGAAAAGGAGGAGACTCAAGAGAAAAAAGGTGAAGTGTTCCCTCGATTATAAGACGCAAAAGGAGATGAAGAAATAAAGAAGAAATCTCGCATGGAAGTGAATAGAGTATTCCAAACTAATTTTGGAGGAGAGAGCTGCCCAACAAGGAGGATAAAGAAGAAGGAAGAAGTGCAAGAGGTGATGATAATTGAAAGTATAAGTCGTCTGGTCTTGGGCTTCACCGACGAAGATATGGAAAGAATTGGTGGGCCTAGCTTGGAAGCCATGGTGATCCAAGTCTTCACTCATAATAGCCGGATTGAATGAGTAATGATCAACGAAGGGAGCTCGGCCGACATTATCTTTTGGGACCTGTACAAGCAGATGGGCCTTCCCGCTAACACACTTAGGCAGACAAAGACAACTATTTCAGTATTTTCAGGACATACGATACCCATAAAGGGATACCTAAAATGAAGCTTACCATCAGAGATGGCAAGGTGCAGACCACGCGATTTGTGGACTTCCATGTCGTCGATTGAAAATCAACGTACAATATGATCCTAGGTCGCCTAGCCTTAGCAGCATTCCAAACTATCTCATCCCCAGTCCATCAAGTTATGAATTTTCCCACGGAGGAATGAGTGGGAGTTGCTTGGGGACATCTAGAGGTCGCCAGGAAATGCTAAAAAGTGGCTAACCAAGGGCACGTGCTATAATGTCCACCTCCAAAGAAATAATGAAAATAAGAGGCCAACCCTACTGAGTTTGATACGCCAGTATCCTTATGGGAAGAGGATTCAGCAAAGACAATCCAAGTATCGCCTGAAGAGAAGATCACACTATATTTGAAAAGATATTCAAATTCATATGGGGCAAAAGCAATGATTATCCAGGAGGAAGAGAAAAATCGCAATGGCGGTTGATCGCCAAAAAGGTCAGCTAGCCGGCAGAACTTCGTCCCCAAAGTCATCAGGGAACTAGGGCTTCGACATATCTAAAAAACGTAGAGATCTATGCATCCGCGTCAATATTTACGATTAATTAAGTTTCTTTGTAATGCTTATTATGAATCAAAGAAAAATGTCTAACAGCAATGATCGTTGGACATGACTTTTTACTTATCAATAAAAGCCAAGTAAGACCTACAGGCAGTAATAAGCTAAGTAAGTCTTATGGGCATTAGATCGACAAGTAAGACCTACGGGTAGTAAAAATGCTAAGTAAGGCCTACGGGCAATAGATGACAAGAAAGACCTATGGGCAGTAAGAAAAGCTAAGTAAGACCTATGGGCATTAGATCGCCAAGAAAGACCTACAGGCAGTAATAAGCTAAGTAAGACATACGGGCATTAGATCACCAAGTAAAACCTATGGGCAGTAAAAAAGCTATGTAAGACCTATGGGCATTAGATCGACAAGAAAGACCTATGGGCAGTAAAAAAGCTAAGTAAGACCTATGGGCATTGGATCGACAAGTAAGGCCTACGGGCAGTAAAAAAGGTAAGTAAGACCTATGGGTATTAGATCGACAAGAAAGACATATGGGTAGTAAAAAAAGATAAGTAAGACCTACGGCATTAGATCGACAAGTAAGACCTACGGCAGTAAAAAAGCTAAGTAAAACCTACGGGAATTAGATCACCAAGTAAGACCTATGGGCAGTAAAAAGTAAGTAAGACCTATGTGCATTAGATCGTCAAATAAGACCTACGGGCAATGACAAAGCTAAGTAAGACTTGTAGGCATTAGATCGCCAAGTAAGACTTATGGGCGGTAAAAAGCTAAGTAAGACCTACGGGCACTAGATAGCCAAGAAAGACCCATGGGCAGTAAAAAAGCTAAGTAAGACCTACTGGAGTAGATATAACTAAGAGTACGAGGATAATTGCCAGGAGCATATCTACGGAAAAATTATTAAAACAAACAGGTAAAATGCAAAATCGATACTTGAACCTGCCCTCAGGGCGTAACATAGAATACAAGAGTAGGGCACACATGGCCTGAACAAAATGAGAGAGTCAAAAGACAATCATTGAGGATGGAGTAACGGTGGAAGTTGCAACTTAGATCCGCCCTTGGGGGGAGCCGATCCAGAAGAAGAAGCGTCATGAGTCCTAGGAGGATTGGTGGGAGTAAATCGATCTGGGGGATGAACCATCTCACGTTCAAGTTCCTCCGGAGTAAGCTCAGGAAGGCCTTAGCGTCAACACTCGGACCGAATATAATCTGCATCTTCCTCCTCCACCTCCTGAATCAAGTGTTGGCATCATGAAAGGCCTCACCCTCGTCTGAGTCAGCGAGGTCTTCAACCTCCATGTTGTATGTATGTAAACCTCGAAGAATAGCTCGAAATACTCGACGAGTGGGCCAAGACCGAGTGGGCGACACAGCTTGGATCTCCTGGCGACACCTGCGCATCACCACACGCATACTCTCTCCCAGTGTTTGGTTGCAGTAAGCAACCGTTTGATCATTGAGCGATCGCTGCTAAGCAAGGGCATGATCAACAACCTCTTGAGTAGAAAGGGAATCATCTAGCAACCCTTACAACTCCTTTTTCTCTTCTTGCTCCTTGGCGGCCTCACTCTTGGCAATGGTGAGATCAGCCTCAAGGTTGATAACACGGCTTTTCGCAGACTCAAGATCGGTCTTCAAGCGATCCACTTCAGCCTTCAAGAAATACTCGAAGGCTTCCACTTCAGCGACGCGAACCTTGGCATCCCCAGCCTCTCACCGATAAATCTCAGCATTGACTCTTAGAATTTTGGAGCAATGCTAATGAAACAGTTTTCCGATAAGAAACCACGATAATAGGCAATGGAAAGGGAAGGTGAGATAAGGACAGGAAAGTAAAAAATGTACATGTTCCTCATTAAGGAGACTGATGACACTCGATTTAACGCGATTATCAACCCCATTTAAGTGACATCTCCTTGCTTAAGACATGGTTTTTAGAGTAGAATAGTGAATATTCACTCAACTGCTCTATTTCGTGCCATTTGTGTTACCTTGGCCCGTTTCGGGTTTATTTGATGGTTTTCTAGTGTTTTCATGTTAGCACAGGTTTTTGCCATCAAATATAGTAGCCAAAGGACGTGTCCAATGCATTGGAACCCCGAAGAATCGCACCTGAATCAACCAGGGAAGTCAATCAAGTCAACACAATCCTGCTCCAATTTACACATATGTTTTCGACAAAAAAGTCCTTGAGTTTTCGGCGAAAACTCAAGAGGAAATTGGCAGTTCTTCACAAGAGGAAGTTTCGGCGAAAACTGATAAGTTTTCGCCGCAAACTCCAAGCCATTTCAACCAGGAGAAATAGACGGAACAAGCCAACATTTCAACGGGATTTTTCGCCGAAAACTCCCAAATTTTCAGCGAAAAATCAAGAGTATTTCAAGCAGTCCGCGAGTAGGTTTAAATACAGAAACTGGTGACAAAAATATATCTCATAACTTACACTTTGGACGAAAATTCCAAGACAGAGACTGGAGAGAGGAAGAGTGAAAAGAGTTCAAGGAGCCAGGAACGGACCGTGACGCCATCCATCCATCTCAGAGAATCAGTGTTAGGGGTTGAAGATTCAGCAGATTGAAGCTGCAAGGATTCGTCGAAATTAGGTTTTACAGTTCTTCTCTGTCTTTCCTACCTGAGATGTATTCTTTGTTCTTCTTTGATTCTTCTGTATTGAATATGAGTAGCTAAACTCGTAGAGCTTAGATTAGATGAACCCTAAGTGACCCAGGGCTTTAAAGCGGTCACGGATCGGCGGTGATTAGATTCGAAATTCATTCAGTTTCTTCTTCATGTTTGATTTGTTCTTTGTTCTCTGTGTTTCTTGTCTGGCTTGGCCACCTAGATTAGATTCTTGTTAAGCTAAGGACAGAAGCGAACGCTCGCCTTACTTTAAAACACAAAATCGAACAATTAACCTAATCATTGGAGTGTGCCTTTCGTAGGAACCAGTTAGGGTTAATCACTGCAAGAATAGCTCATAATTCGTTAGTAATTGCACCAGTTAGTTAAGTCGTTACGAGAGGCGACCGTACTCGGGCGACTAATTAATCTTGGTAGCTAGATCGGATAGAGCGAACGTTTGCCAGTCTTAAACCTAAGGGTCAGGAGTTATGGTGGTGTCTGTGAACTGAATGAACTAGAATCGAAAATCGTTGGTCAGTTGACTGCCAATGCTCTAGTAATCTAAGGGGGATTCGAAGTCTAAGCTCGCATGTCCCCTGTCAAAGTCAATCAATCAATCTAGTTTATTTCTGCATTTAATTTTCGTTTCATTTCACCTTGCTTATTAGTATAGAAGTCGTGGAACTCACACCACGCACTACGTGTTCAACTTTGAGTACAAAAATTGCCAACATATTTGAGTAAGCAAGTAGAAGAGGCCGTGGAATACGATCTACTTAGCTTTCCAGCTCTGTAGTATTTGATACCCTGTTTTACAGTTCATCAAATTGGCGCCGTTGTCGGGGACTCTTCTATTTCGTTGAAAGAAGAGTTGGCAATTTCTACTCCTCTACCTTTCCATCTTTCATTTCCCGTCACACTTCGATTTTACACCGGATGTGTTTGTTTTTGTCCCTTACAGATCATAGCAGGTACAGAATCGGATTACTTCCGTTCCATCTTTCCCATCCGCAATGGCTGCTCCAAAGAGTGTTGCGGACTACAGTAAGCCGAGCGCATCTAACGTTCAGTCCCCCATCAACGTGCTTTCTAATGACAACGATCCTGACTATGAGATCAAGATCCCCTTTCTGTGATTAATCTCTAGGGACGTACAATTTGAAGGAAAGCCGAATGATAATCCTTGCACACATCTGTCTGACTTTCTGGCTGTCTGTGAAACCTTCAAGTCTGGGAACCTCAATAAGAACGCTCTATGCCTTCGAGCCTTTCCATTCTCTCTCAGAGGGCAGCTAAGAGATGGCTTAGAAGCAAACCACCCGATCATTATACCGATTGGGAAACCCTGGCTCAAGATTTCGTTGAGGAATACTTCCCTCCATCAAGTATACTAACCTATAAGGACAGCATCTCCAGGTTTACTCAGAGAGAAGATGCAAGCTTGTACGCACTTGGAATGAATTCCAATCCCTTCTCTTCAACTGCCCTCATCATGGTATGAAGACAGGCAGTTGGCTGAATTCTTTGCTCGTGGTATGCGTGAGGAATCTGCAAAGTGGGTCAACTCCCTAGCTGGTGGGGATTGCACTGCTCTCACCCCTCAGGATGCTCTTTCTCATTTTGCTAGCTGTGCTTTAAAGTCAAGAAGCTGCGAGAGACAAAGGGCGAGTACCAAGAGTCAGATGAGCGTTGCAGATCAGGTCAAGGCAGAAGTTCAGAAACATCTACAGGCAGTTGGCATCTCCCTTGATCCTCCGTCAGCTATCGTCTTTTCGGCTGACTGTGGATGGTGGGGAAACCTGTGCTCATAATGGTGGAAGCTGCCAAACTTCGGTAAAATAGACGAATGGTCTTCAGAAGAGGTGAACTTCATTGGTCAAGGCTTCGCCAACAATCAGAAAGGCTACGCCAGTTACAGAAACTACGTACTGCAGAACTAGAATAACCAGTTTACAGATCCTTATCAGAGACCCCTGGATTCATTGGAGGACAGCAACAATCTCGAGTAAAGCCGCACTACAATATAGACGAATATTACGAGAAAATGTTCGGTCAAATCAAGAGCAGACTCGACGACCACGACAATCAGTTAAAAGCTCAAGCCGCACTCAATCAAGGATAGAGGGCTAAAGCCAAAGGATAGAAGATGCGATAAGCAATATGACTAAACTTTTCACTAGCAATCATTTCCTTAATCAGGCGGCATTTCAAGCAGACTTGGTGCGAAGAGCGAACACGCTCAAGCTATCACCACCAGGAGCGGCAAGCAAACAACCGACCCAAAAGCTCCGGAACCTGACGTGATACCAGATACCAGTGCTGCCATGGATATGCCAGAGATCAAAGACATCACAGAAGAAGAAGAAGAAGCACCGGCTCCTCCTCCCAAGACAGCTCCTGAGCCCGTCTTGGTGCCATATATACCTCGGTTTCCCTTTCCAAAAGCTGCAATGAGCAAAGCCAAGGATCACGACACCCAGTATAAGAAGTGGTACAATGTTCTTAAGACTGCAGAGATCAAGATACCAGTAACAGAAGTTTGTAGAGATTATACCACCACTTGGGAAGTTCTTTAAGGATCTCGTGAAGAAAGTGAAGAACGGAGAAGCGTTCTCTGTCAAGCTCACTAACGAATGCGCTTCTCTCTTCGGTGCGCCATCTCCCGTAAGACAGTCGCCACCACCACCAGCTAAGTGTTCTGATCCCGGTCCTTTTACATCACCGTGCATCATTAATGGTATTAAAATTTATCGTAGTCTGGCTGATTCTGGTGCTTCTATTAATGTTATGCCTGTTTATCTATATGAAAAGCTGAACCTAGGGAAATTAAAACCGCTTACTGATGGAACCGTCGTTGTGCTGAGCAGGTTCAATCAAATAACTATCAAGCTCAAGAGCTAGGATAGATCGTATTCCACGGGCCTTCGAATGATTGGCTACTTCAGAACTAACAAATTATTCAAGGAAAAACACGTTGTGCGTGGTGTGAGTTCCACGACTTCTAATTCTAAGGAATGCAGAAAAATTAAAAGATTAAACTAAAGCAGATTGAGAAATAGGGTTTGGAAACAAGAATGACAGACGAACTTAGACTTTGAATCCCCCTTCGTACCCCAGAGCATTGGCAATCAACAGATCAGCGGATTTCGATTCTCATTCAATCAATTACTAAGACACCACCATAACTCCTTACCCTTAGGTTTAAGACCGGCTAACGTTCGCTCTATCCGTTCTAACTACCAAGATTAACTAGCTGCTCGGGTACGGTCGCCTCTCGCAACGACTTAATTAATTGGTGTAATTACTAGTGATTAATGAGTTACTCTTGCAGTGAATTAACCCTAACTGGTTCCTACGAAAGGCACACTCCAATTATAAGGTTAATTGTTTAATTCGATGTTCTAAAGTAAGGCGAGCGTTCGCTTCTATCCTTAGCTTAACAAGAATCTAATCTAGGTGATCAATCCAGACAAGAAAGATGAACAATGAAGAACAAATCAAACATGAAAAAAGAACTGATTGAAGTTCGAATCTAATCACCGCCGATCCGTGACCGCTTTAAAGCCCTGGGTCACTTAGGGTTCATCTAATCTAAGCTCTAACGAGTTTAGCTACTCATGATCATTACAAAAGAAACAAAGGCAAGGAAGGAGTTCATCATCACAAGGAAGAACAGAAAAGGATCTGAAAAACCTAATTCAGACGACCCTGACAGACTTCGATCTTCGGTAAGTTACACTCCTAGCTCCGGTTCTCCGAGATGGAAGGGATGGCGTCACGATCTCTATCCGGCTCTTCGAACTCCAACTCTTCGCTCCAGAACTTCAGAGAATTCTGATCTCGAAAAGTTGTGTGTTTGTAAATTATGAATTCCCAAAAGCTCTGTTTTTTTCGAATTATCAATTGTCTTCCCTCGGGCCGCCGGATTAAGTATAAATACTTAACCCTAGTTGGGCCGCGCTGAGCTGATATTTTCGCCGAAACCATAGGGATAGTTTCGGCGAAAATTCTTGTGTAAATGGCCATGATTTCTCTGCCTTGCATTTTCGGTCCGAAGAGCTTAATGGTTTCGCCGAAATCAGTCTTCACTTGGCATCAGCTGATTTGCATTGTTGATTTCGCCGAAACTGTGGGATCATTTTCGCCGAAGGTACAAGTGCATATGGGCAGATTTTCGGTTTGACTTGATTGGCTCCTTGGATCGATTCCGGTTTGATTCCTCGAGGTTCCTACGCCTTAGACACGTCCATAGCTACGCTATTTGACGGCAAAAACCTGTGTTAACACAAAAACACTAGAAAACCATCAAATAGACCCGAAACGGGCCAAGGTAACACAAATGGCACGAGATAGGGCAATCGATTGAATATTCGTTATTCTACCCTAAAAACAATGTCTTAAGCAAAGAAATGTCACTTAAATGAGGCTGATAATCACGTCAAATTGAGTGTCATCAAATACCCCACACTTAAGCTTTTGCTTGTCCTCAAGCAAACTGAATAGAAACGCCCATGTTCATAAATGATAAGATCGATTAAATTGGAGCTCAATCAAACACATGAATTATTAGACAGATCGATCCTAGAACAAGAAACCTAACATGCATACTGATCAGCCAAACTACCTGGTCTCACTAATAAACTGCACACGACAAGTAATTAGCAATTAATCATGCACGAATTTGACCTGACCGACCAGACTTCTCACACAGGATATATTTAATACAATGGGGACTCTCACTCTCTGTGTTTAAGGACGTGTTTCTGCTCTCGATCGTTTTCTGTTACCGAATTATGTCATAAGTTTGCATTTCGACCACATCTCCACCACTGTGACAACACGAGTATCTAGTCAAGAAGGACTTCCCTGCTAGGACCGTAATGAATTCTACACTACTCGGGTTTATGGATGATGGGAATGAATGATGATGGCTTGGTGCGGTGTAGCTTTTGACTAACTTCCCTCGAATCTAATCTATGGCTTCCTACCGTCTAACCAAACACTGGTGGAATGATGAACGCTCGTCCTATGATACCCTCAAGCAACCTAGCACTTATTCTTTTTCTTTTGCATACATTTTTCTTTTCAACTTTTCTTACGACTTCGTTCTTCCATTTGTAGGGAGAAGAACGTTTTATTTGAACTAAACTTTGAACTTTTTCTGATTTTCTTCTTTCTTCATTTTTTTTTCTGAAGCTTGCTTCTTTTCTTACTTTTTTTTCTTCTTTTGTGCCGATTTTTCTTTTAGTTGCTAGAGGGGTTTACACGTCTGGACATATTAGCTAAGACCACCTATTTAATGGCTATAGGCAGGTTACCACAAACGACTTCCGGTAGGTCAATCTAGAACTACAACCACAGGGGATCAACGGGGAATGAAAGAAATGGGAAATGGCTGTAATGTATTATCGAACCGAAAGAACAGGCCAAGCTCAAGGGTCTAAACCTAGTGGATTTTATCGTTAAGGTAGGCTATCTGGCTTAGTAGCTGAATCTAGGTGCCCCTATCCCTCTAGAACTCGTGTCATCGTGTGGTCTCGAGTAGGTTTCATGCAAATTCTAACTCATTCAAGTAAACAGAAAACCACTCAGAAAGAATTTAAATTGCAAGTTACGTGCAATGGATCAAAAGCTCACAGTTGGTTTGCTAGTCGGATTCGGTCATTTTCATGCAATCAAGGCTACAAACTACAAGTGTGATTTTAAAATTCTGTTCTGACCAGCCAATTTAGCATCAAAGGATACAAGTTGGTTCTCAAGTTCTAGGTTAAGCAGTCTAAGCATCATTATGAAAGTTTGAACAACAACTTAACATCAAAAATCAAGAACTGAGCCATTCTAATGCTAGAGAGACTGAAATGGAATCACGAGGCACACAAAACACAATCAAGGGCAATCAAGTTCATGCAAGGTTCTCTAGCATCCTACCCCACACTTAAATCGGACTGTGTCCTCACAGGACAAAGTCTAGAATTCAGAGTGGAATGGAAGAACCTGGAAGAGGACGGTTGATTTCAGAGGGTAAGCACGGATCCAGAGAGCGGAGGTAAGTGTAACAGAACCTGAAGCAAAGGGAGTCTCCCAACTGCCTACAAAACAAAAACAAATGAAACATAAAAAGGAAACCGGGACAAGTGCCCCGGATCCACACAGAAAAAAGTTGGACCGAAGTCCGAAAAGAATAAATAAAAAGAAAGGAGAAGGAAAAGGACACCACCTGATCATCACTGGTCAGAGGTGTCAGGGTGGGGGAAGTGGAAGTAATCGCCGAGCTGACGCTGCCACTCCAGCTATCGCTCATAACGCCGGTCGGCTCGGTGCATATGTTGCTGCATAATAGTCCATCGTGCCTCTTGAGTGGCGTTATCGGTGATGCGCCATTCCTGCAGTCGCTCGTACAGCTCACCAATGTCCGCGGGGTGGTGTTGCGGCTGGTGAGTATGCGCCGGAAATGGATCTGGAATGCTCGGCGGCGCCTGCCTGATGGTGTGGCGAGGGTATATAATCTTGAAACTCAGGCGGCGGCGGCGGCTGCTGCTCCTCAGCATCATCTTCGTCCTCCGACTCGACCGCAGGTTGGAGTGGAGGATCTGCTGCTACATGGGGATTGAGGTCGAGTTCTAAGTCGTACTCGACCGCCAAGTCTCCTCCAACGGTCATAATTGGGTGTCGTGGAATGTTAGGGCCATATTCATGGCTGATGCCGAAGGAGAGGATGAGCTGACCTATGAAGTTGCCTCCCAAGAGTTTGCGTGGTAGCTTCTTCCTCTTGGTCCGCTGGCTGAAGATGTGAGCGAGCACCCAGCCGGGGTGGAGGGGGTAGCTCTCTCGGATGGCTCGGTGAAGCACGAGCTCCTCCTTAAGGATATGGTGGCGATCCTTGTCTCTGACATATAAAAGTGACCTCCGCCAAACCATATGAATAAACTTATAGAGCGGGTGAGAGAGAGACTTAACTGAGTTGTTCTTCCCGAGGCGATCGCCAGGCACGCCTGTCATGTGGCTCCAGAGGGCGTGTAACTCCTCGTCGTCATCATCATCGCCCCAGCCGAGGTGGTGATCGTGATAGTGCTCGTAGGGGATGCCCAGATGAGCGGCAAACTCATCGTAGGTGAGCTGCCTGTACACCCCACCAAGAAAGAAGGTGATCACCTTCTGGCCCCGTCTCCTCTTATGCTCGTCCAAGTCAAATGTCGCCCAGAACTCCTGGAGAGCAATGTCTGGGAACTCGGCGGCTATGGTGGTCAGCTCTAGGAGACCGGCCGGTGCTAGGGCGTCATGCACGTTCCGGTAGGAATCCTCGTCATGCTCCTGGAGTGACTCCATGGATAAAGGACGCACGTCAGCTCCACGATGTGTTCGATCTTCTGGAAGTTCCCAAAGTAGAAGTCGGTAGACGGGCGATGGTGGGATGGTATCCAGCATGGCGAGGGAGTGCAGGTGGAGGACCCAGAATGGCGGGTGTGACGGGAGCGGCAGCTCCGGAGCTCGAGGCGCCATCAAGGCGTGCCTTAGTCCTGCGCTCAAAAGTGTTCCTAAAACCAGAAGTGAAACCAGATTAGTCAACTAAGATCCTACCCCACACTTAGTAGAAAAACTCAATTCACAAAGAAATGAGGGAAACTAAGTGGGGTAAGCAGAGCAAGGTAACCGGTATCCATCGACAATAGAACACATGTCTTAAGAACAACTATAATCAGGTAAGCGCAATCAGAGTTCAAAAAGTCAAACTGACATTTAGAAAGTCAACATTACGTCATATTGAACCCTAATCATGGCAAGACTGTCACAACTCAGAGAATGAGGTAAAATAGTATTTCAATTGGCAAGCACGATAATATGAACGAGAATGGACACTTGGGGCAGCCAAATGATCAACACAGTTCAAAGTCAAACCGACATTTCTCACAAAAGTCAACATAACAAGAAATTAATCGTATGCATAGCAACACATGACCAAATGATATGGAGATTAAGCACGGAACTCCTAAGCATCCTAGAACAGTTCTATAAGTTCAATTAATCCTAGTTCACACAAAACAGTCGGCACGCAAAACGAGGCAAACGAAAAGTCAACCAAAAGTCAACCCTGACGAAATTCAGCAATCCATATCGTCAAAAGATTCGTATTGAAAAGTTATACAACTGACCTTGAAGCCATGGAAGCAAAAAGTGGACGGGTTGAGAGGAATCGGTGAAAAACTTGAAAACTAGGGTTTCGGAGAACTGAGCTGCAAAGCTCCGATTCGAACGTTCTAGGGCTTGTTGGGATCGGAATGAGGAGGGGAGAGGTGCGGCGGCGGTCGTGGCGGCGGCGGCGAGTGAAAGGCGGCGACGCGGGTGTTGAAAGTGGAGCGTTCGGCGATTTCAAAAGGAGAGGGGGGTGGTTTCGGGTAGGCTGAGCGAAAATAAGAGAATGGATGAGAGAGGGGGTGGTCCGAAATTTTAAAGGATAAATTAAGTGATTTTGCAAATCAGTTTCGGCGAAAGTAGGGGGTGGTTTCGCCGAAACTACTAGTTAAAATGGATTGACCGATTTGAACTGGCGGTTTCGCCGAAAATGGAAGCTCAGTTTCGCCGAAAATTTTAGTTGGGATGGTTTCGCCGAAATCAGAAAATTTTCGAACCGAAAATGAGGAACAGGAGAACAGGTTCGAAATTTGAAAACCGGTTTCGCCGAAAACAAGGGTGGTTTCGCCGAAAATTTTGAACTGTTCGGGGTTAAAATATTTTCGTAAATCAAGCCAACTTCAGAAAATCACAGTTTAATCCAGAAAAATCGGAACGACCTCAATCAACTTGCGACTGACTCTATGACATGCAGACTCCACACGAAAAATAATAAATCAAACAAACTGACACTTTTGGCTCTCCCGAACCGACTCTAAAAGACCAAGGTTGAAACAAAACAAAACTGACTCCAGCCGTGGGTTGCCTCCCACGAAGCGCTCTTTTATTAACGTCCTTGAGCTGGACGATACCTGGACGGTATTAGGAGACATCCCAACTTAGATTCTCCTTCACGCTCGCGTCGGAGTTCATAAAGTACAGCTTCGGGACTTCTCCGGTAAACGTGAATCTCTTCCCGTTCGCATGCAAAAGCTTGGTACGTCCGTCGGGAAGATGATCAACGAACTTGAATTGTCCGAACAGCTCTCTCGAGAGGTCATCCTTCTTTAGTGTGACGATGGAAGGAATGAGGACTGTAGGTTTCTCTTTTTCTTTCTTCTTCGGCTTGTTATCACCAGGATCGGTGATCGTTAGTACTTCCTTAGAAGATGCTTTCGGCTTCTCCTTCCATACTTGTTCCGGCGCCAGTTTCTCGGAACGAATTGGTGGCGCAGCTGGCTCGGTGGAAGACGGTGGAGCTTTTGGTCTCCAAACCATTTGGTCTTCGTCTTCTTGTTCTTTCCTCGAGGTCTGCTCGGTGGTTTAGAAGAGGCTTGCAGTTCCTTCTTCTTCTTAGGTGGCTTCTGAATCGATATTTCTGGCTTCTTCTTGGTACCCTGTCCAGCACCTGCAGTGTCAATTGATCTCGGAACACTGGAAGAAACATTAGAAATGAAGTTGACCGAGGCCAACTCCACAATCTCTACAGATAAACAATTTAATTCTTCCTTAGGAATGTATTTCATCCCGTCCTTGAGACGGAATGTTGCAGTATCCTTCCCCACCCTTACAGTTAGAAAGCCATTAGGAACATTGACATTAATTCCGGCTGTCGCCATGAATGACCGACCCAAGAGAAGGATAGAATATGTCTCTTGAGTATCCATAACTATATAATCAACGAAAAACCGGAACGGGCCACAGCAAGTGATTACATCTTGGATCATTCCTCTAGGTTCTCTTAGAGTTTTGTCAGCGAACATTAAATTCATGTTGGCAGGTTGTAATTCCCCTAGGTTCAGTTTCTTATATAAACACATAGGCATGACATTTATAGAAGCACCTAGGTCAATTATGCTACGCTCGATTTCAATGTCATTAATGCTCAAAGGTAAAGTAAAAGGACCAGGGTCGGGGCACTTAGCTGGAATAGGTATGGGTGGTGGTTGAGCGACGATAGCCGAGCACTCTCCCTTATTGGAAACGGGAATTTCCTCCTTCTTAGACGGGCTGGTCTACTCACTGCTCCTGGTTGTTACGGCCTTAGCGTGCTCGTTCTTCACAGTGGAGCTGTCTGGAGACGGAGCCTGATTGAAAATGGGAATACGAGCCATCACACTAGCAATTTTATTTATCATATCCTCTATTCTCTGTCCAGATGTTATCTGTTCTTGATTGAGAAGAGCTTGCGCTTTGAATCTTTCCTCGTGATCATCAAGTCTTGCTGTAATTAGATCAAACTTCCTAGCTATTCTCCTCTCCCAATTGTCCTCATATACAAGATTCGGAGGCTGCTGTGTACTCTGGTGAATCTGAAAGGATCTTGATAACCATTGTCCATGTATTAATTTCGGCTCTGGTTGAGTTGGAAGTTGTAGGGAGGACGCTCATAGGAGCCTTCCCGTTGTTGAGGAGGTGTTCTGAACTGACGGTAGTCGGAGTAGCCTCTTTGATCCCTGGTGAAGCTGTGATCAATGAAGTTGACTTCCTTATTAGGCCAGTTATTAGTTGTACCGAGGATCTCTTCCATTGTTTCTGTACTGTGATCTTAATCTGATCTTCACAACTTGGTTGACTCTTGGTTGCTCCAAACTGTCTTTCCCTATTTCTGGACTTAGATGCGCAGTCCGCAAAGTGAAGTAGAGCAGCTTCTGGTTCAAGTGTTGTGCAGTCGCCATCAGCTAAGATGTTGACCCATTCAGCTGTTTCTTCATTCATCCCGTGGGCAAAGATTTCAGCTAGCTGCCCCTGGTTGAATCCGTGATGAGGGCATTCAGAGAGAAGTGCTTGGAAGTCGTTCCACGCGTCGTGTAAACTTACTCCTTCCTTCTGAGAGAATCTAGCGATACTATCCTTGTAGAATGTAGTTCTTGAAGGGGGATAGTATTCTTCTATGAAGTCTTGAGCTAGATGATCCCAGTCGGTGTAGTAGCCAGGTGGTTTCGAGCTGAGCCATACCTTGGCGTTGCTTTTAAGAGAGAATGGGAAAGCTCGTAAGCAAAGATTGTTCTTACTGAGATTCCCGCTCTTAAACGTCTCGCACATGTCCAGAAAGTTAGCCAGATGTGTGCGGGGGTTTTCTTGCAGCTTCCCTTCGAATCGAAGATTCTTAGTGACCATGTTCAGGACGAAGGTTGTGATATTATAATCAGGGTCGTCATCGTTGTGCGGCACGACGACGCTAGCTCGGAGGTAAGCCGCATTTGGTCTACAGTAATCCGCCACGGTGCGCTGAGCAACTAGTACGGGAGGAGAGGGTGGTGGTGAATCTGAAGTAGTGGATGAAGCGGATGAAGATGAGGAGTTCTCCTTCAACTCCTCAATCTTTTGAGGGATAGGTGGTGTAGGCGGTGTGGTTATGACTTGCTTCTGAGCTCGCGGTTTCTTCGGCGAAGCAGAATTACCCGGCTTAAACTGAGAATGAGCAATCGAGCGGTTCATGAACCTGTAGAACAACCTACAAGCAACAAAAGCAAACATACCGACGTAAAATCGAAGTGGGTGGAAAAATGAAAGATGGAAAATAGAAGAATAAATTGCCAGATCTTCTTTCAACAATCAAAAGAAGTCCTCGGCAACGGCGCCAAGATGATGGAACCGTCGTTGTGCTGAGCAGGTTCAATCAAATAACTATCAAGCTCAAGAGCTAGGATAGATCGTATTCCACGGGCCTTCGAATGATTGGCTACTTCAGAACTAACAAATTATTCAAGGAAAAACACGTTGTGCGTGGTGTGAGTTCCACGACTTCTAATTCTAAGGAATGCAGAAAAATTAAAAAGATTAAACTAAAGCAGATTGAGAAATAGGGTTTGGAAACAAGAATGACATACGAACTTAGACTTTGAATCCCCCTTCGTTCCCAGAGCATTGGCAATCAACAATCAGCGGATTTCGATTCTCATTCAATCAATTACTAAGACACCACCATAACTCCTTACCCTTAGGTTTAAGACCGGCGAACGTTCGCTCTATCCGTTCTAACTACCAAGATTAACTAGCCGCCCGGGTACGGTCGCCTCTCGCAACGACTTAATTAATTGGTGTAATTACTAGTGATTAATGAGTTACTCTTGCAGTGAATTAACCTAACGTTCCTACGAAAGGCACACTCCAATTATAAGGTTAATTGTTTAATTCGATGTTCTAAAGTAAGGCGAGCGTTCCTTCTATCCTTAGCTTAACAAGAATCTAATCTAAGTGATCAATCCAGACAAGAAACATGAACAATGAAGAACAAATCAAACATGAAAAAGAACTGATTGAAGTTCGAATCTAATCACCGCCGATCCGTGACCGCTTTAAAGCCCTGGGTCACTTAGGGTTCATCTAATCTAAGCTCTAACGAGTTTAGCTACTCATGATCATTACAAAAGAAACAAAGGCAAGGAAGGAGTTCATCATCACAAGGAAGAACAGAAAAGGATCTGAAAAACCTAATTCAGACGACTCTGACAGACTTTGATCTTCGGTAAGTTCACTCCTAGCTCCGGTTCTCCGAGATGGAAGGGATGGCGTCACGATCTCTATCCGGCTCTTCGAACTCCAACTCTTCGCTCCAGAACTTCAGAGAATTCTGATCTCAAAAGTTGTGTGTTTGTAAATTATGAATTCCCAAAAGCTCTATTTTTTTCGAATTATCAATTGTCTTCCCCTCGGGCCGCCGGATTAAGTATAAATACTAACCCTAGTTGGGCCGGGCTGAGCTGATATTTTCGCCGAAACCATAGGGATAGTTTCGGCGAAAATTCTTGCGTAAATGGCCATGATTTCTCTGCCTTGCATTTTCGGTCCGAAGAGCTTAATGGTTTCGCCGAAATCAGTCTTCACTTGGCATCAGCTGATTTGCATTGTTGATTTCGCCGAAACTGTGGGATCATTTTCGCCGAAGGTACAAGTGCATATGGGCAGATTTTCGGTTTGACTTGATTGGCTCCTTGATCGATTTGGTTTGATTCCTCGAGGTTCCTACGCCTTAGACACGTCCATGGCTACGCTATTTGACGGCAAAAACCTGTGTTAACACAAAAACACTAGAAAACCATCAAATAGACCCGAAACGGGCCAAGGTAACACAAATGCCACGAGATAGGGCAATCGATTGAATATTCGTTATTCTATCCTAAAAACAATGTCTTAAGCAAAGAAATGTCGCTTAAATGAGCTGATAATCACGTCAAATCGAGTGTCATCACTTACTTTGCATCTCGTGCTAGCTGATAGGTCTGTCAAACTGCCTAGGGGTGTAATAGAAGACGTAGCTGTTTGCTGTGACCCTTTTACCATAATTGCAGATTTCGTTGTTCTAGATACCCGTGAGTTAGATCTTAGGTAGACCCTTCTTAACAACTGCGGGTGCAAATATTAACTACAAATAAGGCCGTTAACTTTAAGTGTAGGACAGGAAAGTGTTACATTCCGCATTAAGGATAACATGAGATACTCTGTTGCTCAAGACGATAACTGTTATACGTTGATTCCATGGAGTTGGCCTCGGCCAACTTCATCACTAATCCTTATCTAGTGATCCGCTAGAGTTGTGTTTGATTTCAGGAATTGACAGTGCACTAGAAGATCCAGAGCAGCGCCTATGGCAAGATGAGTTAGACGAGCAGAAGGCGACATTCACACCCATTACTGCGCCTACTCACATCGAGCAGCATCGAGTCAGATCACTACTTCATATGAGAATCCCCAGAAATCACCTTAAAGGAGCTGCCTGACCATCTAGAGTATGCATTCCTGGGGAAGGAATGCCAGCTGCCAGTCATCATCAATTCAAATCTATCTCCCGAGCAGAAAAGAGCAACTGATCAGGCTACTCAAGAACATGTCCGAGCCATTGCCTGGCAGTTGGCTGACATTAGAGGCATCTCTGAAACCTTCTGCGAGCATCGGATAGTTGTAGATGAAGAGTTGAAACCAGTCAGACAACCGCAAACGCCTATTAAACCCTCTGATGCAGGAAGTTGTGAAGAAGGAAGTCCTCAAGCTTCTGGATGCCGGTATCATCTACCCTATTGCCGATAGTCCTTGGGTCAGTCTGACTCAAGTCGTCCCAAAGAAAGGAGGAATCACAGTCATCCCTAATCCGAAGGGTGAACTCATTCCAACTCGCACGGTTACCGGATGGAGAGTCTGTATCGATTATCGACGACTCAATGATGCTACCAAGAAGGATCACTTCCCACTGCCATTCATTGACCAGATGCTAGAACGGTTGGCTGGTCATGATTACTAATATTTCCTAGATGGGATGTCCGGTTACTTTCAGATCCCCATCGAGCTCGACGATCAAGAGAAGACGACCTTCACCTGCCCGTTTGGTACGTTCGCTTATCGTCGCATTCCTTTTGGTTTATGTTACGCTCCAGCCACTTTTCAGAGATGCATGCTTGCTATATTTGGAGATCTGGTAGAAAATGTGGTGGAGGTATTCATGGACGACTTCTCCGTCTATGGAGACTCATTTTCCAAGTGCCTAGCCAACCTAGACAAGGTGCTGGCTCGTTGTGAGGAAACCAACCTAGCTCTTAGTTGGGAGAAGTGTCACTTCATGGTTACCGAGGGCATTGTTCTTGGCCATAGGATCTCTAAGATCGCATAGAAGTTGATCGTGCCAACTTGAAACCATCGCCAGCTTGTCGCCGCCGACCTCGGTCAAGACAGTTCGAAGCTTCCTCGGTCATGCTGGATTCTACCGGAGATTCATCAAAGACTTCTCCAAGATCACTCTCCCAATAACGAAGCTTCTTGAGAAGATGTTCTTTTCGTTTTTGATAAAGCTTGTCTTGCAGCCTTTGAGACTTTGAAGACTAGACTCACTACCGCACCGATCCTTACAGCACCAGATTGGAATCTCCCCTTCGAGATCATGTGCGATGCTAGCGACTTCGCCGTTGGCACGGTTCTTGGTCAGAGAAAAGAGAAGAGATTTCATCCAATCTATTTTGCTAGCAAGATGCTTAACGATGCTCAAAGGAACCACACTACTACAGAGAAAGAGCTTCTAGCTATCGTTTTCTCCTTTGACAAGTTCAGACAGTACCTGGTTCTTTCACACATTATTGTCTATACAGATCATGCTGCTCTGCGCCATCTTTTGGCCAAACAGGATTCGAAGCCCCGTCTCATCCGGTGGATCCTTCTTCTCCAAGAGTTTGACATAGAGATTAAAGACAAGAAGGGAGCTGAGAACCTTGCAGCCGATCACCTCTCACGACTCGAGGAATCACAGACAGGTATTCTACTACTACCCCTATCAATGATTCTTTCCCTGATGAGTTGTTGCGTGTCAAAAATTTATGAACAGGTTAACAGCATAGCTATCGAGCCCTGGGCAATTCCTCACGCTCAAGAGCTGAGTAACGCAACTGATTCAGAAGAGCCCTGGTATGCCACCCTGGCTAATTATCTCTCTCATGGTGTCGCACCTCCTGAGCTGGATTATAATGCACGTAAGAAGCTCTTCAAAGAGGCCAAGTCATACTTCTGGGATGAGCCATTCTTATACCGTATTAGTATTGACGGAATGATGCGAAAATGTGTCTCCTACATCGAAGCGGCTGACATCATGTGTAAGTGCCATGAAGGTTAGTTTGGAGGACACTTCGGTGGCAACCGCACTGCAAGAAAGGTACTTGAAACTAGTTTTTACTGGCCTTCAATCTTTGGTGATTGCGATGCTTTTGCTCATCATTGTGATGCGTGCCAACGATCAGGTAACATCTCTAACCGTAATGATCATTACATGAAAATTCGGTTTTTAGTCGCGGATAAATGTCCTGTTTGTCGCGGATATGACCGCGACAAACAAGAGTTAGTTGCGGATGACACATCCTCCAAATTGTTTCTTTAACTGTTGAAATCTTTGATGTTTGGGGAATTGATTTTATTCACACCCTCCCACGGAAACAAGTACATCCTTGTGGCCGTTGATTATGTTTCTAAGTGGGCTGAAGCTGAAGCTCTACCACTAACGATTCAAGAGTGGTGGGTCAGTTCCTTACCCTTCTTTTCACGCGTTTTGGTTCACCACGCTTCATCATAAGGGATAGGGTACCCACTTCCATGGACATTTCGACCGGGTGTGCAAACGCTTTGGCGTCACCCACCAAATGTCCACAGCTTACCATCCTCAGGCTAATGGTGAGGCAGAAGTGACAAACCGTGAGCTCAAGCGGATTCTTGATAGGACAGTTGGCCGGTCTCGCAAGGACTGGTCATCTAAGCTCAATGATGCCTTATGGGCTTATCGAACTGCCTACAAGACTCCAATCGGTACCTCACCGTATCAGCTGGTCTATGGCAAGGCATGCCATTTGCTAGTTGAGCTTGAGCACAAGGCGTTTTGGGCTAATAAAGAGTTGAATATGAGCCATGCAGTAGCAGGTAATAAGCGCCATGACCAGATTGCTGAGCTTGAAGAACACCGTCTCCATGCGTATGAGAGCACGAAGCTTTACAAGGAGCGCACGAAGAGAACTCATGACTCTCAATTAAAGATGATCAAGCATTTCTACCCTGGAGATGAAGTTCTCTTGTATAACTCTCGATTGAAACTCTTCCAGGGTAAACTGAAATCCCGATGGTCCGGCCCTTACCGTGGTGCAGCAGACATCCTTGGGCAGCGTCTTAATTAAATTGCATGATCAAGAGCCGTTTATGGTCACCAGTCACAGGCTAAAGAGCTATCTCAGGGATTAGTTGTTTCTTTCATCGACGTGCACTACTTTACGTCAGAACCATGACACGAATCCAGGTATCGTCCAGCTCACGGACGTTAAACAAGAGCGTTTCGTGGGAGGCAACCCACGGCTGGAGTCAGTTCGTTTTCGTTTCGAGTCATTATTCTTTTAAAAACCCCTTTAAAAAAAACGCTGTCGTCCAATTTTCAAACGAGTTTTTGCCGAAAACTCGGGTTTAAAACCAACCTGATCCTCCTGTTTCTCGCCACCGAAGACTTCTCACCGAAAATCCAGACTTCTCGCCGAAAAGTTTTTGATTTTAAAAGCAATTTTTGCCAAAAATTTCCCCATTTTTTTCGCCGAAAATTCTATGTTTTTCCGCCGGTTATAAACCCCCCCCTCGGCCTCCTTTTCGCGAAAATCCCCCCATCTGAAAACAGATTTTCGCCAAGCTCCTCTCCCTTTTGAACGCCTGAGCCGCCGCCTATTTCAGCCGCCGCCAAGCCCGCCGCCGATCAGGATACAGCCGACTGCCCGCCCGCCACCCTTCTCCCTGTTTGTTTTCCGGCTCCAGCCCTAGAATCGGAGCTCCACAGATCCGGTTCCACCCGAACAAGTTTTTCGAGCTTTTCGTCGATTTCCCAGATTTCCAGTCATTTTCTCGAGTCATGTCTTCACGGTTAGTTGTTCAACCCTTGAGTTTGAATCTTTTGGCTTTTTGACTTTCGGTTTTCGGCATGGTTGACTTTTTGGATTTTCCTCGATTTGCGTGTTTGCTGTTTCGGTGTCATTTGGCTAGGTTTTGGCAATTCCTTTTGATCTTTTTGGCCTCGTGAATTGATTTATGTGCGATCGTGCTAATGGATTCTTTTGTGCTCTGTGACTGTCGATCCGCGTTATTTCTCATGCTTGCTTGATTAAATGTCGTTTTCTTCCCTACGTGCTGGCCGTGCCTTTGCTGCTATGTTTCGTTCGGTGATCTCTCGGTTAATTTGCTCGCCCCCACTTGTCAACCTAAGTGTGGGGTAGGATTCTTGTCTTCTGATTCTGGTCTCCCTAAGTTGTGTTTTCCAGGGCTCCAAAGCGATTCAAGACCACTAGTGCAGATAGAGCGCAGCGGTCCTCGGCTCAGTCATAACAAGGCTCCACCCTCCAAACTGCCCACACCATCTGCACCAATACTGGCGATTGTGAACGTCGCCCCGCAGGTTGTACCGGCCCCTGTGATGCTTATCTCTTGTGCTCCTGCACTCGCCAATGGAGCCTTACATCCTTTCATCGCTGCCCTTAGCCACACTAGCTAGCGGTATATCAGAAGATAAAGGACATTCCTCCGGCCAAGATGGCAGTGCTCTCCCTCGACAGTCTAAAGAACCACAATCCGACTTGGCACTCCACCGTCGACCTCGCCCTCACCAAGGCCGGCCTGCGATCCCTGACCACTCTTGGTTCGCCCTACCCTCTGGCCGCCTTTCAGGAGTTTTGCCAACACCTAACAGTCGCCAAAAGTTTGTTTACTTCCGCCTTGGCGGTGTTCGATATGAGAAGACCGTCAATGAGTTTGCCCTCTTGCTTGACCCCCTTGCCAATATCCAGGGTGCATTCCTTGGGTTCACGGACGTATACTCATCACGCGCGACCCTTACCTGAAGTATGGAAGTGGTCTCCGGCCAAACGGAAGTCAAGCCTATCCTCAACCCCACGGTAGGTGACATTACTCACCCAATTCTTAAATTCTTACATTATGTTTGGGTGCAGTCTTTGTGTTATTGCAGCAAGACGAGCCGTCACCATGTGTCCTTAGAGGAACTCGTGTTGTTCCGTGCTGTCGAGGAGGAGGGAAATTTCAACATAGGATGGTGGGTCGCGAGGTTCTTCCACAAGCGCACTACAACCAAGAAATTTCCTTCTGAGCTTCCTGGCGGAACCTTCATATCTGTATGATCGACACCCTACAGATCAGCGACAAATGGGGCCTCAAGATACCTCGCGTCCAGATTGAGCACCTCGGTGCTGAGCTAGCCGTCGTACGAGGCATCGATCTTGCGTGCAGTCTCGACGAATACAATTTGCTACCCCGCCGTCTGAAGAAAGCACAGCCACAGCCGGTTGCATCTCCTGTTCCTCACGTGCCTCTCCTAGAGCTGCCGCCTCCACCTCAGCCACAGATGCCCAACGATGTTAACGAGAGGCTGGTGCGCATTGAGCAATGGAAGCTTGACTACTCTGCTGGTTCGCTTCAATGGCAGAAGGATCGGGTGGAGCATGAGGAGACACAGAATGGGCGATGGGCTCTTCTACAACAATTCATGGCTGACCAGTCAGCAAGACACAGGGATGACATCGCATGGCGACAGCAGATGGAGCAGCGACTTGGCATTTCACCTATCCCGACCCCACCTCCACCCCCACCTTTGGAGCAGTGATCAGGTTGTTTCTATCCTTTCAATTTCTTTTCTTTCTTTTTTTTTTCGGGTTTCGATCCAATTTTTTCTGTGTGGATCCGGGGCACTTGTCCTGGTATCCTTTTGATCTTTTCGTTGTTTGTTTTGTAGGATCTTGAGTAGCTACTCCGCTCCGCTCTAGGCTCTTCGCGTTCACCCACTACACCACCCATCACCTTCCAGGTTCTTCGTATCTCTCAACCTCTTTTTAGTCCTGTGAGGACACAGAACCGTTTAAGTGTGGGGTAGGATTCTAGGATTCTACATGATCTTGCTTGATTTTCTGTGATTCTGTGATTCAATTTTGAATTTCTCTAGCATAGAATTGCTCAATTCTTGACTTGTGATGTTAATTGACTTCAATTTTGAACAATGACGTCTAGACTATTCCACTTAGAACCTGTAACCAACGTGTCGGAACTGATATTAAATGAGTCTAGGTCAGAACAGATCACAAATCACTCTTGTAGTTTAAACTTGAATCAATTAAATTGATTGACTTGTTAACACCGTTCTAAGATGATAAATGCTAGCTTCTCCCATGTTTTTCACTCCATATTTGTTCACCTGTGATTGTGGCTTGAGATTAGATGGTTATCCAATTCGAAATCTTGTGTAAAAAGTTATAACTAGCTAGGATCAAATGGCTAAATTGTTAAATCAAGTAATAAAGTTGTGCAAATCAATGTTAAGTTCTTTAAAGTGCTGAAAATAAAGCTAGGCAAGCCCGACACCTAAGTGAAGTGTTCGGGTTGAGCACTAGCATAGGCACAAATACTGTGAGCTAGGCAGGTCCAACACCTAAGTGAAGTGTTTGGTATCGAGCACTAGTATGCAGTAAATCAATTGAAGGAAAAAGTTGTGCTTGAAATAAAATGTTGTTTAAAGCGATCCTAGCTAGAACATGTAACGTACAGATCTAGAAACGGACGAAGTCGAGTCGATAGCCACATCACTTTTCCTACCTCCGCTTCCACATCATGGCTAGAGCTTAAAGTCCTTTTTACTAGAATTGGTGTTATCGAAGTCAGTTAACTATGATTAATTAGTTTTGCCAAGAAACGAGTTTTGCTGAAACTACTACTTGAAGTGTGCAGAAATTAGTAAGATCGAAAACTTGTTTGGTTGATGTTCTTGCATGTGTAGGTCACTCTTTCTACTTGGAACAGTCTAAACCAAATCGTTAGAAATTGAATCCCAGTTTGATCTCGTGTCATTTGTGAATTTGAGTGTGTTCTATTTCAGTTTGCTTGAGGACAAGCAAAAGCTTAAGTGTGGGGTATTTTGATGACACTCGATTTAACATGATTATCAACCCCATTTAAGTGACATCTCCTTGCTTAAGACATGGTTTTTAGGGTAGAATAGTGAATATTCACTCAACTAATCTATTTCGTGCCATTTGTGTTACCTTGGCCCGTTTCGAGTTTATTTGATGGTTTTCTAGTGTTTTCATGTTAGCATAGGTTTTTGCCATCAAATATAGTAGCCAAAGGACGTGTCCAAGGCATTGGAACCCCAAAGAATCGCACTTGAATCAACCAGAGAAGTCAATCAAGTCAACACAATCCTGCTCCAATTTACACATATGTTTTCGGCGAAAAAGTCCTTGAGTTTTCGGCGAAAACTCAAGAGGAAATTGGCAGTTCTTCATAAGAGGAAGTTTTCGGCGAAAACTGAGAAGTTTTCGCCGCAAACTCCAAGCCATTTCAACCAGGAGAAACAGACGGAATAAGCCAACATTTCAACGGGAGTTTTCGCCAAAAACTCCCCAAATTTTCGGCGAAAAATCAAGAGTATTTCAAGCAGTCCGCGGGTAGGTTTAAATACAGAAACCGGCGGCTGAAAATATATCTCATCTTTGGACGAAAATTCCAAGACAGAGACTGGAGAGAGGAAGAGTGAAAAGAGTTCAAGGAGCCAGGAACGGATCGTGACGCTATCCATCCATCTCAGAGAATCAGTGCTAGGAGTTGAAGATTCAGCAGATTGAAGCTGCAAGGATTCGTCGAAATTAGGTTTTACAGTTCTTCTCTGTCTTTCCTATCTGAGATGTATTCTTTGTTCTTCTTTGATTCTTCTGTATTGAATATTAGTAGCTAAACTCGTGGAGCTTAGATTATATGAACCCTAAGTGACCAAGGGCTTTAAAGCGGTCACGGATCGGCGGTGATTAGATTCGAAATTCATTCAGTTTCTCCTTCATGTTTGATTTGTTCTTTCTTCTCTGTGTTTCTTGTCTGGTTTGGCCACCTAGATTAGATTCTTGTTAAGCTAAGGATAGAAGCGAACGCTCGCCTTACTTTAAAATACCAAATCGAACAATTAACCTAATCATTGGAGTGTGCCTTTCCTAAGAACCAGTTAGGGTTAATCCACTGCAAGGATAGCTCATAATTCGTTAGTAATTGCACCAGTTAGTTAAGTCGTTGCGAGAGGCGACCGTACCCGGGCGGCTAATTAATCTTGGTAGCTAGATCGGATAGAGCGAACGTTTGCCAGTCTTAAACCTAAGGGTCAGGAGTTATGGTGGTGTCTGTGAACTGAATGAACTAGAATCAAAAATCGTTGGTCCGTTGACTGCCAATGCTCTGGTAATCTAAGGGGGGATTCGAAGTCTAAGCTCGTCTGTCAAAGTCAATCAATCAATCTCGTTTATTTCGGCATTTAATTTTCGTTTCATTTCACCTTGCTTATTAGTATAGAAGTCGTGGAACTCACACCACGCACTACGTGTTCAACTTTGAGTATGAAAATTGCCAACATATTTGAGTAAGCAAGTAGAAGAGGCCCGTGGAATACGATCTACTTAGCTTTCCAGCTCTGTAGTATTTGATACCCTATTTTACAGTTCATCAGAGACGCGTGAGATCAAGGTGACGATCACGCAAGTCATTTACCTCCTTCTTAAGGTTCTCATTCTTTTGCAGCAGACCCTCATTCTCATGT
Source organism: Linum lewisii (assembly GCA_034768395.1). Classification (NCBI taxonomy): domain Eukaryota; kingdom Viridiplantae; phylum Streptophyta; class Magnoliopsida; order Malpighiales; family Linaceae; genus Linum; species Linum lewisii. The sequence continues at coordinate 50,516,527 of CM068301.1, read as the reverse complement.
TTAGCTTTCTTACAGGCAATAAAGAGATCGCCCACCTCAGCAATCGCCTGGGAAATGTATAAAAAATATATATGTGAGTAAGATAAGAAGGAAAGACACGTAACAGGAAGGAGAAGCCAATGGCAGTACAAGGGGACCGAACCTGAAGATGGCGAAGAGAAGAGGAACCATGAAGCTCTAACATGTTGGAGCTCTCTACGGGGGCCTCACGATCATGGAACACCCCATCAGCATACTCGCCAGCAATGTCACTAGCCATCCCTAATGATATGTTAGAGGTGGTAGGATAAGCTAAAGGAAAATAAGGAATACGGAAGGGTCCCTCATTCTCGCGACCTACTGGAGCATCCACCAGAAACACGCTACTAGCGCGACCTGAGTAATGACTCCGTCGTTGGCGGTCAGAGCCTGGGGTCAGAGAATCATTGCATGGACCTTGAGGAATGTCCACGGAGCGAGCTTCGTCACCTGGGTTGAGCTAAGGGTCCTCGGTGCCTAGTTTCGGTGGAGGAGTTAGAATTTGAGAATTGATGGTGGGGCCAGTCCCAACCGCTCGGTTGGTAGATGCTTGTGTAGCCCGGTCTAGCAAGGCCTGGATAGATATGTCATCCTCGCTATCTACCACTTGCTGATGAGGCTCGAAGGAGTTAGGGATAGTCACAAGTGACTCACGAGACAGCACCTTAATGATCGTCGGAGGGTCCTTGTGGATGTTGGGAGGAAGTCGCATGTCCCCTTTGCTTCTTGGTAGACCTCCGACATAGGGGGATCTCCTCTGAATTGCCAGAAAGCTCAGCATAAGTCTTTCTGGTGTCGGCGGTAGACCGCACTTTCCTCTTTTATCAGCATCAGCGATCTCCCATCATCGAGAGACTTTCATCTTTTCTAACGATCATCATCAGCAGTAGAAGGGGCCTTCTTCGATTTTTCAGATCACCCCTAGACAATTTCCTTTCTTGGGCGATCGGAGGAGCGACTGGTGGCGTGCCATCTGACTGAGGGCGAGTTTCAGAGACTATGCCGCGAGTTGTGGTACTGATAAAGCAGCTCGCCATGTTTATACAACCTACAAATTGAGGAAAAAGTGGTAAGCAACCAAATAAAAAAAAACACATAATGACACTGCTAAATACGGACAGAAGAAAGTATCAGGCATATCTAGTTATCGCCTAGTCCAAAGGCAGTACCTCCACGGATTCCTTCCAGAGATGCACGAAGACCAGAGGAGGAGGTGAGGTCGTGGCACTCGAGCAAAATCTGTCTCCTATAAGCGATCTCTTGCTCGGTAGGGGTAATGTCAATGTTGAAGCGATCAATATCGTCGGTAGACCAGGAAGTGGGTAGTAGGTTGGTCCAAGGGCGATCTGAATGGCTAGGCTTAAAGTAGAAGAAATAGTGGTACCAAGTAGGGTGGGACTTTGCAGAATGGAGAACTCCTTATTTGGGAAACTCCCTTCGCTTAGTAAAGCTCAAACCATTGGTAGTCATTATCGCGTTGTACAAAAGGCGAAAGTGTCGAATAGTGGGGGTTACTCGCATACATTCGTAGATGCATTCAAAGGCAACAACCATAGACCAGGATACGACGTTAAATGCACCTAGAGAGGCTCTAAAACACTCCAACAGTGATCATACAAAGGCGTAAGGTGGTAAGCGAAGCCCATTGCTGAAGGATTCCGTCCAGATCCCATGCCAACTTGGGGGACAATTCCCTATGGTGGATAGCTGAGAGGCGACTGCAAATTTCCAGTCGGCTGGAAGTTCAAAGCCCTATGACGCGACGCTCGTTATAGGGGGCTCCGTCCCACATGTACGCCCAATTATGAACATAATACTTGTCATTACTAGTAGTGGCATCCGGGCATATCTCGAATTTATGGTTGGCTTTCGAAAAGCCAATCTAGTGAGATCTCTAGAATGGTAAAGTTGTCTCGGTGGAGGAGTTTTCTTCTTGATTCACTTCGTCATCAGCGAGGGGAGTGGACGGTCGATGAGGGTTTCGAAGGGATAAAGGTCTAGTTATTACTTCAACAGAAATGGTGGTGGAGGAAGAAGAAGAAGAAGGGTCAGTACCTAGAGAGTATGAGAACTCTTGATTTTGACTATTGGCGGAAGAACTCATGACGATAAGAAGGGAGAGGATAGGAAGAGGAAGAGTTAATTGTAGAAAGAGAAGCAGAAAATTAACATACCGCAAGTGCGGTGAGGAACATTAGTCATCCTAGATGAATAACGAAAAAGGAAGGAGGGAAGTAGGCAGTAGTGGAAAGGAGGGAGTTTTCAAGATTTAGAGCACTGAAAGTTTCGGAGATAAGGCAGAGGGCAAGGGATAGTGAGAGAAGCAAGAAGTGTAAAGAGTAAAAAAGGGAGTAGAAGGAGGGTGTAACATCCCCGCCCAACCGAACGATTTTGAACTCGAGTTTGGATGATTGAAATATTGGAAACAATGTTCTTGATGCCCCATCAAAGTCCGAGATGTTCATAATTGAGTCGGGTTGAACTTACAAGCGAGTACGTGAAAAATTCGTTGAGGGTGGCAGACTGCAACACACGACCGTGTGTTATAGACACACGTCGTATGTTATGATACACGGCCGTGTGTCCTGGTATGACTATAAAACGACGGGTTTTCGGCGGTTTCCATGACTTTCCCCTCTCTCTTTCCTCCCGAAAACCCCTTTGACGAACCAAAACCCCCAAGCTTCAAACCTTAATTCTGGGAGCTTCAGACGTCCGATTGATTATTCGTTTCTTGCTACGCATTCCTGGCGATGAGAGGAAGAGATCTCATATCTTAGTTCTAGATATTTCGGAGGTAGGTGTTATCAGTGGCAGAAGGAAGGAGCTACGTTTTTGGAGCTGTAGAGTTTGGTTGTTCGAGTTTCTAGAAGTTGTTTAGAGCCTTGTCTTCTTGTCAGGTGAGGGTTTAGCGTATGATAGGTAGTGATGGTCGATGTGAGGAGTTGGAATTCTGACCTAGATGAATATAGGGATTGCATAAAATTGAATGAGAGTAAAAGCTGTTAACTGTTCTGTAAGTGATTATGGTTTGATTTATGATGATTGTTGATTAATGAGTGATTGCTAATTGATGAGTTGGTGGATGATTGATTGCTGATTTCTATGTGATTGGAATTGGGGTTGTTGATTAATGATGATGATAAACAGATTGGCTCTAGTAATGAGTGATAGGTGGGATGGGTTTATGATCTGGCTAAGTATATATATGTATACTCGTTTATGTCAGTTGTGGTTGTAGGAGGGTGGTCCTGCCAATATGGGGTCGCCTTATTAATGACGAACATGAGAGTAACCCTAGACTTGCGACATGGCTATCCATGTACTTGCAGGTGGGGATAGCCGGCAAGCTAGTAGTTACCCTTGATGTGATTATTAAGTGCTGTCAGTTGTGGTTTTAGGAGGATGAACATGAGGATAGCCCTAAGACTCATGACATGCCTATCCCTGTACTTGCAGGTGGGGCTGGCCGGTGAGCTAGTCGTTTACCCTTGTTATCGTTTTGATAAATGAATTGTGTATGTAACTGAATGAAGTAGGAAAGTGTGTGATTAAATGAATTGTATGAATTGATGTTGAGTGATTGATTTGGGTGCAATTGATGGAATGTATGATGGCAGTTGATAAGGTGAATTGTGGTGTAGAATTATGAAATAGAATTGGTACATGGAATTGGATAATGGAATTGGTATATTGAATTGGATAATAGAATTGGTACATGGAATTGGGTAGTGGAATTAGGGCATGGAATCGTGAGATGGATTTGGTTGAATGGAATTGCATTATTGATGTGTGTAATTGATTTAGTTGTGATCTGTGAATTGTGAATTGGAACTGATTGGAATATAAACGTGATATTGGATGGATTATGGTGGATTTGATGAGAGTATTGATTATGGACATGATGATTGGAATTTGATGGTACTGATGAATGGAATTGGTAGATGAATTTAAGGGATGAACTGATTGATGTGATTGAATGAAATGATAGAATCGGAAGAAACCTGTACTACCCCAAATTGTCACCTCCTTCTGCGGTTGGAGGTGCGGTCACTTCACCTGGAAGAGTGGCATGATGAGATGTGTTGTGATTGCGAGTTGGTTATGAATCTTTGTGTCGCGGTCTTGGATGCGTCTTGGGAACCCCCTTCTGTGATTGGGGGTGCGTCTGTTGTAAGCCGGCAGGGGTGGTACGGGATAACTCTTTATGGCACCTAATGAACTCACCTAGCAAATTTAATGAGATGTGTGTGTGATTTGTGTATGATGTGTGTATTGGACGTGCTTGTGTGATGCCTTGTGATGTGTTGTGGACTGTGTTGGATTGATCTGTGAACTGAATTGTGTAGTTGTGCTGAGATGTGGGATTGACATTGTATAGTTTACGATTATGATGATGTTATGTATTGTGAATTGTTAGTATGGAGAACTACGCTTGCGTGATAACCTAAACCGCTTAAGGATGCCTAATAACTCACTTAGTAATTGAAATAAGAAAGGTATTGTATGTGAATGTGTGAGCGTAAACATGGGTGTTGATTATTAAATGAGTTGCGATAGGATGTTGAACTGTATGTATGTCACGTAAGGCCGAATTGCAAGTATGTGATATAATGCCGATTTGTATGTATTTGAGGTACTTCTGAACTGTATGTATGGATGCAATGCTGAACTGTATGAATGATGACCTTTGTTATATTGATGCTATTGTGGATTGAGAATGTTGAACTGAGAACTGCACCTATGTGATCACCTAGACTGTTTTTTAGGGAATTAAAATCTGGTATGGCTGTGTCTAGTTCCATTGTTGGTGTGTGTGTACGAAGTTTGGATTCGCTCTTTCAGGCTAGGTTCGGTTCATAGTTAAACCAAGTGGGTTCACTCAATTTCATTAGGAAATTGATCCCCCCTCCTCTTCCCCTTTCAGGTGTGCGTGGTTAGAGTGAGTGTGGTAAAGTTCAGGTGTTTTAGTTGGGTGTCGAGTGCTAGTGTGTCGTGGACTTTTAGATGGGAGCGGGAAGCGTGGAGAAGTTCTTCGAAGGCTTGGACCAGAAGTTGACTGTTCTTTTGGTTTTGTATTTCAGTTGACACTTTCGGTTGTGGATTTTGTAATCATTTTGAAGTTTGGTTTTCTTTTGAATTTTCGTTATTGGTTGGATTTTGGGATTTGAACGCTTCCGACTTGCTCTTGATTTATGTTTTCAATTCGATTTTCAGTGTCGTTTCTCCTTTTATTTTTAATGTTGTATGTTCGAGTGATGTTCATGCCGGTTCAACCACGGGTCTACCCGGATCGATTTAGGATGGATGTTACAGAGGGCTTTTATAGAAGAAGAAAAAGGATCTAGAGAGGGGAGTAGTAAATCGTCGCTGGATATGGATTGGGTAAAATGCGCGACAGACAGGACGGGCCGCATACCCTAGGCAATGATGGCTACCTACGAAGTAGCCCAATTTTCCCCGTAAGCTTTGAAGGAATTTACCATAGTACCTTGGAAGCGAAAAGGCGCGCGTGTAAAAGGAAGCGGCACGTGGATAAGAAAAGAGGGGAGCATAGGAGGCGATCACCATGTAGGTCGCCATGAAAGAAAGAGGCAAGACTAGATTGTGAACGAAAGGTGGCGATCGCCAGAAAAGGGCTTGGGGCCAAATGGTAGGCCCCAGCCCAAGCGATTAGAAGCAAGGAATCACACCCAGAGTAGCGCCGACCTTAATAGACGAGGCGATTCTAAGCCCTTACCTAAGCACAAGCTTAGCTAAGAGGCTTGGGGGCAACTGATGGGCCTCAGCCCAACGATCAGGATGAGGCGATTCTAAGCCCTTACCTAAGAAGAAGCTTAGCTAAGAGGCTTGGGGGCAAATGATGGGCCCCAACCCAAGCGATTTTAGGCTTCATGACGGCCCAAAGGCAAGTCTGCTAGCAGGCGGCCAAACAGTCAAACTAAGGTCCATGTGCGGCGATCAACAAGCCCAGCCCAAGGTGGCAGGCGATACCCAACAGGCGGTCCACTATATATAGCAAGCCCTAGGGTTCAGATGGCGCATGTACATGTGTTAGAGTCCTAGGGTGAGCTCCACGGACGGCTGAGATTGTAACGTGGTTGCTAAGACAGAGGGACTATAAATACAACCTCAGACCCAACGGACAAAGGGAGGACATTCTTTTACCCAACGGACCAAACATCCGCAGTACGTTATCCTGTTCATTCTCTCCCTTGCCTAACCTTATCGCCTCATAATTGTACGAACTGGCTACTACTTTCCCCTCTTACTCTCGAGGTACCCCATCAACCAAGGACCAAGCGACTAGGCCTTCCACAACTATTGGGCCAGGCGACTAGTCTGGAACAAAATGATTGTTACTAGAGTGATGAAGTGGATGAGGAGGAGGAGACGGTGAACATGGCGTTGGGGTTTTGATTCTAGGGTTAGGGATTTGGATTCTGAGAAGGAAATCGAGTAAGAGAAGAAAGAAGAAATGGAGATGAGATTATTAGGCGGAGGTACGGAGATTGTTGGTTGCAGTGTCTGCGGCGGTGGGTTTCGACTGGAAGAAGAAGAAGATACGAAGATGAAGATGAAAAAAGGAAATCAAAACATAGATTGGTTATTAAAATTGAAGGGTTAATAACCACGTGTCAGCCATCGTGTCCGTCAAAATTGAGATCCATTCAATTTCTTTCAAAAAAATTCAAATGAGGCATAACAGCGTTATTGCATTAACTATTTCTAAAATAGGGATAAATTTGAGGTTTCGAGAAAAATATGCTTTGTAATTATAATTAGCCATACTTGCTACTTTTTAAAAATAATAACCCAAAAAAATCCGTGAATTTTAATAATCAGATTTAATATGTAGTTTTATTATAAAATGAAATTGGGTGAAAAAAACGTCCCGAAAGTATATGGTGGATTACAAATTCGTCCTAAAACTGTAATTCGTTACAGAGTTGTCTTATCACTATGAAATGTGTTACAGATTGGTCCTAATGACGTCATCTGTGTGCTTTTCCAGCCATTTCACCATATCACTATAGACATGTCATAAAAAATATTTAACAATCTGATTCAAATCTAAACCTACACTCATCTAAGTTATAAACTTTCGTTCAAAACTAAATCTAGTGTGTTAGATTGATTTAATTTTAGATTTGAGTCACTTTAAGATAAATTTTAAATTATATTTTTTGATGAGATGTCAATAGTGACATGACAAAATGGCTAAAAAAGTACACCGATGAAGTAATTAGGACTACTTTGTAGCCCAATTCATAGTAATAGGGCCACTTTGTAACGAATTAAAGTTTTAATATGAGTTTGTAACACGCCCCATAGTTTCGGGACGTTTTAAGTATTTGACCCATAAAATCTTAACTAATTAATTAGGTTAAACTTTCGGTCAAACTAACCCTTTGTGATTTAATCAACTTTTAAGCATGCACGGTTATTGTAATGACTTAAGTTAGAGAAATGTTCCCCGAAAACTATATATGAATGACAGGTTTTACTATTACATGGATTATGATCCTATGGTAATCATTTAACCAAATATTTGATTAAGATATTATGTGTTCATTGTTAGACAAATTAATCATATTATGCCGTTCGATGTTTATCCTGATATATATATATATATATTATAAAAATTTGGTTGGTAGAAGTTTAATTAATTACTTAGAGTTTGGGAATGGATCAGCATCCAAGAGAATGCTGGTTTGGAAAGTTCCAAACCCATTCTCAACCATTAGATCTAGTTTGACTCTTTGACTAATCTAATGGTCCAGATTTGTCAGGGGTATTTAGGACTTTACACAAATAATTTAATTATTATATTTAATTTAAATATTTTATTTATTTATTTTTTAAATACTTTATTTTTATTACAGTACGCAACTAGTGCCTACTGTCGCCGGCCAACGCTTGCCGGCCGCCGTTGCCGGCCGCCGCCGCCGGCGACTTTTCCGACGACTTTTTTCAAACAACTTTTTTCGATGATTTTTTTTCGGTGACTTTTTCTGATGACTTTTCCGACGAGGACAAGTTAACTAGTTAACCTGATTTTTACTATTAACTTATTAGCATGATTTTTTTATTCTTAACTAGTTAACTTAGATTTTTACAGTTAACATGTTTTCCGGTGACTTTTCCAGCGAGGCTTCGGAGACCGACCAAACTCCGGTGACTTTTCCGGCGAGGACAAGTTAACTAGTTAACCTGATTTTTACTAATAACTTGTTAACAAGATTTTTTTTATTGATAACTAGTTAACTAGTTAACTTGGATTTTTACGGTTAACTTGTTAGTTAACATATTTTCCGGCGAGGACAAGTTAACAAGTTAACCTGATTTTTACTAATAACTTGTTAACATGATTTTTTATTGATAATTATTTAACTAGTTAACTTAGATTTTTACAGTTAACTAGTTAGTTAACATGTTTTCCGACGACTGACCAAACTCCGGTGCCTTTTCAGGCAATTTTTCAGGCGACTTTTTCGATGACTTTTTCCGACGACTTTTCCAATGAGTTTTTTCCGATGACTTTTTCCGGTGAGAACAAGTTAACTAGTTAAACACCATGACTTATCGAGTTAATTAGTTAACGATCAAGTTAATTAGTTATCTTGTCGAGTTAACTAACTCGATAAGTTAACTAGTTATCTACTCGAGTTAACTAATTCACTTATCGAGTTAACTAGTTAACCAAACTCCGACGACTTTTTTAGTAGCCGACCAAACTCCGACGACTTTTTCGACGACACCCAGTTAACTAGTTAACTAGTTAACCTTATGATTTAGATAACTAGTTAACAAAAAATTTAGTTGATAACTAGTTATCAAATTTAGTTGACTAGTTATTTTGTTATTAACTAGTTAACATCATGATTGGGTAACTACTTAACGAGATTATTTGATAACTAGATAACATCATGAGCATATAACTAGTTAATTAGTTAACTAGTTAACATCGTGATTTAGATAACTAGTTTTCAAAATTAGTTAACTACTTTTCAAAATCATGATAATATAACATCATTATACTAATTGAGTTAACTAGTTATCGAATCGAGTTAACTAGTTAACCAATCAAGTTATTTAGTTAACCAATCAAGTTAACTAGTCATAAAGTTGTTAACTAGTTAACTTATCGAGTTAACTAGTTATCAAGTTGTTAACTAGTAAACTTATCGAGTTAACTAGTTAACCTGATTTTTACTAATAACTTGTTAACAATAATTTTTTATTGATAACTAGTTAACCTGAGTTTTTACAGTTAATTAGTTATCAGCAGGTAACTAGTTAACATGATATCAATCGAGTTAACTAGTTACCAAGTTGTTAACCAATTTAGTTAACTATTTATCAAGTTGATAACTAGTTAACATCGTGATTTAGATAACGAGTTAACTAGTTATCTAATCGAGTTAACTAGTTACCAATCGAGTTAACGAGTTACCAAGTTGTTAACTAGTTATCTAATCGAGTTAATTAGTTAACATCATGATTTAGATAACGAGTTAACTAGTTAACCAATCAAGTTAACTAGTTATCTAATCGATTTAACTAATTACCAAGTTGTTAACTAATTAACCCTACCGCACCAAGCCAAACATTCAACCCAAACAAATCAAATGCTGAAAATCAATACCACCATCTACACATCATCATCTATACATCATCATCAAAATATAATGCCACACCAAAAAGCATACAAGTCTTCCACAGCTCCACACTTCCACTGCCAATTTTCTTTTGCCATATGAACGTGGATCTAGGTTGCCAATAAACTGGCCCTTTGCTCCGTGCTCCACTCTTTCAGCAGCTTATCCACCACGTCCCCCGCCGGCAAGTTATTCAGATCATTATCCGTCAAGCACATCTCGTAGCAACCCTTCCGATCAAGGATGTCCACAGCATTATCCCATCCACCGTCGGATGAGAAACCCCTTCTCTCATGACTTTCTCCAAATACCTTGCCTGCCTTTCACAAAACCTCAGAATTAGCCGCACCAATCGGCCGAATTGGTCCCAAAATGGTAAATTAATTGCATCGAATGAACAAACATGGGTTTGGTTATCGAATTATTTGTCGAAGTGAGCTCATGTTCCCCTGTCATCAACATCACCAAAACGCACCTTCATTAATCAGCCGATCAAATCAACCCCCCTCCCACTAATCTGTCATCCCCTCTCCGATTCCTCCACACCAGTTCTCCTCTCCTCCATGTCCAGCTCCTCCTCCATTATTCCTCTCTTACTAGACGCCCTCAACCTCGCCACCACCGTCTCCGCCGCCGACAACCTCCCCCACCTCCTCCACCAATTCCTCGCAGATGAAGACGACAACGAAGAAATCGAATAGATCTGGTTGCCGGACGGCTCCAGATCCACATCCTCTTGCTGGCTACGGAAAAACAATGACGACGGAAATTGAATCAGAGCTCTGTCTCCGGTGAAATTTGTCCTTGAGCGATGACGACGAAAGTTGAATCGGAGCTCTGTCTCCAGTGGGATTTGTCCTTGAGCGATGACGACGGAAGTTGAATCGGAGCTGTCTCGGTGGGATCTGTCATTGAGTATACAAAACGTGAAGGGAGGGCAGAGGAGGTGGAATTACAGGGGAATAGAAGAGAAAGGAGGTTGAAAGAATGGAATAGAAGAAAAAGGAAGGAGGCGACAGGGATAACAAATTAGGGATTTTTAATTTTTGAAAATGGCGAAAATGCCCCTCCGGCTAGTAGGTTTGGAACTGTTCCAAACTTAAAAGTTTGGACGCAGATCCTTTGCCTTAGAGTTTGATCTTTGTCTGTGCATAATACGAATATGAATGATCATATTCTAATTTAATTAAAGTGGTCGACGATGGATTCCCATTTTTAATTCATCAGTTTTTTTGTCTTAGACAGCATCATTCATCATTTATTCGATTTGGTGGCGATGAGTGCATGCTTAATTTTATTAGGGACAAATTAGTGCAACAACCGTTAATCATACCGTACATATTCCCCTCTTAGTTTTTAATTACAATAATTAAGTATCAATGTTCTTATTGGTAGGCTCCGGATCCGGACCCAACCTTTAAACGTTGGGCCGTTCCAACCACTCAGACTGGAGGGGCAATTTCGTCTTTTCATTTAAAAAATCCTAGTTTCCTTTCCAATCGCACAACGCAGCCGGCTAGCGCTCTGAGTTCCCAGAACGGAGAGTCTAGGTCTTCCGCCTTTCTAGATTTGTTCTCTGTACAGGAAAAATTGAAGCCCTTGGACGAGGTCGAAAAAGTAGTTGGCAACGGAGGAGGAATAGGAGGGAGGTGGAGGTGGTGACGGCGACGGCGGAAGTAGACTCGGATACGGTGACGATGGGAGGAGGGACAGCAGAGGGATGTTAAGGATGTCGGGTCGGCGACGGATGAGGAAGAAGAGGGAGAGACGAAGACGGTGACGGGCTGACATCGGAGGGAAAAAAGTTGAAGACGAAATTATTTAATAAAATATTTATAATTACATTTTAGTGACTATATATTAAGTTATAGATAATTTGATTATTTTGTATTAAAATTTATAGTTTCAGTCACTAATTTTTGTGTTGTTGACATTTTTGGAATAATATTTGAAAATATATAAAGTGGTCGTCAAATAACGTGTTAACACGATTAGTTAACTAATTAACTTGATTAGACAACTAGTTAACAACTTGATAACTAGTTATCACGCTTGGATAACTAGTTAACTTGATTGGTTAACTAGTTATCATCTTAAAAAAAATGTTAACTAGTTATCATCTTAAAAAAATGTTAACTAGTTATCTTAGTCATGATGTTAACTAGTTAACTCGATAAGTTATCTAGTTAACTAATTTTGATAACTAGTTATCAACTAAAAATCTTGTAAACTAGTTAAAATAACCTGTTAACAAAATATCTTGTTAAATAGTTTAAAATAACATGTTAACTAGTTATGTTAACTAGTTATCTATTGATAACATGTTAACTAGTTATCTACTGAGAATATTAATTATTTAATTTAAATATAAAAAATAAATTATGTGTGTAAAGTATACCCGTAACAATCTAGACCATTGGATTGGTCAAAAGGCCAAATGGTGATCTAATGGTTGAGAAAAGGTTGGAAAAGTTCGAACCCTTGCAAAAGGTTGTAGCGGGATCATTTGCCTTATTGGTAGGCCTATTTATTCAATTTCGCTAATGGGTAGAGCCCTTTTTTTCTCAGCTCAAGCAGAATTTTTTTTCAACCAATCAAAAGGTACCAAGTGGCTTATGGGACCACCAACACATTTAAAAAAAATAAGAAAAGAGTTGAATTTCATTAAGTGCTGCACACACGCCCCCCAATGCTGCCTGAAATGTCCCATTCATTTTTTCTAACACACACTCTCTCTTAATTATCCCCCCTAAATTCGATTATTTGCTAATACTTCTTTATACAAATGTTAAAACTATATTTTCTTCATTAAACTTGTTTATTATATTTTTTCGAGTCTAATGACACTAATTTTGATACATTTTGTTGATTTTTTTTAGGTAAAAATCAAACCTCTACGTAAGTGTTATGTAGGTCATATGACGTATCAAAACTCTGTAACAGTTGCATAACATGTATATAGTAGCAATATAACAGTGTGATATGACACTATTATAACATAATCAGTGTCATAACAATGATGTATTAGTGTCGTAACAGTTGATAGTCTCTTTCTTCCATTTTCTCTCTCCTCCCTTTACTTCATTTTCTCTCCCATCTGCCCTAATCTCTCAGCTTGAGCTGAGATTTTTTCCCTTCAGCCCAATAGTCGGGTCGTATTTATTGGTGTACACGCATTTAATCACAGACCGTGATACAAGCCTAGATATGAAAGAAGTGTATTTAGTTCAAATTGATTCATTCAAAAATAATTCAAGTAAAATTCACGAGTAGTAAAATTGGCATAAAATTAATTAAACTAAAAACTTTTTATCAACCTTTTTTTTTCATCCTTGCTGAGTTTGCCAAACAAGTCAGGCATTCTGGTGCTAATTTGGTCATCACTTAGTTCGCCTTCCTCGATAAGGTCAGAGATCTGACTGACGTAGTTTTCGAGGTCATCTACGTTGACGATTCCCCTCCCAATTAGTGATTGCATTTCTTCCAATTGACCAAGTCGGTTGATTGGTCAAGATTCTCCAACAACGTGGTGGCTCCATCGTACTCGGAGGGAACACTAAACTTCCTAAAGGAGTGATGATTGCTCAAAAATGGTCTACTGATGAGCATGGCATAGCATGTCGTCGGTGAAAAGATGAACTTGTACTTCACTTTTGGTGACGTCACACTGTGTGTGCTACTGATTTCACATCTATGGCCTGAACTCGATAATGTTGTGGAACTCGATAATGTTGTGCAGATTGCGGGTCGACAATGAGAATCTGAATATGTACTTCACTTTCAATGATGTCATAAAGTGTGTGTTGTAGATTCCATCTACGCGCTAAACTCGATAATGTTGTGCAAATTGCGAGTCGAGGCAATAAGAAGTTCAAGATTGGGCCACTTTTGGAGCTGATCTAGAGGTACAAATTCATTGTAGCGTCGATGGTCCATGTCGATTGAGAAGTCCCTGGAGGTGGATAAGTATGACGTGTGGTCGATAAGGATGTTGAAATTGCTAGTTTTTGCATTCAAGAGAGCGAAAATTATGCAGATAGCCAGGGAAGAAAATGCTCATGTGAATACATTGTCAAAGTTAGCTACATAGACAGACTTTGAAGAAGGACGAATGGTGATAGTAAAAAAAGAAGGTAAACAAATGCATTTCTACAAATAGTTGTTACGCCGCAAATGGAGGATTGGAGGACTCATATAAATTGATTCTTGAAAAATGGCAAAGTACCAAGCGATCATGATGAAGAAACCAAAGTAAGAAGGAGAACATGAAGGTTTATCATAATCAACAACGAAGTACACAGAAATTCAATAATGGGTCCACCCCGACCTGAAGGCGACGTCGCTTGCCCTTTGCATCTGCATAGCGATATGAAAAGTCTGTAGGTGGTTGTCTAAGTCACCTATCCCATTATACTTGTCTAGATTTGGGGGTAAGAGGACGTTGAGCAGCTGTTCATCGAAGATAGCTCTAGCGAGCGGCTGTCGAATAGCTAGCTGGCCCACCCCGACCTCTATTAGCGATTCAAGCTGCCAGATTCCTTCGCTATTATGGAGCCCGCTCTCCCCTTGAAATGTTTTGAGCATGCTGGGAGATTATTGTTTCAGTAGTCGGGTTAGCTCCAAGTTTTGGTTCTCCTGCATGAGGAAGCACTATTCCAAGGCCCGACAGTATTCCCTGGGGGACTTTCGGCTTGAACGTGGCGTGTTCCCATGTCTACTACACTTGGAGACATCGAGTCGGTGTCTATGTCACGATATGACACATTATCTAAATTTTTGCCTAGGTTTCTCATTTGAGTGAGATCCGGCTTGAGCTCAGGAATCACGTGCTTCACTGGGTGGCACTGTCGTTCGAAAGAGGAACTGAGTACATTCCTTGTTGCATCATTTGTGAGGGTGTGGCCTGTTACTTCCCTTACCCAACGCTCCAATTGTTCCGGGCTATTCGCCTGGTCCAATAAAGAGAGTTGATTTGTCGCCTATTGGGCTCCAAGTCAACTCATGTATAAGAGCAGTTGATTACCTAAATAGTCACCAAACTTTGGCCAAATCACTTAGGCATCACCAAACTTCAAAAAAAATTCCTCCCATAACTGAACTTTGGTCGATTATCCTAGAGGTCACCACCATCTACGGACATCCAATTATCCATCCGTTCACTTACATGGAGTTGCCACCTAGGCAGCCACATCTGCTAAAATCCACATCAGCTAAACCTACCCAAATTACCCATACACACCCTACCCAATTACCCAGCCGAATACCCAATCCTCCTTCCTCTCCCTCCTCCTTCCTCCACCTCCTCTTAGATCTACTTCATTCCTCCTCCACCCTACACTTTCCTCCTTCCTCTACCTCCCCCGCTTCAGTCCCTCCCCCTCTGAGGCTCCATGTCCGCCTCCTCCACTTCCTCGAAAGCCGCATCAACTTTATGTCTGTTGGCGAGGAGGAATGGCGAATCTGGTGAGGAGGTGACACTGATTTGTACTACCGACAAGTTATTTGGCTTCTCAATCGTCACAAGGATTGAGCTTGGAGCCATTCTTTTTGGCTTATTCCGAAGGAAATGGGAAACAGAGGGATACCCAGATGAGGATTGAGGAATCTAAGAAATGGGTAGAGCTGGGAATTCAGGTTATGGAGCAATGTCATCAAAATAGCCTCTGGTTTGTTGCTCAATCTTGGCCTCCTACTCTGCCGACAGATGGTCGTCGCTCTTATTTGGCCTCCAGCTTTCTCTGATATAATAATAATAATGTTTAAGAAGGGAATCAGTTGGATTCAGATATTATTTGCATGATAGTTTCTCAATTCTGATGATTTTTTTGGTACGCACATTTGGGACCAATGGAGAGAGCTGGATAAAATATCTAAAGGGTGGTAGGTAATCTGTATGAAGATAATATCTGGTGATCCAATCACCTTATCCAATATTTTTTAGACATCATGATCATATAAAGAGACCATACGAGTTTGGGTTTGGCAAGAAATGGAAATAGAGGAAGAAGGTGAAAGGAGGAGGTAGATCTTGGAGGTGGAGGAAGGAGGATTGGGTACTCGGTTGGGTAATTGGGTCGGGTGTATGGGTTTGGGTAGGTTTAGTTGATGTTAATTTTAGATGAAGTGGCTGACTAGGTGGCAGCTCCACATAAGCCGATGAACAGAAAATTGGATGTCCGTAGACAATGGTACCTTCTAGGATAATCGGCTAAAGTTTAGTTATGGGAGGGAAATTTTTTTAAGTTTGGTGATGCCCGGGTTATTTGGCCAAAGTTTGGTGACTATTTAGGTAACCAACCCTTTATAAGAGAAATGTGGGTAGTAATCAGTACTTAGGCGATGCACAAGGGGTAGTATGGTAAAATATGGGTAACGTAACGTACTGGGAGAAGGTTCCTTGTTGTAAAAGTGTTTGACCCTTTGTTGTAAGGTTGCTCAGGTATTTATATAACATGAGCAATACCGTTAGTGCTCTACTCCCATTGGTTGCTAGTCCGGAGGCGTTGTCCACCTTGGAGGGGGTGGATGGTACTTCTGGATTACTCCACGTTTATTTAGAGTTTCTGAGGTGACAGGCTGCCGCCGCCTAGGGTTGCCCTGAGCTTTGACAGACCTAGCTCATGTCCATGTTTAGCCCATTGCTTTGTTAGGTCTAGGGTTTTCGGTCAATCCCTCGTCATTCAGGTTGACTTCCTTACTTGGGTAGGCCTTTCTCCTTAGTGGGCCCACATCGCCTTAGGACCCATCAGTTGTCCACAAGCACGTTAGCATATCTTTCTAGAATGATGACAAACTTTTCATGCATGCTCTGCTACCTGCTGTTCAGATCGTCGCCCACCAAGGCCCATCACTAATAGTGTGTATATATTCGCTTATCCATTGTGAATTTTGTTCTTAAATATACGTTCATACATAAATAGATAAAAAAGTGTAATTTTCATGTAGATTATCTTCTACGGTTATACACATGATATACATTTGGCTTCGATATTCTTATTCTGTGCACTATTATTGAATGTGTGTACCTTCTCATTAGCATACTGCAGATAATTACTATGAACGGATAATTAGTTATGTTAATTAATTTTTGGTATAAATATCTGCCAATTAACATCATATATGAGTAGCTAATTGGCTTCTCTAGATGATTGTAAAATAGTTGGCACAAGACTATGTCACATGTCTTACCTCTATTGCAGCCATAAACCTATTTTGTTATCACTATCACTAATTCATCATTTGAAATCTGATTGTTTGAAATACGGAGAATAAGATAAAATCAAAGGCAAAAAGCCCTCATTCAGCACCAATTATTGCGTAATTACTTATTTATACACGACCTTTTTCAAATTACACGATTGGCATGAACTTCACTGCGCGATGTTACTTATGGCATCCGTCCACTTCCGTTAGCTTTCCCCACGATGAGGTGGCAGAAGTAGCTTGCGTGGCCGTTTGAATTTAATTGTTGCGTGTAAATTAATTGAATGAGAGAGGTAATTAAATTGGTGCTCTGCTTTCCTCTTCCACTTTAAATCCAGAAGATCGGCGGAGGTGTTCAGATCTAGTGGAGATGGAGTTGGGTGTTCGGATCTATGGAAATGGGTGTTCGAATCTAGTGGAGAAGGAGATGGGTGTTTGGATCTAGTGGAGATGGAGATGGGTGTTCGGATCTAGAGCTGGGAGTCGAGATTGATGGCCGGAAGTCGAGATTCAGGATCTGTCGGCGTTGATAAGGTGCTTCATAAGAGAAGAGAGGTGGTGATAACGCTATCCAATTCTTCACGGAATTGCTTCATAAGCGGCTGCCTCCGACAGACTCTAGATTTCACCGCTGGAGCGCCGCCGATCTTTTGATTCGTCGTCTTCCCAAGAGTAAAATTCGGAGTGGCCGAAGAGCTCCCGGACGACTCGAGCGACGACGTCGGCAAGGGTTTCGTCGGAGGAGAGTAGGAGATGTAGTATGAATTCAAGCTTGGAGAAACATGGGAGGCGTCGAGAAGAGTGCTCGTTCCGCAATACTTTTTGTGATGCACGCCTGACGATTTATCTTATCCCCAAATCTTATCCCCAAAGTCCTATCTCTGCTTTTCTTCATCGTTGCCATTCTTCTTCATCATCACCATTCTTCTTTCTTCGTCTCCGTTCTTCTTTCTTCGTTTCTTGAAACCATCGTCGCCATTCTTATTTCTTTGTTTCTTGCAACTTGTTCCGTCGGGACTCGCGAAGGACTTCGTCGGAACGCCGAAGTCCATGGACAACCTTTGATTCGCTTGTACAACTCCGATCTGGTAGTTCCAACTTGACGACCGGGTAGTTACAATTTGCGTGTGCGGCGTCGGAGGTGGTTTCACGAATATTACCGTCGGTGTTTCCGTCAGAGAAAATTGGGGCGGATTTCTATTTTTTTATTTTGGGTCCTTAAGACACGTGGAAAATTAAATGGTTTGGTGCATATACAGTTGGACTGCCACATCAGCTGCCGTTAGCCTCCGTCTGTCCAGTCAGCATGAATTATAAACGGAAGTTGGACGGATGCCATAAGTAACATCGTGCTAGAAGTTCATGCCAATCGATGTAATTCAAAAAAGGTCGTGTATAAATGAGTAATTACGCTATAGTTCGTGTTATAGGAAGGTGTTTTGCCAAAATCAAAATAGAAAATCATAGAATGAAATCCAAATAGGACACGGAGCTATGCTAGGAGCCTTGAAATCAAGATCATTACTTTCTTGCCTACTGCCTAGAATTAATCTTGTCAATGATAATTTGTAAACAAAGTACTACTATTCAATTTAATTCATTAAAATAAAGTTTGTTTATATCACAAAATTTAGGTATCATGGACAATCAGCATATATAGGAAGCTAAACACATGCATCTATCACTTGATCAGAACTTTCCTACCCAAAAATTTCTAACATGAACAACAACAGACTCCCAATCATTACTTCAGAATTGAGATCACAACTTCTCAAGCCGTCAAGCATACCTGATATATTTCATGTTTCAGCTAAGAGCTGCAGCAAATATGATAGATAGTTTTGAAATGAAATATTCTAAGTAAGTCTTAATTTACAAAAACAGGTAATTAATCCGAACAATTCACCATCCAATTCATACCCTGAAAGGGTTACAGGTTTTTGCATAAATAAAATAGAGTTCAAGGAACAAGTCTTTTGTCAGATAATCAGTCATCCACACAAGCAGAGGCGTCCAATCATTTTTGGAGGTCATGTTTTAAAAGTTAGATGTGACCAAAAAAATAGTATAACCATTATCGTTAAAAACATAATAAAAAAAATAAATTATTAGAAAAAAAATCATAAAATACTTATAAAAAAAATCTGATTATCGCTACTTTTTTTTAGAAAGATGTCATGCTCGTATTATTAATGATCAATGTTTGTGCACATAACAACAAGTGCCTATCGAGCCAAATCGGAGAAGCATGCCCAACAAACGGCGATGCAAAAGAAAAAGACTGTTGAGCTAACTCATGCACCACTTGATTTCTATTCCTCCTAATTCCCTTAACCACAAAACCCGGCTTAGATCGAAGGATACATCGACAATGGCCTATAACTCTTCTGAACTCGGTATTGTCGACATTGTGGCCCATCACAGCAGCTGCCACTTTCGACGAATCTGTTTCAAAATCCACATTCTCCAAACCGAATGCCTGTGTTCACAGAAGAGAGTCAAGTAACGCCATGGATTCACCTTCTCGTACTTCCGGCGTTCCCCTTAGCCAGCCCGTTCGGTAGCTAACGAAAGCTCCCATGTGATTACGGACCGCCATCCCCCAGCCCAGCCCCATTGTCGATCGAGCTCTCTGAAGGCAGCATCCACGTTAACTTTGAGTCTAGATTCTATCGGCGGGTGCCACAACTGACAGACGATATTCCATCTCCCTCCACCAGCCGATTGTTGTACCTTGGGGGCTCTAGCTGTTCGCCACCCTCTTAACACCGTATCCCCCCCTTCCACGATCAACCAGGTTGTTCTATACTCATTCTGCCATACCCTTAGATTCCTCTCGCCCCATATACTCCAAAGCACCATCGCTCCTTACACTTCTCCTCTTCTCCCCACAGACGATGAAAATCCACCAGCCATTCATCAAAAGTCATCACAATCCTCCCACTCTCCAATCTGTGCAATAACCCCACCTCCCTCCAAACATCTCTAGCTCTGCTACAAAGGACAAAAATATGCAACTACCCCTCTGAATCCCCATTACAAAGTTCGCATTCTTCAGTACATTAATATGACGTTGTAGGATATTAGATCTAAGCGGTACAATGCCTCGACCTAACCTCCATAGAAAATGTCGGACCTTCAGTGGGACCTTCAAACCCCAAACTGCCGTCCACAGACCCTCAACCGAGAGCGCCGATCGATCAATCATATAGTCAAGATAGACTCTATAAGCTGACTTCACCGTATACTCACCGGTTTTATTGTAATGCCAAATACGTGTGTCGTCCCCTTCACCCAACACCGTCGAAACTTTCAAAATGGATGAAACATCTTCCTCGGAGAACTTCTCTTCCAGAAATTCTTCGTCCCAACATCTAAGTCCAGGCATCCATAACTCCTCCACTTTCAAATTTTCCAAACCCGGAATCACAGACGACTCAACTGTTAGTTGGCCATCCCTTTTCAACCACGGGTCGGACCAAACATTAATTGATTTTTCGTTCCCTATACGCCAGCGATAACCATGTCGAAGAAGCTCCTGACTTTTTCCGAATGCTATTCCACTCAAAACTCGGACTACCTCTCAAAGGAGCCGAAAAGAAATCCACCTTAGGAAAATATTTTGCTTTGAAGACTCTCGTGACAAGAGCATTAGGTTCATTCATTAGCTTCCAACCCTGCTTACCAACCATGGCTAAATTAAAAGCATGCAAATCTTTAAAACTCATATCGCCGTTCTCTATCTTAACACATGGCCTCTCCCATCTCATCCACGTAATCCCTAGCCCACCTGTATTCTTAGTTCCCCACCAAAATGAATTCATCATACGCTCCAATTCTGCAACAAGGGTTATGGGCAAGACATAAACATTCATGCAATAAGTGGGAATAGCTTGTAATACCTATTTAATCAACACCTCCTTCCCTCTGGCCGATAGAAACCGACCCTCTATTTCTGAATATGCTCCCAAAATCGATCTTTCACGAAATTGAAGGTATGTCGAGATATTTTCCTCCATTTCTCTTGTTCCGACCATCCATCGATGGTATGCCGAGATATTTTCCTCTATCGAAGGGCTGGTGAACTCCAAGCACAAAAGAAATACCATCCTGTAGTAAAATATGGGTACTTTTACTAAAATAGATGGCTGATTTTTCAAAACTAATCAATTAGGAAGAAGGTCTAGCATAATGCTCAAAAATATCTTTCATGCGTCGGGCTTCCTCAAACTCCACATGAAAAAAGAACAAGCTGTCATCGGCAAAAAGCAAGTGTGACACAACAGTAGCCCCCCGACAAGCTCTCACTACGTGAATATGACCCATCTTTGACTCCCTACGAATCACGGCCAATAATCCTTCTGCACAAATAATGAATAAAAATGGTGACAAAGTGCATCCTTGCCGCAATCCTCTCTCGGGTGTAAAAGATTCGGATTTCTGAGAATTAATGAGAACCGAATACTCCAATTTAACACACAACATCATCAACTCCACCCATCTCGGCGCGAAACCCATTTTAAGCATAATTGCCTCCAGATATCTCCACTCTCCACCCTATCATATGCCTTAGATATATCCACTTTAAGTGCCACCTCCCCATGCTTAGCCCTCCTTCGGAGGTTCAAGGTGTGTAAAGTCTCAACAGCAATAAGAACATTAACAATAATAGACCTCCCACGCATGAAAGCGGATTGTTCCTCTGGTATAATATCTCCCATAATTTGTCAAAGTCGATTAGCAAGCACTTTGGCAATAATTCTATACCTCACGTTGCATAAAGAAATAGGGTATTGCTCTGTCACCCGCGTCGGATGCTCCTTCTTGGGAATTAGTACAATATTCATTGCCCATACGTCGTCCGGGATAACTCCATTCACCAGCCACCTCCTACAATCATCTGAGATCTCCTTCCCCATCTCGTTCCAAAATCCCTGATAGAAAGCTGGATTCAAACCATCCGGTCCGGGAGCTTTATCCGGATGCATCGCGAAGCAAGCATCACGAAACTCATCATCTGTAAATGGGGCCAATAACAACGCATTGTGATCCTCGGTCACCCTAGCTTGCACCATATTAACAACCGGTTCAACTACACATTCACCTGCCTGAAACAAGTCTTTGAAATAAGCCACCGTGATCCTACTCATACCATTCTCATCCTCCTCCCAAGCACCATGTTCCCATTGCAACCGACTTAGGGTTTTAAACTTCCTCCGACCATTCGCTGCTTGATGAAAAAATTTTGTGCTGAGATCTCCGTCTTTGTACCAGAATTGCTTAGCTCTCTGCTTCCAGTAACCTTCTTCTCTTGCCAACAGGTCGTTGATTTGATTCTGACACTCCTCGAAAGATCTAATCGATACTTCATCATCAGTAATGCGAAGATCCTCCAATTTCTATCTCATAACAGCAAGTTGCCTCCCAAAACCCCTTCGTAACGTACTGCCATAAGACTTCATCTTTTCAATACATCTTTCCAACTTTTGACCAATCCCCTCCCTCATGCCAATCTGCCAGTTGTCCAAAACCAACTTTTTAAAGTCATGTGAAAGGAGACAAGAATTTTCAAACCGAAACCCTCTATCAACCAACCAAACATCAGGCCCCTGAGTGTTTAAAAGAATAGGAGAGTGATCAGACACATAAGCCAACTGATTAGTAAGTGTAACGGAAGGGAATAGCTCGCTCCAGCTTTCATTAACCATTGCACGGTCCAACCTTTCCTCCACCGTTGTTGGTTGACCCCGAGATCGCCACCAAGTGAAAGGGTAGCCTTCTAACGGAATATCCACCAACCCACAGTCTTCTACAGCTGACCAAAAACCATCCATAAGGTTTTGTGTATAAGGGTGGATACCTTTCTTCTCCGAGGCATGCAACAAATCGTTAAAATCACACATACAACACCACGCGCCCGAGCCTTTAAATGATCTCAATAGGTCTCATGATTCTGAACGACGTGATCGTTCCGGGACACCATAAAAACTGGTAAGTCAAAACTCCTCCGTACCTTGAACCACTTTCATATTAACACAGTTTCTTGAAAACCCCAAAATCGAAACAACACAGCCTGTTTTCCAGAACACACACAAATCACCACTTCGTCCTTCCGCATCAACCGCAAAATCCCCTTCAAACTTCAATTTCACCCTTATCTCTTCAATTTTATGTTTTTTGTACCAAAGTCTCCATGAAGACTACATCAGGTCGATGAGCTTTAAGGAGCCCATCTAGAACACGAACTGCGCGAGGTTGACCCAGACCCCGACAGTTCCAGGATAACACGATCATTGCGGTCGGCAGGACTCGGGCCCCGAGCCTGCCTGCACCAAGTTTTTTGAAGCTTGGCCTCCATTGTAATCGATACCCACGACATTTTCTTTATCAATGTCCATTTGCATCTTAGCCGAAGTCGAGCGTCTCCGTTTACGTGCCTCCAGCTCCACTGCACCTGTCTCCACTTCCTCATGAGAAATTCTGAACTCCAAGGCACTATCCTGCTTCTCCCTACAAGCTCTGAAAATCACCGCTAACGCTCTTATATTCGCTAGCCTATTGTCCAATACGGGGGCCAACACTTGTCGTCCTGTATGCCCAACCCTGCCTCTGCCATGTTCCATGTTACGCAACTCTGTCGGCGATGGGGTTAGCCACTTGCTAGTGAGCTCCGGTTTTTTTCGTCGAAAGGGAGCTCTAATCTTAGCATCCCACAACTTCACAATCTTATCTTCTGGAATTCTGTAACGAACCTCACAGTACCGGTCAATGTGACCTATACGACCACAGATAAAAACAGAAAGTCGGTAACCTTTCGTACTTAAAAGTAACTTTTATTTCTTTGTTCTATTTCTTGACATCCTTCTCCCTATTTAATGATCTTTAGACGTCGAGACGAACCCTAATGCTCATGCATGGTTCGAACAGCGTGAACTGGTTATACTCGTCATACTCGATGAACTCTCCCATCCAATTTCCTATTGTTCTTCCCACGCCCTCAGAATAAAAATCTTCAGTCAAATCACATATATGCACCCAAAAATCAGCAAACATAAGCGGCACACTGTGCAGATCATCACCCGACTTCAGCTCATATAAGGTCAGGAGGTTGTTATCAAAGCTCCATGGTCCTCCCTCAATGACCAGCTTCAAATCAAGAGGATGATAGAATCTGAATAACACCAAGCCCTCACCCCTATCCTCGATCGAGATCCTTCCCGGCTTCCATATATTTGCCAACTAAGTGCGCATCGCGTTGAAGTTGTACGACCTGTCCGTCACAAACGTGGCCATAACACACAACGAGAAATCTTCCACAAAATCATCATTGGGGAGGTCCGGAATGGCCACCTCGCCATCGTCTTCCAGAATAGCCAGCTGCCTGAGCTGTTCTTCCATCTCGTTAGCTGCGTCCGCCATGAAAGATAAAAGCAGAAGACCAGCAGCGACGAGACAAAGCAGAAAGAAGGCAAAAAGCGTAATGAAAACCGTAACAATAGAGAAAACCCTAATTATAGGGAGAGAAAACCCTAATTCTAGGCTGAGATGGACGATGTTTTTAACTTTTGAGGAGGACGGTGGTGGTCGTCATTTTTTTGTTGATCCGCGGCGGTGATTGGATTTTGTCTGATTATCGCTACTAAAATATTAATATACTTCAAGTTTTTTGAATTAAAAATATCGATGAGCTCTTCAATATTTGTACTCTCAAAAGATTGTTCTTAATTGCCACCATTACTAATGCATTAAGGGGTCGTTTGGATAGGTGATTTCGGAGGAGGGGATTTCAAATGTCTAGAGACTTGAAATAGCATGAGATTTGAGATCTCCTTGCTATTTGAAAAATAGAAGGTTTGGATGGGTGATTTGGAGAGATTGTTGGGTAGGGAATTCATAAGATTAAAAATTAAAAATTAAATTCATATTGCAAATGACCAAAATATCCTTCATTAAAATTGTGAATAGGTGAATTAGTTGAGGGCAAGTAGTCAATTTACCACAAATCTCTCTCAAACTTCCAAAATCTCTATTATTGTGTGGTGATTTTAAAATCACTCTCAAATCTCTATGGGCCCACCAAAGAGATTTAAAATCTCTCACAATCTCCCTACAATTTTGTAGCCCAAACAAGTGATTTTATTGAAATCTCTAGGGAAGGAATTTTGGCCCCAAATCAGCCAAAATCCCTACCCCAAATCTCTAATAAAACAACCCCTAAGTCTTTCTTATGTCATTGTATCATGTAAATAGAATTTCAACAACTAGAAAAACTTATATCCGCACTAGCAACAATCACAAGAGTAGCCAAAATAACTCCATATACTATAGTTACATTAGGAAAACAATCAACAAGTTTCAGAAAGTTTAAATTTTCAAGAGGTGAATCTAGAGTCCCAATGATTATAATCAAGAGCTCTTTGATTAAGGGCGAGTAACATACATGATATCACAAAGATTTGATTCCCTTTCGCATTCATCACTAAACTATTTTTCCTTCACCGAGTACCATCAAACTTGTATTTCTGTTTCGCAGATTATCACATCTTTCTATACATGGGCAGAATGATAACATGGCATGAACGAATATGGTCAATTCACCATATAATTACTAATTTCGATGTCATCACGGAAACTTTACCACATGCTCGACTCACTAAAGATGGCTATAACTTCTTCCCCTGTCGTCAAATGGTTCTCGTTCACTAGAGGTGACTATAAATTTTTCCCCATGTCATCATGAGAGGATGTGTTTATCTTTTTTGTTTTTCTTTTATACTTTAGGTGCTTAGATGTAGTGGATTTCCAAGTCAGTTTTGAGGTGGACAAATACTCCTATGTGGCACGAACAGTTAACAGTTTTAATGGAAAGTGGACGGAAATTTAAACGGAGGGGTGTATTTGTTAAACGCCTCAAAGTATGGGTGCTAAATCGATCGAAAAATAGTACAGGGGCATGTTTGTTAACTTTGCATAATACATGGGCAAAAATGTGTATTAATCCAATTATATTAGTAATAGTTAGGGACTTGGGAAAAATATGAGGCCCCAAATATTTGAGGCCCTATGTCGTAGGTCTTCCTAGCAAATGTTAATGGACCCTTTCTGCACACAAGGCATCAGGTCCTCTTAATCTATAACTTGTGTCAATGTGGCTTTCCTTCCTTGTTTCGAGAAACAAAGTGGGAAATGGTTAATGAAACCAATAAATGATTATGCATGCATCCATGCATATTTAACCATAACTGTCCAACTTGGGTGTGGGTTGGAAAACGAAAAAAATTTAAATACTTGTTCTGGGGAACTGTAAAAATTAGATGAAGCATTAACGTACATCCATTAGTACTGCGAATGGCTTTGTTTCAAATTCCTGAGCCTACAGTTGTCGCCTTCAAAATCTAATAAAGATTAATAGTTTCTCTGATCAATCATCACTTCACTTGTTTAATTTGCTTCATTCATTCTTTAGACCAAATCAACGACTTCCGATCAAGGACGTGGTCAGATATATATGTATCCAAACATTGGCTTGAAATCATTTGACACCCCCTCACTTCATAAGCTGCCAACTCCGCCCACTACAACATAACTATTGTTTATAACCCCTGTTAAACGGCTGCCTTAATTTTTTTTTTTCCTGATGAATAGTACTTTTTTTAACCCATTTCTAATGTATTATTAATTTTGAACTTTGAACGGTTTTAAATTATATAAAAAAAAGATAATTTCATAAATATAAAAAAAATATTCAAATTATATCATTACATAGTACTTAAACATGTTCATCACACTACAACATGAAACTCATAAAACACACTACCACATATGTTTCATACTTCAACACATAGTACATGTGGGAACATCCTTAATCATGTGCCACTTGACAGGCAGTGGCGAAGCTAGGGGAGTCTATCTCTGGCCCGGGCCCAGGGTCCCTTGGACCCTAATAGCTAAAATATATGTATTTTTTCGTACAAAAATATATTCGATCGATGTATTTTATGTATCGGACCTAGAGTCTATTAGGATCCTGGCTTCGCCACTGTTGACAGGAAACTGCCAACTTCCTTTATCAAAGTATACTTAATTCTATAGTAAGCTTAATCCAAACATCAGTACTTACAGATAACAAGAGGAAACAAAATAGCAAGTAACAATTTGAGGATAAGGATCAGAAGATTCAGCTGCAAAACGTTCATAAATATAAAAAGTTGCCTCACATGTACATACCATGCTTGCTCAGTTAGCGATGACTTTGTTAGGATAAAATAGGTATGCATGAGCTTCCTTATTTGCTCGACCCACTCTTCCATCAGGCCGTAAACAAGAATATTAAATAGGCTTCTAATTCCTACTTCAACAATGAAACTCAACCTTTCAAATCCATTTAACCAATAATTCAAAGGCTAAAGCATAATCAATGAACTACACAAAACGCACTTGCTAAGGCTCAACCAGCTTGGAGCAAAATTCGGATATTACTCGTTTCTCACAACTCGATTCTTCATTGGTGCCTCAGTTGTAGAAAACTAGAATCAAAAGTACGAAAACTCATGCGTCGACTTATACAGTGTATAGCTAGGAATTGAAGAACTAACACTTAACATTGAAGAACTCAAATGCCAAAGCCTGAATCAGGAATTGCATGGTTGGTTGATTCAAGATCAAAGTTAAAGTAGGAAGTGTATACCATTAATAAAAATAGAATTATCGTGATTATCAGCCTCGATGAAGCTACATTTTTTTGCCTGTAGCACGTTTTAGGGATAGAATAGGGGACTTCGGTTCATTTGCCCTATTTCCTACCGATTTGGTTACCTTGGCCCTTTTCAGGTCTATTTGATGTGTTTTCTAGTATATCTTTGAGTTCACAGGTTTTTACCGTCAAATAAGTAGTTGTCGGACGTCTCGAGATGCAATGGAACTTCGAGAAAGGTACTAACATCATCAGAGAAGTCGAAGAAAGGAGAATGAACCCGAAATCTGCCCAGGAGAGAAGTTCTCGGCAAGAACTTCCATGTTTTCACCGAGAAGGTGCTCATAATTCAGCTGAAAAACTCGTTGGAACTTCTGAAAAATATATGAAGAAGGTCTCGACGAGAAATTCAATGTTCTCGCCGAGAAAATTGTGAAGGAAACCCCAAAAAAATCTCGTCGGGATTCTGGAATTCTTTGTGAAGAAATTCTCGTCGAGAACATGTCCTTTTCCGGATTAATTGTGGAAACGAGTTTCAAGCCCTATTTAAGGACTCCTTCAACCCTTTCCCAAATACATTCGATTTCTTGAGAAAAACCAAGATTTGGAGAGAGTTTGTAGCTTATTTTCGGAGTCCCGGAAGACGCTTGGAGCATTAGATTTGAAGATTTTCGAGATCAAAGCCGCTCAGAATCATTAGAATTAGGTTTTTCATATCCTCTCTGTTCTTACTTCCTAGGATGAATTCTCTTGTAGTTTTTTATTCTTTCTTTTGGATATGAGTAGCTAAACTCTTCTAGCTTAGATTCGATGAACCCTAAGTGACTTGGGGCTTTAGAGTGGTCATGGATTGGCGGGAAGTAAGACTTTAATTCAGGCTTTTCTTTTTCATGTTTAATTCGTTCTTAAAATCTGTTTCTTCTCTGGCCTGATCACCTAGATTAGATTCGTGTTAGAATAAAAGAAACATCTTACCAATAGGGGCCTTGTTCTAGAACGTCGAATGAAATAGTTAACCTTTTCAACGGATTCACCTGACCAATAGGGGTCGTTTAGGGTCAATCTGTTTCAAGAGTAGCTAGTTCAATAATAGCGAACACAGGGATGGATAATTGATCAGGTGCACCAGTTAGTTATCCGTTGCAGAAGGGAACACATGGATGGATATTGATCTTGGTAGCTATTTCAATAGTAGCAAACTTTCGTGAACTTTGACCTAAGGGTAAGGGAGCTACGACGGTGATTAAGAACTAAATGAATTGAGTCTTAAACCTGTCAGTCTTGTGATTGCCAATGCCTTGGTGATCTTAGGGGGATTCAAAATCTAAACTACCTTCTCATTAATTGAAACCCAATCAATCAATCAATCAACCTGTTAAGCTTTAATTAGTTATTCCTTTCTTTGCATGATAGTAGTAGAAATTCGTGGAACTCACACCACACAACTTGATAAATCCGAATAAGTTGCTAATTACTTTAAGTAAACATGCAGAAGAAAACCCGTGGAATATGATCTATCCTACTCTTGTTGGATAGTATTTGAACCGCTGTTCTACAGCTTATCAAATTGGCGCCGTTGCCTGGAAACTCTTCTTACACACGTTTGAAAGAAGAGTTGGAAACTATTCTTCTACCTTCCATATTTTTTTTTATGAAAAGGTAAGGGTTTCATTTCACCAAAATTAATGAAGTTCTGTACAAGAATTCAAAACCTCAAAAACAAAGGGGACAAAAATAAAACACTAGATGAAAGCTAATAATGATGCTTCATCTAGTCTCCCCAATGCAAAAGACCTCACATCAAGTCTAATTCTATCTACAATCTCATCAATAGTTGAATGCCTTCCCCCATAGACCCTTGTACATCTTTCTCTCCAAATGCTACTAGAAAGAATGCACCATAATAATCTTCTCATCTTGCTTCTTAAACTGCTGCCTGCAAGTCTTGAACACACAAAAGCCAACACTCCCTCCCAAGTAGTTTTCTTGATATCTGGAATGAAAATCTGAACCAGCTTAGTCGAGAAACTGCATTCCCAGAACAAATGTGCCTTGCTGTCTACACCTTCCGCACACAGCACACAACCAATATCAATAGTAAGCCCCCAATTAACCATCATGTCCTTTGTAGCCAGCTTCCCCTTCATAATAAGCCAAACAATGAAGCTATTGCTTGGGAGGATGAATCCTGTCCAGACCGAGCTATACCAATCAACCTCAACTGCTTTTGGCCTCAACTGTTCCCATACAATTCTGATCTTGTAAATCTCCATAGGCTTTCCATTACTATAGACCAGACTCCCCTGGACAGAAAACACCTTAGCAGCTAAAGGTCGAAGCTTAAGCAGTCTCTTCCAATTCCATGATCCATTACTCGCCTTAACATTCCAGAAATCCTTACCCTTTAACCTGTATTTTAAGATCCAAGCAACCCACAAAGACCCTCCCCTAGCAATAAGCGACCAAATGTGCCGGAGGGAGTTTGCTGCATTCCAACTATGAAGGTCTTTAAGGCCAAGTCCTCCTTCTTCTTTGGGGAATGTTAAATGCTTCCACGCAATCTTTCCCCTCTCACCAGATTTCTTCCCCCAAAGGAACAGGTTACTAGCTGATTTTACCTCTTTCAGCACATATTTTGGAAGCAAGAAAACTGACATCCAGTATTGCAGCACACCTCCCACAACTGAATTAATTAACTGTACTTTACCTGCATACTTTACCTTCCATATTTTCACTTTTCCATTATACTTCAATTTTACACTAGTTATTCTTGTTTTTGTTGAATTGCAAGTTGTATGCAGGTACATGAGCCGTCCAGCTACTCATTCTCAGCTCAAGCCAATCAAGACTAAGAGCATAGAAGTTCCTGGTAGTTCCTTATCGGAAAAGAAAAAGTAAGGAAAGAAGAAAGTGCCAACCGATCCATTCTCCCCATCAAGATCGAGGAGACCAAGGAAGACTCATCTTCATCTTCTTCCTCTACATCCTGGGATCACCACCACCCACTCCTCATACTATTCCACCTCCCCCAATGGACGCTCCACGCACCATGACTGATTACAACAAATTGATCGCAAGTAGCATCCGGTCAACATCTCTATCTCAGCTACTGTAGCAGATCCAGATTATGAGATCAACATCCCGTTCCTGGGCATGATTTCCAGGGAAATCCAGATCGAAGGGAAGCCACACGAAAATCCTTGCACTCATCTCGAAGATTTGCTCGTTATGTGTGCCACTTTCAAAAGCGGGAGTCTAAACAAGAATACTCTCTGCTTACGTTCATTCCCATTCTCATTAATGGGTGCCGCCAAGAGATGGCTTGGCCACTACACATAGTGGGATGCTTTCGCTCAGGATTTTGTGGAGGAGTACTTCCCTCCATCCAGGACTACCGCGTACAAGGACAACATTGCTCATTTCCGACAAAAGGACGGAGTCAGTGATGACACTCGATTTGACGTGATTATCAGCCTCATTTAAGCGACATTTCTTTGCTTAAGACATGGTTTTTAGGGTAGAATAGTGAATATTCAACCAATTGCCCTATCTCGTGCCATCTGTGTTACTTTGGCCCGTTTCGGGTCTATTTGATGGTTTTCTAGTGCTTTTGTGTTAGCACAGGTTTTTGCCGTCAAATAAAGTAGCCAAGGTCATGTCTAAGGCGTTGGAACCTCGAGGAATTGCACCAGAATAGATCGAAGGAGCCAACCAAGTTCAGAAAATTCCTGCCCGATTTACAAAGGAATTTTCGCCGAAAATACCCTAGTTTTTCGGCGAAAATATCAGCACAAATCAACTGATGACCGACTGAAGGAGTTTTCGGCGAAACTGTTAAGTTTTCGACCGAAGCGAAAATTACAGGAGATACCAGCCAAAGGACCGTCCATTTACACCATCCTTTTTGGCGAAAATAATCCTTTATTTTCGGCGAAAATATCAGAAGAATCCGGATTAATTAGGGTTAAGTATAAATACTTAACCGCCAGCCCAACATCAGGATATACATCATAATATACTTTTTGTAATCAGAATTCAAGGAATTCTCTGAAGTTCTGGAGCGAGGAGTTAGAGTTCGAAGAGCCGGAAAGAGATCATGACGCCATCCCTTCCATCTCGGAGAATCGGAGCTAGGAGTGCAGTTTACGGAAGATCGAAGTCTGTCAGAGTCGTCTAAATTAGGTTTTTTATATTCTATTCTGTTCTTCCTCTGGATGATGAACTCTTTCTTTGTTTTTGATTCTTTTGTGATAAACATGAGTAGCTAAACTCGTTAGAACTTAGACTAGGTGAACCCTAAGTGACCCAGGGCTTTAAAGCGGTCACGGATCGGCGGTGATTAGATTCAAAGTTCAATCAGTTTCTCTTTCATGTTTGATTTGTTCTTCATTGTTCATGTTTCTTCTCTGGATTGATCACATAGATTAGATTCTTGTTAAGCTAAGGATAGAAGCGAACGCTCGCCTTACTTTAGAACATCGAATTGAACAATTAACCTTATAATTGGAGCGTGCCTTTCGTAGGAACTGGTTAGGGTTAATCCACTGCAAGAGTAACTCATAAATCGTTAGTAATTGCACCAGTTAAGTTAAGTCGTTGCGAGAGGCGACCGTACCCGGGCGACTAATTAATCTTGGTAGCTAGAACGGATAGAGCGAACGTTCGCCAGTCTTAAACCTAAGGGTCAGGAGTTATGGTGGTGTCTTAGTGATTGATTGAATGAGAATCGAAATCCGCTGATCTGTTGATTGCCAATGCTCTGGGAACGAAGGGGGATTCAAAGTCTAAGTTCGTCTGTCATCTTTGTTTTCAACCCTAATTTCCAATCTGCTTTAGTTTAATTTTTAAATTTCTCTGCATTTCTTAGAATTAGAAGTCGTGGAACTCACACCACGCACAACTTGTTTGCATCCGAATAAATTGCTAGTTTTTGGAGTAGTCAATCATAGAAGGCCCGTGGAATACGATCTACCCTAGCTTTTGTAGCTTTGTTAGTTTATTTGTTTGAATCATCAACGACAGGTTCACCAAATTGGTGCCGTTGCCGGGGACTTCTTTGATTGTTTGAAAGAAGAACTGGCAATTTATTCTTCTATTTTCCATCTTTCACCTTTCCATCCACTTCGATTTTACACTGGTTTTGTTTATCTTTGTTATCTGTAGGTTTACAGGTGTATGCCTCACCGTCCTTGGACTCGCTCTCAAACCGAATAGGCTAAGAGTATAGAGAGACCAGGCAGTTCTGCTCCACCTCTAGGATCACAGATTCTGAAGAGAGGTAGATCCAATCCACCCGTCACTCCGATCAAGATCGAGGAACTGAAGGAGAGTTCCTAATCTCCGTCTTCACCGTCATCTTCATCCGATTCATACACCGCATCACTTTCACCTCCTGCATCTCCTACCATGGACGATCAGTTACCACCACCACCACCACCAAATGGAGAACTACCACCACCACCACCTGCACAGAAGAGTCTAGCAGACTATAACAAGCCGAGCGCGACTAGCGTTCGATCTGCCATTGCCGTTCTGCGCATTGAAGGAGATCCTGACTGTGAGATCAAGATTCCATTCTTGACCATGATCTCTAGGGATCTACAATTTGAAGGCAGGCCCCTAGACAATCCGTGCACTCATCTTGCAGACTTCCTTGATCTCTGCAGCACTTTCAAGAACGGAAACCTCGACAAAAATACTCTGTGTCTGAGAGCTTTCCTGTTCTCTCTGAAAGGCCCTGCTAAGAGGTGGCTTACTGGTAAACCACCTGGCTACTACACTAATTGGGATACTCTAGCTCAGGACTTCGTTGAAGAATACTTCCCGCCAGCCAGAACAACTGCCATTAAGGACATCATTGCCAGATTCTCTCAGAAAGAAGGAGAAAGCTTATATGATACTTGGAATCGATTCCAAGAACTTCTCTACAACTGTCCGCATCATGGATTTGAGCAGAGGCAGTTAGTTGAAATCTTTGCTCGAGGACTTCGAGAAGAATCTGCCAAGTGGGTCAATTCTCTAGCTGAAGGAGATTGCACTACACTTACACCTGAAGCTGCTCTTCTTCACTTCGCAAACTGTGCTTCCAAGTCAAGGAACTGGGAACGAAAATCTGAAGGATCAAGGAGCAAGCTCGATCTCGAAGCTACTATCAAGGCAGGGGTAGAGAAGCATTTGAAGAAGTCTACCACACCAATCAAACCGCCGGCAGCTTCTATCTACGTTGCGATTGTGAATGGTGTGGAGCTTGCGCACATAACGGAGGCCATTGTCAGAATTTTGGTAAGGCAGAAGTCTGGTCTGCCGAAGAGGTAAATTTCATTCAACAAGGCTTCGTTAATAATTAGAATGGTTATGCTGGCTGCCGCAACTTCCGGCAGCAAGGGAACTATCAAGACAGACATCCCTACAATAATGGCGCCAACCATAACCAAACCAGAATAACCGCCCAGCTGTCCAGCTCAGGATCAGAAACCTAACCATCCGCCGCAGGTGTATATCAGCCGCCGCATCGAAATCCGGGCAACTATGGAACTGCACCTGGCAACCGCCAGAACCAATACTTGAATAACACCTATCCAGGGCAGCAACATCAGAGAGAAAACAACGTTAGTGACCTGGACAGGAAGCTTAGCCAGATCATCACCAGACTCGATGATCATGACAGTCAGTTTAAAGCACAAGCTCTTCTCAATCAAGAACAGATAGCCGCCGGCCAAAGAATTGAGCAAGCTGTGAACAACATCTCGAGCATGCTGGCATCCGGTCGACCATTTGGCCAACTTCCGAGCCAGACAGAGCCGAATCCAAGAAAGGAGCAAGCCAAGATGGTAACCGCCCAAAAATTTACAAGTCTATCTGCTGATGCTTGTTCTGTTTTGCGCAGGATTGCTGAATCTCAAAAGGAAGAGGAAGAACAGAAACCGGCGCCTAAGGAGGATGATCTCCTCTTGCACCGTACGTCGTGAAGCCTCCTTTTCCAAGAGCATTGCTGCCAAATGCAAGGATCGAGACTGGCATGAAGGGGAATAAAGAAGGATATCTGACATTCGTATCAAGGAACCTCCTCTCCATATCCAGCTAAGTGTTCTGACCCTGGTTCTTTCACTCTACCTCTTGTCATATGATTTAGATAGACTGTTTGGTTGATTTGGTGCATCTGTTATGTTATGCCCGTGTATTTGAAATTGCACCTAGGAGAATGATGCCCTGTATGCATTATCTTTGTGATAGATCTAAAACCCCTAAGGGAGAGATTAAAGACTGTTGTTACTAAATGTGGGCCGTTCACGTTCTTAACTGACTTGTTATCATTGACACTAGTGAGGATGATTCTACCATTCTCATAGGACGCCCTTTCATGGCTACTACTGGAATGAATATTAACGTCCCAAATGGTTCTTTAACTTTGAGGGTCGTAAAGAAACAATAACATTCCGCCTTAAAGACGGAATGAAATATAACCCTAAGAATGAAGAATTCCATTGTTTAGCTGTTGAAACTGTGGAGTTGACTCCGGTCAACTCCGTCACTGATGTCTCTTCTAGTGTCTCTAGATCAGTTGTTGCTGCAGACATTAAACAGGTTGTGAAGAAGAAGCCACAAGCTGCGGTTCAGAAACCGCAAAAGAAGAAGGAACTGCAAGCCTCTTCTAAACCGCCAAGCAAGGAGTCTGGTAGATCAAGAAGGAAGAATCATAAGAAGAAGCAAACTCAAATGGTTTGGAGACCAAAAGCTCCACCACCTTCCACCGAGCCAGCTACACCACCAATTTGTTCCAAGCTACCGGCGCCGGAACAAGCATGGAAGGAGAAGCCAAAAGCATCTCCTAGGGAAATACTGACGATCACCGATCCTGGTGATATCAAGCCGGAGATTAAAGTAAAGAAGGAGCCGATCGTTCTCGTTCCATCCACTATCTTCCTTGTGGAAGACGATCCTTTGACGGAACTGTTCGGACCATTCAAGATCACTGGCCACCTTCCCGACGGATGAACCAAGCTCTTACACGCGAACGGGAAGAAATTCATGCTCACCGGAGAAACCCCGAAGCTCTACTTTATGAACTCCGATGCTAGCATTAAGGAGAATCTGAGTGGGATGTCTCCTAATACCGTCCAGGTATCGTCCAGCTCAAGGACGTTAATAAAAGAGCGCTTTGTGGGAGGCAACCCACGGCTGGAGTCCGTTCTTGTTTTGTGTCAACCTTAGTGTTTTAGAGTCGGTTCGGGGGAGCCAAAAGTGTCAGTTTCTTTGTTTTCTTATTTTTTGTATGTAGTCTGCGTGTCGTAGTGTCAGTCGCAAGTTGATTGAGGTCGTTACGATTTTTTGGATTTAACTGTGATTTTCTAAGTTTGCCGGATTTGCGAAAATATTTTCACCCGAGCAGTTCAAAATTTTCGACGAAACGCACCCCTATTTTTGGCAAAATCGCCTTTAAATTTTCACTGAATTTCTCTGTTTCATATTTTCGGCCGAAAATTCATTGTGTTTTCGGCGAAAATTCATTTGAAAACCGGCGGTGATTTTAACTAATATTTTCGGCGAAAATTTCACTTATTTTCGCCGAAAATACAAGGCAATTTCGGACCCTATCCCTTAAAATCCGGGTTACGGTTTCTCTCTCTCCACTTGCCATTCTCGAACCAAGCCCGAAAAAAAATCCCCCATCCCTTGTTTTTCGAAAACCGCCCCGCCTCCCATTTTCTCTTCGCCGCCGCCACCGTTTTCGCCACCGCCGCCATCGCCGACCGCCGCTCCCTCCCCCTCCCATTTCCGATCCCATTGAGCCATAGAACAGCCAAATCGGAGCTCTACAGCTCTAGTTCACCCAAACCCTTATTTTTAGAGTTTTTTCACCGATTTCTTCCAAACCGTTCGTTTTTAGCATCCATGGCTTCAAGGTAAGTTGTAGAACTTTTCATTACGAATCTTTTGACGTATTGATTGCTGAATTTCGTCGGGGTTGACTTTAATTGACTTTTCGGTTTGCCTCGATTTGCGTGCCGACTGATTTTGTGTGAACTAGGTTAGCTGAACTTGTTGAACTGTTCTAGCATGCTTAGGGAGTTTCGTGCTTAATTTTCATATCATTTGATCTTGTGTTGCTATGCATACGATTGATTCTTTGTGATGTTGACTTGTGAGAAATGTCGGTTTGACAATGAACTGTTTTTGATCATTTGGCTGCCGTATGTGTTCATTCTCGTTCAGATTATTGTGTTTGCCATCTGAGATCATATTTTACCGTCGTTCTCCGCTTTGTGATAGTCTTGCCATGATTAGGGTTCATTATGCTATAGTGTTTACTTTCTGAATGTCGGTTTGACTCTTTGAACTCTGATTGTGCTTATCCAATTCTGGTTGTTCCTAAGCATATATTTTACTGTCTATGATTACCGGTTACTCTGCTTTGCTTACCCCCACTCGGTTTTCCTCATTTATTTGTGAAATTGAGTTTTTCTACTAAGTGTGGGGTAGAGTTTTAAGTTTGACTGATCTGGTTTCATTATGGTATTAGGAACACCACTTATGAGCGCAGGACCAAGGCACGACTTGATGCCGCCTCGAGCTCCAGAGCCCTCACTCCCATCACACCCGCCGTTCAGGGCCCTCCTCCAGCATTACCTCACCGGGCTGGGTACCATCGCACTATCGCTCGTCTACCTGACTTCTACTTCGAGTGCTTCCAGAAGATCGAGCATGTTCGGGGAGCTAAGGTACGCCCTCTTTCCATGGAGTCCCTCAGCGAGCACGACGAGGACTACCACCGGAACGTGCATGGCGCCCTAGCACCGGCCGGCCTCCTAAAGCTGACCACCATAGCTGCCGACTTCCCAGACATCGCCCTTCAGGAGTTCTGGGCGACCTTTGATCTGGATGAGCACAAGAGGAGGCAAGGCCAGAAGGTTGTTACCTTCTATCTGGGTGGAGTATACAGGGCGCTCACCTACGATGAGTTTGCTGCTCATCTAGGTATCCCCTACGAGCACTATCATGGCCATCACCTCGGCTGGGGCGACGATGATGACGAGGAGAAGTACCATGCACTCTGGAGCCACATGACTGGAGTGACTGGCGATCACCTTGGGGAACACAACTCAGTTAAGTCGCTCTCTCACCCTCTCTTTAAATTTATTCATATGGTTTGGCGTAGATCGCTTTTATATGTTCCAGATAAGGATCGCCACCATATCCTCAAGGATGAGCTTATGCTTCTCCGAGCCATCCGAGAGAGCTACCCTCTTCACCTCGGATGGGTGCTTGCTCGCATCTTCCGCCAGAAGACCAAGAACCGGACGCCACCTCGTGCACTCCTGGGAGGTAACTTCATAGGTCAGCTCATCATCTCCTTCGACATCAGCCATGAATATGGCCCGAACATTCCCCGACACCAAGTTAGGACCGTTGGAGGAGACTTAGCGGTCGAATACTACCTAGAGCTGGACCTCAGTCCCCAGGTGGCAGCAGATCCTCCCCTCCAGCATGTAGCCGAGTCGGAGGAAGATGATGATACTGAGCAGCAGCAGCCCCAGCCGCAGTCAAAATTCCATGACTATATACCCTCGCCACATCATCAGGCAGGGTATGCACACCAGTCGCCGCCGCACATTCCAGATCCATACCGGGCGCCTCACCCTTAGCACCGACCGCACCCCGCAAACATTAGTGAGCTGTATGAGCGACTGCAGGAGTGGCGCATCACCGACAATGCCACTCAAGAGGCGAGATGGACTATTATGCAGCAGCATATGCGCCGTGTCGACAGGCGGTATGAGGCACAACTAGCGTGGCAACGTCAGCTCGGCGAGCACCTCCACTTTCCACCTCCCGACGCGCCTGACGAGCAGTGATCGGGTTGTATCCTCTTTCTTGTCCCTTCTTTTTATTTATTATTTTCGGATCTCGATCCAATTTTTTTTGTGTGGATCCGGGACACTTGTCCCGGTTTCTTTTTTATGTTTCATTTGTTTTTGTTTTGTAGGCAGTAGGGTGATTCCCTTTGCTTCACTTTGGTAGATTGCCTCCGCTCCGAGGACCCGTGCTCATCCCCTATGCCAACCATCTCGTTCCAGGTTCTTCTGCTTCAATCTGAACTCTAATTCTAGTCCTGTGAGGACACAGTCCGATTTAAGTGTGGGGTAGGATGCTAGAGAACCTTGCATGAACTTGATTGCCCTTGATTGTGTTTTATGTGTGCCTCGTGATTCCATTCCAGTCTCTCTAGCATTAGAATGGCTCAGTTCTTGATTTTTGATGTTAAGTTGTTGTTCAAACCTTCATAATGATGCTTAGACTGCTTAACCTAGAACTTGAGAACCAACTTGTGTACTTTGATGCTAAACTTCCTGGTCAGAACAGAATTTTTAAATCACACTTGTAGTTTGTAGCCTTGATTGCATGAAAATGACCGAATCCGACTAGCAAACCAACTGTGAGCTTTTGATCCATTGCACGTAACTTGCAATTTCAATTCTTTCTGAGTGGTTTTCTGTTTGCTTGAATGAGTTAGAATTTGCATGAGACCTACTCGAGACCACACGATGACACGAGT
The DNA here is from genome assembly GCA_034768395.1 of Linum lewisii. NCBI lineage: Eukaryota > Viridiplantae > Streptophyta > Magnoliopsida > Malpighiales > Linaceae > Linum > Linum lewisii. The sequence goes on along the minus strand of CM068301.1, from coordinate 50,477,397 downwards.
TCTAGAAGGATAGGGGCACCTAGATTCAGCTACTTAGCCAGATAGCTTACCAAATGATAAATCCATAGGTTTAAACCCTTGAGCTTGGCCTGCTCTTTCGGTTCGATAATACATTACAGCCATTTCCCATTTCTTTCATTCCCCGTTGATCCCATGTGGTTGTAGTACTAGATTGACCTACCGGAAGTCGGTTTGTGGTAACCTGCCGATAGCCATTAAACAGGTGGTCTTAGCTAATATGTCCAGACGTGTAAACCCCTCTAGCAACTAAAAGAAAGAATCGGCACAAAAGAAAAAAATAGAAAAAGAAGAAAAGAAAGAACATTTCGAAAAAATGAAGTAAAGAAACATCAGAAAAATAAAAAAAAAGTTTCAAAGTTTAGTTCAAATAATACGTTCTTCTCCCTACAAATGGAAGAACGAAGTCAAAAAAAAAGAGAAAAAAATAGTATACGAAAAAGAAAATAAGTGCTAGGTTGCTTGAGGGTATCATAGGACGACCGTTCATTATTCCACCCGTGTCTGGTTAGACGGTAGGGAGCCATAGATTAGATTCGAGGGAAGTTAGTCGAAAGCTACACCGCACCAAGCCATCATCATACATTCCCATCATCCATCGCATCATAAACCCAAGTAGTGTAGATTTCATTACGGTCCTAGCAGGGAAGTCCTTCTTGACTAGATACTCGTGTTGTCACAGTGGTGGAGATGTGGTCGAATTGCAAACCTATGACAGAATTCAGTAACAGAAAATGATCGAGAGCAGAAACACTCTTAAACACAGAGAGCAGAGTTCCCAATTGTACTAAATATTTCCTGTGTGGGAGTCTGGTCGGTTAGGTCAATTCGTGCATAATTGGTTGCTAATTACTTGTCGTGTGCAGTTTACTAGTGAGACCAAGTTGTTTGGCTGATCTGTATACATGTCAGGTTTCTTGTTCTAGGAATTAGCTGTCTAATAATTCATTGTGTTTGATTGAGCTCCAATTTAATCGATCTTATCATTTATGAACATGAGCGTTTCTATTCAGTTTGCTTGAGGACAAGCAAAAGCTTAAGTGTGGGTTATTTTGATGACACTCGATTTGACGTGATTATCAGCCTCATTTAAGCGACATTTCTTTGCTTAAGACATGGTTTTTAGGGTAGAATAGCGAATATTCAACCAATTGCCCTATCTCGTGCCATCTGTGTTACTTTGGCCCGTTTCGGGTCTTTTGATGGTTTTCTAGTGTTTTTGTGTTAGCACAAGTTTTTGCCGTCAAATAAAGTAGCCAAGGTCATGTCTAAGGCGTTGGAACCTCGAGGAATTGCACCAGAATAGATCGAAGGAGCCAACCAAGTTCAGAAAATTCCTGCCCGATTTACAAAGGAATTTTCGCCGAAAATACCCTAGTATTTTCGGCAAAAATATCAGCACAAATCAACTGATGACCGGCTGAAGGAGTTTTCGGCGAAACTGTTAAGTTTTCGACCGAAGCGAAAATTATAGGAGATACCAGCCAAAGGACCGTCCATTTACACCATCCTTTTCGGCGAAAATAATCCTTTATTTTCGGCGAAAATATCAGAAGAATCCGGATTAATTAGGGTTAAGTACAAATACTTAACCGGCGGCCCAACATCAGGATATACATCATAATATACTTTTCGTAATCAGAATTCGAGGAATTCTCTGAAGTTCTGGAGCGAGGAGTCAGAGTTCAAGAGCCGGAAAGAGATCGTGACGCCATCCCTTCCATCTCGGAGAATCGGAGCTAGGAGTGTAGTTTACGGAAGATCGAAGTCTGTCAGAGTCGTCTAAATTAGGTTTTTCAGATTCTATTTTGTTCTTCCTCTGGATGATGAACTCTTTCTTTGTTTTTGATTCTTTTGTGATAAACATGAGTAGCTAAACTCGTTAGAACTTAGACTAGATGAACCCTAAGTGACCCAGGGCTTTAAAGCGGTCACGGATCGGCGGTGATTAGATTGAAGTTCAATCAGTTTCTCTTTCATGTTTGATTTGTTCTTGATTGTTCATGTTTCTTGTCTGGATTGATCACCTAGATTAGATTCTTGTTAAGCTAAGGATAGAAGCGAACGCTCGCCTTACTTTAGAACATTGAATTGAACAATTAACCTTATAATTGGAGGTGCCTTTCGTAGGAACCGGTAGGGTTAATCCACTGCAAGAGTAACTCATAAATCGTTAGTAATTGCACCAGTTAAGTCGTTGTCAGAGGCGACCGTACCCGGTGACTAATTAATCTTGGTAGCTAGAATGGATAGAGCGAACGTTCGCTGGTCTTAAACCTAAGGGTCAGGAGTTATGGTTGTGTCTTAGTGATTGATTGAATGAGAATCGAAATCCGATGATCTGTTGATTGCCAATGCTCTGGGAACGAAGGGGGATTCAAAGTCTTAGTTCGTCTGTCATCTTTGTTTTCAACCCTAATTTCCAATCTGCTTTAGTTTAATTTTTAAATTTCTCTGCATTTCTTAGAATTAGAAGTGGTGGAACTCAAACCACGCACAACTTGTTTGCATCCGAATAAATTGCTAGTTTTTGGAGTAGTCAATCATAGAAGGCCGTGGAATACGATCTACCCTAGCTTTTGTAGCTTTGTTAGTTTATTTGTTTGAATCGTCAATGACAGGTTCACCAGTCAGTCTTTATGATGCTTGAAATGAATTCCAAGAGCTCCGCTACGACTGTCCTCACCATGGTTTCGAAAAGAGACAGTTGGCCGAGATCTTTGCTAGAGAGATGAACACCGAGTCTACCAAATGGATGAACTCCTTAGTCGAAAGTGACTGCACCGCCCTTACTCCAGAAGCTGCTCTTCTTCATTTTGCAAGATGTGCCTCCAAATCCAGAAACTGGGAGAGGCAATCTGAAGGAGTCATTTGGGTCTCGAAAAGAAGATCAAGGCCGAAGTACAGAAGTATGTCAAGAAAGCTGGAGCACCCATCAATCTGCCATCATCTTCTGTCTTCGTTGCCGACTGTGAGCGGTGTGGCGCATGTGCACACAATGGAGGAAACTGTCAGAATTTTGGCAAAGTAGGTGTTGGTCTGTAGAAGAACTGGATTTTATTGGCCAAGGCTTCCACAACAACTAACAAGGGTACTCTGGCTACCGCTAGTACAGACAACCTCAACAGCAGTAGCAACAAGAAACTACCAAGAGCGTCCCCCCTTATAATTCTAGTGCCAATCCAAACGATCGACCGTCTGGGTCATTTCAAGAGCACAAGCGATGAACCAATCAAGTGGAGCTTACCAACCACCGCACCGGAACCAAGGCAACCATTGTACAACACTTGGAAACCGCCTGAATCAGTACGCCAACAACACCTTCTACTACCAAGGACCACCTGGGTTTACCAGAGGGAAACCACTCCAAAGATGATGCAATAGGATTTCAAGGAGAGCAAGATAGACAAGAAGCTAAATCAACTTCTCGCCGAGAACTTGAAAATCCTAGCCAAAATTGAAGATCATGACAACTAGTTCGTAGCTCAAGCCGCACTGAATCAAGGACAAATAGCTGAAGGACAAAGAATGAGGAGCCATCTCAGCAACATCGTCAACCTTCTCTCTAGTGGTCGCCCACTCGGTCAGTTGCCTAGCCAGACGGATCCAAATCTCAAGAATGAGCACGCCAAGGCCATCACAATAAGAAGCGGCAAACAAATAGCTAGTCTCATAGGATACTACCCCGGTAATGGTTCTTGATGATATCGCCATCGACATGCCAGAGATCGAGGATATCACGGCTGAGGAAGAAGACAAAGAAGAAGAAGAGGAAGTGACTACCCCGCCTCCTCCACCACAAGTTCCTGCACCGGTTCTCCCTCCACAACATTCTAGGATTCTATTTCCAAAGGCCATGAAATCAAAGACCTATGACTCCCAGTATAAGAAGTGGTACTCAATCTTGAAGAACACAGAGTTCAAGATACCAGTCACGGATCTGTAGAGACAATGCCACCACTCGGGAAATTCTTGAAGGGTCTTGTGAAGAACGTGAAGAAAGGAGATGTGTCTTCCATCACACTCAATGACAAGTGCTCTGCCGCCCTCTACCTCTCAACATCCCTACCATCCCAGCTAAGTGTCGTTATCCTGCTCTTTTACTTTACCATGCATTATTAATGGTAGTAAGATTGAACGTAGCTTAACTGACTTAGGTGCTTCTATTAATGTTATGCCTACATGCTTATATAAGAACTTAAACTAAGAGAACTGGAACCTATTAGTTTGCATCTTTGTTAGCTGATAGCTCTGTGAAAATACCTAGGGGAATGGTAGAGGATGTAGCTGTGCGTAGTGGTCCCGTTTATCATTGTAGCTAGTTTTGTTGTGCTAGATACCCGAGAGGTAGATGTAACTCTTATCTTGGGCCGAACCTTTCTAGCAACAGTCGACGCTAACATTGATGTTAAGCATGGCTAGTTAACTTTAAAGGCCGAAGAGGATAGTGTGACATTCCGCCTCAAAGACGGTATGCGATATTATGCTGCTCAAGATGATAATTGTCTATCTGTTTATTCTTTGGAGTTGGCCTCGGCCAACTTCGTTACTCATGCCTTTTCTAGCGAACTACTAGAGTTTTGTTTGGTTTCAGGATTGGATGATGCATTTGAGGACCCCGAGCAGCTTCAATGTCGAGCAAATTTGGCCAAACAGAAACCTGCTTCTACTTCAGCTCCTGCACCACCAACCATAGTACACAAACCAGGTCGGATCACCACATCCTATGTGAAACCACACATCTTGACCTTGAAGCAGCTACCGGATCATCTAGAGTATGCATTCCTGTCTAAGGATTCATAATTACCGGCATCATGCTCGACTTTGTCGTCTGGACAGAATAAGCAGTTGGTCAAGTTACTGAAGAAACACTTTCGTGTTATAGCTTGGCAGTTAGCAGATATTCGAGGAATTTTTGAAGCTTTCAGCAAGCACCGAATCTTGCTAGATGAAGATTTCAAACCGATCGGGAAGCCACAACGCCGATTGACCCCATGATGGAAGATATCGTGAAAAAGGAGGTTCTTAAACTTCTTGATGACGAGTATCATCTACCCCATCGCCGACAACCCTTCGGTGAGCCCTACCCAAGTCGTTCCAAAGAAAGGAGGGATGATAGTCGTCCCCAGCACAAATGGAGAGATTATTCCTACTCGTACTGTCACAGGCTGGCGAGTTTGCATTGACTATAGGCGCCTAAACGATGCCACCAAGAAGGATCACTTCACGTTACCTTTCATTGATCAAATGCTTGAAAGGTTAGCCGGTCACGAGTTCTACTGCTTGTTGGACGGGATGTCTGGCTACTTCCAGGTCCTGATTGAGCTTGACGACCAGGAGAAGATAACCTTCACATGCCCGGTAGGTACCTTTTGTACCACCCAATCCAAATTAACCAAGTGAAACTCATGGTTGAACCGGTTATGAGTATTACTAATGAAACCAACCAAAACCAAAAGCGATAAAAACAACGTTTGATATAAGTAAACCGAAAGGAGGCCTCCAATAGTTAAAGTCCAAATGTAATCGAAACCAATGAAAAAAACCAATACAGTCCTCAAAGTGTACAAAAATCCCCAAAAGCCAATGGTCAACTGAAATGTAAAAATAGAAACGAGTCAACTCCAAGTAGGTCACCAATCTTCACCTCATAGCTCCAACAACAACCTTCTCGAACTCAACCTGAACACCTGAACTCCAACGCCAACTACTAGCCACGAGATCCTGAAAGGGGGAAGAGAGGGGGGATAAGTTTCCTAATGAAACTGAGTGAACCCACTGGGCTTAACTATGCACCGAACTACGCCACAAGGAGCTATCTCAACACTCCACACATCAAAATTAATAGTGGGATCTGAACTAGTCTATTCCATTTTTAAATCCCTACACAGTCTAAGTGATCAATCAAGTTCAGTTCTCTAGTCTAGCATCACAGTTCATATTTAACCTCACACATAAACATAAACACCAACCAATCATCACATCAACAATCACCATTCTCAAGTAGATTTCTATGTGTGTTAATTAGGCGCCTAGGAGTTGCTCCACACCACCACTACCATCCAAACATAGACGCATCCTCAACGGACCCTTTCCCATGGAAGCAATACACAATATCCTATTATAGGATCTTCTCCCTCGGGAGGAAAGCAACAATCCTCGGTATCCAACCAAGGTGATCTACCCCACATAGACCGGACTCCATCATACATCATTTCAGGTGGGTAGTGTAAAGTCCTATATGTTCTATCATTATTAAACAACCACAACACATACAACCATACATCACATGTTCAATCCTCAATTCATCATTTCACCATCACATAATCACAACTCATCTGTTTCACCAATTATTTCACAGTTCAACAATCACGTCACATGGTAAACGGCAAGCATCACCGGCCACCCCACCTGCACAACTGATGGAAAAGGGACAACCATGTCACAAGGTCTTGGGTTACCCATATGTTCCTCTTTCATAGGACGATCCCACATTGGCGGGACCATCCTCCTGCAACCACAACTAGCAACATCCAATAGATATAGAGCACAACTCCATCCAACCCATCCTATCTCCCATTTCTGATCCATGATTATTAATTAGTTCATTTCATCATATACCCTCCCAATACATGACAAGCATTACAATCACACCAACCAATCACAACAAACAATACTCAGCAATCACAAGATGCTTAACCAATTTTACTCTCATAGGTTCATGCAAACCTAAATCATTCTAAGTCGAGTTTCAACTTCTCACGTTACCCATCATTTACTATCGACGCTAAGACCTCACCTTGAATAGAAGACGAGGCTCTAAACGTCTTCTAGCTTCCCGGAAGAACCATTTCCCCAACTCCAATTCCGTAGCAGTGCCCCTCTTCACCGACAGCGCCCTACTCCAAAAAACTAAAGATTAGCAATCTCTTTGTCTCGTCGACAGGAACACACAGGAGGAAACAGATCGTCAATCGGACTCCTATAGCTACCAGAATCAACCTTCAAAGATTGGCTGAAGTTTGGTTCGTCAAAAGTATTTTCGTGGAAAGAGAAAGAGCTAGAAGTTGCTAAATCCCGTCAAAACCCGTCTTTTATATTCAGGTCGAAACACACAGTGTGTACTATGATACACGACGTGTTTTACAGACACACGATTGTGTGTTTCATTCTGCCAAATTCGACAAACTTTGATAGGAATTAGAGCATGGTCGTGTATCTCAGATACACGACGTGTACTATGATACACGTCGTGTGTTCTTCACTGTACAGCATGCTCACTTGCAACCTCGACCCGACATTGACACAAACATTCCAAACCTCGATGGGACCTCAGAGACACTGATTCTAGTGTCTTGATCACCCGAACTCGGGTTCCAAACCATCCGGTTGGGCGTGGATGTTACAAGTCTCCACAACTTCAAAGATTTCATCCCCAAAATCACACCCCAACTCATCCTAACAATGCAATATCAAAATTGCAGCAAAATACAATAGTTTAATCACCACATCACTACCCGAAATTCACAATACCGAACCTAGCAACCTCTACCTTCTAAGGCCGCCAACTACCCACATTTCAAACTCTTAACAACACACAACACAACCAAAGACACAACTAGAACACCACTAAACGAAGCATAAATTGAGAAATTGTAAGAAGAAAACTAAAAACTAAAAGGAGTAAGTACCTAAAGCATAAGCTTCCCTCAATTCCGGGTACCGTCTCCTCATGCTCACCTCGGTCTCCCAATTTGCTGACTCGCTCTCATGATTCCTCCACACCACCTTAAGCTGTGAAATCTGCTTGTTCCTCAAAACCCGAACTTGTCTATCCACGATTGCCACTGGCTTCTCCTCATAGGTCATATCTTGCTCGATCTCCACTTCTTATGGTTGTATCACATGGGCGGGATCCACGTGATATCGCTGAATCATGCTAACATGGAATACATTGTGTATTATCTCTAGCTCGCTCGGCAATGCCTGAACATAGAGAACCGGACCAGACTTAGCCAAAACATCGTAAGGACCAATGTAACGTGGCGCCAACTTTCCTTTCTGACCAAAGCGCATCAGCCCCTTCCTAGGCGACACCTTCAAGAACACCTTATCCCCAACTTCAAAACTTAGCTCCCTAGCACGATCGTCAGCATAAGACTTCTACTTGTCTTGAGCTTCCCTCATCTTATCCTTGATCACCTTCACACGATCAACAGTCTCTTGAACAATTTGAGGACCCGTTAACACTCTAGCACCTTCCTCATCCAACACAACGACGCCCTACACTTCCTCCCATACAGAGCTTCAAACGATGTAAAATTCAAGCTCTTATGGTATGAGTTGTTGTATGCAAACTCGACCAATGGCAACAATTCAGTCCAATGAGTCTAAAACTCCATTACACAACATCTCAACAACTCCTCCAAGGTAAGAATAGTTCTCTCCGATTGACTATTGGTTTGAGGATGATAATCCGTCGAGAAATTCAGCTGATTACCAATGCTACATGTAATCCATCCTAGAAATGGGATGTGAAACTCGGATCCCGGTCAGATGCAATAGATTGAGGAACTCCATGCAACCTTATCACCTCTTCAACGTAGAGCTTATCCAACTCTTCCACACTTGGCTTAAACCGAATGGGTATAAAGTGAGCGACCTTCGTCAAGTGATCCACTATAACCCAAATTATATCCTTCCCTTCATTAGTTGATGGAAAACCCAACACGAAGTCCATGCTGATATCCGCGAATTTCCACTGGATAGAGATTGCAGCAATCCACCTGGAGCTCTATGCTCAACCTTCGTTTTCTGACAAACTAAGAAAGTCGACACAAACCCAGCTACATCTTTCTTCATGTCTGGCCATAAAAAACTCACCTTTAAGTCGTTATACATCTTAGTCATTCCATGATACATAGCATACATCAAAAAGTGAACTTCTTCGAGAATCTCCTTTCTCAACCATTCCACTTCCGACACACACAATCGACCTTTGCACTTCAACAACCCATCAACCAATTCGAACCCATTATCCAAGCCTCTCTCAACTTCCTCTCGAATAGCCACTAGTTTAGCATCCTTGAGTTGTTCCTTTTCAATTCTCTCGTTCAACAAGGGACGAATGTTAAGCTTAGCAAGCAGAATACCAACATCATCCAACTGCATCTCAACCCTCAAGGCTCTAAGGTCAACCAACTCCTTCGACTTACCAAGAGGACGTACATGATCCATGATTTATGGTTCATTTTCTTTTCTTTCCTTTGTTTCGAGAAATATAGCGATCAATTATGATTCTTTCTTTTTTTATCGATTCTTTTCCGATTGAGATGTATGGCTCCATGAGTTGGCGAGGGGCATAAGAAACCACCTTCCCATTTTGCATGAGCACACATCCCAAGCCTTGTAGGGAAGCATCACTAAACACCACATACTCCCCTCCCTCTACAAGCAAGGTCAGCACTTGAGCTGAAGTCAACCTCTTCTTTAACTCCTCGAAACTCTTCTGACACTCTTCGTCCACTCATACTTCGACTCCTTCCTCAACAACTTGTGAAGGGGAGCGGCTATGGTGGAAAACCCTCAACAAACCTTCTGTAGTAACCAGCTATGCCAAGGAAACTTCTCAACTGTGACACGTCCTTAGGTGGAGACCAGTTAACCATCGCTTCAATCTTCTTTGGGTCAACCTCCACTCCTCTTTTAGAAACCATGTGACCCAAGAACAACACTTTCTCCAACCAAAAATCAAACTTAGAGAACTTTGCAAAGAGATGTTTCTCCCTCAGCTTCTGAAGGAAAATCCTCAAGTGTTCTTCGTGCTCCTCCTCATTTTAGAGTATATGAGGATGTCATCGATGAAAGCAAAGAAGAATTTGTCCAGATACTCTTCGAAGACTTTGTTCATGAGAGCCATGAACACAGCAGGATCATTAGTAAGACCAAATAGCATCACAAGGAACTCGTAATGTCCATATTTGGTTCTGAAAGCTGTCATCGGTACGAATCCTTCCCCAACCTTCAACTGATGGTACCCGGACTCATATCAATCTTTTAGAACACTGGTGCCCCTTGTACTGATCAAAGAGATAAATCTATCCTTGGGAGGGGATAGCGATTCTTGATTGTTGCTTTGTTCAACCGAGATAGTCAATGCACATCCTCATTGACCCATCCTTCTTCTTCACAAACAGAACAGGTGCTCCCCAAGGGGAAACACTTGGGTGGATGAAGCCTTTGTCTATAAGTTTTTGCAACTGTTCCTTCAGCTCCTTTAACTCGGTCGGGGCAATTCGATATGGTGGAATGGAGATTGGAGCGGTCTCGAGAACCAACTCTATATTAAATCAACTTCTCACTCAATCGGTGCTCCAAGCAACTCCTCAAACACATCATCAAACTCTCATGCTACTAGCACCTTCTCCAACTCTTCACTCTGCTCAACTAACACCTGCACCAAAAACGCCTCGCACCCCTCTTGAATTAGTGAGAAATCCTGCATTGCTAAGACCAACTCCATGGGCGCTGAATTCCTCACCCGAACACCCTTGAACACCTCTTGGCCAACACCTTTCACCTGAAGTAGTACCTCTTTCTTCTAACAGTCAAGCAATGCTCCATGCTTAGCCAACCAATACACGCCAAGTATGACATCGAACTTGTTGAAAGGAAGCACCACCAGATCAGCTGGTAATTTTTCTCCACCCACTAACACTCTACAACTCCTTAACACACTAATAACCCTTACAGAAGTTCCCAAAGGAGTTCTCACACCCCAACTAGTCCCCAAAGTACTAGCTTCTACACCCAAACTACTCAAGCACTTTTCAGAAACAAAGGAATGGGACTAACCCGAATCAAACAAGGCATAAACGGAAAGATCAAAGATGGAGATCATATTGGTCACCACGTCGTTCGCATTCTCTGTCACACCCTTGGTAAGAACGTACAACCTCCCTTGATCTCCCAGCTCCAACGGGTATGGTGTTAATTCCAGTTCCCCTACCAGCACTTGAAACATCATGACCAAAACTGCCACCTCCTCTTCTTCCATAACTCCCAAACGGAGCTCTAGGTCCCTGCACCGATCCCATAGAATGAGTCAGAGCAACTCTCCTGGTTTGGAAAAAAAGTTACTCCTATTGCCGGTTTGACTACAAGTGTAACAAGTCACCGGTGCTGACCTTAACATGTGACATTCCCCAAACTGTGACTTCTTGCAAGTGCCACAGACAGGCAAACCCGAAGGTGCTCCTCCAGACCTATTCAAACTCACTCCCTGCTGCTATCAAGTGTTACTCTTATGACCCAGCCAGCCACAAGTGAAACAGGTTACCACACTACGTTGCGGTGCAGAATGAGCACTTTGAAGGCAGAATAAAAAGTCTTTGCCCTCTTAGCCGACTGGCTATGAGTGGCCGAGTTAGTAAGCGGAGCAGATGTCTTTCTTTTCTTCTCATCCCTCTTCTTATTCTCCAACCTTTCCCTGTCCAACGCTGCAACCTTGACTGTCACCAGACTACCTAGGTCAGCCGAAGTGACACCTTCTTGAATCTCCACTCTCAACCCATTCTTAAACCTGTTGATGATCTTTCTCTCCCAATTAGCATGCTCATCAAACCACTTGGAGAGAGAGCAGTGAACTCCATGTAGTAACCAAGAATAGAATTTTCCCCTTGCTCCAACTCCATGAACTCCTTGGACTTTTCCTCACTACAGATATCCGGACAGAACTGATTCTGGAACTCCTCAACAAACTCATCTAGGCTCAACACAAGTGGCACCACTATACTCTGGGGCATCAGTCTCCACCAATCCAAAGCATGACCTTTGAGCAAGAAGGTCATGGATTGCATCATTTCTCCTTCATCAAGCTCCATCTGCCAGAAACTTGTACTCAAACTCTGGAGCCACTGCTCCGCAACAGCAGGGTCAGCCACCTCTCTAGTGAACTCCCTAAAGTTCCAAGCCTTTAGCAGACTCGGCCATCTCTCCATGAACTCCCCAAAGTTCCAACCGTTCAGCAGACTTGGTAGGAACCTAGGAGCTCTACCTCCATGGCCCGAATCACCAGTCGATCGACTCCCCATTGCTTGGCTAGATTCACTACAGAAGGACATTGAAACATTTTAGTTGACCATTCAAGAAAAACACAAATAGTTCAAATTGTAGCTTCTTTCAAAACTCCGCACCCATTTAAAACAGTTGTAAAAATCCCCGAAAGTTGGTCATATACCAATGTGTCATCCCATTTCCCGATGAGGTTATTTACTCCCCAAGGAATAAGCACGATCCACCAATACAACAGCAACTAACCAGGCTCTGATACCATCTGAAACACCCAACCTGAATCAACCAAGTGAAACTCATGGTTGAACTAGTTATGAGTATTACTAATGAAACCAACCAAAACCAAAAGCGATAAAAACAACGTTTGATATAAGTAAACTGAAAGGAGGCCTCCAATAGTTAAAGTCCAGATGTAATTGAAACCAATGAAAAAAACCAATAAATCCAATACAATTCTCAAAAGTGTACAAAAATTCCCAAAAGCCAATAGTCAACTGAAATGTAAAAATAGAAACGAGTCAACTCCAAGTAGGTCACCAATCTTCACCTCATAGCTCCAACAGTAACCATCTCAAACTCAACCTGAACTCCAACACCAACTACTAGCCACAAGATCCTAAAAGGGGGAAGAGAGCGGGGATCAGTTTCCTAATGAAACTAAGTGAATCCACTAGGCTTAACTATGCTCCAAACTACGCCACAAGGAGCTATCCCAACACTCCACACATCAAAATTAACAGTGGGATCTGAACTAGTCTATTCCATTTTTAAATCCCTAAACTGTCTAAGTGATCAACCAGGTTCAGTTCTCTAGTCTAGCATAAGCAGTTCATATCACAAGTAGTACAATGTATCGTTAGGCATTTGATTCAACCTCACACATTAACATAAGCACCAACCAATCATCACATCAACAATCACCATTCACAAGTAGATTTCTATGTGTGTTAATTAGGCGCCTAGGAGTTTCCAAACACAAACGCATCCTCAATGGATGCCTTCCGATGGAAGCAATATACACAATATCCTATTATAGTATCTTCTCCCTCTGGAGGAAAGCAACAATCCTCAGTATTAAACCAAGGTGATCTACCCCACGTAGACCGGACTCGATCATACATCATTTCAAGCGGGCAGTGTAAACTCCTATAGGTTCTATCATTATTCAACAACCACAGCACATACAACCATACATCACATGTTCAATCCTCAATTCATCATTTCACCATCACATCATCACAATTCATCCGTTTCACCAATTGTTTCACATTTCAACAATCACATCACATGGTAAACAACAAGCATTACCGACCACCCCACCTGCACAAATGATGGAAAAGGGGCAGCCATGTCACAAGGTCTTGGGTTACCCATTTGTTCCTCTTTCATAGGACGACCCCACATTGGCAGGACCATCCTCCTACAACCACAATTGACAACATCCAATAGATAAAGAGTACAACTCCATCCAACCCATCCTATCTCTCATTTCTTATCCATGATTATTAATCGGCTAATTTCATCATATACCCTCCCAATACACGAAAAGCATTACAATTATACCAACCAATCACAACAAACAATACTTAGTAATCAATACTCAGCAATCACAAGATGGTCAACCAATTTTACTCTCACGGGTTCATTTAAACCTAAATCATTCTAAGTCGAGTTTCAAATCCTCACATTACCCATCATTTCCTATCAATGCTAAGCCCTCTACTGGAATAAAAGACAAAGCTCTAAACGTCTACAAGCTCCCCAGAAGAATGATTTCCCCAACTCCAATTTCGTAGCTCTTACCCTCTTCACTGACAGCGCCCTAGTCCAAAAAAACAGAAATCAAGATTAGCGATCTCTTCGTCTCGTTGCCAAGAACACATAGGAGGAAACAAATCATTAATCGGACTCCTGTAGCTCCTAGAATGAACCTTCGAAGCTTGACCGAAGTTTTGTTCATCAAAAGTATTTTTGTGGAAAGAGAAAGAGCTGGAAGTTGCTAAATCCCATCAAAATTAGTCTTTTATATTAAGGTCAAAACACATGGCGTGTTTCATAACACACGGCGTGTACTATGATACATGACGTGTTTTACAAACACACGACTGTGTTCATTCTGCCAAATTCGACAAACTTTGCTAGGAATTAGAGCATGGTTGTGTATCTCATATACACGATGTGTACTATGATACATGGCGTGTGTGACAACACACGGCGTGTGTTCTTCACTGACTGCATGCTCACTTCCAACCTCGACCTGACCTAGACACAAACGTTTGAACCTCGATGAACCTTACAGACACTGATTCTAGTGCCTTGATAACCCGAACTCGGGTTCCAAACCATCCGGTTGGGCTGGGATGTTACAAGTCTCCACAACTTCAAATATTTCATCCCCAAATCACACCCTAACTCATCCTAGCAATGCAATACCAAATTGTAGCAGCTTAAGCACCACATCACTACCCAAAATTCACAATAACGAACCCAGCAACCTCTGCCTTCTAAGGCTGCCAACTACCCACATTTCAAACTTTGAACAACACACCCAAAGACACAACTAGAACACCACTAGAACAAAGCATGAATTGAGAAAACATAAGAAGCAACAGTAAAGTGAGTAAGTACCTGAAGCATAAGCTTCCACCAATTTCGGGTACCGTCTCCTCATGCTCTCATCGGTCTCCCAAGTTGTAGACTCGCTCTCATGGTTCCTCCACACCATCTTGAGCTGTAAAATCTGCTTGTTCCTCAAAACCCAAACTTGTTTATCCATGATTGCAATCGGCTTCTCCTCATAGGTCATATCTTCCTCGATCTCCACTTCTTATGGTCGTATCACATGAGAGTGATCACGTGATACCGCTTAAGCATGCTAACATGGAATACATTGTGTATTCTCTCTAGCTCGCTCAACAATGCCAGAACATAGGAAACCAGACCAAACTTAGCCAAAACCTCGTAAGGACCGATGTAATATGGCGCCAACTTTCCTTTCCGACCAAAGCGCATCAGCCCCTTCCAAGGCGACACCTTCAAGAACACCTTTTTCTCAACTTCAAAACTTATCTTCCTAGCACGATCGTCAGCATAAGACTTCTGCCTGTCTTAAGCTACTCTCAACTTATCCTTGATCACCTTCAGATGATTAACAGTCTCTTGAACAATCTGAGGACCCATTAACACTCTAGCACCTTTATGATCCCAACCCAACGTCGTCCTACACTTCCTCCCGTACATAGCTTCAAATGGTGCAGACTTCAAGCTGCTATGGTATGAGTTGTTGTTTGCAAACTCGACCAATGGCAACAATTTAGTCCAAGGAGTCTGAAACTCCATTACATAACTTCTCAACAACTCCTCCAAGGTAAGAATCGTTCTCTTAGATTGACCGTCCAATTTGAGGATGATAAGCCGTCAAGAAATTTAACTCTGTTACTAATGCCGCATGTAATCCTTCCTAGAAATGGAATGTGAAACTCGGATCTCGCTCATATACAATGGATTGAGGAACTCCATGCAACCTTACCACCTCTTCAATGTAGAGCTTATCCAACTCTTCCACACTTGGCTTAAACCGAATGGGTATAAAGTGAGAGACCTTCATCAAGCCATCCACTATAACCCAAACTGCATCCTTCCCTTCCTTAGTCGGTGGAAAACTCGACATGAAGTCCATAGTGATATCTGCGAATTCCACTCCCGAATAGGTAGAGATTGCAACAATCCACCTAGAGCTCTATGCTCACCTTCATTTTTTGAAAAACTAAGCAAGTCGACACAAACCGAGCTACAACCTGGCCACCAAAAACTCACTTCAAGTCTTTTACATCTTAGTCATTCCAGGATGCATAGCATACATTGAAGATTGAGCTTCTTTGAGAATCTCCTTTCTCAACCCTTCCACTTTCGGCACACATAATCAGCCTTTCCACTTCAACAACCCACCAACCACTTCGAACCCATTGTCCAAATCTCTCTCAACTTCCTCCCAATAACCACTAGCTGGCATCCTTGAGTTGTTCCTCTTCAATTCTCTCGTTCAACAAGGGACGAATGCTAAGCTTAGCAAGTAGACTACCAACATCATCCAACTGCATCTCAACCCTCAAGGCTCTAAGGTCAACCAAATCCTTCCGACATAGACCATCGGCTACAACATTGGCCTTACCGGGGTGGTAGTCAATGGTGCAGTCTTAATCTTTCAGGAGCTATACCCAACGCCTCTGTCTACTGTTCCCATGAGATGCTTAAGGCTTTTGTGATTAGTTACGATCTTGAACGTCTCGCCATACAAGTAGTGTCTCCACAACTTCAAAGCGAACACCACTACAGCCAACTCCATGTCATGAGTCGAGTAATTTACTTCATGCACTCTAAGTTGGTGAGAGGCATAAGCAACCACCTTACCATTTTTCATGAGCACGCATCCCAAGCCTTGTAGGGAAGCATCACTAAACACCACATACTCCCTTCTTTCTACAGACAAGGTCAACACCAGACCTGAAGTCAACCTCTTCTTTAACTCCTCAGAACTTTTCCGACATGCCTCCTCCCACACATACTTTGACTCCTTCCTCAACAACTTGTGAAGGGGAGCGGCTATGGTGGAAACCCCTCAACAAAACTTCTGTAGTAACCAGCAAACCAAGGAAACTTCTCAACTATGACACGTCCGTAGGTGGATACCAGTTAACCACCACTTCAATCGTCTTTGGGTCAACCTCCAGTCCTTTCTTAGAAACCATGTGACCCAAGAACAACACTTCCTCCAACCAAAAAGCACACTTAGAGAACTTTGCAAAGAGCTGTTGCTCCCTCGGCTTCTGAAAGACAATCCTCAAATGTTCTTCGTGATCCTCCTCATTTTAGAGTATATGAGGATGTCATTGATAAATACAATGAAAAATTTGTCCAGATACTCATGGAAGACTTTGTTCATGAGAGCCATGAACGCAACAGGAGCATTAGTAAGACCGAATGGCATCACAAGGAACTCGTAATGTCCATTCTAGTTTTGAAAGCTGTCATAGGCACCGATCCTTCCTCAACCTTCAACTGATGGTACCCCGACCTCAGATCAATCTTTTAGAACACTGCTGCCCCTTGCAACTTATCAAAGAGATAATCTATACTTGGGAGGGGATATCGATTCTTGATCGTTGCTTTGTACAACCGCTGGTAGTCAATGCACATCCTCATTGACCCATCCTTCTTCTTCACAAATAGAACAGGTACTCCCCAAGGGGAAACACTTGGGCGGATGAAGCCTTTGTCTAGAAGTTCTTGCAACTATTCCTTCAGCTCCTTTAACTCAGCCGGTGCCATTCGATAGGGCGGAATGGAGATTGGAGGTCCTGGGAACAACTCCATGTTAAACTCAACTTCCCAATCAATCAGTGCTCCATGAAACTCCTCAAACACATCAGCAAACTCTCGTGCTACTAGAACCTTCTCCAACTATTCGCTCTGCTCAACCAACACCTGCGCCAACAACATCTGACACCCCTCTTGAATTACTGAGAAAGCCTGCATTGCTGAGACCAACTCCATGGGCGCTGAATTCTTCATCCGAACACCCTTGGCCAACACCTTTCACCTGAAGTAGTACCTCTTTCTTCCGAAAGTAAAGCAATGCTCAATGCTTAGCCAACCAATCCATGCCAAGTATGACATCGAACTCGTTGAAAGGAAGCACCACCAGATCAGTTAGTAATTCTTCTCCACCCACTAACAATCTACAACTCCTTAACATACTACTAACCTTACAGAAGTTCCCAAAGGAGATCTCACACCCCAACTACTCCCCAAACTGCTAGCTTCTACACCCAAACTACTCAAGCATTTTCCAGAAACAAAGGAATAGGACGAACCCAAATCAAACAAGGTATAAAGGGAAAGATCAAAGATGGAGATCATACCGGTCACCACGTTGTTCGCATTCTTTTCCGCACCCTTGGTAAGAGCGTACAACCTCCCTTGATCTCCACCAGCTCCAACAAGTATGGTGTTAATTCCAGTTCCCCTATACCAACACTTGAAACATCATGACCAAAACAGCCACCTCCTCTTCCTCCATAACTCCCAGACGGAGCTCTAGGTCCTTGCACCGATCCCATAGAATGAGTTGGAGTATCCCTCTTGGTTGGGCGAAAGTTACTCTTATGGCCGGTTTGAGCGCAAGTGTAACAAGTCACCGGTGCTGACCTCAATATGTGACATTCCCCAAAGTGGGGCTTCTTGCAAGTGCCACATATAGGCAAACCTGAAGGTGCTCCTCCAGACCTATTCAAACTCACTCCCTGCTGCCGACAAGCGTTACTCTTATGACCCAGCGACCACAAGTGAAACAGTTTACCACACTACGCTGTGCAGTAGATTGAGCACTTCTGAAGCCAGAATAAGAAGTTTGTGCCCTCTTAGCCGGATGGCTATGAGTGGCTGAGTTAGTAGGCGGAGCAGATGCCTTTATCTTCTTCCATCCCTATTTTTATTCTCCAACCTTTCCTTCTCCAACGCCACAACCTTGACTGTCACTAGACTACCCATGTCAGCCGAAGTGACACCTTCTTGAATCTCCACTCTCAACCCATTCTTAAACCTGTTGATGAGCTTTCTCTCCCGATTAGCCTGCTCATCGAACCACTTGGAGAGAGTAGTGAACTCCATGTAGTAAGAAAGAATAGACTTTTCCCCTTGCTCCAACTCCATGAACTCCTTAGACTTTTCCTCACGCCAGATATTCAGACAGAGCTGATCTCGGAGCTCCTCAACGAACTCATCTAGGCTCAACACAGGTGGCACCACTCTACTCTGGGGCATCGATCTCCACCAATCCAAAGCATGACCTTTGAGCAAGAAGGTCATGGATTGCATCCTTACTCCTTCATCAAGATCCATCTGCAGAAACTTTTACTCACACTCCTAGAGCCACTGCTCCGCAGCAGCAAGGTTGGCCACCTCTGCTGTGAACTCCCCAAACTTCCAGCCCTTCAACAGACTCGATTGGAACATAGAGCACAACTCCATCCAAACCATCCTATCTCTCATTTATAATCTATGAGTATTAATCAATTCATTTCGTCATATACCCTTCTAGTACACGACAAGCATTACAATCACCCAAACCAATCACAACAAACAATACTCAACAATCAATACTCAATAATCAGAAAGATGGTTAACCAATTTTACTCTCACAGGTTCATGCAAACCTAAATCATTCTAATTTAAGTTTCAAATACTCACATTACCCATCATTTCCTATTGATTATAAGCCCTCACCTGGAATATAAGACGAGGCTCTAGACGTCTTCTAGCTTCCCTTAAGAACGATTTCCCCAACTCTAATTTCGTAGCTCTTCCCCTCTTCACTGATAGCGCCCTACTCCAAAAAAAACATAAATCAAGATTGTGATCTTTTTGTCTCATTTCCAGGAACACATAGGGGAAACGAATTGTTAATTGGACTTCTATAGCTCCCGAAATCAACCTTTGAAGCTTGGCCGAAGTTTGGTTCATCAAAAGTATTTTCATGGAAAGGGAAACAACTGGAAGTTGCTAAATCCCGTCAAAACCTATCTTTTAGATTCAGGTCGAAACACATGACGTGTTTCATAACACATGGTGTGTACAATGATACACGACATGTTTTACAGACACACGACCGTGTGTTTCATTCTGCCAAATTTGACAACTTTGCTAGGAATTAGAGCACGACCGTGTATCTCAGATACACGACGTGTACTATGATACACGGCGTGTGCTCTTCACTGTACATCATGCTCAGTTGCAACCTTGAATCGACTTAGACATGAACATTTCAAACCTTGATGGGACCTCAGAGGCACTGATTCTAGTGCCTTGATCACCCAAACATGAGTTCCAAACCATCCGGTTGGGCGGGGATGTTACACCTTTGCCTACCGTCTAATTCCTTTTGTTTTGTAATGACACTAGAATTATCGTGATTATCGACCCCTATTAAGCGAGATTTCATTGCTTGTTAGCACGTTTTAGGGGTTGTTTAGTGGGTTTTGATTCATTAACGTTATTTCCTACCGAATTGGTTACTTTGGCCCATTTTGGGTCTATTTGATGTGTTTTCTAGTGTCTCTTTGAGTACATAGGTTTTTTCCGTGAAATATGTAGCCGTTGGACGTGTTCAGAAAGCGATGAAGCCCCAATATGTGACCCGGGATCGTTGGAGAACGCAAACTGATCAAAGAATTAAAGGAAACCGCCCAACAAAGAAGTTATCGGCGAGAATGTGTTCACAAACTCAGTACAATTCTCGTCTCTGGTGCTAGAATGATTATGAAGAATTTTTTGGCAGAACTTCAATATTCTCGCCAAAAACTTGGCCCTTTTCGGGTCAGGTTTGGTAAACAGACTATTTAAGGAGCGACTCAACCCCAATTGGAAGGATTCCTACTTTTAGACTTCTACAGATGATAGAGAGAGTTTAGAGTTATTCTTGGAGTTCTCGGAGAGATACTGACACGATCTTTCCATTCTGGAGGTGCTCGGAGCGAGGAGAGAAGATTTATCGAGTTCGAAGCTGCACGGAGTCATTGCAATTAGGTTTTACAATTCTTCTTTGTTCTTCCTTGTTAAGATGAACTCCTCTGTTGGCTTTGATTCTCTTATTTCGAACATGAGTATCTAAACCCTTTTAAACTTAGATTAAATGAACCCTAAGTGATCCAGGGGTTTAAAGCGGTCACGGATCAGCGGTAATTAGATTCTAATTCAACAGTTTCCTTCTCATAATTGATTTGTTCTTAATTCGTGTTTCTTTTTTAGATTGATCACCTAGATTAGTTTCTGGTTCAAATAAGGATAGTTGGTGAATGTCCACCTTGTTTTAGAATCTCAAATCAATTATTTAACCTAATCAATGGATTATGCCTTTCGTAGGAACCATTTAGGGTTAATATGTTTCTAGAGAAGCTCATTAAAATCAATCAGGTGCACCAGTTAGTTCTCCATTACAGAAGTGAACGCACAAGATGATTAATAAATCTTGATTGTTAGTTCTGATAGAGCAAACGTTCGCGACTTAGACCTAAGGGTAAGGAGCTGTGACGATGTCTAAGAACCAAATGAATTAGGATTGAAAGTCACCGATTTTGTGATCACCAATGTCCTGATAATCTTAGGGGGATTCGAGTCTAAGCTTTTGTCTGTCAATCGTTTCAACCTTAATTAATCAATGAATTTATTTCTTCAATTCAATTTCAACTTCCTTTGCATTAATAGTTTAGAAGTCGTGGAACTCACACCACGCAACATGATTTAAACCCGAATAATTGCCAGTTCCTTTAAGTAGACAATTGGAAGAAACCCTCCAGAATTCGATCTAATCTACTTTTGTAGGTTAGTATTTTATACCCTGTTTTGCAACGTTATCAAATTGGCGCCGTTGGCGGGGACTCTTCTAAATTGTTATAAAGAGGAGTTGGTATTTTATTCTTCTACTTTCCATCTTACCTTTGTCCATCATACTTTAATTTTACACCAGTTGTTCTTGTTTTTGTTAAATGCAGGTTGAATGCAGGTATATGAACCGTCCAACTACTCGTTCTTGTCTCAAATCTGTCAAGACTAAGAGCACAAACACCTCTAGTAGTTCTATACTGGCAAGATCACAACAAGGAACAAAGTAAGTGATAATCGATCCACCCTCATCCTCTACGCCCATCAAAGTTGAGGAGTTGAAGGAGAACTCCTCTTCTTCACCTACACCGTCCATTCATTCAGACTTGTTGCCACCTTCTCCCGGAATGGATGATCAACCATCACCACCGCCTTCTGCTCAACGTAGTATGGTGGATTATAACAAGTCGAGCGTGACTAGCGTTCGGTCAAGCATCTCAGTCCCAGTTAATGATGCAGATCCTGACTATGAGATCAAAATCTCCTTCCTGGGAATGATCTCTAGGGTTGTCCGGTTTGAAAGAAAGCCCCATGACAATCCATACACTCATCTGGCGGACTTCCTTTCCATGTTTGAGACCTTCAAGAGTGGGTTGATGAGAACACTTTGTGCTTGCGAGCATTCTCATTCTCACTCTGAGGCACCGCTAAGAGGTGGCTTAACAGCAAGCCACCCGGTAACTACACTAATTGGGATACTCTTGCCCAAGACTTTGTGGAGGAATACTTCCCTCCATCCAGAACCAGACCTACAAGGATAGAATTTCCAGGTTCAGACAGAAGGATGGAGTGAGCTTATATGATGCTTGGAATGAACTCTACAACTGTCCTCGTCACGGTTCGAGCAAAGATAGTTGGCTAAGATTTTTTCTCGAGGAATGATTGCTGAATCTTCCAAATAGGTCAACTCCTTGGTTGAAGGAGATTGCACTGCCCTCACACTCGAAGCTGCTCTCCTTCACTTTGCTAGTTCCGCCTGAATGTCCAGAAATTTGGAGAGGCAATCCGAAGGATCCAAGAGCCAATTGGGTATAGAAGAATAGATCAAGGTAAAAGTTCAGAAGCACATGAAGAAGGCAGGATCACCCATCAACCCTCCATCAGCTTTTGTCTTCGTTGCTGACTGCGAATGGTTTGGAGCTTGTGCACATAATGGAGGAAGCTGTCAGAATTTTAGTAACGTAGATGTCTGGTCTGTGGATGAAGTGAGTTTTTTTGGTCAAGGCTTCACCAACAATCAAAAAGGATACTCCGACTATCGTTAATTAAGGCAACCTCAACAACAGCACCAACAAGGAAGCTTCCAAGAGCATCCCCCATACAACTCTGGCATGAATCAGAACCAGAACAACCAACCATCTAGGTCCTTCCAAGAGAACAAGCCAGCTCATCAATCTGGAGGAGCCTATATAGCCACCTCATAGAAACTAGGGTAATTATGGTACAACACCTGGAAATTGCTAAAATAAGTACTTCAACAGTTACCAAGGACCATTTGGGTTCATCGGAGGACAACAACATCAAAGGTCAGCACTGCAAAACACTAGGGAGAGCGAGCTAGATAAGAAGCTCGACCTAATCATGACGAGACTTGACGACCACGATGCATAATTCAAAGCTCAAGCCTCATTGAATCAAGGCCAGATAGCTCAAGGTCAGAGGATGGAAGACCAACTCAAAAACATCGTCAGCATCCTCTTCTTGGGGTATGTCAGTTGCCGAAGTGAACGCACAGATAGATAATTAATCTTGGTAGTTAGATCCAATAGAGCAAACGTTTGCGAAACTTTAACCTAAGGGTAAGGAGTTATGGTGGTGTCTAAGAACTGAATGAATTGGGATTCAAAGTCGTCGATCTTGTGATCGCCAATGTTCTGGTAATCTTAGGGGGATTCGAGTCTAAGCTTGTCTGTCAAATTTGTTAGTCAACCAATCAATCAATCTATCTTTTAATTTCATTTCAATTTCCTTGCATTATAGTTTAGAAGTTGTGGAACTCACACACGCACAATCTGTTTAAACATGAGTAATTTGCCAACTTCTTTGAGTAGTCGATTTGAAGAAACCTCAAGAGATTTGATCTATCTTACTTTTAGTAAGGTAGTTATTTGACCACAACCTAAAATCGTGTTCATCAAATTGGCGCCGTTGTCGGGGATTCTTCTCTATCGTTTCAAAGAAGAGTTGGCATTTTATTCTTCTACCTTCCATCGTTTCATCTTTCATCCCACTTTGATTTTACACCGGTTGTTTTTGTTTTTGTTCCTTGCAGGTTGTCTACAGGTATATGAACCGCCCGTTCACTCGTTCTCAGTTTAAGCCTCTCAAGAATAATAGCTCAGACAAGTCGGGTAGTTCTGCATCACCTAAAAAACCACGAGTGCCTAAGCAAGCGACAATCGTCCCACCTTCATCCTTTACCCCCATTAAGATTAAAGAGTCGAAGGAGGACTCTTCGTCTTCCGCTTCATCCACTTCATCAGAGTCGCCGCCACCCTCTCCTAGAATGGGTGACCATCAGCTACCACCACCACCGCCTCCTGCTCCACGCACTATGGCGGATTACGATAAATGAGCGCCACTAGTGTTCGGTCTAGCATTGTTTTTCCTCACAACAATGTCGATCCTGACTATGAGATCAAGATCCCTTTCCAGGGAATGATCTCTGGGGATATCCAATTTGAAAGGAAGCCGCATGACAATCCATGCACTCATTTGGCGGACTTCCTTTTCATGTGCGAAACCTTCAAGAGTGGGAGTCTCGACAAGAACACCTTATGCTTGGAAGCCTTCCCATTCTCACTCCAAGGCGCCGCAAAGAGGTGGGTTAACAGCAAGCCACCCGGTCACTACACCACTTGGGACGATCTGGCTCAAGACTTCGTTTAGGAGTATTTTCCTCCGGCCAGAACCACAACTTATAAGGATAGCATTGCTCGGTTCAGACAGAAGGACGGAGTCAGCTTATACGATGCTTGGAATGAATTCCAAGAACTCCTCTACGACTGGCCTCATCACGGCTTCGAGCAAAGGAAACTAGCTGAAATCTTTGCTCGAGGGATGAATGAAGGATCTGCTAAGTGGGTCAACTCCTTGGATGAGGAGATTGTACCGCGCTCACACTAGAAACTGCTCTTCTTCACTTTGCAAGCTGTGCATCTAAGTCCAAGAATTGGGAGAGACAATCTGAATCAGCTAAGAGCCGATTAAGCCTTGAAGAAGAGATCAAGGCCGAAGTACAAAAACACATAAAGAAGGTTGGTGCTCCCACCAACTCTCCGTCAGCTTCTGTCTATGTTACCAATTGTGAATGGTGTGGGTATGTGCTCATAATGGAGGAAGTTGTCAGAACTTCGGTAAAGCAGATGTTTGATCTGTAGATGAAGTGAACTTTGATGGTCAAGGCTTCACTAACAACCAAAAGGGCTACTCCGACTACCGTGATGTGATCCTGGCCACCAAGACCGGCTTGGACACGACTGATTCCGATTCGGCCCCAGCACAGATGCCGGCCCGAGAGTACACCGACCCCAGGCCTACACCAGCACCACCCCCCGAGCCTAGAAGAGCCCAAGCCCCGGAGCCAGAAGATGCACCTGGGAGGATGCTGATCCTCAGCCAGGCCCCAAGGCCAGATCCTACGCCAGCCAGAGTCAAACTAATGACTCTCCAGGAGCTGATGCTGACGCCGAGCCCCAACCCGGACCACGGGCCAAGCCTAGCACCCAGCCTAGGCCCCATGCGAACCCCCACGGGCCCCGGAGCAAAGACATTCCTGAAGACATCCCTACAGTACTCTTGGAAGAAGGCTCAGATCAGAACTCAAAAGGCCTGAACAGATTTGAAGAAGGCCCCAAGCTAAGCCTACCACAGGCACAGGGCCCATGCCAGCGCCCGTCAGAGGAGCACTTTTGGCCCTGTGAACAATTGACCCGTGCCTTTTAGGATTTTCCAAAGGCACTGGAATTCTTATGGCCCCAGGATTACTCTCCAACAAACGGAGCTCAATTTGGAGTATCAAGGGAGATAGAGCTATGACAAGTCCTAGTAGAGCATGGATGGAGCCCTAAAGAGCACGACTCGGATGCTGATCCGAGGAAGCCCATGCCAGGAGCTGTGATCAAAACCCCACTTGAGCCTGATCCAAGAGGATAAGAAGGAGAGCCCATCCTTGGAGAAGAGCCAAGAGGTCAGCCCATGACCGAGCAGCCACGGACCAAAGCTGGACTAATACTAAGCAAAGCTGGATTTCTGGACAGATTCGTAGCCCGACAAAGAGTGAAGAATATGGGCTACTTAGAGACAGAATTTGGGCTGATGTACAACATGAAAGTTGTAGGCCATGGAGTCTACTAGGGATCTACAAAGATCAGAATTTTACAAATTTTTTTGGTATTTATTCGGCCCATATTTCCAGAACAAGTTTAGGCTGTTTTTGGGAAACTTGTCTCCCAAGTTAGGAGTTCTTCACTAAATAGGATTCTTATTCCTTGTGGGATTGGAGTCCGAATTTTACCTTTTTTAGTCTAGATTAGGATTAGTTAAAGTCATCTTTAGAACTCTTAATAGGATTCTTTTTATTATTTTATTCTTATTTAGGAAGTAGCTATTTAGGAGGATTAGGAGAGCTTGTTCCCTAACTCCTCCCTATAAATAGAGGCCTTCGCCTCATTGTAACAGAAACCTTTGAATGAAATAAACACTTAAAACTTCGGTTTTCTTTGAGTATGGAATTTCTATTCCCTTCTCGATTTTCATGGAATTGACTGTCGTTTAGACCGGCTTATCGTTTAGGGTATCCTCCCCTTGAAGTGGCGCCATCGACTTGATACTTCTGGTTCCTAGCTCTTTGTAGCTAGCGGGTCAAAGTCCTCTTCCTTCCCCTGTTCCGACGGTTTCTTCCTCGTTGCACGATCATCAACTTGCGGTAGTTAGGGTCGTCTGCCCACGGTTGTAGCGGTACACATCAGTTGGTATCAGAGCACGGTTCAAGCTCAATGACCACATCTATCCCAGTCTCCAGGTTTATTCTTGGATTCATATCCCTTTACTTTTCTGTTGTTAAATTGTTTAGAAAATCTTCATCTATTTTAGTTCTTGTATTCAAGTCTTTAAATTGTAAGGCAAGAAAATATTGGTGGCCGATCAAGCTATCAAAGAAAAATATACAAAAGAAGAGTAGAAAACAAGAAAAATCAAGCAAGGCCACCCTTGCCAAATTCTTCAATTTTCGTTGTAATAGTGTGTTTAAGAAGAGGAGATAGACTAGCTTCTGTTGCTTGTGTTAAACCGAGCCACGACCCTACTTTTAGCCACTAAGTGTTGTTTGCATCGAGTCTTAGAAAATATAATAGAAAAAGTTTTGGGTGTTCGTTGTTACACTAACCATGGAAGAAACAGATCTACGTCTGTTGGAGCTTCAGTGCCTGACTGCACGCTTAGCCCTACAAAACATGGAATATTCGTTCAGAAGGTTAGTTGAAGACAGCACCGTGCCCAGCACCGAGCCGAGCGCTCCGAGCACAGCGCCCAGCGCCGCGACCGAAGTCCAGCGCCGGACCGGAGTCCAACGCCCGACCGGAGCCCCGCGCCCGACCGGCGCCCAGCGCCCAGCGCCCAGCCCCGGCGCCCCAGCGCCCCAGCGTCCAGCGCCCAGCGCCCCGCCCGGCCCTTCAACGCCTAGCGCCCGAGCGCCCAGCACCGGCGCCCCAGCGCCTAGCCCAGGCGCCCCAGCGCCCAGCCCCGCGCCCCAGCGCCCGCGCCCCGGCCCCCAGCCCCGAGCGCCCGACCGGCGCCCCAGCGCCCAGCCCCAGGCACTAGCCCCGACCCCAGCCCCGGCACCAGCCCGACACCAGCTCCCATATCAGCCTCGGTATGGCCCGAAGTCCTCAGGCCCAAGCCTAGAGCACCTATACCAGCACCAGTACGCCCGAAACCCCACGGAGGCCCGATAAAGCACCAGGTCAAGTCCAATACTGATGAACCCCCGGTGCCTTGGACCCGACCAGACCTGCCCTTGACCCGGAGCCAAGTCAAAGTTTTCAAAACACGGGTCACGGCCTTCATAGGAGATTGGAGTCGAGCCAATCACGAGGAGCTGGACCAGAGGTTCATCAGAGAAGGATGCACGGTGCTGACCTATGAGGGCTGCCAGAAATCCAAACTGGAAGACAAAGGCTGAAAGAGCACTGCAACGGCCCCGACGGATGCAGACAACCAGCCCCTGCCTCGGACAACCCTGATCAGCACTCACATTTTGGCGGACAAGACGATGCCAAAAGATTCAGGAAACCAAAATACAAGGGGAGAACCTCGCCTGACCGAGGAAATACCAGCCAGAAGGCCAGAACAGCCCGGCATCACCAAAACCCTAGCACCGGGTCCGGAGCGAATGATGCCGAGCCGGTCAGCAGCGCCGAAGGACATCACCCGACCACCCGGTCATCCAGAGCCCACAGAAATTACGAAAATGCCACCGTGCGCGTTCAAAGCCCTTTTCCTAGCCGCGGAAGGACTCCTGCCCGCGACCGGATTGCCCGCCAACGCGCCCGGAGCCTTTTCCTAGTCCCACCCGGACAAGGAAAGCCGGTTTGCCCTAATCCGCCTGGATTAGGGTTTTGCTTAATTTTTGCCGGTTTAGAGTTTAATATTCGGACAACTTAGTTTATTTTAATAGTTTCTTTGGCCTATCTTTTAGGATTATTCTAACTTTTCCTTTTTAGAGTTGGAACCGGCCTAGGCCACCCTTGAGCTATAAATATAGGCCCCGCCATCATTGTAAGACACGTTGAATGATTAATGAAAATTTCAGAACTTAGTTCTTTTCCCTTCAAGTCTTTGCTCGTTGTTGCTTAGCTTAAAGGTGTTGGTTTATCATCAAAGGCTATCATCCTTTGTTTGTGGCACCAACTCGACTGAATACCTTGGGGTTCCTAAGTCAATACTTAGTGGATTTCAAGGGTTCTCCGTGGTTTCAAAGGTTAGGTTCTCGTGGGGCTGATAATATTGTTTTGGGTGTTGAGTCGATCCCTTCCTAGAGGAGGCGGTTCGCATCAGCTGGTATCAGAGCACGGTTCAACTCTTGGACCATCTATCCCAGTTTCCAGGTTCTTGCTTGGATTCATATATTTAAATTTTCGTTGCTTTTCAATTTCAGAAAAAAACCCTAAATAGCTTCATTGTGTTTGTTCTAATCTTCTACCTTTCTTTAAGTTTTGTTGTGAGAAAAAGCTGTGGCCATCGAAAGAAAAGAAAAGAAAAATCAAAGGTCTATAAAAATAGAAAATTGACCTAGCCAAAAAGGAAGGCCACGTTCACCATCAAGGTAGTAGGTTAAGTTCAAAAAGAGGTTTTTTCATATGATTAGCTAGTAGCTTTCTTAGTTAGAACACCCAAACTTGTTGTCTTGTCATCCCACGACCTAGCATCACGAGTTCTTGCCCTAGAAATCCGAAACCCTAGGTATAAAGTCTTGTTTTGTGTCATTGGTAGACTTAGACTTCATAGCTTCGAAGAAACATGCAACTACTTGAATTGGAATTGTCTTTGTCTTGGAATTTTCAAAGAAAACCCTAATTTGAGTGATTTTAAATTTTTATACACGAGTGGTAAGAAAAAGAGTGTGTGAGGTTCTTAGAGTGATTTTGTGAGGTCCATTGTTCTTGTACTAATCATGGCAGATGAAAGGATGGCTGCTATGGATGCACAATTGGCTGCCATGGCTCAAAACTTCACCCGATTCACTGAACAGTTTGGAGCCCCGAATGGAGATGGCCCCCGACGGCCAAGGAGGAATGAACAGGAGATAGATGATGATGTGAGCACTCTGAGGCTCAATGTACCCAAAATTTGCTGGCAAAGCAAACCCCGACGAGTACATTGATTGGGAGAGGAGCATGGAAGATTTCTTTGAGTGACATAATTATTCCGAGAGGAAAAAGGTAACCCTAGCCACACTCGAGTTTACTGACTTTGCTGCTTTATGGTGGGCTCAGCTCAGAAATCAGATCAGGAGGGAAGAAGAGGAGCCCATCCCTAGTTGGAGGAGTCTTAAGAGAAAGATGAGAAGAAAGTTTGTTCCGAGCAGCTACAACAGAGACTTGCACGACAAGTTTCAACTTCTGAAGCAAGGAAATATGTCCGTTGAAGAGTACAATCAGGAGATGGAGATCTTGATCACGAGACTTGACCTGAGTGAAGATGTGGATTCCAAAATAGCAAGGTTCACTGGAGGCCTACGAAGAGAGATCCTACATCAAGTCAACATCCTAAACTTTGTTGATTATGATGACTTGGTAACCACGGCTATTAGGGTTGAGAAGGAATTGAAGAATGGACTTGGAAGGAGGGCTACTACCCCGCCACCGATCAGTGCCCCTGTGAGAGGAGATAGGAGTGTAGGGAACACCCCTTGGAGGACAAACCCTAGTTGGAGCTCTGGATCGAGGCCAAACCCTAATCAAGGGACCACATCACGGGTAACACCTAACCCTGGCTCAAAAATCCCTACTACTAATGCTCGGCCTAGTGCCATTGTGTGTTTCAAGTGTCAAGGTAGGGGTCACATGGCAAGGGACTGCCCTAACACCCGAACCATGGTACTTAGAGAAGGAGAGGTTGTCGCGGATGATGAAGAGGAGCCAATCATTGAGGAAATAGAGGAGGAGTCCAGTGATGGAGAAGAAGTCAATGTGGAAGGCTTGGAAAAGTTTTTAGCCTTCAACAGCCGAGTGATCACCCCGGTCACCCGGCTGATGCCGAGCAGGCCTGCCCCGTACCAGCACCGGCCCTGCCCCGGCCCAGCATCACGTCTACCCCGGAAAGCCTGTCCGAGCCGAACGAAGTCAATCGGTGAACCCCGGGCCTTTTGGACATTCCCTCGGCCAGTTTTGGCTTGAAGACAAAAGAAGACCTCGTCGACATCCTGAAGCCGAGCGTCGGCCCCGACGGCCACCCGGCGAGCCCGACGATAAGAACCCGACGGCCACCCATCCCCGAATTCAATTCTCAGCAGTTTTCTCGGCGGATCCTTAGTACACAACCTAAAGAAGATGGATGGGAGCAAAGGGACAATCTGTTTCATACAAGGTGTGTAATCTTAAATAAGATTTGTACTCTGGTTATTGACGGTGGAAGTTGTACAAATGCAGTGAGCTTAGATCTTGTTAGGGGCTTGGGAATTGTTACTCACGCACACCCTAAGCCCTACCGACTGCATTGGCTTAGCAATAGTGGAGATTTGAAGGTCAACAAACAAGCACACATCCCTTTGAGCATTGGAAGATACAGGGACGTGGTGCTTTGTGATGTAGTTCCCATGGAGGCTGCCCATGTTCTACTTGGAAGGCCTTGGCAGTTTGATCGATACTTACAACATGATGGAAGGGCAAATAAGTATCAACTCACACATGGAGACACTACTTTCAAGCTGAAGCCACTATCACCTACTGAGATACTCAAGGATCAAATGGAGAGAAAGGTGAGCCGAGAGAAAAAAGAGAGAGAGCTCAAGAAATGAGAGATGAGAGAAGAAAAGAGTGAACCCTCAAAAGAAAAAGATTCAAAAATAGAAACAAGATCAAAAACAGAATGTCATGATCCTAAGGATCAAAGAGCTCAAAAGAGTGAGGTTGAGAGGAGAGAAAACCTGATAGCTAGACCTAGTGAGATCAAACAAACCTTAGTATCTAGGAAAGCCCTAGTGGTCATTCTCTACAAAGAATGTTTGATTACTAACCCTAACACCTCTCTTCCTAGTGTTGTGTCTTCACTTTTGCAGGATTTTGAAGTTGTATTTCCCAAGGAAATCCCTAGTGGCCTGCCCCCGATGCGAGGCATAGAACATCAAATTGACCTTGTGCTGGGAGCATCGCTACCCAACAAGGCTGCCTACCGGACAAACCCGGAGGAGACTAAGGAAATCCAGCAACAAGTCGAAGAACTGATGGACAAGTGATGACACTTGATTTGACGTGATTATCAGCCCCATTTAAGCAACATTTCATACCCTTTGATGCCATTTTGATGAGTATTTGGTGCATTTGTCGTAACTTTTGTGAGCTTTTATGTTGAGCCCCCAGGTTACCACATTATAGAGGACTCTCTCACGAGTCCAACGCTTCAAACAGAGACCAAATCGGAGTTTAAACGGAGCGGGAATGATCAAAACAAGTCGGAGTGCTGCACAGCTCAAAACGCTACGTTTTGGAGCTTACATGCCGTGTAAGCTCAGTGCACTGTGAGCTTACACGCCGTGTAAGCTCCCCAGACGGGAAAATTCAGCCTTTTCCAACTTGTAAAGGGTTTCTAGGGTTATATATAGACTTTTTGAAGCCAGATTGAAGACACACGAATTTTGGCTGATTAGCCACGACCATAGGGTCGATAGATAGAGTTTAGAGAGTTCGAAGATCCGTGGAGAGATCGTGATGCCATCCTTCCACCTCGGAGAGCTCGGAGCTTAAAGTTGAAGATCCAGGAGATTGAAGCTTCACCGGAGTCGTCAGAATTAGGTTTATCAGTTCTTCCTCTGTATGATGATTTCCATTGTTGCCTTTGATTCTGCTGTTATCGTTATGAGTAGCTGAACTTGTAGAACTTAGATTAGATGAACCCTAAGTGACCCAGGGCTTTAAAGCGGTCACGGATTGGCGGTAATTAGATTCGAAGTTCAATCAGTTTCTCTTTGCATGGTTGTTTTGGTCTTCATTGTTTATGTTTCTCTTCTGGTTGGTCGCTTAGATTAGGTTTATGCAAGCTAGGGTTAGTCGCCAGACAGCTTCCCTGCTTTGGCCCATAAACTTGTCTTCCTTGATCACCTAGTTTAGATTCTTGTTAAGTTGAGGATAGAAGCGAACGCTCGCCTCTCTTTAAAACATCAATTCAACCAATTAACCTATTCATTGGAGTGTGCCTTTCGTAGGAACCAGTTAGGGTTAATCCACTGCAAGAGTAACTCATAAATCGTTAGTAATTGCACCAGTTAGTTAAGTCGTTGCGAGAGGCGACCGTACCCGGGCGACTAATTAATCTTGGTAGTTAGAACGGATAGAGCGAACGTTCGTCGGTCTTAAACCTAAGGGTCAGGAGTTATGGTGGTGTATAGAAACCGATTGAATTAGAATTGAAAACCGCTGATCTATTGATTGCCAATGCTCTGGTGATCTAAGGGGGATTCGAAATCTAAGTTCGTCTATCTTCTCATTAGTCAACCTTTTACTTTTCTGTCTTTTATTTTCCTGCTTTATTAGATTAGAAGTCGTGGAACTCACACCACGCACTAAGTGTTTAAACCTGAGTAATTTTGCCAGCTTCTTTGAGTAGTCGATTAGTAGAAACCCTGTGGAATACGATCTAGTCTACTTCGGTAGGTTAGTTATTTGATACCGCTAAAACTGCAGCATCAAATTGGCGCCGTTGCCGGGGACTCTTCTAATTGTTTGAAAGAAGAGTTTGCAAATTATTCTTCTACCTTTCCGCCTTACCATTTATTTTTCCTCCATATTTCCATGATTTACCTGGGTAGTGCTTTTTAGTTTTGATTATGCAGGATAACAGGTGGAATAACCGGTACTGAGAGCGGTACATCAATGAAGCACCATATATGGAAGATTACCAAGAGATGTTACATCAACAACAACAACAAACTGCGAGATTTGACTCCCTCTTTGATAATATCTTTTCAATGCTACAAGGTCACCAAGAGATACACCAACAAGAGCATCGAAGAGGCGCTAGAGATAACAAAGAGATGCTTCATGAACATCAACAATGCTCGTCGAGAACCCAATCTGCCTTGGATAATATCTCTTTGATGCTACAAGCTCATCTCGCGACGGACATCAAGCTCGAGCAACCAAAGCAGTTAATGACAGAAGACGCTCAAGAGCTGTTCGAAGAAGAAGATGATGATCCTATCCATGACTATTATGAGCTAGAAGAATCCTTGGCGGTGGTGGTTGATGAAGACATAGAGCCAATCGATCCCGAAGTTGATGCCGAAGAGGAGCACGTAGAGATAGAGGAGATACCCTCACCTACACTTTTGCCGAGTCAACCTGTAGATCAAGCCAGAGACGAGCACGTGGAAAGCAACAAGGTCATGGATTTAGAAGTTTACATACTCGATCCTGAAAGACCTCTAGATGATCATCAGGTAGAGAAGATGGAGCTCATTGACCATGCCACGTCGTACTACCTCTTTCCTCCTGCAGTAGGAGAATTCGAGAAGAACTGGTCATCCAACCAGAACCGCGATCTATTGGAGCACTACCGCCTATATCACCCTTCTAGAGTGCTGCACGGCACTCAACCGCTGTCCTTGAAGAAGACGATTGACTTCAAGGAACTCCTAAGTTGGGGTCCCTAACAGGTATCGTCTGGCTCACGGACGTTAAACAAGAGCGCTTCGTGGGAGGCAACCCACGGCTGGAGTCAGTTGTTTTCATTTTGAGTCGTTATGTTTTAAAGCCCCTGTTGAAAAAAAAAATTGCCGACCATTTTCAAGATTATTTTCGGCGAAAATTCACCCATATTTTCGCTGAAAATATGTGTTTAAAACCGGCCTGTTCTCCTGTTTCTACTTCTCGACCGAAAACAACTTAACTTTTCGCCGAACCGGATTTTGATTTTACAAAACATTTTCGCCGAAAATTTTCAATCATTTTCGCCGAAAATCTTGTGTTTTCCGCTGACTATTTATACCGGTTTCGACTTCTGATTTTCACCCCCGCCCTCAGAACAGTGATCAAGTTGTTTCTATCCTTTCCATTTCTTTTCTTTCTTCTTTTCGGATCTCGATCCACTTTTATTTTGTGTGGATCCGGGACACTTGTCCCGGTATCCTTTTGATCTTTTTGTTGTTTTTGTTTTGTAGGAACTTGAGTAGCTACTTCGCTCTACTCCGGACTCTTCGTGTTCATCCAGTACACCGACCATCACCTTCCATGTTCTTCGTATCTCTCTACTCTAGTTTAGTTCTGTGAGGACACAGAACCAGTTAAGTGTGGGGTAGGAGTCTAGGATTATGCATGATCTTGCTTGCTATCTATGATTCTGTGGTTCAAATTTGAAATTTCTCTAGCATAGAATTGCTCAATTCTTGACTTTTGATGTTAAATTGACTTCAATTTTGAACAATGACGTCTAGACTGTTCCACTTAGAACCTGTAACCAACGTGTCAGAACTGATATTAAATGAGTCTAGGTCATAACAGATCACGAATCACTCTTGTAGTTGAAATTTGAATCAATTAAACAGTTTTGCTTGTTAATCACAAAGCTCGATAACACCGTTCTAAGATGATAAATGCTAGCTTCTCCCATGTTTTTCACTCCATATTTGTTCACCTGTGATTGTGGCTTGAGATTAGACGGAAATCCAATTCGAAATCTTGTGTAAAAAGTTAGGCAAGCCCGACACCTAAGTGAAGTGTTCGGGTTGAGCACTAGCATAAGCACAAATACTGTGAGCTAGGCAGGTCCAACACCTAAGTGAAGTGTTTGGTATCGAGCACTAGTATGTAGTAAATAAATTAAATGGAAGAAGTCAAAACTTGAAATTAATTGTTGTTTAAATCGGTCCTAGCTAGAACATGTAACGTACAGATCTAGAAACAGATGAAGTCGAGTCGGTAGCCACGTCACTTTTCCTACCTCCACATCCACATCATGGCTAGAGCTTAAAGTCTTTTATTGATTAGAATTGGTGTTATCGTAGTCGGTTAATCATGATTAATTGATTTCCCAAGAAACGTGATTTATTAAAACTACTACTTGAAGTGTGCAGAAATTAGTGAGATAGAAAACTTGTTTGGTTGATGTTCTTGCATGTGTAGGTCACTTTTTCCACGTGGAACAGTCTAAACCAAATCGTTAGAATTGAATCTCAGTTTAATCTCATGTCATTTGTGAATTTGAGTGTGTTCTAGTTCAGTTTGCTTGAGGACAAGCAAAAGCTTAAGTGTGGGGTATTTTGATGACACTCGATTTGACGTGATTATCAGCCCCATTTAAGCAACATTTCATACCCTTTGATGCCATTTTGATGAGTATTTGGTGCATTTGTCGTAACTTTGTGATTATCGGCTCCTAGTGCAAACATTGTCCATTTCTTGGCTATTTTTACCCTTTTTGTGAGCTTTTATGTTGAGCCCCCAGGTTACCACATTATAGAGGACTCTCTCACGAGTTCAGCGC
Organism: Linum lewisii; assembly: GCA_034768395.1. Lineage (NCBI taxonomy): Eukaryota > Viridiplantae > Streptophyta > Magnoliopsida > Malpighiales > Linaceae > Linum > Linum lewisii. Next base: position 50,441,673 of record CM068301.1, on the reverse strand, counting down.
TTCAAACAGAGACCAAATCGGAGTTTAAACGGAGCGGGAATGATCAAAACAAGTCGGAGTGCTGCACAGCTCAAAACGCTGGGTTTTGGAGCTTACATGCCGTGTAAGCTCAGTGCACTGTGAGCTTACACGCCGTGTAAGCTCCCCAGATGGGAAAATTCAGTCTTTTCCAACTTGTAAAGGGTTTCTAGGGTTATATATAGACTTTTTGAAGCCAGATTGAAGACACACAAATTTTGGCTGATTAGCCACGACCATAAGGTCGATAGATAGAGTTTAGAGAGTTCGAAGATCCGTGGAGAGATCGTGATGCCATCCTTCCACCTCGGAGAGCTCGGAGCTTAAAGTTGAAGATCCAGGAGATTGAAGCTTCGCCGGAGTCGTCAGAATTAGGTTTTTCAGTTCTTATCTGTTCTTCCTCTGTATGATGATTTCCATTGTTGCCTTTGATTCTGCTGTTATCGTTATGAGTAGCTGAACTTGTAGAACTTAGATTAGATGAACCCTAAGTGACCCAGGGCTTTAAAGCGGTCACGGATTGGCGGTAATTAGATTCGAAGTTCAATCAGTTTCTCTTTGCATGGTTGTTTTGGTCTTCATTGTTTATGTTTCTCTTCTGGTTGGTCGCTTAGATTAGGTTTATGCAAGCTAGGGTTAGTCGCCAGACAGCTTCCCTGCTTTGGCCCATAAACTTGTCTTCCTTGATCACCTAGTTTAGATTCTTGTTAAGTTGAGGATAGAAGCGAACGCTCGCCTCTCTTTAAAACATCAATTCAACCAATTAACCTATTCATTGGAGTGTGCCTTTCGTAGGAACCAGTTAGGGTTAATCCACTGCAAGAGTAACTCATAAATCGTTAGTAATTGCACCAGTTAGTTAAGTCGTTGCGAGAGGCGACCGTACCCGGGTGACTAATTAATCTTGGTAGTTAGAACGGATAGAGCGAATGTTTGCCGGTCTTAAACCTAAGGGTCAGGAGTTATGGTGGTGTATAGAAACCGATTGAATTAGAATTGAAAACCGCTGATCTGTTGATTGCCAATGCTCTGGTGATCTAAGGGGGATTCGAAATCTAAGTTCGTCTATCTTCTCGTTAGTCAACCTTTTACTTTTCTGTCTTTTATTTTCCTGCTTTATTAGATTAGAAGTCGTGGAACTCACACCACGCACTAAGTGTTTAAACCTGAGTAATTTGCCAGCTTCTTTGAGTAGTCGATTAGTAGAAACCCTGTGGAATACGATCTAGTCTACTTTGGTAGGTTAGTTATTTGATACCACTAAAACTGTAGCATCAACAAGGGTTATGTAAGGGAGAGCATGAGCCCATGTGCTGTTCCAGTCATCCTTGTACCAAAGAAAGAAGGAACTTGGAGGATGTGTGTCGACTACCGAGCAATCAATAACATTACAGTTAAATACCGACACCCCATCCCTAGGTTAGATGATATGCTTGATGAATTACATGGTTCCACAATATTTTCTAAGATAGATTTAAGATCAGGCTATCACCAAATCCGAATGAAGGAAGGTGATGAATGGAAAACTGCCTTTAAAACTAAACTAGGTTTGTATGAATGGATGGTCATGCCTTTTGGATTGACTAATGCACCTAGTACCTTCATGAGATTAATGAATCAAGTTCTTAGCCTTTTATAGGGAAATTTGTGGTAGTTTATTTCGATGACATCCTAATCTACTAAAAAACCCTAGAGGATCACCTAGGCCACTTAAAATCCGTCCTAGAAACCCTAAGACAAGAACAACTGTATGCAAACATGGAAATGTGCACCTTTTGCACCGATCACCTTGTGTTTCTTGGCTTTGTTGTTAGCTCTATAAGGATTAGGGTTGATGAGGACAAAATTGAAGCCATCAAGTCCTGGCCTACCCCAAAGAACATCACTGATGTCCGAAGCTTCCATGGACTTGCAAGCTTCTATCGAAGATTTGTAAGGGACTTTAGCACAATAGCTGCCCTCTCACGGCTGTCATTAAGAAGAATGTTCCCTTCCATTGGGGAGCACCTCAAGAGGCAACCTTTGAAGCACTCAAGAAGAAACTCACCAAAGCCCCATTGCTCAAACTGCCCGATTTCTCAAAACCTTTTGAAATCGAGTGTGATGCTTCGGGAGTAGGAATTGGAGCCGTGTTAATGCAAGAAGGGAGACCTATTGCCTATTTCAGTGAGAAATTGAGTGGTGCAACCCTCAATTACGCCACCTACGAACAGGATTTGTATGCCCTAGTCTGAGCCTTGAAGACTTGGCAACATTACTTATGGCCCAAGGAGTTCATAATCCGCACCGACCATGAGTCTCTCAAATATTTGAAGGCTCAACATAAATTGAACAAGAGGCATGCAAGGTGGGTGGAGTTCATTGAGTCTTTCCCTTATATCATCCACTACAAACAAGGTAAGGAGAATGTGGTAGCCGATGCCCTTTCTCGAAGGTATGCCCTAATCACTGCCTCAAGTTCTAAATTCATTGGTTTTGAGCATATCAAAGACTTATATGTGACTGACCCCGACTTTAAAGACATCTTTGAGTCTTGCTCACATGTAGGGTTTGAGGATTACTATAGGCAGAACGGGTACCTATTTAAAGGAGCCAAGCTATGCTACCCTAGCCATTCAAGCCGAACCCTAGTCATAAGAGAAGCCCATGGGGGAGGTCTCATGGGACACTTTGGAGTTGCTAAAACCGTAGCCTACCTTAAGGAACACTTCTACTGGCCTAGAATGAGGAAAGAAGTTGAGAAGGTCATCAGCCAGTGTGCCAAATGCCAACGAGCTAAGTCACACCTTCAACCCTTTGGTTTATATACTCCTTTGCCTATCCCTGAACACCTTTGGGTAGATATATCTATGGACTTTGTTCTAGGATTGCCTAAATCTAGAAGGGGTAAAGATTCAATTTTCGTGGTTGTAGATAGGTTTTCAAAAATGGCTCATTTCATTGCTTGTCATAAGGCTGATGATGCGTCCCACATAGCTGACTTATTCTTTGGAGAAATAGTTAGACTTCATGGCATCCCTAAGACTATAGTTTCTGACCGAGACTCAAAATTCCTAAGTTACTTTTGGAAGACCTTGTGGGCTAAACTAGGTACCAAACTTATGTTTTCCACCACCTGCCACCCTCAAACTGATGGCCAAACAGAAGTTGTCAACCGGTCACTATCCCAAATGCTTAGAGCCATCATCAAATCCAACCTTAGGACTTGGGAGGACTGTCTACCCCATGTAGAGTTTGCTTACAACCGATCTGTCCACTCAGCCACCCAATACTCACCTTTTGAATTAGTTTATGGTTTTAATCCTCTAACCCCATTGGATTTATCACCATTGCCTATACATGAGTTTCTAGATGCAGATGGACACACCAAGGCTAAGTACGTTCGAGAACTTAACAAGAAGGCCAAAGCCAACATTGAAAGAAGGACATCTCAATACTAAGGAATGCCAACCGTGGAAGAAAGGAGAAAATCTATCAACCTGGCGACCAAGTGTGGATTCACTTCAGGAAGGACAGGTTCCCTGAGCAAAGCAGATCTAAATTGTTGCCAAGAGGAGATGGACCTTACACTGTCCCTGAAAGGATCAACAATAATGCTTATGTTTTAGACTTGCCCAACACCTATGGTGTAAGTGCTACTTTCAATGTTGCTGACTTAACTCCCTTTTATGATGATGACTTTGCAGAAACAGATTCGAGGACGAATCCTCCTCAAGAAGAGGGGAATGATGAACCCCCGGTGCCCTGGACCCGACCAGACCTGCCCTTGACCCGAAGCCAAGTCAAAGTTTTCAAAACACGGGTCACGGCCTTCATAGGAGATTGGAGTCGAGCCAAGCACGAGGAGTTGGACCAGAGGTTCATCAGAGAAGGATGCACGTGCTGACCTGTGAGGGCCGCCAGAAATCCAAACTGGAAGACAAAGGCCAAAAGAGCACTGCCCCGGCCCCGGCGGATGCGGACAACCAGCCCCTGCCTCAGACAACCCTGATCAGCACTCACATTTTGGCGGACAAGACGATGCCAGAAGATTCAGGAGGCCAAAAAACGTGGGGAGAACCTCGCTTGACCGAGGAAATACCAGCCATAAGGCCAGAACAGCCCGCATCACGAAGACCCTAGCACCGGGTCCGGAGCGAATGATGTCGAGCCGGTCAGCAGCGCCGAAGGACATCACCTGACCACCCGGTCATCCGGAGCTCACAGAAATTACGGAAATGCCACCGCGCGTGTTCAAAGCCCTTTTCCTAGCCGCGGAAGGACTCCTGCCCGCGCCCGGATTGCCCGCCGACGCGCCCGGAGCCTTTTCCTAGTCCCACCCGGACAAGGAAAGCCGGTTTGCCCTAATCCGCCCGGATTAGGGTTTTGCTTAATTTTTGCCAGTTTAGAGTTTAATATTCGGGCAACTTAGTTTATTTTAATAGTTTCTTCGGCCTATCTTTTAGGATTATTTTAACTTTTCCTTTTTAGAGTTGGAACCGGCCTAGGCCACCCTTAAGCTATAAATAGAGGCCTCGACCATCATTGTAAGACACGTTGAATGATTAATGAAAATTTCAGAACTTAGTTCTTTTCCCTTCAAGTCTTTGCTCGTTGTTGCTTAGCTTAAAGGTTTTGGTTTATCGTCAAAGGCTATCATCCTTTGTTTGTGGCACCAACTCGACCGAATACCTTGGGGTTCCTAAGTCAATACTTAGTGGATTTCAAGGGTTCTCCGCGGTTTCAAAGGTTAGGTTCTCGTGGGCTGATAATATAGTTATGGGTGTTGAGTCGATCCCTTCCTAGTGGAGGCGGTTTGCATCATATACTCCCTTGTGATTATTTTTATTATTTCTAAAGGATTATCAGGCAAGGATTCGAGGACGAATCCTCTTCAAGAAGAGGGGGATGAGGTGATCCTGGCCACCAAGCACGGCTTGGACAGGACTGATGTTGATCCGGCCCCAACACTGATGCCGGCCCGAGAGAACAACGACCCCAGGCCTACACCAGCACCACCACCGGAGCCTAAAAGAGCCCAAGCACCTGAGCCAGAAGATGCACCTGGGAGGATGCTGATCTTCATCCAGGCCCCAAGGCCAGCTCCTACGTCAGCCAGAGTCAGACTAATGACCCTCCAGGAGCTGATGCTGACGCCAAGCCCCGACCCGGACCCCGGGCCAAGCCTAGCACCCAGCCTAGGCCCCATGCCAACCCCACCGGCCCCAGGAGCAAAAACATGCCTGAACACATCCCTATAGTACTATTGGAAGAAGGCTCGGAGCAGAACTCAAAAGGCCTGGACAGATTTGAAGAAGGCCCCAAGCTAAGCCTACCACAGGCACAGGGCCCATGCCAGCGCCCGTCAGAGGAGCACTTTTGGCCCAGCGAACAATTGACCCGTGCCTTTTAATATTTTCAAAAGGCACAGGAATTCGTATGCCCCAGGATTACTCTCCAACAAACGGAGCTCAATTTGGAGGAGTATCAAGGGAGATAGAGCTAGGACAAGTCCTAGTAGAGCATGGATGGAGCCCTAAAGAGCACGACTCGGATGCTGATCCGAGGAAGCCCATGCCAGGAGCTGTGATCAGGCCCCCACCTGAGCCTGATCCAAGAGGAGAAGAAGGAGAGTCCATCCTTGGAGAAGAGCCAAGAGGTCAGTCCATGACCGAGCAGTCACGGACCAAAGCTGGATTAATACTAAGCAAAGCTGGATTTCTGGACAGATTCGTAGCCCGACAAAGAGTGACGAATATGGGCTACTTAGAGACATAATTTGGGCTGATGTCCAACATGAAAGTTGTAGCCCATGGAGTCTACTAGTGATCTACAAAAGATCAGAATTTTACAATGTTTTTTGGTATTTATTCGGCCCATATTTCCAGAACCAGTTTAGGCTGTTTTTGGAGAAACTTGTCTCCCAAGTTAGGAGTTCTTCACTAAATAGGATTCTTATTCCTTGTGGGATTGGAGTCCGAATTTTACCTTCTTTTAGTCTAGATTAGGATTAGTTAAAGTCCTTTTTAGAATTCTAAATAGGACTCATTTTATTATTTTATTCTTATTTAGGAAGTAGCTATTTAGGAGGATTAGGAGAGCTTGTTCCCTTACTCCTCCCTATAAATAGAGGCCTTCGCCTCATTGTAAAAGAAACCTTTGAATGTAATAAACACTTAAAACTTTGGTTTTCTCTTAGCATGGAATTTCTATTCTCTTCTCGACTTTCATGGAATTGACTGTCGTTTAGACCGGCTTATCGTCTAGGGTATCCTCCCCTTGAAGTGGCGCCATCGACTTGATACTTCTGGTTCCTAGCTCTTTGTAGCTAGCGGGTCAAAGTCCTCTTCCATCCCCTGTTCCGACGGTTTCTTCCTCGTTGCACGATCATCAACTTGCGGTGGTTAGGGTCGTCTCCCACGGTTGCAACGGTTCACATCAGTTGGTATCAGAGCACGGTTCAAGCTCAAGGACCACATCTATCCCAGTCTCCATGTTTATTCTTGGATTCATATCCCTTTACTTTTCTTGTTGTTTAGAAAATCTTCATCTATTTTAGTTCTTGTATTCAAGTCTTTCAATTGTAAGGCAAGAAAATATTGGTGGCCGATGAAGCTATCAAAGAAAAATATACAAAAGAAGAGTAGAAAACAAGAAAAATCAAGCAAGGCCACCCTTGCCAAGTTCTTCAATTTTCGTTGTAATAGTGTGTTTAAGAAGAGGGGATAGACTAGCTTCTGTTGCTTGTGTTAAATCGAGCCACGACTCTACTTTTAGCCACTAAGTGTTGTTTGCATCGAGTCTTAGAAAATATAATAGAAAAAGTTTTGGGTGTTCGTTGTTACACTAACCATGGCAAAAAACAGATCTATGTCTGTTGGACCTTCAGTGCATTGACTGCACGCTTAGCCCTACAAAACATGGAATATTCGTTCAGAAGGTTAGTTGAAGACAGGAGACCAGCACCGTGCCCAGCACTGAGCCGAGCGCCTGCCCAGCACTGAGCCGAGCGCCTGCCCAGCACTAGCCCAGCGCCCAGCGCCCGACCGAAGTCCAGCGTCCGGACCGGAGTCCAGCGCCCGACCGGAGCCCCGCGCCCGACGGCGCCCAGCGCATGAGCGCCCAACACCGGCGCCCCATCGCCTAGCCCCGGCGCCCCAGCGCCCAGCCCCGGCGCCCCGCCTCGACCCCCAGCGCCCAGCGCCTAGCCCGAGCGCCCACACACCGGCCCTCCAGCGCCTAGCCCCAGCACCAGCCCCGGTTGATGCGAACCACCTTCTCCAGGAAGGGATCGACTCAACACCCAAAACTATTTATCAGCCCCACGAGAACCTAACCTTTGAAACCGGCGGAGAACCTTGAAATCCACTAGGTAACGACCAAGGAACCCCAAGTATTCAGTCGAATTTGGTGCCACAAACAAAGGATGAATGCCTTGATGATAAACCAAGACCTTAAGCTAAGCAACAACGAGCAAAGACTTGAAGGGAAAAAAACAAAGTTCTGGAATTTTTCTTAATGTGTAATCTGTCTTTCAAACGTGGCCAAGGCCAATATTAATAGTACAATGGGTGGCCAAGGCCGATTCCAACTCTAAAAAGGAATAATAAATCTATTCTAATAAATTAGACCGAGGAAACTATTAAAAATAATGAAGTAGTCCGAAGGTGGAATTCCTACACCGGGTAGAATTCAGAAAAAACCCCAATCCGGCGGATTAGGGCTGACCGACAGTCCGTGTCCGAGTGGGATTGGGAAAAGGCTCCGGGCGCGTCGGCGAGAAACCCGGGCGCGGGCATGAATCCTTCTGCAGCTCGAAAATGTGGCCCGGAAGTGCGCGGTGGCATTTTTGTAATTTCCATGGGCTCCGGGTGGTCAGTCGTCGGCATCAGTGGACACGGCCCGGTACTAGGGTTTCCAGTGATGCTGGGGCATCCGGACCTCCTGGTTGAATTTTCCTCGGACAAGGAAGGTTTTCCTCGAGTCTTTTGGCCTCCTAAGTCTCCTGGAATTAACTTGTCCGACAGAATTTGAGCTCGAAGCATGGTTGTCCGGTACTGGGGTTGGTTGTCTGCATCCTCCGGGGCCGAGGTAGTGTTGGGTGGCCATCCCTTCTTGGCCAGGTACTCTTGAGCCCTCCTGTTCCTGTACTCCAGAAATGCCTCCAGAGGGTCTCTGGAGTGTGCTTCATCTTTAGGGCCCTTGGAGATTAGGCCAGGACCCGGCTGGGACTTGATCTCCACCCTAGGGTTTCTACACTCAGCCAGCAGCATGCCCTGGAGTGGCATTTCCTTCCTCTGAGCTTTCCTACCTGCAGGGGGAGGCCTTAGCCTATATTTCATCTCATACCTTGGCTTGAGGGCTTGTAAGTTGCCGACCCTCGGTTGTACACGCTTCTTGTATGGTCTTAGGGTTCTGCCCTGGACAGGTGACCCTGGTGGGGTGTAGGTGTACTAGCGTGTACTAGGGCAGCTGGGCTGGGTCATATCATCCGGCCCCAGCCCCGACACCAGCCCCCATACCAGCCCCTGTATGGCCCAAAGTCCTCAGGCCCGAGCCTAGAGCACCCGTACCAGCCCCGGTATGGCCCGAAACCCCACGGAGGCCCGATAAAGGACCAGGTCAAGTCCTATACTCCCCTGTGATTATTTTTATTATTTCTAAAGGATTATCAGGCATGGATTCGAGGACGAATCCTCTTCAAGAAGAGGGGGATGATGTGATCCTGGCCACCAAGCCCGGCTTGGACACGACTGATGCCGATCCGTCCCCAGCACTGATGCCGGTCCGAGAGTACACCGGCCCCAGGCCTCCACCAGCACCACCCCTGGAGCCTAGAAGAGCCCAAGCCCCGGAGCTAGAAGATGCACCTGGGAGGATGCTGATCCTATCCAGGCCCCAAGGCCAGCTCCTACGCCAGCCAGAGTCAGACTAATGACCCTCGAGGAGCTGATGCTGACGCCGAGCCCCGACCCGGACCCCGGGCCAAGCCTAGCCCCCAGCCTAGGCCCCATGCCAACCCCCACAGGCCCCCGAGCAAAGACATGCCTGAAGACATCCCTACAGTACTCTTGGAAGAACGCTCGGAGCAGAACTCAAAAGGCCTGGACAGATTTGAAGAAGGCCCCAAGCTAAGCCTACCACAGGCACAACGCCCATGCCAGCGCCCGTTAGAGTAGCACTTTTGGCCCAGCGAACAACTGACCTGTGCCTTTTGGGATTTTCCAAAGGCATTGGAGTTCTTATGGCCCCAGGATTACTCTCCAACAAGCGCAACTCAATTCGGAGGAGTATCAAGGGAGATAGAGCTAGGATAAGTCCTAGTAGAGCATGGATGGAGCCCTAATGAGCATGACTCGGATGCTGATTCGAGGAAGCCCATGCCAGGAGCTGTGATCAGGCCCCCACCTGAGCCTGATCCAAGAGGAGAAGAAGGAGAGCCTGATATGAACCAGCCCAGCTGCCCCAACACACGCCAGTACACCTACACCCCACCGGGGTCACCCGTTGGAGGCCGAACCCTAGGACCATACAAGAAGCGCCTAGAACTAAGGGCTGGCCACCTACAAGCCCTCAAGCCAAGGTATGAGATGAAGTATAGGCTGAGGCCCCCTCAAGCAAGAAGGAAGACCCCACAAGATGGAAGGATATTCCAGAGCATGCTGCTGGCCGAGGACATAAGCCCTAGCCCGGAACAGAGTCTCAGCCCTTCCCTAACTTCACCTCCATGATCCCCACAAGTCAAGCACACTCCAAAAGCCACCTGGAGACAGTTCTGGAGTACAGAAGTCAAAAGGATTCAAGAATACATGGCCAAGACGGGATGGTCACCTAAGAACACTACCCCGGCCTTGGCGGATGCGGATAGCCAACTCAAGCCCCGGACAACCTTGCCCAGCACTCAGAATCTGGTGGACAAGTTGATGCCAGAAGATTCAGGAGGCCAAAAGACTTGGGGAGAACCTCGCTTGTCCGAGGAAATGTCAAACAGGGAGCCCGGACGCCTCGGCATCACTGAAACCCTAGCACCGGGTCCGAAGCGAGTGATGCGGAGCTGGTCACCACAGCCGAAGGACACCACCTGGCCACCCGGTCACCCGGAGCCAGCGGTATTTACGAATATGCCACCGCGCGCGTTCAAAGCCCTTTTCCTAGCCGCGGAAGGATTCCCGACCGCGTCCGGAGCCCTTTCCAAGTCCTACTCGGACACGGATTGCCGGTTTGCCCTAATCCGCCCGGATTAGGGTTTTGCTGAATTTTAGCCGGTTTAGGAGTTTTATTTTTGGACTACTTAGTTTATTTTAATAGTTTTTCGGCCTATCCTTTTAGGATTATTTTAATTTTTCCTTTTTAGAGTTGGAACCGGCCTTGGCCACCCTTTGTGCTATAAATAGAGGCCTCGGCCACGATTGTAAGAAACTTATTGATTAATGAAAATTTCAGAACTCTGTTCTTTTTCCTTCAAGTCTTTGCTCGTTGTTGCTTAGCTTAAGGTATTGGTTTATCATCAAAGGCTATCATCCTTTGTTTGTGGCACCAACTCGACCAAATACTTGGGGTTCCTAAGTCAATACTTAGTGGATTTCAAGGTTCTCCGCGGTTTCAAAGGTTAGGTTCTCGTGGGGCTAATAATATAGTTTTGGGTGTTGAGTCGATCCCTTCCTAGAGGAGGCGGTTCGCATCAGCTGGTATCAGAGCACGGTTCAACTCTTGGACCATCTATCCCAGTTTCCAGGTTCTTACTTGGATTCATATCTTTAAGTTTTTCGTTGCTTTCAATTTTAAAAAAAAACCTAAATCGTGTATTGTGTTTGTTCTAATCTTCTACCTTTCTTTAAGTTTTTGTTGTGAGAAAAAGTTGTGGCCATGAAAATGAAGAATCAAAGAAAAGAAAGAAAAAAAAATCGAGGTCTAGAAAAATAGAAAAATTGACCTAGCTAAAAGCAAGGCCACGTTCACAATCAAGGTAGTAGGTTAAGTTCAAGAAGAGGGATTTTTCATAAGTTTAGCTAGTAGCTTTCTTAGTAGAACACCCAAAATTGTTGTCTTGTCATCCCACGACCTAGCATCACAAGTTCTTGCCCTATAAATCCGAAACCCTAGGTATAAAGTCTTATTTTGTGTCATTGGTAGACTTAGACTTCATAGCTTCGAAGAAACTTGCAACTACTTGAATTGAAATTGCCTTTGTTTTTGAAATTTTCAAAAGAAAACCCTAATTTGAGTGATTTGAAAATTTAAACATGAGTGGTAAGAAAAAGAGTGTGTGAGGTTTTATTATAGTGATTTTGGGAGGTCTTTGTTCGAATACTAATTATGCCAGAGGAGAGACTTGCTGCCATGGAGGCACAATTGGCTGTCGTAGCTCAGAACATCACCCGGATCACCGAGCAGCTTGGAGCCCTGAATGGAGGTGGCCACAACCGGCCAAGGAGGAATGAGTAGGAGATAGATGATGATGTGAGCAGTTTGAAGCTCAATGTACCCAAATTTGTTGGCAAAGCAAATCCTGATGAGTACATTGATTGGGAGAGGAGCATGGAGGATTTCTTTGAGTGCCATAACTATTCCGAAAGAAAAAAGGTAACCCTAGCCACAATTGAGTTTACTGACTATGCTGCTTTATGGTGGGCTCAACTCAGGAATCAAATCCAGAGAGAAGAAGAGGACCCCGTCCGTAGCTGGAGGAGTCTTAAAAGAAAGATGAGAAGAAGATTTGTGCCATGCAGCTACAATAGAGACTTGCATACCAAGCTTCGATTTTTGAAGCAAGGGAGCATGTCGGTTGAGGAGTACAACAAGGAGATGGAGATCCTGGTTGCACGGCTTGACCTAAGTGAGGAAGAAGATGCCAAAATAGCAAGGTTCACTGGAGGGCTACAGAAGGAGATCCTAGACCAAGTCAACATCCAAAACTTTGTTGATTATGATGACTTGATAACCGTGTCTATTAGGGTTGAGAAGGAGCTGAAGAATGATTTTGGAAGAAGGACTACTACCCCGCCACCAACCAGTGCCCCTGTGAGAGGAGACAGGAGTGCAGGAAACACCCCTTGGAGGACAAACCCTAGCAGGAATTCTAGATCGAGGCCAAACCCTAACCAAGGGTCATCATCACGGGTAACACCTAGCCCCGGCTCAATAATTCCTACTACTAATGCTCGGCCTAGTGCCATTGTGTGTTTCAAATGTCAAGGTAGGGGTCACATGGCAAGGGATTGCCCTAACACCCGAGCCATGGTGCTTAGAGAAGGAGAGGTTGTCACGGATGATGAAGAGGAGCCAATTGTGGAAGAAATAGAGGAAGAGTCCAGTGAAGGAGAAGAAGTCAGCGTGGAAGGCCTGGAAAAATTTTCAGCCTTCAACAGCCTAGTGATCACCCCGGTCACGCCGGCTGATGCTGAGCAGGTCTGCCCTGGACCAGCATCAGTTCTGCCCCGGTCCAACATCAAGCCTGCCCCGGACATCCTGTCCGAGCCGGATGATATCAATCGGCCTACCCCGGGCCTTTTGAATATTCTCTCGGCCAATTTTGGCCGGAAGACAGAAGAAGGTCTCATCAACGATTTGGAGCAGAATGCCGGTGATGAGCTGTAGGACAGTGATCAAATACTACTAAGCTAGAAAAGCTAAGCAGATCGTATTCCACAGGGTTTCTTCTAATTGACTACTCAAAGAAGCTGGCAATTTATCCAAGTTTAACACGTTGTGCGTGGTGTGAGTTCCACGACTTCTAGACTAAGATGCAGGAAAATTAAAATGAAATTAAAAGACAGATTGATTGGTTGGTTCAGACAGACGACAGACAAGCTTAGATTTCGAATCCCCCTTAGATCACCAAGGCAACAGCAATCCACATATCAGCGGATTTCAATTCTCGTTCAATCAATTTCTATACACCACCATAACTTCTGACCCTTAGGTTTAAGACCGGCGAACGTTCGCTCTATCCGTTCTAACTACCAAGATAAATTAGTCGCCCAGGTACGGTCGCCTCTCGCAACGACTTAACTTAACTGGTGCAATTACTAATGATTTATGAGTTACTCTTGCAGTGGATTAACCCTAATCGGTTCCTACGAAAGGCACATTCCAATTATAAGGTTAACTGGTTGAATTGATGTTCTAAAGTGAGGCGAGTGTTCGCTTCTATCCTCAGCTTAACAAGAATCTAAGCTAGGTGATCAGGAAAGACAAGTTTTAATGTTTAAAGCAGAGAAGCTGTCTGGCGACAAATCCTAATTCAACACAAACCTAATCTAGGCGATCAATCAGAAAAGAGACATAAACAATCAAGAATAAAACAACCATGCAAAGAGAAACTGATTGAACTTTGAATCTAATCACCGCCGATTCGTGACCGCTTTAAAGCCCTGTGTCACTTAGGATTCATCTAATCTAAGCTCTACGAGTTTAGCTACTCATATTAGGAACAAGAGAATCGAAAACAAACAAGGAATACATCTCAGGTAGGAAGAACAGAGAAGAACTGTAAAACCTAATTTGACGAATCCGTGAAGCTTCAATCTCCGGTAATCTTCAATCCAAGCTCCGAGTCTCCGAGGTGAAGGGATGGCGTCACGATCTCTCCACGATTCTTTGAACTCTCTAAACTCTCTCTCCAACTTCTAGGTCTGGAAATTATGATTGATATTATGAGGTATCTTTTATTTGGGCCGCCGATTAAGTATTTATACTTAACCCTAATTGAGCCGGATTTCTTCTGATATTTTCGCCGAAAATATTGAGGAATTTTTGGTGAAAATTCCTTTGTAAATGGATGGTTCGTCGGCTGCTTTCTCCTGTAATTTTCGGTCTAATAGTTTTCGGTCGAAAACTTAGGGTTTTCGGTCAAAAACTTAGGGTTTTCGCCAAAAATTTCCTTCAGTCGGCATCAGTGATTTGTGAACATATTTTCGCCGAAAATCCTAGTGTATTTTCGGCGAAAATTCCTTTGTAAACCGGGGCAGGAATTGTTTCGACTTGATTGGCTCCTTTGATCGATTCCGGTGCAATTCCTCGAGGTTCCAACGCCTTAGACACGTCCTTGGCTACTTTATTTGACGGCAAAAACCTGTGCTAACATAAAAACACTAGAAACCAATCAAATAGACCCGAAACGGGGCAAGGTAACACAAATGGCACGAGATAGGGAAATTGATTGAATATTCGCTATTCTACCCTAAAAACCATGTCTTAAGCAAGGAAATGTCGCTTAAATGAGGCTGATAATCACGTCAAATCGAGTGTCATCAAAATACCCCACACTTAAGCTTTTGCGTGTCTTCAAGCAAACTGAATAGAAACGCTCATGTTCACAATTGATAAGTTCGATTAAATTGGAGTTCAATCAATCACAATGAATTATTAGACAGCTAATTCCTAGAACAAGAAACCTGACATGCATACATATCAGCCAAACAACCTAGTCTGACTAGTAAACCGCACACAACAAGTAATCGTAACCAATTATGCAAGAATTTGACCTGACCGACCAGACTCATCACACAGGAAATATTTAATACAATGGGGGACTCTCACTCTCTGTGTTTAAGGACGTGTTTCTGCTCTCAATCGTTTTCTGTTACTGAATTCTGTCATAAGTTTGCATTTCGACCACATCTCCACCACTGTGACAACACGAGTATCTAGTCAAGAAGGACTTCCCTGCTAGGACCGTAATGAATTCTACACTACAAGGGTTTATGATGCGATGGATGATGGGAATGTATGATGATGGCTTTGTGCGGTGTAGCTTTCGACTAACTTCCCTCGAATCTAATCTATGGCTTCCTACCGTCTAACCAGACACGGGTGGAATAATGAACGCTCGTCCTATGGTACCCTCAAGCAATCTAGCACTTGTTTTCTTTTACATACACATTTTTTTTCTTTTCTTTTCAACTTATCTTTTGACTTCGTTCTTCCATTTGTAGGGAGAAGAACGTTTATTTGAACTAAAAACTTTAAACTTTTCTCTTTTTTTTTTGCTTTTCTCGAATTTTTCCTCTTTTCTTTCATTCATTCATTTTTTTTCTTTGTGTCGATTCTATCTTTTAGTTACTAGAGGGGTTTACACGTTTGGACATAATAGCTAAGACCACCTATTTAATGGCTATAGGCAGGTTACCACAAACCGACTTCCGGTAGGTCAATCTAGAACTACAACCACAGGGGATCAACGGGGAATGAAAGAATGGGGAATGGCTATAATGTATATCGAACCGAAAGAACATGCCAAGCTCAAGGGTTTAAACCTAATGGATTCAACGTTGGGTAGGCTATCTGGCTTAGTAGCTGAATCTAGGTGCCCCTATCATTCTAGAACTCGTGTCATCGTGTGGTCTCGAGTAGGTCTCATGCAAATTCTAACTCATTCAAGCAAACAGAAAACCACTCAAAAAGAATTCAAATTGCAAGTTACGTGCAATGGATCAAAAGCTCACATTTGGTTTGCTAGTCGGATTCGGTCATTTTTATGCAATCAAGGCTACAAACTACAAGTGTGATTTTTAAAAATCTGTTCTGACCAGGCAATTTAGCATCAAAGTATACACGTTGGTTTTCAGGTTCTAGGTTAAGCAGTCTAAGCATCATTATGACAGATTGAACAACAACTTAACATCAAAAATCAAGAACCGAGCAATTCTAATGCTAGAGAAACTGGAAAGTCACCGAGAAACACACAACACACAATTAAGGGCAATCAAGTTCATTCAAGGTTCTCTAGCATCCTACCCCACACTTAAACTGTTATGTGTCCTCACAGGATTAAACTAGAGTAGAGATATACGAAGAACCTGGAATGAGATGGTCGGTGTAGGGGATGAGCACGGATAGCCTGGAGCGGAGCGAAGTAGCTACTCGAGTTTCTACAAAACAAAAACAACAAAAAGATCAAAAGGATACCGGACAAGTGTCCTGGATCCACACAGACTAAAAGTCGAACAAAGAAGGTTTAGGGGATTTTGAAAATTTTCGAAATGGGAAAGTGAGGAGAGAGAGACTCGACCAGGCATTAAAGAGATAAGGTCCGAAAATTTGCCTTGAATTTTCGGCAAAATAAGTGCAAGTTTTCGCCGAAAATATCAGTTAAAAAGTACTGCCGGTTTTTCAAAGGTATTTTCGCCAAAAACTACAAGTATTTTTTGCCGAAAATTGGAGTTAAAATCGACCAGAAATACAGTGAGATTTCAAAGAGAGTTTTTGCCGAAAATAGGGTGCATTTTCGCCGAAAATTTTGAACTGCACGATTGAAAATATTTTCGCAAATCCGGCAAATTTCAGAAAATCACAAGTAAATCGAAAAAAATCGGAACAACCTCAAACAACTTGCGATTGAAACGATGACAAACATACTACCCGCGAAAAAAAAGAAATCAAGCAAACTAACACTTTTGGCCCCCCGAACGGACTCTGAAACAACGAGTTTGACATAAATTGAAAACTGACTCCAGCCGTGGGTTGCCTCCCACGAAGCGCTCTTGCTTAACGTCCTTGAGCCGGACGATACCTGGACGGCGATCAAGAGACATCCCAACTCAGGATTTCTCTTAGGCCCAAGTCGGAGTTCATGAAATATCCTCCGGCAAGTGTGAACCTATTTCCGTTTGCGTGAATTAACTTGGTTCGTTCTTCGGGAAGATGACCAGAATTTTTACAAGGCCTGAACAGTTCTTTCGGAGAAGCGTCCTTCAGAGGATCATTCTTCCCTGGTGGCTCGGTAGACGGGGGCTGAGCAATCGGCTTCCAAACCACCTTCGTTTCTCTTTATTCTCTTTCTTTATCTCGCCAGGATCTTTAACGTTTAGCGATTCATGAGGGGATGCCGTCGGATCCTCCTTGTTTCTCGGCTTTTGTGCCGGCATCTCATTCTTCAGATTAGGGACCTGTCCGACACCTGGCAAGCACATTTCTAAAGAGACTCCAGATTTTTCATTAGAACTAGAGTTGACCGAGGCCAACTCCACAACTTCAACAGATAAGCAATGCATCTCTTCTTTGACTGGGACTTGCATACCGTCCTTGAGGTGGAATGTCATGGTATACCTTGCCGACCCTTAATGTCAACGAGCCATTTGGGACATTAATGGTAATGCCGGCTGTTGCCATGAACGGTCGGCCTAGGAGAAGAGTGACATCTTCCTCTCGAGTATCCATAACAACAAAGTCAGTCAGAATAGTAAAAGGACCACAACGGACAGCCACGTTTTCTATTATTCCCCTAGGTAGTTTAACAGATCTGTCGGCAAACACTAAATGCATGCTAATTGGTTTCAACCCTCCTAGGTTCAATTTCTCAAACAGGCAAGTAGGCATAACATTGATAGAAGCACCTAGATCAATTACACTACGATCAATCTTCACATCATTAATAATGCAAGGCAAAGTAAAAGCACGGGATCTCGACACTTAGCTGGGGGAGGTATGGGTGTCGCCTGGCTCTGGATGGCGGAGCATTCTTCCTCGAGGGAGACGGAAGACAACTCTTCCTTCTTCTTGTTCTTCGCAGGATCCTTTGCAATTTTATCAGCCTCCGGTATCACCTGGATAGCATCAGTAACTGGTGTATTCATATTCGTGTTCTTTAAGTATCCATGCCACTTTCTGTACCGGGTATCATGATCTTTCTCTTTTGATTGTGCGGCCTTAGGAAACGGAATCGGAAAGCTAGATATGATGGAGGGGGTGGCGCAGGAGATGTCTTTGTCAGGGCAGGCGGGGCAGTCACCTCCTTCTCGATCTCTGGCTTATCAATGGCTATAGCAGCAGGAGCCAAGACCGGTTGTATCGAGTGTCATCAGCCGGCCCCGGCGGCCATCTAGCTACCCCGACGCCCAATTCCGGCGCCATCAAGACGGGCCTATCCAACCCTAGCGGACGCAGTGCTACCCCACCAGGCCCCAGAGTCCCAATACTCGGTCCCAGCCCCTGTGCACCCAAGATCCAATGGGAGATCATCTCCCGACGGATTTTAAAGGCTGCCTCGAGCGAGGAAGATACGGACACTGACCCGGATGTGGATATGAGTGAGGAACCCTCACCAAACACCTCTCCGAGCCTTAACATTGTTGTTGACAGCATTTCAGGAGAGGAAGATATGGAGACGGATGGAAAAGACACTGAAGAATCTGAGCCTTGGTCCGTTACCGACTCAAATGACACTCCTAGGCCCATGGATGATGCTGAGTCTTCCCCGACCGTAGCCCACAAAGTTGCTGAAGTTTGGAAAAGAGTGATGGGTTCTAGAAAAGACCCCGAGATGGATTTGGGGGCAAATCCAATGCAAGAAGAGGGGGATGATATGAACCAGCCCAGCTGCCCCAGCACACGCCAGTACACCTACACCCCACCGGGGTCACCCGTTGGAGGCCGAACCCTAGGACCATACAAGAAGTGCCTAGAACTAAGGGCTGGCCACCTACAAGCCCTCAAGCCAAGGTATGAGATGAAGTATAGGCTGAGGCCCCCTCAAGCAAGAAGGAAGACCCCACAAGATGGAAGGATATTCCAGAGCATGCTGCTGGCCGAGGACATAAGCCCTAGCCCGGGAACAGAGTTTCAGCCCTTCCCTAACTTCACCTCCATGATCCCATAAGTCAAGCACACTCCAAAAGCCATCTGGAGACAGTTCTGGAGTACAGAAGTCAAAAGGATTCAAGAATACGTGGCCAAGACGGGATGGTCACCTAAGAACACTACCCCGGCCCCGGCGGATGCGGACAGCCAACTCAAGCCCCGGACAACGTTGCTCAGCACTCAGAATCTGGTGGACAAGTTGATGCCAGAAGATTCAGGAGGCCAAAAGACTTGGGGAGAACCTCGCTTGTCCGAGGAAATGTCAAGCAGGGAGCCTGGACGCCCCGGCATCACTAAAACCCTAGCACCGGGTGCGGAGCGAGTGATGACGAGCCGGTCACCACAGCCGAAGGACACCACCTGGCCACCCGTCACCCGGAGCCAGCGTAATTACGGATATGCCACCGCGCGCGTTCAAAGCCCTTTTCCTAGCCGCGGAAGGATTCCCGCCCGCGTTCGGAGCCCTTTCCTAGTCCTACCCGGACACGGATTGCCGGTTTGCCCTAATCCGCCCGGATTAGGGTTTTGCTGAATTTTAGACGGTTTAGGAGTTTTATTTTCGGACTACTTAGTTTATTTTAATAGTTTCTTCGGCCTATCTTTTAGGATTATTTTAATTTTTCCTTTTTAGAGTTGGAACCGGCCTTGGCCACCCTTTGTGCTATAAATAGAGGCCTCGACCACGATTGTAAGAAACTTATTGATTAATGAAAATTTCAGAACTCTGTTCTTTTTCCTTCAAGTCTTTGCTCGTTGTTGCTTAGCTTAAGGTATTGGTTTATCATCAAATGCTATCATCCTTTGTTTGTGGTACCAACTCGACCGAATACTTGGGGTTCCTAAGTCAATACTTAGTGGATTTCAAGGTTCTCCGCGGTTTCAAAGGTTAGGTTCTCGTGGGGCTGATAATATGGTTTTGGGTGTTGAGTCGATCCCTTCCTAGAGGAGGCGGTTCGCATCAAGCCCATCCTTGGAGAAGAGCCAAGAGGTCAGCCCATGACTGAGCAGCCACGGACCAAAGCTAGACTAATACTAAGCAAAGCTGGATTTCTGGACAGATTCGTAGCCCGACAAAGAGTGACGAATATGGGCTACTTAGAGACATAATTTGGGCTGATGTCCAACATAAAAGTTGTAGCCCATGGAGTCTACTAGTGATCTGCAAAAGATCAGAATTTTACGAGTTTGTTTGGTATTTATTCGGCCCAGATTTCCAGAACCCGTTTAGGCTATTTTTGGGGAAACTTGTCTCCCAAGTTAGGAGTTCTTCTCTAAATAGGATTCTTATTCCTTGTGGGATTGGAGTCCGAATTTTACCTTCTTTTAGTCTAGATTAGGATTAGTTAAAGTCCTCTTTAGAATTCTAAATAGGAATCTTTTTATTATTTTATTCTTATTTAGGAAGTAGCTATTTGGGAGGATTAGGAGAGCTTGTTCCCTAACTCCTCCCTATACATAGAGGCCTTCGCCTCATTGTAACAGAAACCTTTGAA
The DNA here is from genome assembly GCA_034768395.1 of Linum lewisii. NCBI lineage: Eukaryota > Viridiplantae > Streptophyta > Magnoliopsida > Malpighiales > Linaceae > Linum > Linum lewisii. The sequence continues at coordinate 50,421,604 of CM068301.1, read as the reverse complement.
TGAAATAAACACTTAAAACTTTGGTTTTCTCTTAGCATGGAATTGCTATTCTCTTCTCAACTTTCATGGAATTGACTGTCGTTTAGACCGGCTTATCGTCTAGGGTATCCTCCCCTTGAAGCGGCGCCATCGACTTGATACTTCTGGTTCCTAGCTCTTTATAGCTAGCGGGTCAAAGTCCTCTTCCATCCCCGGTTCTGTCGGTTTCTTCCTCGTTGCACGATCATCAACTTGCGGTGGTCAGGGTTGTCTGCCCACGGTTGCAGCGGTTCACATCATACCGTCAAGCCAGACAACCTCACCAACAATATCAACAAGGAAGCTTCCAATAGCGACCTCCTTATAACTTCGGATCCAACCAGAATCAGAATAACCGACCATCTGGGTTGTATCAAGAGCAGAAGCCGAACAATCAATCCACAGGAATGTATCAACCGCCTCATAGGAATCAAGGAAACTACGGTACAACACCTGGCAATCGCCAGAATGAGTAATTAAACAAAACCTATCAAGGCCCTCCTAGATTCATCGAAGGATAGCAACCTCGGAGATCTGCGCCGGGAAACACTAGGTAGAGCGAGATAGACAAGAAGCTCGACCTGAGCATGACAAGGATCGACGACCACAATGAAAAATTCAAAGCTCAAACCACCTTGAATCAAGGTCAAGCAGCTCATAGTTAGAGGATAGAAGATCAGGTCAACAATATCGCTAGCCTCCTCTCTTTAATATCCATGGGCCAGTTTCCGAGCCAGACAGAGCCAAACCCGAGGAATGAACATGTTAAGTCCATCTCTACTAGAAGTGGCAAGTAACTAGCTGGTCCTACAGTTCTTGATCTGGTCATGATTCCCGATGCCATAGCCATTGATATGCCAGAGATCAAGGAAGAAGACAAAGAAAAAGAGGAGGTGACTGCCCCGCCTCCCCCGACAAAGATGGTTTCTGCACCATCTCTTACTCTCTATATGCCTAAGATCTCGTATCCAAAGGCCATGAAGCTAAAGACTCTTGACACCCAATACAAGAGGTGGTTTTCAATCTTGAAGAACGCAGAAGTGAAGATACAAGTTGTCGATGCTGTCCAGATGATACCACAGGTCAGAAGAGTTATGAAGGATCTGGCAAAGAACAAGAAGAAGGAAGAGGCATCTTCCATCTCCCTCGATGAAGAGTACTCTACCGTCCATGCTCTCTCGCCATCTATACCACCCCCAGCTAAGTGTTCTGATCCTGGATCTTTTACCTTACCATGCATTATTAATGGTACTGAAATTGATTGTAGCTTAGTTGATTTAGGTGCGTATATGAAAAATTTAATCTAGGTAAATTAAAACCTATTAGTATGCAATTAGTGTTTGTCGATAGATCTGTCAAAGCACCTAGGGGATTAATAGAAGATGTAACCATCCGTTGTGGTCCTTTCACCATCCTAGCTGATTTCATTGTCATGGATACCCGAGAGGAGGATTCTACCCTCATCCTAGGTCGACCGTTTATGGCAACAACCGGAATGACAATTAATGTCCCGAATGGCTCGTTGACATTAAGGGTCGGAAAGGATAGCGTAACATTCTGCCTCAAGGACGGTATGAAGTACATCCCCAAGGGAGGGGCGCATTGTTTGTCTGTTGATATTGTGGAGTTGGCTTCGGTCAACTCCAATACTAATGTCATATCGAGTGTACCTTCCAAGAAAGCTATGACAGGTGTTGAACAGATCATCAAACCGGAGAATGAACCTCCATCACAGAAGCCTAGGAAGAAGGAGGAACCAAATGCATCCATCGCTGAATCACCACGAGCTAAAGATCCTAGCAAAGTAAAGAAGGAGAGAAAATTGAAGACAAGGCGGTTTGGAAGCCAATCAACCTTCCGTCATCCACCAAGTCACCGGACAAAAATGTACACTTTAAGGATCTCTTCGGACCATTCGAAGTTACTGGACACCTCCCGATGGACGAACTCGATTGACTCACATCAATGAGAGGCGATTCCTCTTGATCGGAGGTAAACCGAAGCTCTACTTCATGGATTCCGATGAGAGCGTAAAGGAAATCCTGAGTTGGGACGCATCTTGATCGTCATCCAGGTATCGTCCAGCTCAAGGACGTTAAATGAGCGTGCTTCATGGGGGGAAACCCACGGCTGGAGTCCGTTTTAAATTTATTGAGTCAATTTTTCATCGTTCGAGTCAACTTCGGGGGAGCCAAAGTGTCAGTTGTGCTATTTCGGCACTTTTATTTTTCTTTCAGGTCAAAACTTCTCGCCGAGAACTTTAATTATTCTCGACAAGAAAGTGTGTTTTTAACAGGGGTATTTCTCTCGTCGGAATTCAAAACCAGTTTTCAAAGAAGTTCTCGCTGAGAACTTCAATGTTCTCGGCGAGAAGTTTGGTCAGTTTGAGTCAATTATTCTCGTCAAGTATCCTGTTTAATTTTTTCAAATAAGTTCTCACCGAGAACTTCCACATTCACGGCAAGAACTTTGGGGTCTGTCAGAAATTTTTTTAAAAAAACAGAGTCAAAATATTTTCAAAATTCCCCTAAACCTTCTTCATTTGACTTTCTTTCGTGTGGATCCGGGATACTTGACCTGGTTTCCTTTTGATCTTTTTGTTATTTTTGTTTTGTAGGATCTTTTGTAGCTGCTTCACTCAGCTCCAGGTTCTTCGTTTCCATCCTCGACATCGACCATCACTTTCCAGGTTCTCTGTATCTCTCCATCCTAATTTAGTCCTGTGAGGACACGGAATAGTTTAAGTGTCGGGTAGGATGTTAGAAACTTTACATGATCTTGTGTGTTTCTCTGTGATTTCGTGGTGCATTCCAATTCCTCTAGCATAGAATTACTCGGTTCTTGACTCTTGATGTTAAGTTATTTTCCATCTTTTACAATGATGCTTAGATTGCTTAACTTAAAACCTGTAACCAACTTGCATGCATTAATGCTAAATAACCTGGTCAAAACAGGAAATTGAAATCACACTTGTAGTTTTTCACCTTGATTGCATGAAAATGATCGAATCCGACTAGCAAACCAATTGTGAGCTTTTGATCCATTGCACATAACTTGCAATTTTAATTCTTTTTTAGTGGCTTTCTCGTATCCTGAATGAGTTAGAATTTGCATGAGACCTACTCGTGACCACACGATAACACGAGTTCTAGGATGATTTAGGCACCTAGAAATTGCTACTAAACTAGAAGGCAACCCAACGATAAATCATCTAGGTGTAAAACCTTGTGCTTGGCCCTTCTTTCGGTTTGTTTATACATTACAACCAATTCCCATGTTTTTCATCACCCCGTTGATCCCATGTGGTAGTAGTTTGAGATTAGCTAACCGGAAGTCGGTCTGTGACCTGCCTATAGCCAGTAAACCGGTGGTCTTAACTATTATGTCCAGACGTGTAAACCCCCTCTAGCAACTTAAAAAATCAACACTAAAAGAAAAAAATAGAAACAGAAAATTCAAAGAAAAAGTTCAAGTTTAAAGTTCAAAGTCAAGTAGTAGTTCTTATAGTTCATAGGGGTGGCTAATGGTACGGGCTCGGGTACCCATACCCACTAAGCTTCGGGTAGTGGGTACCCATAACATACAAAATCAATCCCGAAGCCTGAACCCGAACGGGTAGTGGGTACCCACTAACCCGAACGGGTTCGTTACGGGATACCCACTAAGCCCGATACGTAGCACCTTTTTTAAGTCAGACGAATTTAAGACACATCCAACGGCCAAAATTTCACCATTCGTTTGTGAATTTGTTTATTTCAACTCAATACCATAATAACAAACATTGCAATTTGTAACTACTGCATCTTAGATAGTACTTTTAATTTGTTTTGAATTACTTTTAACATGCAGGTGCAGTTCTATGTTTTGAATTGAAAGCAAAAAGGGAAAAAGCAGAGAAAGAACAAATTCAACAATTGAATAAATTCGTTGACTTGAAAGCATAAAGGTGCAGCTCTATGTTTTGAATTGAAAGCATAATAGGCTAATCAACAACAATATAAATTCACAGCTGCACTGCAGCATGTATGCTTGCTGCTGGCGTGGCGTGTTGTTGTCAAATTCACAGCAGCAATATAAATTCAGCTATCAACATTCAGCAGCAATATAAATTCAGCAATCAATAATAGGCTAATCAACATTCAGCAATATAAATTCAGTCATCAATATGAGAGCAGCAACATTCAGCAATCACAACAATATAATGAGTTTTCGGGCTCTTAGTGGGTAGTGGGTATTTTCGGGCTCGGGCTCGGGGTACCCGTATGGACCTAAACCCATCCCGAAGCCCGAACCCGACTAAGCCCGACGAGTACAATACGGGTTCGGGAATACCCACTACCAGCGGGCCAGACTACCACCCCTAATAGTTCAAAATGTTCTTCCCCCTACATATGGAAGAACGAAAGCAAACTAATGTTAAAGAAAAAGCAAAAAATCACAATAAGAAAAATAAAAGTGCTAGGTTGCTTGAGGGTATCATAGACTGAGCGTACACTATTCCATTCCGTGTATGGTTAGACGGTAAGGATCCATAGGTCTGGAAAGTTAGTCAATTGCTATGCCGCACCAAAGCCATCATCCTCATACATCCCTTCATCCATTCATCATAAACCCTTGTAGTGTAGGATCGTTACAGTCCCGCTTAAAGTCCTTTTGACTAGATTCTCATGTTGTCACAGTGGTGGAGATGTGATCGAAATGCAAACTTATGACATAATTCGGTCGAGAAAGTGATTGAGAGCAGAAACACGTCCCTAAACAAAGAGTGTGAGAGTTCTACCATGTACCAAATATTCGGTCGAGAATCACTTAAGGAAATTAAAGTCAAATCTCGTCGAAGAATGCAGCAGTATTTGTGAAGATGTTCTCGGCGAGAACATTCAAAGTTCTCGCCGAGAATGTATTGAAGAAGCCAAAGATAAATCTCGTCAAAAATCCACCCGGACTTTATAAGGAAGTTCTCGACGATAACTTCAATGTTCTCGTTGAGAACCTATGAAGGATTAAATGGAAAATTCTCATCAAGGAATCAGAGTCAGTTTACACTAAAGTTCTTGGGGAGAACTTCATTATTCTCGCCGAGAACTATCTCCTTTTTCGGCAGAAGTTTGGAAACCTATATAAGGCAGCCGCTACTCATTCAAACGGTATCATTCAGTTAGTCTTTTTATAGTCCAGACTGGAGAGCTTGAGATAGAGAGTTTAGAGTTTCTCGGAGAGATCTTGACGCTATCTTTCCACCTCGGAGTGCTCGGAGCTAGGAGTGAAGATTGTCAAAGATTGGAGCTTCGCCGAAGTTGTCAGAATTAGGGTTTTCAGTTCCTATCTATTCTTCCTTTGTATGATGAACTCCTTTGTAGTTTTTGATTCTTCTATTATCAACATGAGTAGCTAAAATCGTTTAAGCTTAGATTAAATGAACCCTAATTGACCCGGGGCTTTAAAGCAATCACAGATAGGTGGTAATTAGATTCAAATTCAAACAGCTTCTCTTGCATGATTGTTTTGTTCTTCGTTTTCTGTGTTTCTTGTCTAGCTTGATCACCTAGATTAGATTCGTGTTAAGATAAGGTGATGTGACTTTAATTAGTGCATTTTAAGCTTATGAATGACCTTTGAAATGCCCGTGTTTATTCGTGAAATGACATGACTTATATGCTTTTATTGAAGTTTTGTGCAAAGTGTCATTTTGTTGTCCGGTTGCCACTTTGGAGCCAAATTCGTGGTCTATTGGAGTTTCCTCTGTGCATTTTCAGGTTATGGCATCAAAGTACCGATGACAAGGAGCGCATAGGAGCAAACGGGAGGTCATTTGGAGGCCGGACGAGGGAAATATGAGCATTACAAGATCGAGCTTTCTGCAGAGTGCAGGGGTGCACGCCGTGCAGATGTGCACGCCGTGCAGGGGTGCACGCCGTGCACTGTCCCCTGCACTATAAATATTCTTGTTTTTGGCCATTTTGGGAAATTCTATCATCTCCCTTGAACCCCAAACACATACCCACGAACCTTCAAACCCTAGAACACATTTTTGGAGCAATTTGAAGCCATTGGAGCTAGGATTGAAGCCAACAAACCTTGGGAGAAGTGCTTACAAGTGGAGAAGTGAAGATCATCTCAAGGATTCATCCATGGTGTTCTTGGTGACCATTCTTCCTTCTTTTCTCTTTACTCCCTTGGCCATGTGTGGCTGAGTTTCTAGGGTTCATCTTGGATGGGTAGATTAGTTGTGCTATGATAGAGGGATGATTGTATAGAACTTGCCATGATTGATCTTGGTTGTATGAGGATGATTCCTAGACTTGTTCTTAATGCCATTTTATGCCATGTTTGCTTGATTTGGTCCATTCAATGTGATTTGATGCATGAGAGTGCTTGGATTGCATAGATTGTAGGTTTAGGGATTGAAGTGAGTGTGTTCTAAGAGATTAGATCATCTTGTTTCAACCATTTTCACTTGATTTCTCTCTTGGGCATTTTGTCGAACACTTGGTGTGCATGTGGATTTTCATTCAATTGAGTTTGAAAAGGATTTTTGGTGAATCTCTTAGGGTTAGAGCATTGATATGAGAGTGTTGTGCTTAGCCTTGTGGTCATAGAGTCTTAAGAGAGGGTCTTGTGTCTTGGCATTTCATCAAACACTAAGAATGCATCCTTTTTCACTTAGCTTGAGAGCGAGAGCCTAAGTTGAGTGGTATTAGGATAGGGATTTGGTGCTACGAGAGTGCATTGAGTCTATAGAAGTGAAATGCATGGTCATCCGAATGCAAACTCGATCTTGATTAGCTTGTTTGTTCAATTAGTCATCTTGAGCATGATGAAACTACCCACCAAGAGAGCCCCCTTTGTCTTTGATTTGAACCACCTATCTCTCTTGCTTAATCTTTGTTAGTATTGCATTTCTTTGCCTTTGTTTCTGAATTTCTCAATCAAACCAAACCAATTTCAAATGTCTAGACCGTCTATGAGAAGTGTGAGTATTGGTCTATGAGAGGACCCCGTGGAATACGACCTTGGTAAAATTGCTTTTATCAAGTTTTTGGCGCCGTTGCCGGGGACTCTCTCATTCCTTTGAAAGCATTTAGTAGTAGACCGATCTATTCACTTCCTTCCAATTTAGTTTTTGCTTCCTTTTACTTACTGTTTGGTTTTGTTATTCCGCATTGTCATATTACTTGGGTGTATTTGTTGTGCTTGTTTGTAGGTATCTTGTACTAGTGCATGAGGCGACTCACTCGTCTTCAAGCACGACTTCAAGGTCTTGCGCAAGTGATTGAGCCACCAACCTTCTCTCCCTCTCATTTGGTTCATAGCTCCACACGCAACAACATGTCTCACCATGAAGATGAAGACAACCTTTTGGAGCATTCTCACCATACCAATGATGATGATCACTCACAAAGGGGTGCAAGACGTACCTTGGCGGATTATGCTCGTCCTACTCTTGAAGGGGCAACCTCTAGCATTGTTCGAAGACCCGTCAATGCTAGGAACTTTGAGCTCAAGCCTAATATGATTCAAATGGTTCAAAATGGAGTGGTGTTCAATGGCATTGATGGTGAATGTCCATCTAGGCATCTCAAGGACTTCTTGGAGATATGTGACACGGTTAAGAATGACCAAGTTCACCCGGATTGTGTGAGACTCCGGCTCTTTCCTTTCTCACTCAAAGGTAGAGCTAAGTCATGGTTGGAGAATCAACCGAGTAGAGCTTTCACCACATGGGAGGGCCTAGCCGAAGCTTTCCTTGAAGAGTTCTTTCCTCCCTATATGACGGATGCAATCCGAGACCGCATCAACCACTTCACACAACACAAGGGAGAGCTCTTCCATGAGACTTGGAATAGGTTCCAAGCCATTCTTCGGTCTTGTCCTCATCACAACTTCGCCGAATGGAGCTTGGCGGACATCTTTGCTAGGTCCCTTGATTTTGAGAATACAAGGATGATCAACCAAGCCGCCGGAGGTGATTTAAGGATGCTCACTCCCGGAGATGCTCTAGAACTCTTCGCGGAGATGGCCAACAAGACAAGGAGTTGGTCTCGACAACAACCTCCTAAGTCTAAGTATGGAAGCGACACTCACTATGACTCTCGGGCCGTAAGTGTTGATGCACCAAAGGATTCGTCTAGCTATGGGAAGAAGCCTAAGTTACCGGGGCATCGAGATGAAGATGATCCCATGATTGCTCTCCTTATGTCCAAGATTGATGCCATGGCCTCTCAAGTAAGTAATCTTAGTATGCCTAAGCATCCCTCTAAGGTTTCATCATCTCATTTGGGTAATCCACCGGTTGCCTCGGTGCTTTGTTGTGAGTGTTGTGGAGGCCAAGGCCATGATGCTAATGTTTGTCCTTCCGCTACTTCCAAGCCTAACCAAGGTGAAAGCATTGAGGAAGTAAGATTTGTGCAAGGCCAAGGATTCTATGGAAACTTCAACCCTCAAGGGAATTACCAAGGTGGTAACCACAACCGTCCTTGGAACCAAGGAGGTGGTTACAACAAGCCTAATCAAGGAGGATTCCAAGGTTATAAAGGGTACAATCAAGGCAACCAATGGAACCAAGGGGGAAATCAAAGTCAAGGAAACCCAGGAGGAAACCAATGGACTCAAGGTGGTAATCAAAATCAAGGTAACCAAGGTGGTGAGCAAGGTTCTAATCCACCGGGGATGTATAATCATAAGGGTAATGGACTGCCCGGCTTCAACAAGCCTTCTCAACACAAAGAAGGTGGTTCTTCAATCTCCCAAGAAGACACCAATGCGGCAATGCTTCAACTTATCATGAATCAACAAGCGTCAATTACCAATTTTAATACTCAATTGGGCCAAATTTCTAAGGCACTCTTGGAGAGACCAAAGGGTAGCCTACCCTCCAACACCGAAGTCAACCCCAAGGCTCCCGAGGAGCTTATGATGGTAACTTTGAGGAGTGGTAAGCAAGTCCAAGACCCAACGCCTAAAGTGGTAAGAACTCAAGATGATGACTATGTTTTGGTTGAAGACGTTGTTTCCGATGATGACACGGATAAGATTGAGGTTAAAGATAGAAGAGCCAAGGCTAAAGAAGCTTCTAAGATGACCAATACGGTTGGTTCTCAAGAGGCTACGACGAGTGCCACTCCGGTCTCTCCTCCCGCACCGGTTGTGCCTCCGTACAAGCCTAAACCACCTTATCCTTCTTGCTTGAAGCCGGATTCCATGGAGAAAGATTTCAAGAGGTTTGTTGAGATTCTTGACAAGGTGCAATTCACAATGCCTTTTGGAGAAGCAATCACCAAGATGCCTCAATATGCGAAGTTCATGAAAGAGATCTTCACCAACAAACGCAAGCTTAAGGATGTAACTTCGGCAAAGCTCAACGAACAATGCTCCGCCATTCTCTCTAAGCAACCACCGGAGAAGCTTAAGGATCCAGGTAGCTTTACTATTCCTTGCACTATTGGTGAGCATGCAATAAGTAGAGGCTTAGCCGATTTGGGTGCTAGTATCAATGTTATGCCATATTGCATGTTTAAGAAGCTAGGCCTAGGGAAACTAAAACCAACCCTCATGAATGTTCGATTAGCGGATAAGACCATGAAATCTCCTCGTGGTATTGTTGAAGATGTGTTGGTTAAAGTCGGTGCTTTTGAATTCCTTGTGGATTTTGTTATTCTAGATGCTTTGGGTGATACCGATGTGCCTTTGATTTTAGGACGACCTTTCTTAGCAACCTCTCATGCTTTGATTGATGTCTACGGTGGTAAACTTACACTTAGGGTTGATAATGAATGCATGATCTTTGACCGTTCAAATGGCATGGAGTTTACTTTGTCTTATGCTAGTCATCATGATCCTAAGAATCCGCATGAGCTTACTTCGGCTACTAATAGCACTAACCTTGTCCGTCATAGTCTTGCGGAGTTGTTTGCTCTTAGTGATGTGCAGGAGAAAAAGGATGAAGTAAAGGAGGCTCCACCTTTCGTGCTTCAAAAGACTCCACCTAAGGCTAAGAAGAAAGGTGTGGAGAAGCCACCCGAGAAGGGCAAGGAAGCCGCACCGATGGGTGAGACTAGCAAGACTAAGAAGCCACCCGATGAGAGAATTCACTCCAAGTGGTTTGGCCCCTTCTCCATTGCTCACACTTCATCATCTGTGAAATCCGAGCTCACACCTCCCGAAGTCGGTAAGGTTCAATTAAAGTTCCATGTGCCATGCCAAGGTAATGACTTCGATTTCAAAGAGGTAATGAGTTGGGATGGTTTTACTTAGCTGGTCCGTGTGCTTCGTCGAGCTTAAGACGTTAACCAAGCGCTTCTCGGGAGGCAACCCGAGTGTTTTTCATGTCTTTTCTTCTTGATTTGATTGCATGATTGTGTGTTTTTGTGGTATTCAATGTCCTTGAGTTGTTGTGGTGTCCTTTGTGGTCTCGTAGGTGTTGAAATTCTGAAGTTCGGGTCCGTTTTGGGTTGATTTGACGGTGTTTTGGTCATTTTTCGTCGAGATAAAAATTTGATTTTAGGCTGAGGAGGTGCACGCCGTGCACCACTGCACGCCGTGCACCATGCACGGTTTGGTGCACGTGCTGTCCAGGAGGATTCGAAAAAAATTTCAGCTCCAAGGTGCACGCCGTGCACCCATGCACGCCGTGCACACTGCACGCCGTGCACCCCCCTGCAATTTTTTTCCACAATTTTTTTCACTGTTTGATTCGTTTGGGGGGTGTTAATGAGGTATTGGGGTGATTATGATTTGGTTTTTCATTGGTATTTATTGTGGTATTTGTTCATGACGGTTTGCCCATGAAAATTGGCTTGTTGAGTTTGGCTAAGTGGTTTGATTGTTGTCATGATTGTTGTGCCATTGGCGTCTTCAATTGTGGTTTGCTGCTTGAGTTCATTGCTTAACAAATTGTGGTTTGCTTGAGTTCATGGTGAATGGTATATTCTCTTGGGATGGTTGGTTGAGGGTGGTGTATGTCATTTTGTTGGGTGTTGCAGGTGATGAATTCAGGGGCTGATTTACCTTCTTTGTGTGAGGAGGGGTGTGTTTGATCACCACGCATGGGTCTATTTTTGTACATCCCTCCTTACATTATGTGATTTCGTGCTCATATGTTGCTATTAGTAATATTGCCCGTTTTACATGCCTAATGCTTAGAGTGGTCCTTAATGAATTGATCTTTGCTAGCATAGGTTGTTGCTTTTGACTCTGATGATCTTAATTCATGCTAGGTGATATTTCCATTTTGATGTGATCGTTGAGCTGTGGATGTTAAATTGTTTGATCTTTGCTCCGATCTTTCATGTTTTGGATTTCGAAATTGAAGGATACGTGATTAGTGATTTTTGTGTTGATCCTTCCCAGTGAGATTTCCAGGGCCCCACTTCTATCTCAAGACCCTTGTTTTCTTTTTTTTGGTTGTGCTTGTGTGTAGATCAATCAGGCTCTCTTTTGGCTTTTTTTGCACTTGTTTATGCACCCCATGTTATCTTTACTTTTTTGCTTTTAATTGTTGTTTGAGGTTTTTGTGTTGTTTTAGCGTTTTGAATAAGGTTTGACAAGCATTTTGGATCACTCTTCACCAAGGATCATCATGAAACTCTTTCACCACTATTACGTCCTATGCTCCTCTCTACCAACGCGGTAACTTCGTTCCACCTTACCATCTCTCTCTTGATCATTGAGGACAATGCTCATGTTAGTCGTAGGGGAGTTTGAGGTTTGGTGTGATTATTTGTGGTAGAGATGTAATGCTATGCTTTGATGATTTGCATGATCTTGATTGTTTCCAAATTCCTCTATCGTAGAATCATTCGGTTCTTGACTTTTGGTGTTTAATTGACTTCAAGCCTTCACAATGATGTTTAGATTGTTCCACTTAGAACCTATAACCGGCATGTTAGCACTAATATCAAATGAGTCTAGGCCAGAACAGAGATTTTATCACTCTTGTATGTTGGTTGATTGGTTTGATACGCGTTTTTGTACCGCTTGATAACACCGGTCTAAGATGATGAAGGCAATCAGAATTTTCACCCTTTTCCATGTCTTTCTTTACCCTTTTTGATCCTTCGTGATTGTGGCTTGAGATTAGACGGAATCCAATTCGAAATCTTGTGTGGAAGTTGTAAGGGGCTAAGGATCAAGTGTCGGGTTGAGCACTAAGCAAAAGGGCAAAGGCTGTGAGCTAGGCAGGTTCAACACCTAAGTGAAGTGTTGAATCGAGCACTAGTATGCAGTAAGAAAAAAAAGAAAGAAAAATGGAAATGAAAAGAAAAGAAAAGAAAGAAAAAGAGTTCTCAAATGTAGCCCTTGATCCTAGCCAGAGTTTTGTAAAGTGCGGATCTAGAAGCGGATGAAGTCGAATCGATAGCCACATCATAATCACTCACCACTTACGATCCATGTCCCAATTTCAAGTCCTTTTGATTAGAGTTGGTGTTGTCGTGGTCGGTTTTGCTGTGTCCCAATCAACCACTACTTGAAGTGTGCAGAAATTAGTGAGGTTTAGACTTGTTTGGTTGATGTTCTTGCATGTGTAGGTTTAGTTTGTTCGTGGAACAGTTTAAGCTAAATTGTGATTGCTTGAATCTCAATGGACCGAACTTGTCATTTGTGAACTTGGATGTTTTCTAATTCATTTGCTTGAGGACAAGCAAAGCTTAGTCGTTGGGGAATTTGATGTGACTTTAATTAGTGCATTTTAAGCTTATGAATGACCTTTGAAATGCCCGTGTTTATTCGTGAAATGACATGACTTATATGCTTTTATTGAAGTTTTGTGCAAAGTGTCATTTTGTTGTCCGGTTGCCACTTTGGAGCCAAATTCGTGGTCTATTGGAGTTGCCTCTGTGCATTTTCAGGTTATGGCATCAAAGTACGGATGACAAGGAGCGCATAGGAGCAAACGGGAGGTCATTTGGAGGCCGGACGAGGGAGATATGAGCATTACAAGATCGAGCTTTCTGCAGAGTGCAGGGGTGCACGCCGTGCAGATGTGCACGCCGTGCAGGGGTGCACGCCGTGCACTGTCCCCTGCACTATAAATATTCTTGTTTTTGGCCATTTTGGGGAATTCTATCATCTCCCTTGAACCCCAAACACATACCCACGAACCTTCAGACCCTAGAACACATTTTTGGAGCAATTTGAAGCCATTGGAGCTAGGATTGAAGCCAACAAACCTTGGGAGAAGTGCTTACAAGTGGAGAAGTGAAGATCATCTCAAGGATTCATCCATGGTGTTCTTGGTGACCATTCTTCCTTCTTTTCTCTTTACTCCCTTGGCTATGTGTGGCTGAGTTTCTAGGGTTCATCTTGGATGGGTAGATTAGTTGTGCTATGATAGAGGGATGATTGTATAGAACTTTCCATGATTGATCTTGGTTGTATGAGGATGATTCCTAGACTTGTTCTTAATGCCATTTTATGCCATGTTTGCTTGATTTGGTCCATTCAATGTGATTTGATGCATGAGAGTGCTTGGATTGCATAGATTGTTGGTTTAGGGATTGAAGTGAGTGTGTTCTAAGAGATTAGATCATCTTGTTTCAACCATTTTCACTTGATTTCTCTCTTGGGCATTTTGTCGAACACTTGGTGTGCATGTGGATTTTCATTCAATTGAGTTTGAAAAGGATTTTTGGTGAATCTCTTAGGGTTAGAGCATTGATATGAGAGTGTTGTGCCTAGCCTTGTGGTCATAGAGTCTTAAGAGAGGGTCTTGTGTCTTGGCATTTCATCAAACACTAAGAATGCATCCTTTTTCACTTAGCTTGAGAGCGAGAGCCTAAGTTGAGTGGTATTAGGATAGGGATTTGGTGCTACGAGAGTGCATTGAGTCTATAGAAGTGAAATGCATGGTCATCCGAATGCAAACTCGATCTTGATTAGCTTGTTTGTTCAATTAGTCATCTTGAGCATGATGAAACTACCCACCAAGAGAGCCCACTTTGTCTTTGATTTGAACCACCTATCTCTCTTGCTTAATCTTTGTTAGTATTGCATTTCTTTGCCTTTGTTTCTGAATTTCTCAATCAAACCAAACCAATTTCAAATGTCTAGACCGTCTATGAGAAGTGTGAGTATTGGTCTATGAGAGGACCCCGTGGAATACGACCTTGGTAAAATCGCTTTTATCATAAGGATAGTGGTGAACGTCCGCCTTACTTAAGAACGTCAAATCAATCAATTAACCTATTCAATGGAGTGTGCCTTTCGTAGGAACCATTTAGGGTTAATCCGCTTTTAGAGTAACTCATTAATCACAATTAATTGCACCAGTTAGTTCTCCATTGTAGAAGTGAACACACGGATGGTTAATTAATCTTGGTAGTTAGATCCGATAGAGCGAACGTTTGCGGAACTTAAACCTAAGGGTAATGAGTTAAGGTGGTGTCTAAGAACTGAATAATTTAGGATTGAAAGTCGTCGGTCTTGTGATCACCACTGTTCTAGTAATCTTAGGGGGATTCGAGTCTAAGCTTGTTTGTCAAATTTGTTAGTCAACCAATCAATCAATCTGTCTTTTAATTCATGTCAATTTCCTTGCATTATAGTTTAGAAGTCGTGGAACTCACACACGCACAATCTGTTTAAACCTGAGTAATTTGCCAGCTTCTTTGAGTAGTCGATTTGAAGAAACCTCAAGAGATTCGATCTATCTTACTTTTAGTAAGGTAGTTATTTGACCACACGCTAAAATCATATTCATCAATCGTCGATGTGAGGTGTTGAAATTCTGACTTAGATGAATGTAGGGATTGCATGAAATTGGAAGAGAGTAAAAGATGATAATTGTTCTGTCATTGATTGCTATTTGGTTTATGGTGGTTGTCGATTGATAAGTGATTGCTAATTGATAAGTTGGTTGGTGATTGCTTGCTGATTGCTATGAGTTGGGATTGGGGTAAATAATTAATGATTATGATAAATGGATCGGAACTAGTAATGAGTGATAGGAGGGATGGGTTGTGATCTTGTGATTTATATATGTACATTCTGTCATTGTTAGTTGTGGTTGTAGGAAGTTGGTCATGCCAATGTGGGGTCTCCCTATTAATAACAAACATGAGAGTAACCCTATACTTGCGACATGGCTATACATGTACTTGCATGTGGGGGTAGCCCGCAAGCTAGCAGTTACCCTTGATGTGATTATTAAATGCTGTCAGTTGTGGTTGTAGGAGGATGGCTCTGCCAATGTGGGGTCTTCCTATCAAGGATGAACAGGAGGGTAGCCCTAAGACTCACGACATGGCTATCCCTGTACTTGCAGGTGGGATGGTCAGTGAGCTAGCCGTTTACCCTTATTATGGTTTTGATGTGTGAACTGTGGGTATAATCGATTAAAGTGGAAAATGTGTGGTTACATGAATTAGATGAAGTGATGATGTGTGATTGAGTTGAGTGAAATTGATGTTATGATGAATTGATGTTGTGTGATTGATTTGAGTGAAATAGATGCTATGTGTGATGGCGAGTTATAAGGTGATTTGTGGTGTATACTTTATGAAATAGAATTGGACCATGAAACTGGATAATGGAATTGGTACATGGAATGTGGATTGGAATTGGATTATTGATGGAATTATTGATGGACTTGATGATTGGAATTGTATGGTTTTGAATGAGGAATTTGAGGATTGGATTAATTGATGTGATTCAATAAAATGATAGGATCGGAAGGAGCATGTACTGCCCCAAATTGTCACCTCCTTCTGCGGTTGGAGGTGCAGTCACGTCACCTGGAAGAGTGGGGTGATGAGATGTGTTGTGATTGTGAGTTGGCCATGAATCCTTATATTATGGTTTAGGAAGCATCTTTGGGAACCCCCTATTGCGGTTCAGGGTGCATCTTGGACCCTTCTAGGAGAGTGGGTGCGTCTTTGAGCCGGCAGAGGTGGTACGGGATAACTCCTTATGGCGCCTAATGAACTCACCTAGCGAAGCTAATAAGACGTGTGTGTGATTTGTGTGATAGGATCGGAAGGAGCCTGTACTGCCCTCAAATTGTCACCTCCTTCTGCGGTTGGAGGTGCGGTCACGTCACCTGGAAGAGTGGGGTGATGAGATGTGTTATGATTGTGAGTTGGCCATGAATCCTTATACTATGGTTTAGGATGCGTCTTTGGGAACCCCCTATTGCGGTTCGGGGTGCAGCTTGGACCCTCCTGGGAGAGTGGGTGCGTCTTTCAGTCGGCAGAGGGGGTACGGGATAACTCCTTATGGCGCCTAATGAACTCACCAAGCGAAGTTAATGAGACGTGTGTGTGATTTGTGTGTGATGTGTGTATTGGGCGTGATTGTGAAATGCCTTGTGATGTGTTGGATTGATCTCTGAACTGAATTGAGTTGTTGTGCTGAGATGTGGGATTGATGTCGAATGATTTATGATCATGATGATGTTATGAATTGTGAATTGCTAATATGGAGGACAATACTTGGGTGATAACCTAGACTGCTTAAGGATGCCTAATAACTCACTTAGTAACTTAAATAAGAAGCGATAATTGTATGTGAATGTGTGTGTGTGTGAATGGATGGTGAATGCGAGATGAGATGTGATGTGATGTTGAATTGTGTGTATGTGATGCTGAGCTGTATATATGTGATGTATTGTTGAACTTTATACATGATGATCTCTGTTTTATTGATGATATTGTGAATGGTGAATGTTGAACTAAGAACTGCACATATGTAATCACCTGGGATGTTTTAAAGAATTAGAATCTGGTATGGTTGTGTCTGGTTCCATTGTTGGTGTATGTGCGGAGTTTGAAATCGCTCTTTCAGGTTAGGTTCGGAGCATAGTTAAACCTAGTGGGTTCACTCAATTTCAATAGGAAATTGATTCCCCCCGCCCCTCTTCCCCTTTCAGGTTCGAGTGGTTAGATTGAGTAGATTTGAAGTTCAAGAGTTTCGATCACGTTCAGAGCAGTTGCCGGTTGGAGCTATGAGGTGGAGATTTGGTGATCTACATTGGAGTTGACCATTACTTTTACATTTCCATTTCAGTTGACATTTTCAGTTGGGGATTTTGTAATCGTTTGAGGATGGAATTTTGTATTATTATTATTGGTTGGATTTCGGATTTTGTTATCGGTTGGATTTTGGATTTTGAATAATGGAGGCACTTCTGACCTACTCTTGATTTATGTGTTCAATTCGATTTTTAATATCGTTTCTCCTTTTATTTTATAAGTTGTATCTTTGAGAGATGTTCATGTCGGTTCGACCATGGGTTTACCAGAGTCGATTCAGGATGGATGTTACAAATGGTATCAGAGCCAAGTTAGTTGCTTATGTGTTGATGTTTCGTCTTTCCTCCTAGAGGAGTAATTAACCTCATAAGGGAAAAGAATAAAGCTTCAACACAGGACCAACTTTCCAGGGATTTTCAAACCATTTTGAATCGGGTGGGAAGCTTTGAAAGGAAAAGTGTTTTGAATTTAAAAGGAAAAGTGTTTTAATTGCAATTTTTTCCTAAAATTATCAAATGGGACATTTTTCATGTCCTCCCGTAGTGAAGAGAGTGTGATGAAACTCAAAATAAACTACCAAGCTAGAAGCTAGGGTAGATCGTATTCCACGGGTCTTCTAATGATTGACTACTCAAATATAAAGGCAAATTACTCAGATTTAACACTTAGTGCGTGGTGTGAGTTCCACGACTTCTAATTCTAAGAAATGCACGAAATTAAAAATTAAAACTGAAAACAGATTGAAAGATTGGTTGATTAAAACAAAGATGATAGACAAGCTTAGACTTTGAATCCCCCTTCGTTCACCAGAGCATTGGCAATCAACAGATCAGCGGATTTCGATTCTCATTCAATCAATTCTAAAACACCACCATAACTCCTTACCCTTAGGTTTAAGACTAGCAAACGTTCGCTCTATCCGATCTAGCTACCAAGATTAATTAGCCGCCCGGGTACGGTCGCCTCTCGCAACGACTTAACTTAACTGGTGCAATTACTAACGATTTATGAGTTACTCTTGCAGTGGATTAACCCTAATTGGTTCCTACGAAAGGCACACTCCAATGATTAGGTTAATTGTTCGATTTGATGTTTTAAAGTAAGGCGAGCGTTCGCTTCTATCCTTAGCTTAACAAGAATCTAATCTAGGTGATCAATCCAGACAAGAAACATGAACAATGAAGAACAAATCAAACATGAAAGAGAAACTGATTGAACTTTGGATCTAATCACCGCCGACCCGTGACCACTTTAAAGCCCTGGGTCACTTAAGGTTCATCTAGTCTAAGCTCTACGAGTTTAGCTACTCATGTTTTTCACAAAAGAATCAAAGACAAAGATAGAGTTCATCTCGAACAGAGGAAGAACAGAAAAGGATCTGAAAAACCTAATTACCACAGAACTTCGATCTCTGGTAATTTGCAATCCTAGCTCCGAGTCTTCGAGATGAAAGGGATGGCGTCACGATCTCTTCCTGGCTCTTCGAACTCTAAACTCTCCTCCAGAACTCTTGAGAATCCTTGAAGTATTTGGTATTATGAGATATATGATGTTGTCTCTCTTTTAGGGCCGCCGGTTAAATATTTATACTTAACCCTAATACCGCCGGTTTAGCCTAGAATTTTCACCGAAAATCTGATGGAATTTTCGCCAAAAATTCCTTTGTAAATGGGGTGATCACCGGCTGTTTTCTCCTGTGATTTTCGGACGTCGGGTTCTCGGCGAAAACTAAACTTGAAGTTTTCGCCAAAAACTTCTTCTTGAATGCTCTGCCGATTTGTTCTTGAGTTTTGGCCGAAAACTCCAAGGGATTTTCGCCGAAAACTTCTTTGTAAATGGGAGCAGAATTTGGTTCGACTTGATTGACTCCTTGGATCAATTCCGGTGTGATTCCTCGAGGTTCCAACGCCTTAGAGATGTCCTTGGCTACTTTATTTGATGACAAAAACCTGTGCTAACATGAAAACACTAGAAAACCATCAAATAAACCCGAAACGGGCCAAAGTAACACAAATGGCACGAGATAGAGTAGTTGAATGAATATTCGTTATTCTATCCTAAAAACCATGTCTTAAGCAAGGAAATGTCGTTTAAATGAGGCTGATAATCACGTCAAATCGAGTGTCATCAAAATACCCCACACTTAAGCTTTTGCTTGTCCTCAAGCAAACTGAATAGAAACGCTCATGTTCACAAATGATAAGATTTATTAAATTGGAGTCTATTCAAACACAATGAATTATTAGACAGATAATTCCTAGAACAAGAAACCTAACATGCATACTGATCAGCCAAACAACCTGGTCTCACTAATAACTGCACACGACGAGTAATCACAACCAATTATGCACGAATTTGACCTGACCGACCAGACTCCTCACACATGAATTATTTAGTAAACGGGGAACTCTCACTCTCTGTGTTTAAGGACGTGTTTCTGCTCTCAATCATTTTCGGTTACTGAATTCTGTCATAAGTTTGCAATTCGACCACATCTCCACCACTGTGACAACACGAGTAACTAGTCAAGAAGGACTTCCCTGCTAGGACTGTAACGAAGTCTACACTACAAGGGTTTATGATGAGATGGATGATGGGAATGTATGATGATGGCTTTGGTGTGATGTAGCTTTCGACTAACTTCCCTCGAATCTAGCCTATGACTTCCTACCGTCTAACCAGACACGGGTGGAATAGTGAACGCTCGTCCTATGATACCCTCAAGCAACCTAGCACTTATTTTCTTTATACTTTTTTCTTTTGACTTTTCTTTTAACTTCATTCTTCCATTTGTAGGGAGAAGAACGTTTATTGAACTCAAAACTTGAAACTTTTCTGATTTTTCTTCTTTCTCTTCTTTTTCGACATTTTTCTTTCATTTTTCTCTTTTTTTTTTTTTTTTTTTTTTTTTTTGTGTGTCAATTCTTTCTTTTAGTTGCTAGAGGGGTTTACACGTTTGGACATAATAGCTAAGACCACCTGTTTAATGGCTATAGGCAGGTTACCACAAACCAACTTCCGGTAGGTCAATCTAGAACTACAACCACAGGGGATCAACGGGGAATGAAAGAATGGGAAATGGCTATAATGTATTATCGAACCGAAAGAACAGGCCAAGCTCAATGGTTTAAACCTAATGGATTTATCGTTTGGTAGGCTACCTGGCCTAGTAGCTGAATCTACGTGCCCCTATCATTCTAGAACTCGTGTCATCATGTGGTCTCGAGTAGGTCTCATGCAAATTCTAACTCATTCAAGCAAACAGAAAATCACTCAAAAAGAATTGAAATTGCAAGTTACGTGCAATGGATCAAAAGCTCATAGTTGGTTTGCTAGTCGGATTCGGTCATTTTCATGCAATCAAGTAGGGCTGGCAGTCGGTTGCCGGTTTTTCGGTTTTAACCGAAAACCGGACCGAAACCGAGGTGACCGAACCGAGAAGAAACCGAGTCGGCTCGGTCGTCGGTTGATTAAATGAGCTATTTTCGGTTTCTGCCGGTTTTCGGTTAAAACCGATAAAAAACTGAAAACCGAGATTACAACCGAATTTCTCACTTCACTCTCTCTCACTCACGCATGGGTCTGAGGAAATAATTCATTCTCAATCACTTTGACCTAATTCCTAATTTCTCATCTCTTTCACCCTCTCAGTTCGTACTTCCCAGTTCCCAGTCCCACGACTTCTCCCCTCTGAGTTTCAAACTCTTGGATGATTGAAGACTTCGTTGATTGAAGATTGGCAGCAGAAATCCCTTTCTCATCTCACTCTATGTTACTCAAAGTCGGCGGCAGCAGGAAGCCAATTCGATGGTAGCATAATCGACAGACTCCTCTCTAGTCTCGACGGCGGCATCGAGTCTCAATGGCGTACTGCCGGAGCTGGAGTGTCGGTACCGTACTACCCTCTCTCACTCTCTAGTCTCTACTCTCTATTCTTTCTCATCTCACTCTCCGTGTTTCTGTCTCACAGCCTAGGTAGCAGGTCACACACATCTTTCTGTCTCACTTCACACACACAGGTCACACATCTCACTTCTTTATAAAAGGGTTCATTTAGGTTAATGAGTTGACAAGTGATTAAGCTGAGGAAGGTAGCATGTGTGAATTTGTTTGTGATTCACCTTTTTAGATGTTACTTATTGATGAATAATTAGATTTATGTGGACAGATTAATGCATTCAGTTAAAAGGTCATTGTCTCTTAAGGTTCATGTGTCTTGTATGTAAGTATATGCACCTGGAAATTTGCATAGTTTAATTGATTCAGTGTCTGAAAATCCAAGGTTTTTGTTGCCTTCTGCTACTTTCGAATGTTGGTCGAATCGATGTATGGTTTTGTGATGATACTGTTGTCAGTCTTGCTTCTTTGTTCATGTATGATCTTGTATGAAAACTAGTTAAGTTTATGCGCTGGAATTCTTAAGCTTTTGAATGTCGATTTAGTCGTTACGATTTTTTGTTTTCTTTTGATGATAATGTTCTTAGCCTTGCTTCTTTGTTCATGTGTGAATGTGATCTCTTAGGTTGTTGATCAGCTCTTGATACAAGGGGTCTCTGACGATTTCTCAGTTCAGGGACAACAGCTATTTCTCAATTCTCAATTCTTTTAGTGTAAAATATTCCACATTTTAGTGTAATGATTTCAGGCTTTGTAAATTCCAGCTTTAGGTATTATGATCATGATCTTTGAGTTGAGTATGTGTTTGACAATTGACATGTATGTGGATTGCAGGGATTCAGATAAAAGAAGAATGGAAGCGGGTGTGAATACGCGAAGTTGCGAATTGGGATGGTTGAACTTGTTTATGTTGTTAATGTTGACTTTGTGTGGTGTTTGAATTATGATGTTGTTTGATGAATTTTGAATTATGGTTTATGAGTTACTACTCATATACTTATGATGGATGGTTGATTATGGATTTGTGGTATGATGTCTTCTGTTTTCATTTCAGGGAATATTGCGAAGAACTGATTTGCCGAAATTGTAGCATTATGCTGCCAAAATTTTTACAAAATTTTTAGCAAAAAAATATCAGCAACTGTCGGTTTTATTTTTTGCCACATTTCGGTTTCGGTCCAAAATTCGGTTTCGGTGCGAGTTTCGGTTCGGTTCGGTCCGGTTCTCACCACTGAATCTCGGTCAAACTCGTCTTACTCGGTTTTTCGGTCACGGCTCGGTCATAAACCGAAACCGGCCGGTTCGGCTCGGCTAAAAAACCGAGCAATTTCGGTTCGGTCTCCGGTCACACCTTCGGGCACAAATCGGCTTCGGTCAACCGACCTTTCGGTTCGGTTTTTGACCGAACCGGGCCGACTGCCAGCCCTACAATCAAGGCTACAAACTACAAGTGTGATTTCAAAAATTCTATTCTGACTAGGCAATTTAGCATCAAAGTAAACACGTTGGTTCTCGAGTTCTATGTTAAGCAGTCTAAGCATCATTATGAAAGATTGAACAACAACTTAACATCAAAAATCAAGAACTGAGCCATTCTAATGCTAGAGAGACTAGACAGGAATCACGAGGCACAAAAAAAACACAATCAAGGGCAATCAAGTTCATGCAAGGTTCTCTAGCATCCTACCCCACACTTAAATCGGACTGTGTCCTCACAGGACTAAATCTAGAGTTCAGAGTGAAGTAGAAGAACCTGGACCGAGATGGTTGGCGTAGGGGATGAGCACGGATCCTCGGAGCAGAGGCAATCTACCAAAATGAAGCAAAGGGAATCTCCCAACTGCCTGCAAAACAAAAACAAATGAAAGATAAAAAGGAAACCGGGACAAGTGTCCTGGATCCACACAGAAAAAAAAATTGGATCCAGATCCGAAAAGAAGAAATAAAAAGAAAGGACAAGGAAAAGGACACCACCCGATCATAGCTGGTCAGGGGCGTCGGGGGTGCAAGGTGTAGGGCATCACCGAACTGACGTTGCCACGCCAGCTGTGCCTCATATCGCTCGTCAGAGCGGTGCATGTGTTGCTGCATAATAATCCATCTCGCATCCTGAGTGGCGTTGTCAGTGATGCGCCACTCCTGGAGTCGCTCGTACAGATCTCCAATGTTCGCGGGATGCGGTCGGTGCTGAGGGTGAGGCGCCTTGATATGGATCTGGAATGGGCGGCGGTGACTGGTGTGCATACCCTGCCTGATGATGTGGTGAGGGTGTATGATCATGAAACTCCGGCTCTGACCGGGGCTGCGGCTCATTAGCATCATCTTCTTCCTCCGACTCTTCCTCGTCCTGGAGAGGAGGGGGTGCCGGCACCTGTGGACTGAGGTCCAACTCGAGGTCGTACTCGATCGCTAAATCTCCACCGACGGTGTACACTCTGCGGCGTGGGATGTCCGGACCATATTCATGGCTGATACCGAGGGAGATGATGAGCTGGCCCACAAAGTTGCCTCCCAAGAGTGAGCTCGGTGGCCTTGGCTTTTGCGTCTTCAAGCGTAGTATGCGTGCAAGCACCCATCTGGGATGAAGAGGATAACTTTCCCAGATGGCGCGAAGAAGAGTGAGCTCCTCTCTGCTGATGTGGTGGCGGCTCTTATCTGGTGCTAACAAAAGAGAACGACGCCAAACCATGTGAATGAATCGATAGAGAGGGTGGGAGAGGGACTTAACTGAGTTATGCTTCGTGGTACGATCGCCGGGCACTCCAGTCATGTGGCTCCAGAGTGCGTCGTACTCCTCTCCGTTGTCGGAGTCGTTCTCCCAGCTGAGGTGATGTCCCTCGTAGTGCTCGCGGGGGATCCCAAAATGAGCAGCAAACTCATCATAGGTGAACGACTTGTACACCCAGCCAATGTAGAAGGATACCACCTTCCCACGCTGCCTCCTCTTATGCTCGTCCAACTAGAACGTGGCCAAGAACTCCTGAAGTGCGATGTCCGGGAAGTCAGCAACTAGGGTGGTCTGCTCCAGTAGTCCTGAAGGTAGCAAAAAGTCGAGCATGTTCCTGTGCCAGTCCACGTCGTGCTCAAAGAGTGACTCCAAGGACAGTGGGCGCACGTCAGCTCCGGGAATACGTTCGAGCCTCTGGTAGCGCTCGAAGTAGTACTGGGGCAGGCGGGCAACGGTGGCGTGGTACCCGACACGGCCAGGGAAAGCTGGTGGAGGGCCTTGGACGGCTGGTGTGATGGGAGCGGGGGCTCGGGAGCTAGAGCGGCATCAAGGCGCGCCTTAGTCCTGCGCTCATGAATGACATTCCTAAAACCAAAAACGAAACTAGATTAATTAACTAAAAACCCACCCCACACTTAGTAGAAAAACTCAATTTCACAAAGAAACGAGGAAAACCGAGTGGGGGTAAGCAAATTAAGTAACCGGTAATCACGATAAATCACAAATCATGCATATGTCTAGCCGGAATGTTCATAACATAATTAGGGATCAGAAGTCAAACCGACATTCAAAAAGTCAACATCATAGTACATTGAACCCTAATCATGGCAATTACTAGCTCAAGGCGGAAAATGACGGCATAATGAACAACCCAGATGGCAAGCACAGTAATATGAACGTGAATGAACACACATGGCAGCCAAAAGAACATAAACAAGTCATGGTCAAACTGACATTTCATAAAAGTCAACACCGCAAAGAATCAATCTTTAACACACGATCAAATGGTATTACAATTAAGCACAAAACTCCCTAAGTATGCTAGATCAGTCCAAAGAATTCAGCTAACCTAGTTCACATGAAATCAGTCGGCACACAAATCGAGGTAAACCGAAAAGTCAACCAAAAGTCAACTCCAATGAAATTCAGCATTCAACATGTCAAAAGATTCGGAATGAAAAGTTCTACAACTTACCTTGATACAATGAGTGCTGAAAATGAACGGAGAAAGAGAAATCGGTGAAAAATCGAAAAATTTAGGGTTTGGCTGAACGGGAGCTCTAGAGCTCCGATTCGACTGTTCTACGGCTCAAACTGATCGGATAAGGAAGGGGAGAATTGTGGCGGTGGCGGCGTGGTGGTCGGGTTGGTTTTAAAACAAAAGGGGAGGTTTTCTGATTTTCAAAAATGAAAGTGAGGGGAGAGAGAGTGTGTGACCGAGAATTAAAAGAAAAAATTTGTTGATTTTCACTCAAGTTTTCGGCGAAAATGTGTGCAATTTTTCGCCGAAAACCCAAGGCAAAATGTTCTGCCGGTTTTCAAATAAGTTTTCGTCGAAAAACTTCTTAGAGTTTTCGCCGAAAAGTTTAGTTAAAATCGTCCAGAAAACACAGTGGGATTTTCAAAGGAGTTTTCGCCGAAAAATGGATCAGTTTTTGCCGAAAATTTTGGCCTATACGATTGAAAATATTTTCGCAATCCCGGCAAACTTCGGAAAATCACAATTAAATCCACAAAAATCGGGGCAACCTCAAACAACTTGCGATTGAAATGATGACACACAGACTACACACGAAAAATAAGAAATCATGCAAACTGACACTTTTGGCTCCCTCGGACTGACTCTAAAACACTAAGGTTGACACAAATGAAAAACTGACTCCAGCCGTGGGTTGCCTCCCACGAAGCGCTCTTTTATTAACGTCCTTGAGCTGGACGATACCTGGACGGTATTAGGAGACATCCCAACTCAGGTTCTCCTTAATGCTAGCATCGGAGTTCATGAAGTATAGCTTCGGGGCATCTCCGTTAAGTATAAATTTCTTCCCGTTAGCGTGTATAAGCTTGGTACGTCCGTCGGGAAGGTGATCAGTGATCTTGAACGGACCAAATTGCTCTGTTGAGGGGTCATCCTCTGCAAGGAAGACGGTGGAAGGGATGAGAATGATCAGCTTCATCTTTGATTTATCCTCCGGCTCTGTATCACCAGGATCGGTGATCGTCGGTATTTCCTTAGGAGATGCTTTTGGCTTCTCCTTCAATACTTGTTCCGGCACCGGTAGCTCGGAACGAATTGGTGGTGCAGCTGGCTCGGATGAATGTGGCGGCACAACTGGTCTCCAGACCATTTGAGTCTTCGTTTTCTTCTGATTCCTTCTCCGCGACCTTCCAGGTTCCTTGCTCGGTGGTGAAGAAGAGGCTTTCAGTCCCTTCTTCTCTAGCGGCTTCTGAACAACAGATTTTGGCTTCTGCCTTGTAATCTGTTCAAATCCTGCAACAACAATTGATCTAGGAACACTAGAAGAGATGTCAGTAACGGAGTTGACCGGAGTCAACTCCACGGGTTTCAACAGCTAGGCAATGGGATTCTTCATTCAAAGGGGTATATTTCATTCCGTCTTTAAGGCGGAACGTTATCGTGTCCTTACCAACCCTCAAAGTTAAAGAACCATTTGGAACGTTAATTTTCATCCCAGTTGTAGCCATGAAGGGTCAACCTATGGAATGGTAGAATCATCCTTACTAGTATCAATGATCACAGAGTCAGCTAAGAACATGAAAGGACCACATTTAGTAACAACGTCTTTTATCTCTCCTCTCGGAGTTTTCAGTGATCTATCAGCAAAGACAAGTTGTATGCTAGTTGGTTCAAGTTCTCCTAGGTTCAATTTTTCAAATAAACTCATAGGCATAACATTGACAGACGCGCCTAGGTCAACCAAACTACGTTCTATCTCAACATCATTAATAACTAGAGGAAGCGTGAAAGAACCAGGATCAGAACACTTAGCTGGATATGGCGATGAAGGCTTCCTGCTACGAGCGGCAGGATATCCTTCTTTACCTCCCCACATGCCAGTCTCGATCCTTGCGTTCGGCAGCAATGCTCTGGGAAAAGGAGGCTTCAGGTAGTACGGAGCAAGTGGAGGATCATACTCCTTAGGCGCCTCCTTCAGTGCTTCCTTAGGAGATTCATCAGTCCTGCATAAATTAGAAGAAGCATTAGTAGATGGGTATGACGGTTCTTGAACGGATACCATCTTAGCTTGCTCCTTTCTCGGATTTGGCTCGGTTTGGCTTGGAAGTTGGCCAAATGGTCGACCAGATGCTAGCATGCTCGAGATGTGGTTCACAGCCTGCTCAATTCTTTGACTGGATGTGATCTGCTCTTGGTTGAGAAGAGCTTGGGCCTTGAACTGACTGTCGTGATCGGTAAGTCTGGTGATGATCTGACTAAGCTTCTTGTCCAGTTCACTGACGTTGTTTTCCCTCTGATGTTGCTGCCCTGTGTAGGTATTGTTCAAATATTGATTCTGGCGATTGCCAGGAGCAGTTCCATAGTTACCCAGATTGCGGTGCGGCGGCTGGTAGACACCTGCTGGCAGATGGTTCGGCTTCTGATCCTGAGCTGGACCAGCTGGTCGGTTTTTCTGGTTCTGGTTGGCACCGGCATTGTAGGGAGGTTTGTCTTGATAATTCCCCGGTTGTCTAAAATTGCGGTAGCCAGCATAACCATTCTGATTGTTGCTAAAGCCCTGTTGAACGAAATTGACTTCTTCGGCAGACCAGACTTCTGTTTTACCAAAATTCTGGCATCGGCCTCCATTATGCGCACAAGCTCCACACCACTCGCAATCGGCAACGTAGACAGCGGCTGCCGGCGGCTTGATGGGTGTAGAAGACTTCTTCAGATGCTTCTATACTTCTGCCTTGATAGTAGCTTCGAGATCGATCTTGCCTCTTGACCCTTCAGATTGTCGTTCCCAGTTCCTCGACTTGGAAGCATAGTTCACGAAATGAAGAAGAGCAGATTCAGGTGTAAGCGTAGTGCAATCCCCTTCAGCTAGGGAATTGACCCATTTGGCAGATTCTTCTCGAAGACCTCGAGCAAAGATTTCAGCTAACTACCTCTGCTCAAAACCGTGATGCAGACAGCTGTAGAGAAGTTCTTGGAATTGATTACAAGTATCATATAAGCTTACTCCTTCCTTCTGAGAGAATCTGGCGATGCTGTCCTTGATGGCTGTTGTTCTGGCAGGAGGGAAGTACTCTTCGACGAAGTCTTGAGCAAGAGTCTCCCAGACGGTATAGTAGCCAGGTGGTTTGCCAGTAAGCCACCTCTTAGCTGCGCCTTTCAGAGAGAACGGGAAAGCTCTCAAGCAAAAAGTGTTCTTGTCGAGATTTCCATTCTTGAAAGTGCTGCAGAGATCAAGGAAATCCGCCAGATATGTGCACAGATTGTCTAGTGGCCTGCCTTCAAACTGTAGATCCCTAGAGATCATAGTCAAGAATGG
This sequence comes from Linum lewisii, assembly GCA_034768395.1. Taxonomy (NCBI): domain Eukaryota; kingdom Viridiplantae; phylum Streptophyta; class Magnoliopsida; order Malpighiales; family Linaceae; genus Linum; species Linum lewisii. The sequence goes on along the minus strand of CM068301.1, from coordinate 50,393,480 downwards.
AATCTTGATCTCATAGTCAGGATCTCCTTCAATGCGCGGCACGGCGATTGAGGATCGAACACTAGTCTCGCTCGGCTTGTTGTAGTCAGCTAAACTCTTCTGTGCAACTGGTGGTGGTTGACCGCCTGGTGGTGGTGGTGGTAACTGATCATCCATGGTAGGAGATGGAGGAGGTGAAAGTGACTCGGTGTATGAAGCGGATGAAGATGACGGTGAAGATGAAGATGAGGAACTCTCCTTCAGTTTCTCGATCTTGATCGGAGTGACGGATGGAAGTGGATTGGTTCTGCCTCTCTTCGGAATTTGTGATTGTCTTGGTGGAGCAGAACTGCCTCATCTCTTTACACTCTTAGCCTTGTCGTTCTTGGCGCTTTGGAGACGCGTGAGAGGACGGTGGTGCATAAACCTGTGAACAACCTACAAATAACAAAAATAAACAAAAACCAGTGTAAAATCGAAGTGGATGGAAAGGTGAAAGATGGAAAGTAGAAGAATAAGATGCCAGTTCTTCTTTCGAACAATCAAAAGAAGTCCCCGGCAACGGCGCCAATTTTATGAAACTCAAAATAAACTACCAAGCTAGAAGCTAGGGTAGATCGTATTCCACGGGTCTTCTAATTTGACTACTAAAATATAAAGGCAAATTACTCAGATTTAACACTTAGTGCGTGGTGTGAGTTCCACGACTTCTAATTCTAAGAAATGCACGGAAATTAAAAATTAAAACTAAAAACAGATTGAAAGATTGGTTGATTAAAACAAAGATGACAGACAGGGTTAGACTTTGAATCCCCCTTCGTTCACCAGAGCATTGGCAATCAATAGATCAGCGGATTTTGATTCTCGTTCAATCAATTCTAAGACATCACCATAACTCCTTACCCTTAGGTTTAAGACTAGCGAACGTTCGCTCTATCCGATCTAGCTACCAAGATTAATTAGCCGCCCGGGTACGGTCGCCTCTCGCAACGACTTAACTTAACTGGTGCAATTACTAACGATTTATGAGTTACTCTTGTAGTGGATTAACCCTAACTGGTTCCTACGAAAGGCACACTCCAATGATTAGGTTAATTGTTCGATTTGATGTTTTAAAGTAAGGCGAGCATTCGCTTCTATCCTTAGCTTAACAAGAATCTAATCTAAGTGATCAATCCAGACAAGAAACATGAACAATGAAGAACAAACCAAACATGAAAGAGAAACTGATTGAACTTTGGATCTAATCACCGCTGACCCGTGACCACTTTAAAGCCCTGGGTCACTTAGGGTTCATCTAGTCTAAGCTCTACGAGTTTAGCTACTCATGTTTTCACAAAAGAATCAAAGACAAAGATAGAGTTCATCTCGAACAGAGGAAGAACAGAAAAGGATCTGAAAAAGCTAATTAAGACGACTCCGGCAGAACTTCGATCTCTGGTAATCTGCAATCCTAGCTCCGAGTCTTTGAGATGAAAGGGATGGCGTCACTATCCCTTCCTGGCTCTTCGAACTCTAAACTCTCCTCCAGAACTCTTGAGAATCCTCGAAGTATTTGGTATTATGAGATATATGATGTTGACTCTCTTTTAGGGCCGCCGGTTAAGTATTTATACTTAACCCTAATACCGCCGGTTTAGCATAGAATTTTCACTGAAAATCTGATTGAATTTTCGCCAAAAATTCCTTTGTAAATGGGGTGATCGCCGACTATTTTCTCCTTTGATTTTCGGACGCCGGGTTCTCGGCGAAAACTTGAAGTTTTCACCGATAACTTCTTCTTGAATGCTCTGCCGATTTCTTCATGAGTTTTCGCCGAAAACTCCAAGCGATTTTTGCCGAAAACTTCTTTGTAAATGGGAGCAGAATTTGGTTCGACTTGATTGACTCCTTGGATCGATTCCGGTGTGATTCCTCGAGGTTCCAACGCCTTAGACACGTCCTTGGCTACTCTATTTGATGGCAAAAACCTGTGCTAACATGAAAACACTAGAATACCATCAAATAGACCCGAAACGGGCCAAAGTAACACAAATGGCACGAGATAGAGTAGTTGAATGAATATTCGTTATTCTATCCTAAAAACCATGTCTTAAGCAAGGAAATGTCGCTTAAATGAGGCTGATAATCACATCAAATCGAGTGTCATTAGAGTGTTTGAGTAGTTGAGAGTGGAAGTGGTAGTAGAAGGTTGGTTGGAGGAGTAGAGCCTTTGTATATTTTTGTTAAGTTAGGTAGAGTGCTCGAAGAGTGTGGGATTCTAGTCGGGAGTGTTAGCTTAGTAGTTCTTGCTTTGTGTGAGCTGTGTTTTTGTTGTGTTCTAGTTGTGCTCTTGTGGTTGGTTGTGTCGTAGGGTTCTGTTGTGCATGTGTGTTAGGTAGAAGTGCAAGTTAGTGGGGAGAAGTGTTCTTAGAAGGTGGGTGTTGCTAGACCGTTAAGAGGGAGTTTCGAGTAAGTGATGTGGTGCTTAACCTGCTGCGTTTTGCTGCAATTTTTGTGTTGCATTGCTAGGTTAAGTTAGGTTGTGATTTCGGGCACAAAATCTTTTGAAATTGTGGAGACTTGTAACACCCCGCCCAACCGAATGATTTGGAACTCAAGTTTGGATGATTGAGACATTGAAAACAATGTTCTTGAGGCCCCAACGAAGTCCGCGACGTTCATAATTGAGTCGGGTTGAACTTACAAGTGAGTACATTGAAAATTCGTTGAGGGTGGCAGACTGAAACACACGGCCGTGTGTTATAGACACACGTCATGTGTCTTCATAACTAATGTACACGTTTTAAGTGTGTGGTGAAATAACCACCCTACTAAAAGTAGACTAGATCGAATGTGTCGAGGTTTCTTCAAATCGTTTACTCAAAGAAATTGGTAATTTACTCGGGTTTAAACATGTTATGCATGGTGTGAGTTCCATGACTTCTAATCTATAATGCAAGGAAAATGAAATGGAATTAAAAGACAGATTGATTGATTCAGAGTTTGACTACGAATTGACAGACAAAGCTTAGACTCGAATTCCCCTAAGATTACCAGGACATTGGAGATCACGAAACCGGCGACTTTCAATCCTAATTCATTCAGTTCTCAGACACCACCATAACTCCTTACCTATAGGTCTAAGTTTTGCGAACGTTTGCTCTACCGGATATAACTACCAAGATTAATTAACCGTCCGTGCGTTCACTTCTACAATGGAAAACTAACTGGTGCAATTAATTAAGATTAATGAGTTACTCTCAAAGCGGATTAATCCTAAATGGTTCCTACGAAAGGCACACTCCATTGAATATGTAATTGACTGATTTGATGTTCTAAAGTAAGGCGGATGTTCGCCACTATCCTAATCATAACACAAATCTAATATAGGTGATCAAGCAAGACAAGAAACACAGAAAATGAAGAACAAAACAATCATGCAAGAGAAACTGTCTAAATTAAGATCTAATTATCACCGAACCGTGACCGCTTTAAAGCCTCGGGTCACTTAGGGTTCATCTAATCTAAGCTTAAACGAGTTTGGCTACTCATCTTGATACCAAAAGAATCAAAAGCAACAGAGGAATTCATCATACAAAGGGAGAACAGATAGAAATTGTAAAACCTAATTCTGACGACTCTGACAATACTCTAAACTCTGGCAATCTTCACTCCTAGCTTCGAGCACTCCGAGGTGGAAAAGACGGTGTCAGAATATCTCTGGGAACTCCAAGACGCTCTCTCAACTCTCTCTGTCAGCTTTGAAGTCTGGATTATGAAAAGTCTATATTGAATGAATGCTCCCCCAGTCTGAAGTAGCGGGTTGCCTTATATAGGGTTTGTCCCAATTCTGTGCCAGAAAAGAGGGAAGTTCTCCGGTGAGAACTTAGGAAGTTCTCGGATTAGGAAATAGTGCGAAAGAGTGAAAACGCCCTAAACTACCACTAAAATCGTGTTTCAAGCAATAAAATTTCGCTTAAACGGGGCTGATAATCACGTTAATTATAGTGTCATCAATAACACACGATGTGTCTTATAAAACACGACTGTGTGTCCTGGTCTAACTATAAAGTACGGGTTCTTGACAGAATTCTTCAACTTCTCACTCTCTCTTTCCTCCCAAAAACCCTTTTGACGAACCAAAAACCGCCAAACTTCAAATCTTGATTCGGGAGCTGTAGAGGTCCGATTGATGATCTGTTTTCGCCTGTACATTCCTGGTGATGAGAGAGAGAGAGAGTATCTCATTTCAAGGTATGTCAGAGTTAGGCGCTGTCAGTGGCAGAAGGAAGAAGCTACGTTTTTGGAGCTGTAGAGCTTGGCTGTTCGGGTTTCTAGAAGTTGTCTAGAGCCTCGTCGTCTTGTCAGGTAAGGGTTTAGCGTACGATGGTAGTGATGGTCGATGTGAGGAGTTGAAATTCTAACCTAGATGAATGTAGGGATTGCATGAAATTGGAAGAGAGTAAAAGATGACAATTGTTCTGTGATTGATTGTTATTTGGTTTATGTTGGTTGTTGATTGATAAGTGGTTACTAATTGATGAGTTGGTTGTTGATTGCTATGATTGGGATTGCGGTAAATGATTAATTATGATGATAAACGAATCAGAACTACTAATGAGTGATAGGAGGGATGAGTTGTGATCTTGTGATTTATATATGTATATTATGCCATTGTCTGTTGTGGTTATAGGAGAGTGGTCCTGCCAAACAGGAGACTAACCCTAGACTTGCGACATGGCTATCCCTGTACTAGCAGGTGGGGGTTAGCCTACAAACTAGTAGTTATCCTTGATGTGATTATTAAGTGTTATCAGTTGTGGTTGCAGGATGATGGCTCTGCCAATGTGGGGTCGTCCTATGGAGGATGAACAGGAGGGTAGCCTTAAGACTCACGACATGGCTATCCCTGTACTTGCAGGAAGCGGGGGCCGGTGAGCTAGCCGTTTACCCTTGTTATGGTTTTGATGTGTGAATTGTGGGTGTAATTGATTAAAGTGGAAAATGTGTGGATGAAGTGATATTGTGTAATTGAGTTGAGTGAAATTGATATTATGATGAATTGATGTTGTGTGATTGATTTGAGTGAAATGAATGCTATGTGTGCTGGCGGTTGATAAGGTGATTTGTGGTGTAGAATTTATGAAACAGAATTGGTGCATTGGATAATGGAATTGGTACATGGAATGTGGATTGGAATTGGATTATTGATGGAATTGTTGATGGACTTGATGTTTGGAATTGGATGGTTTTGAATGAGGAATTTGAGGACTGGATTAATTGATGTGAGTGAATGAAATCAAAGAATAGGAAGGAGCCTGTACTGCCCCCAAATTGTCACCTCCTTTTACGGTTGGAGGTGCGGTCACGTCACCTGGAAGAGTGGGGTGATGAGATGTGTTGTGATTGTGAGTTGACCATGAATCCTTATACTGCGATTTAGATGCTTTTTTGGGAACCCCCTACTGCGGTTCGGGGTGCATCTGTGAGCCGGCAGGGTTGGTTTGGGATAACTCCTTATGGCGCCTAATGAACTGAGAACTGAACCTATGTGATCACCTACACTGTTTTAGGGAAATAGAATCTGGCATGGTTGTGTCTAGTTCCATTATTGGTGTGTGTGCGGAGTTCGAAATCGCTCTTTCAGGATAGGTCCGATGCATAGTTAAACCCAGTGGGTTCACTCAATTTCAATAGGATCGTGGGTTAGATTGAGTAGATTTGAGGTTAGGAGTTTCGGTCAAGTTCAGAGCAGTTGCTGGTTGGAGCTATGAGGTGAAGATTTGGTGATCTACATTGGAGTAGACCATTACTTTTACATTTCCATTTTAGTTGACATTTTCGGTTGGGGATTTTGTAATCGTTTGAGGATGGAATTTTGGATTATTGTTATTGGTTGGATTTCATTTTTTTTTATCGGTTGGATTTTGGATTTTAAATAATGGAGGCACTTCTGACTTATTCTTGATTTATGTTTTCAATTCGATTTTTAATGTCGTTTCTCCTTTTATTTTATAAGCTGTATCTTTGAGTGATGTTCATGTCGGTTCGACCATGGGTTTACCCAAGTCGATTCGAGATGGATGTTACAAATACTGATGTTCAAGATACCACCGATTGATGCCACAGAGATGAAACCACAACTCGAAAAAGTCATGAAGGATCCTACAAATAACAAGAGGAAGGGAGAGGCGTCTTCCGTCTCCCTTAACGAAGAATGCTCCATCATCCTCTGCCAGACACCATCCATACCCACCAGCTAATTGTCATGATCCTGGTTCTTTTACCTTAGCTTGCACCATTAATCGTATGAAAACTGATCGTAGCTTAGTTGATTTAGGTGATTCTATCAATGTCATGCCTACTCGTTTATACGAAAAATTGAACCTAGGTGAATTAAAACCGATTAGTTGCACTTAGTGTTAGCTGACAGATCTGTTAAAACACCTAGGGGAATAATTGAAGACGTGGATGTCTGTTGTGGTCCTTTCACTATTCTTGCTGATCTTGTCGTAATGGATACTCGAGAGGTAGATGTTACCCTCCTCCTAGGCCGACCGTTTCTAGCAAAAGGCGGCGTGACCATCGATGTCTAGCATGGCTCGTTGACTTTGAGGGTCGGAAAGGATAGTGTGACATTCCTCCTCAAGGACGGTATGAAATATTCTTCCAAGGAAGATGCTCATTGTTTATCTATTGATATTGTGGAGCTGGTCTCGGCCAACTCTAGTACTAATGAAAAATATAGCATTTCTTTAGAAATTTGTATGACAGGTGTTGAGCAGATTATCCATCCGAAGAAAGAGCCTCTAACACAGAAAGAAAAAGGAAAAGAGGAACAGAAGGCACCCATTACTGGAACATGACGTGCTCAAGATCATGGAAAAGTGAAGGAGGCTTGCGAGGCAAAAAAGGTGGCTTGGAAGCAAATTGACCCTCCAACATCCGCCAAGCCACCGGATGCAAAACATGCATCTGAGGGATCTGTTCGGGCCATTCGAAGTTACTAGCAACCTACCCGATGGTAGAACTCAATTAACTCACGCCGATGGGAGGCGATTTCTCTCAACTGGCGGTGCATCCAAGCTTTACTTCAAGGATGCCGATGCGAGCGTGAAGGAAGTCCTGAGTTGGGATGCCTCTTGATCCGTAACCAGGATTTTTGTAGCTGCTTCACTCCGTTCTGAGCTCTCCATGTAACACTCGACATCGACCATCACCTTCCAGTTATTCCTGATAACTCTACTCTCTTTTAGTCCTGTGAGGTCACAGTTTGATCTAAGTGTGGGGTAGGGTTCTAGAAGAATTATGCTTGAACTTGCTTGCTTCTCTGTGTCTCCGTGGTGCATTTTAATTCCTCTAGCTAGAATTACTCGATTCATGACTTTTAATGTTAAGTTGACTTTGATTTTTCACAATCATGCTTAGACTACTTAACTTAGAACCTGTAACCAACATGTCTGCATTGATGCTAAATGAACCTAGTCAGAACAGAAATTAGAATCACGCTTGTAGTGTCACTTTGAATTGCACGAAAATGATCGAGTCTGACTAGCAGCCAATTGTGACCTTTTGATTCGTTGCACATAACTAGCAACTTTTATTCTTTTTTTAGTGGGTCTCTCATACTTTGAATGAGTTAGAATTTGCACAAGACATATTCGAGACCACACGATAACACGAGTACTAGGATGATAGAGGCACCTAGAATTACTACTTAAACCAGAAGCCATCCCGATATTAATCTGTGTTTGGCCTGTTCTTTCGATTTGATATTACATTACAACCATTTCCCATGTTTTTGTTCACCCCATTGATCCCATGTGGTATAGTTTGAGATTAGCTAACCGCAGTCGGTCTGTGGTGACTTGCCTATAGCCAGTAAACTGGTGGTCTTAGCTAATATATCAAGACGTGTAAACCCCTCTAGCAACTAAAAAAATTTAGCACCAAACGAAAAAAATAGATAACAGAAAAATAAAAGTAAAAGTTCAAAAAGTTATAAGTCAAGTAGTAGTTACAAGCTCAAATTCGTTCTTCTCCCTACATAAGGAAGAACAAAAACATTAATCAAATGTAGAAAGAAAGAAAAAATTCAGAAAAAAAGAATAAATAAAAAGTTCTAAGTTGCTTGAGGGTATCATAGGACGAGCGTACATTATCCCACCACGATCTTGTTAGACGGTAGGAATCCATTGATTTTGATTCGAGGGAGGTTAGTCAATTGCTACGCCGCACCAAACCCTTCATCATCATACATCCCTTCATCCATTCATCATAAGCTCTTGTAGTGTAGGATCGTTACAGTCCCTTGCAAAGTCCTTTTGACTATTTTCTCGTGTTATCACCGTGGTGGAGATTGTGGTTGAAATGAAAACCTATGACATAATACGGTCGAGAAAGTGATTAGAGCATAAACACGTCCCTAAACACAGAGTGTGAGAGTTCCCCCATTTTACCAAATATTTTCTATGTGAGGAAGTCTGGTCGGTTAAGTTGGCATTGTGATGATTGGTGATTGCTATTTGACTGTGTGTAGAGAATTAGTGAGGCCGAGTTGTTTGACTGATGTGTATGAATGTCTAGGTTAATTGTTCTAAGTGTATCGGTTTAAAATTCATTGTTAAGACTTGAATCTCATTTAATCGATCTTGTCATTTCTGGACTTGAGTGCGTTCTGATTTAATTTGCTTGAGGACAAGCAAAACCTTAAGTGTGGGATAATTTGATGACACTAGAATTATCTTGATTATCGACCCCGATTAAGAGACATTTCATTTCTTGTTAGCACGTTTTAGGGGTAGTTTAGTGGGTTTTCATTCATTAACGCTATTTCCTACCGAATTGGTTCCTTTGGCCCATTTCGGGTCTATTTGATGTGTTTTCTAGTGTATCTTTGAGTACACAGGTTTTTGCCGTCAAATATGTAGCCATTGGAAGTGTTCGGGTAGCGATGGAGCCCCAAGTTGTGACCCAGGATCATTGGAAAACGCAAACTGATCAAAGGAAACTGTCCAACAAAGAAGTTCTTGCTGAGAATAGCAAAGTTCTTGGTGAGAATGTGTTCACAAACTCAGTACAATTCTCGTCGCTGGTCTGGAATGATTATGAAGAATTTTTCAGCGAGAACTTTAATATTTTTGTCAAAAACTTGGCCCTTTTCCGGGTCAGGTTTGGTAAACAAACTATTTAAGGGGCGACTCAACCCCAATTGGAAGGATTTCAACTTTTAGACTTCCATAGCTCTTAGAGAGAGTTTAGAGCAATTCTTGGAGTTGTGGAGAGATTTTGACATGATCTTTCCATCCCGGAGGTGCTCGGAGCTAGGAGTGAAGATTTCTCGAGTTCGAAGCTCCACGGATGATCGCAATTAGGTTTTACGATTCTTCTTTGTTCTTCCTTGTTAAGATGAACTCCTATGTTGTCTTTGATTCTCTTGTTTCAACCATCAGTAGCTAAACCCTTTTAAGCTTAGATTAGATGAACCCTAAGTGATTCGGGGCTTTAAAGCGGTCACGGATCGGCGGTAACTAGATTCTAATTCAGACAGTTTCCTTCTCATAATTGATTTGTTATTAATTCTTATTTCTTTTCTAGTTTGACACTATAAAAAGACGTCATTTGGCATCGGTCGGATGCGCGCTCTTAGCGTTGCGTCGTCGCACGACCGACGCCAGAATTGGTGAAGCTAAAGTTTAGCGTCGATCGAATTGTCAATCGGCGCTAAAACGATTGTCAACCGACGCCAGTTTTGTTTTTGGTCGAACCACAAACCGGTTGAGTGGTCAGCATTTAGCGTCAATCGGTATTGGTGACCGACGCTAAATGACAAGACCGACACTAAAGGGGCTGGCTAGTCAACTACGCATTGACCTGTAATAGCATTTAGCATCGGTTGTGACCGACGCTATTACAGGTCAACCGATGCTAAATGTGTGTTCTAGTGGGCAGAATTCTGCTCAATTTTTTCCTATTCTCATACTCTTCTAGTGCCAATACCTGCATACATCGATTTCACTTTTCACAATTCACTTTTCGATCAATAGACATACTGAATTGCACTACATAATATAGCATATATATAAATGTCGAAAACGCAAGTGTACAATGAAAACATCCTCCTAAAACATGCACCTACAACATCCACCTAAAACATTCAGATACCTACTCATCCTCCTCTTCATCATACGAGTTCAGGTCCTCGACATCCATATCCGGGGGCATCCTCCCTTTTCCCTTAGAAGATGAACCCTCAGGCGCTGAACCACTGCCTTTAGCACCCTCACGTGATCCGAGACGTGAGGGGCAATGGCCGAAGACGTGAGTGGTAGTAGCTGAACTACTACCCTGACTGGATCCACCGGCTTCTCCACCCCGCCTCTACTCATATTAACCTGAATAGACAAAGACAACAAATAATTAGAATTTGGCTATTTTAAATCTACATATATCATATACTATAGTACATTACCTGAGAGGGGGTCACGCCAAATCCCATACCGCGAACTCTACCACTATGCTCCTTCCAATAGATTCATCCAAGTGCATCGTCTGCAGAAGGAAATGTCAGGGACTGTGGGATCACGGGTCAGCTCCAGAATGCAAGGCTGCACATTGAAGACAAAAATGGGTTTTACAAACCAAAGTTAATTAAATAGGCACTATTGGAGATTGTTTTGTTACATTGGAACAGGTGATAAAGTAACATTGATGTTCTCAACCTGCTGCAAAATTTCAGAGCCAGATAAGAGTTTGGTTGCCTCCCTTAAATAAACATCAGCACTGAATTTGGATTTTTGTAATCTCCAAGGATCTTCTGCAGGTAAGAAACGTCGACTTCCTATGAAACAATTCTTCCCACTCCCCGTCAAACGCAATGGCTCCTGGTCTAGATTACAAGTGGGGCAAGCTTGTCTTGTATAAGTGTTCCACCCAGATAATAAACTCAGTCCAGGGAAATCACTAATTGTCCACAATAGCGCTGCTCTCAACGTGAATAATTCTTTCTTCGCTGAATCGTATGTTTCTACGCCTTCCCATAACATTTTCAGCTCATCAACTAAAGGTTGTAGGTAGACATCGATATCATTTCCAGGAGCTTTCTTTCCCGGAATGATACCAGACAATATCATACCTGTTGACTTCATGCATTCCCACGGAGGCGTGTTGTATGGCATTAGTACAATTGGCCATGTGCTGTGACTAAGGCTCATATTCCCAAAAGGATTAAAGCCATCAGTAGCAAGACCGAGCCTAACATTTCTTGGATCTGAAGCAAACCCAGGATACCTAGTGTCAAAGTCAACCCACGCTTGACCATCTCGTGGATGCCGCGACATTCCATCAATAGTTCTTTCTGTAGAATGCCACACCATACTCTCAGCTATTCTAGGGCACATGAACAATCTTTGCAACCTCGGAATTATTGGAAAGTATCGATATATTTTCATGCCCTTAAGTTTCTTCTCTTTGCTTCCATCAACTACGTCATCATCAACACCACCATCCTTGTATCTAGACTGCTTGCAAATCCTGCAACTCGTCTCAGCTATGTCATTACCCCAGTACAACATACAATCATTCACACATGCATGAATTTTCGTGTATCCCAGCCCAAGTCGTTTGATCATTTTCTTTGCACTATATCCTGTTGGCGGTATGTTGGCAAACTCAAAAGCTTCATGCAGCAACTCAATGATCATTGATATTGCTTTATCGCTGATGTTATGCATCCCCTTGATATGATAAAGTCTCAGAATGAAAGATAATTTGGAGAACTTCTTACATCCTTCGTATAGTACTGTTTCTCCATCTTTTAGTAAATCCCTCAAATTTACATTGTCATAATCAACCGGCTCTGGTATGTCATCAGGGATACTGGTGTCATTATCTTCGCTCATAGCAATGTCTTCGTTCATTTGACCTTCCTCATTAACATCTTCATTAGTAAGTACTTCATTAGTAGTCTCGCGGACCTCCTCAGTAACGACACCAAAAGCATCATTAACCATTGAACGAAGTGATCTAATATGATCACTTCCCTGCACTATTATACGTGCAGTCCTAGAAGAAGATCAATATAGATGCTCTCCATGTCGATCCCAAAGTATATATCTGGCGGAAATGGCTTGCGGAGTAAATGCTCGTAACACCATCTCTACACAGCCACTTCTTGAATCCAGATTTTGGACATGCACAGACTATTTGCTCTCCGTCGTTGTTGTTGGAGAAAGCAAAATTCAGAAAGCTTTCTAAGCCAGTCATGTACTCTAGTGATAATCTTGGGGTGTTAATCCAAGATTTATCCATTAGGAGATACCTAATTTAGTGTAGGGAATAAATTCTCAGTAGTGGAGATCACAATCTATATATAAGTTAACTTAGGTAAAATGCTAAGATGTTATAACATTAATTTGGAATCATGTTGTAGCTAATAATATACTAGTAACTAGTGTTTGTACAAAATTACCATTAAGTAGCTAGCAATATGCTACTGAGTTTAGTTAACTTAAAAACAAACCCTAACTCAACCAATTAATTCTAAAATTAATCACATTCTAACAATTAATTACAAATAACAAAAAATTCTACTAATTAATCTCATTTTAAAAATAAATTATAACTACCACATAATTCATACTGAAAACACATTGATCATATACTTTTATTCGCATTAAACCATAAAAAAAAATTATAACTACAACATAATTCATAGTGAAAACACAAAAACATGCATCATATAATTTTAATCCCATTAAACCATAATTGATCAATATCTAGGAATTAGATTAATCATGACAACATACATATTACTATACTAGTTTAGACATGCATATTACAATCAATTAATTTACATGTAAAAAAACGCTAAGAAATGCATACCTTACACCAAGCCGAGTAACAAACAGGCAGAAGACACAACAGCTAGTCGATACGGGCACTGAGAAAATAACCACAACATATAAAATTAGAACTAATCAAAATAACTATTTCAATTCACTACAATTCTAATGACACATACAATCTAGAAACTAAACAAAATTTAAATTATAATCTACAATTCAATACAATTCTAAGAATCACAGCAATTTCAATTCACTATAATTCTAATAATCACAACATATACAATTCTAATTCTCTACAAAATAAACGAAATTTAAATTACAATCTAGAAATTAAAAAATTAAATAACTTACAACGATACACAGGAGGAGATGTGAAGGAAGCACGGTGATGAGAACGACGTCACAGCAGCTCCTAGCTCGAATGCCGGCGATTTCAGAGGATTTGGGAAGTTGAGAGGATTTGAAGCTGTGGGGAGAAGTGCATAATGACTTCTAACGTTGGGCCGGGGTTTTTTTAGCGTCGGTCGATGACCAACGCTAAAACGCGTGTCAATCGACGCTATAAACACGCGTTTTAGCGTCGGTCATGACCGACGCTATTCTGTTTCCGCTGACCGACGCCTATATACCCGTCCGGTCAACAAAAAATCAAACTAGGACCAAGAAATGGCATCGGTTTTGAGGCCCAATTTAGCGTCGGTCGGCAAACAACCGACGCTAAAACGCGAAGTCAGCTGCTTAGCGTCGGTTGCTGACCGACGACGCTAAGTTGCTACGTAACTACCGACGTTAAAAGGAGTTTTTTGTAGTGTGATCACCTAGATTAGTTTCCTGGTCAAATAAGGATAGTTGGCGAATGTCCGGCTTGTTTTAGAACCTCAAATAAATTAATTAACCTATTCAATGGATTATGCCTTTCGTCGGAACCATTTAGGGTTAATCCGTTTCTAGAATAGCTCATTAAAATTAATCAGGTGCACCAGTTAGTTATCAGTAGCAGAAGTGAACGCACAGACGGTTAATTAATCTTGGTAGTTATTTCTGATAGAGCGAACGTTCAGGACTTAGACCTAAGGGTAAAGAGCTTTGACGATGTCCAAGAACTGAATGAATTATGATTGAAAATCGCTGGTTTTGTGATAGCCAATGACCTGGTAATCGTAGGGGATTCGAGTCTAAGCTTTTGTTTGTCAATCGTTTCAAACTTAATCAATCAATCAATCTGTTTCTTCAATTCAATTTCAATTTCCTTTGCATTAATAGTTTAGAAGTCGTGGAACTCACACCACGCAACGTGATTTAAACATGAATAATTACCAGTTCCTTTGAGTACACAATTGGAAGAAACCCTCCAGAATTCGATCTAATCTACTTTTGTAGGTTAGTATTTGATACCATGTTCTGCACTTATCAGTTTGTGCAATGCTCCTACTACTTTTCAGACACGCATTCTTGCAATCTTTGGAGATTTGGTAGAGAATGTTGATAACGTGTAAAACATGGTATCAAAAACTAACCTACAAGAGTAGATTAGATCGTATTCCAAGTGTTCTTCTAATTGTTTACTCAAAGAAATTGACAAATATTCGGGTTTACAATTCAAGTTGCGTGGTGTGAGTTCCACGACTTCTAAATATTGTGCAAAGGAAATGAAATTGAATTGAAAGACAGATTGATTAATTGAGGTTTGGTTACGATTGACAGACAAAAGCTCATACTCGAATCCCCCTAAGGTTACCAAGGCATTGGCGATCACAAAACCGGTGACTTTTCAATCCTAATTCATTCAGTTCTTAAACACCGTCATAGATCTTTACCCTTAGGTCTAAGTCCGCGAACATTCGATCTATCGAACTAGCTACCAAGATTAATTAACCGTCTGTGAGTTCACTTCTGCAACAGATAACTAACTGGTGCACTTGATTGATTTTAGTGAGCTATTCTTGAAATGAATTAACCCTAAACGGTTCCTACGAGAGGCACGATTCCATTGAATAGGTTAATTAATTGATTTGAAGTTCTGAAACAAGGCGGACGTTCGCCAACTATCTTTTTTTTAACAGGAAACTAATCTAGGTGATCAAGCTAGAAAAAGAAACACGAATTAAGAACAAATCAATTATGAATAAGAAACTGATTGAATTAAAATCTAATTACTGCCGATCCGTGACCGCTTTAAAGCCTCGGGTCACTTAGGGTTCATCTAATCTAAACTCGAAAGGTTTACCTACTCATATTCGAAACAAGAGAAACAAAAAACTATAATAGAATTCATCTTAACAAGGAAAAACATAGAATATCTGAAAAACCTAATTGCGATGAATCCATGAAGCTCTGATCTCGAGGAAATCTTCAACTCCTAGCTCCGAGCAACTCTAGGATGGAAAGACTGTGACAGAATCTCTCCGAGAATTCCATGATATACTCTAATTCTCTCCTGTATGTGTAGGAAGTCTCAAAATTGAAGTATTTCTGAATTGGGGGTCAAGGGCTGCTTAAATAGCTTCTTCTCCAAATCAGTCCCGGAATAGGGCTAACTTTTCGCCCAAATCTTAGGAACTTTTTGGCAAAAAGTTGTTTGAATAGTTTTTTCCAAATCTACGACAAGTTTTCTGCTCAGGCTTCTTCATAAACTTTTCGGCGAAAAGGTTGAAACTTTTCGTCGAAATATTCTTTGAAATACTTTCTTCGATCTTCGATGCTGGAAATTCAGAGGGTTCTTCACAATATTTTCGTCAAAACTTTATACTTCTCCGTGAAATGTTCTTTGAAAAGCCTACGTGTTGTTGGTTCTCGATCGTCTGACTTCTCTACTGATTCCGGATCACTTCTCGAGGCTCCGTCGCATCCCAAACACTCCCAATGGCCACTTATTTGACGGTATAGACCTATGTACTAACACAAACACTCGAAAACACGTCAAATAGAGTCGAAATGGGCCAAGGTAACCAATTCGGTAGGAAATAGAATTACTGAATGAAAACTCACTAAACTACCCCTAAAATCATGTTTCAAACAATAGAATGTCACTTAATTGAGGCTGATAAACACCATATTTCTAGTGTCATCAAATGTCGTAGAGGTTTTCGTGGACGATTTCCCCGTCTTTAATGATTTATTCTCCAAGTGCCTAGCCAACTTGGACAAGGTGCTAGCTCAGTGTGAAGAGATAAATCTAGCTTTGAGTAGGGAAAAGTGCCACTTTACGGTGACTGAAGGCATTTTTCTAGGACACAAGGTGTCTAAGCTTGGGATCGAGGTCGACCGCGCCAAGATCGAGATAATTGCCAGCCTTCCACCACCATCTTTGATGAAGACAGTTCGTAGCTTCCTTGGCCATGCGAGATTCTACCAATGGTTCATCAAGTACTTCTCCAAAATCACTCTACCAATGACAAAGCTATTGGAGAATGATACACCATTTGTGTTTGACGAGGCTTGCCATCAAGCCTTCGAACTTCTGAAAACTAAGCTCACCATCGCGCCTATTCTAATTGTGCTGGATTGAGCTTACCGTTTGACGTCATGTGCAACGCTAGTGATTTTTTTGTTGGTGCTATGTTGGGTCAAGGAAGGAGAAGAGGTTCCACCTCATCTACTTCACCAGAAAGACTTTGAATGACACTTAACGGAACTACACTACAATGGAGAAGGAGCTTCTAGCCATCATCTTCTCCTTCGACAAGTTCAGACAGTACCTAGTGCTCTCTCATACCATAGTGTACACCGATCATGCTACTTTGTGCCACCTCCTTGCGAAGCAAGATTCCGAACCACGTCTCAGCCGCTAGGTTCTTTTGCTACAAGAGTTCGACATCAAAATCAAGGACAAGAAGGGAGCCAAAAACGTAGCAGCTGACCACCTCCCGCGCCTAGAGGATTCGCAACCAGGTAACTCCCCCATCCCTCCCATTAATGATTCTTTCCCTGATGAGTTGTTGCATCTTGAGTTACAAGAACAGGTACACAACATTGCCATCAATCCATAGGCGAGTCACCCCGCTCAAACTCTAAGCAATGCATCAACATCTGAAGATCCATGGTATGCCAACATCGCCAACTATCTAGCTCCTGACTTCATCCCACCGGAACTCGACTACAATACGCGTAAGAAGCTAACCAAGAAGGCCAAATCATAATTCCGGGATGAACCATTCCTATACCGAATCAGAACTGACGGGATAATCCAAAGATGTGTCACCTACAATCGAGGCTTCCGACATCATGTACCTTTGCATCAAAGCCAATTCGGTGGACACTTCGGTTGCAACCGAACCGCACGAAAGGTGCTCGAATATGGATTCTTTTGGCCATCCTTATTTAGTGATTACGACGTCTTTGTTCGCCATTGCGACGCTTACCAGAGGTCAAGTAACATCTCTAACCCTCATGAAATGCCCCATAATATATCTTTGATGGTTGAAATATTTTATGTTTTGGGGATTGACTTCGTGGGACCCTTCACACCCTCCAACAGCAATAAGTACATTTTTGTCGCTGTTGATTATGTCTCTAAGTGGGCAGAGGCGCAAGCCTTACCTACGAACGATTGGTGAGTGGCGAGGAAGTTTCTCCAACTCTTATTCATGCATTTTTGTACATCGTGCTTCATCATTAGCGATAGGGGTACCTACTTCCATGGACACTTCGATCGGGTGTGCAAACGCTTCGGCGTCATCCAAGAATGCCCACCACTTACCACCCTCGGGCAAATGGTCAAGCAGAGTGACAAATCGTGAGCTGATGTGACCTTATTTGGTGCATTTTAAGCCTTTGATTAGCCTAAGGATTTCCTATGTTTGATCTCATTTTGCTATGATTTATATGCTTTTATTGAAGTTTTATGCAAAGTGCTATCTTGTTGTCTGGTTGCCACTTTGAGGCCAATTATGTGTCTATTTGAGTTATTTTCTTTGCATTTTCAGGATTTGGCATTGAAGTACTGGTGACAAGGAGCACGTAGGATCAAACGGGAGGTCAATCGGAGCTAGGACGGATGAGATATGATCATTGCAAAATCGAGGAAAGTGCACATTAAAGCTGAAGAAGTTTTCGGCGAGAACCCTATGTTCTCGCCGAAAACCCTTAATATTTTCAAGCAGAAGAATCACAGACGGAGGACATCTGATTTTAGAAGAAGTTTTCGGTGAAAACTATAAGAGATTTTCGCCGAAAACCCATGAAGAAATGCCAGCCGCTCGGGGTTTATCAAAGATATTTTCGGCGAAAATCTTACAGAATTTTTGCCGAAAATACCAGCCTTTTTCCAGCGTGCTATAAAAGTGGAAGCAGGCAAAAAATTGGGGATGAATTCATTATTATTTTTAACACTCGAACCAAAAACCTTTTCTCTCTCAATTCTCTTCCATCACCAATCCAACATCAACCCTAGCTACTTCTGGTGCAAATTGGAGTAAGGAGCTTGGATTGAAACCCACAACCTTGGGGAGAGGAGCTTGCAAGAAGAGGATTGCCATGGAGCTCTTGGTGACCATCTCTCCTTCTTTCTCTTTTGTACCCTTGGCCATGTGCGGCTGATTTCCTAGGTTTCCTTGGATTGACAAATAGTTATGCTAGGATAGAGGTTGATTGTACAAATTTGCCATGATTGATCTTGGATTGTAAGAAGATGGTCTCTAGACTTGTTGTTAATTCCAAATTGTGTTATGGCTTGATTTGGTCTATCATTTGTGATGTAATGCATGAGAGTGCTTAGATTACATGGTTTGTAGGTCTAGGGATTGAAGGGAGTGTGTTCTAAGAGATTAGATCATCTCAATTCAACCATAGTTGCATGATTTCTCACTTGTGCATTTTATCGAACACTTGGTGTGCATTAGGTTTTTCATTCAATTGAACTTTGATTAGTCTTTTGATGATTCTCTTAGTGTTAGGACATTGACATGAGAGTGTGGTGTCTAGCCTAGTGGTCATAGAGTCATAGGAGAGGGTTGTGTAGCTTGGCATTTCATCAAACACCTTTAATGCATCCTTAGTCACTTATCTTGAGAGCGAGAGCCTAGGTTGAGTGGTTCTAGGATAGGGATTTAGTGCGACGAGAGTGCATTGAGTCTATAGAAGGGATTTGCGTGGTCATTCGATTGCAACCTCGATCATGTTTGGCTTGTTTGTGCTTTTGTTCCTCTTGAGCATGATGAACCTATCTTTCCAAGTGAACCTCCTTTATTTTTGATTTGCACCGCTTTGTTTGTTTGTTTAGTTTTCTTTATGTTTTCATTTGTTCTTATTTCAAACTTAAACCAATTCCAAATGAATAGACCGTCCATGAACCATGTGAGTATTAGCTTTTGAGAGAGCCCTCGTGGAATACGACCTTGATTGTTGTGAGTTAAATCTCGCGCATCAAGTTTTTGGCGCCGTTGCAGGGGAACTATCTCAATCCTTTGAAAGCATTTAGTAGTGGACCGTTCTATTCACTTCCTTCCGTTTTAGTTTTGCTTCTTTGTTATTTGTTTTTGTGGTTTTGTTATCCCGCATTGTTGTACTACTTAGTTGTGTTTGTTGTGCGTGTTTGTAGGTCCCTTATCCACCTATCCGTTCTCTACCTCACTTAGTTCATGGGATCGAGGTTGCAAGTAAGATGAACTCGTGGAATGGAAGTGATGGTTATGGGCCCTATCAAGGGTGGAATCCATCTCCTAATCCATACTATGGTCATCCTACTCCATCCAACTACTACCAAGGAACTTATGAGGGAGATAGCCAATGGTGGGATCAAGATCAACAAGCTTCAATGTCAATGTGGAATGAACAACGTCCCTATCCATCTCCACTTACCATCAAGTCTTGCCGGAGTATTATCAAGAAAATTTCACAAGTCATGAACAACATTCTCCACTGCCTTCCATGCTAAAGGAGCTCTTTAAGATGGTTAAAGAAAGCGAGCGTCCTCAAGAGGAGTTCACAAGCTATGAGCAACCCTCTCAACCTTCTTCTATACTAGAGGAGCTCTTGAAAATGGTGAAGGAAAGTGAGCGTCCTCGAGAGGAGTTCGAAAGTTATGAGGAGCCTTCTCCACCTCTTCCCACACTTGAGGAAGCTTTGAAGATTGCAGAAGACAATGCGAACCAACTTAATCTTTTAGCTCAAGGCGTAACGCTCATCAAGGAAGCTCTAGAGGAGGAACAACACTCTCCATCTTCCCTCACAATTGAGGAGATGTTGCAAATTGCTGAAGATAATGCGGCTCGGTTGGATCGTTTAACTCAAAGTGTGAAGCTCATCTCTGACACCCTTGAACCGGAAGTGCTAGTCATGGAAGAAGAAGAAAATGAGTCTTCCCAAGAGGAGTTCAAGAGCCATGAGAAACCTCTTCCACCTTCTTTCATGCTAGAGATGTTACGAATTGCGGAGGACAATGCACACCGAGTTAACCGCTTATCCCAAAGCATAGAGCTCGTCACGAAGATTCTTGAGAATGAAAGACATCCCAATCATTTGGAGCATGTTTATGATGATGAAGATGACACTTGTGAACCGGAAGAGCTTGACACGGAAGAAGATTTGGTAGTGGAGGAGATTGAAGAACATGTTCTACCCGAGGACACACCAAGTAACGATGATGTGAGGATAGAAGAATCAAGGAGACTTGAGGATGATGACCCTTTGGAGGAGGTGAGAGATGATTTGGAGACGCTTTAAGAAGAGGTGACACCGAGAGTGGAGCACGAAAGTGAACAACACCACTCTATTGTGGTCCCACCAAGGATTGTGAGTACTCTTCAATCTTCTTGCTTGATCATGAAGTACTTGTGTCAAGAGACGGACACAAGCTTCATAACCCCCCCTAAGGTGATAATGGAAGAGGAGTCACCCATGTTTGAACCGGAAAACTCTTCGAGTGACATCACCAACTTGGAGACGACGGAGCTCGATGGCATCCCACTTCCATACATTCTTCCTCAAACTCCTAAGCTCAATGGTAGAAGGCCTTGGCAAGGTAACAATTGGAACTCAAGCTTAGCTCATTGGTCATTCTACCATTTGCTTCTATCGCTACTTGGAGCTCAATCTTCATCATGGAAGAAGCTACTTGACATCAAAGAGGTACTAAGTTGGACACCATAACGCAGGTATCGTCGAGCTTAAGACGGTAACCAAGCGCTTCTTGGGAGGCACCCCATGTTATCTTTACTTTTATTGCTCTTGTTTGCTCTTTTTCGTTTTTGTGTTGTTATAGCTTTTCGAATAAGTTTGGCAAGCAATTGGGATCACTCTTCACCAAGGATCATCATGGAACTCTTTCACCACTATTACCTCCTATGCTCCTCTCTACCAACGCGGTAACTTCGTTCCACCTTACCCTCTCTCTCTCTTGATCATTGAGGACAATGCTCATGTTAGTCGTAGGGGAGTTTGAGGTTTGGTGTGATTATTTGTCAGTAGAAGTCTAAGGCTATGCTTTGATGAGTTGCGTGATCTTAATTGAATGTCAATTTCCTCTATTGTAGAATCATTCGGTTCTTGACTTTTGGTGTTTAATTGACTTCAAGCTTTCATAATGACGTTTAGACTGTTCCACTTAGAACCTATAACCAGCATGTTAGCACTAATATCAAATGAGTCTAGGCCAGAATAGAGATGTTATCACTGTTGTATGTTGGTTGATTGGTTTGATACGTGTTTTTGTACCACTCGATAACACTGGTCTAAGATGATGAAGGCAATCAGAATTTTCACCCTTTTCATGTTTTTCATCACCTTTTTCATCCCTCGTGATTGTGGCTTGAGATTAGACGGAATCCAATTCGAAATCTTGTATTGAAGTTGTAAGGGGCTAAGGATCAAGTGGCTAGTTTGGAAAGAAAATGCTCAAAAGAAAAGAAAAGCTAGGCAAGCTCGGCACCTAAGTGAAGTGTCGGGTTGAGCACTAGCAAAGTCAAAAGCTGTGAGCTAGGCAGGTTCAACACCTAAGTGAAAGTGTTGGATCGAGCACTAGTATGCAGTAGAAAAAAAAGAAGGAAAAAAAATGATGAAAATGGAAAGAAAAGAGAAAGAAAAAAAAAGAGTTCTCAAATGTAGCCCTTAATCCTACGCCCAGTTTGTAAAGTATGGATCTAGAAGCGGATGAAGTCGAGTCGATGGCCACATCATGATCACTCATCACTCTCCTACCCCCACCTTATCCGTTCCATTTCCCGAGTTCAAGTCCTTTTAATTAGAGTTGGTGTTGTCATGGTCGGTTTTTCTGTATCCCAATTAACCACTACTTGAAGTGTGCAGATATTAGTGAGGTCTAGACTTGTTTGGTTGACGTTCTGGCATGTGTAGGTTAAGTTTGTTTGTGGAACAGTTTAAGCTGAATTGTTATTGCTTGAGCCTCAATGGGACCGATCTTGTCATTTGTGAACTTGGATGTTTTCTAATTCATTTGCTTGAGGACAAGCAAAGCGTAGTCGTAGGGAATTTGATGTGACCTTATTCA
This sequence comes from Linum lewisii, assembly GCA_034768395.1. NCBI lineage: Eukaryota > Viridiplantae > Streptophyta > Magnoliopsida > Malpighiales > Linaceae > Linum > Linum lewisii. Next base: position 50,371,229 of record CM068301.1, on the reverse strand, counting down.
TCCCTCGTGATTGTGGCTTGAGATTAGACGGAATCCAATTCGAAATCTTGTATTGAAGTTGTAAGGGGCTAAGGATCAAGTGGCTAGTTTGGAAAGAAAATGCTCAAAAGAAAAGAAAAGCTAGGCAAGCTCGGCACCTAAGTGAAGTGTCGGGTTGAGCACTAGCAAAGGCAAAAGCTGTGAGCTAGGCAGGTTCAACACCTAAGTGAAGTGTTGGATCGAGCACTAGTATGCAGTAGAAAAAAAAAGAAGGAAAAAAATGATGAAAATGGAAAGAAAAGAGAAAAAAAAAAGAGTTCTCAAATGTAGCCCTTGATCCTACGCCCGAGTTTGTAAAGTATGGATCTAGAAGCGGATGAAGTTGAGTCGATGGCCACATCATGATCACTCATCACTCTCCTACCCCTGCCTTATCCGTTCCATTTCCCGAGTTCAAGTCCTTTTAATTAGAGTTGGTGTTGTCGTGGTCGGTTTTTCTGTATCCCAATTAACCACTACTTGAAGTGTGCAGATATTAGTGAGGTCTAGACTTGTTTGGTTGACGTTCTGGCATGTGTAGGTTAAGTATGTTTGTGGAACAGTTTAAGCCGAATTGTTATTGCTTGAGCCTTAATGGGACCGATCTTGTCATTTGTGAACTTGGATGTTTTCTAATTCATTTGCTTGAGGACAAGCAAAGCTTAGTCGTAGGGGAATTTGATGTGACCTTATTTGGTGCATTTTAATCCTTTGATTAGCCTAAGGATTTCCTATGTTTGATCTCATTTTGCTATGATTTATATGCTTTTATTGAAGTTTTATGCAAAGTGCTATCTTGTTGTCCGGTTGCCACTTTGAGGCCAATTATGTGTCTATTGAGTTATTTTCTTTGCATTTCAGGATTTGGCATTGAAGTACTGGTGACAAGGAGCACGTAGGATCAAACGGGAGGTCAATCGGAGCTAGGACGGAGGAGATATGGCCGTTGCAAAATTGAGGAAAGTGCACATTAAAGCTGAAGAAGTTTTCGGCGAGAACCCTATGTTCTCGCCGAAAACACTTAATATTTTCGAGCAGAAGAATCACAGACGGTAGACATATGATTTTAGAAGAAGTTTTCGGTGAAAACTATAAGAGATTTTCACCGAAAACCCATGAAGAAATGCCAGCCGCTCGGGGTTTTTCAAAGATATTTTCGGCGAAAATCTTACAGAATTATCGCCGAAAATACCAGCCTTTTTCCAGCGTGCTATAAAAGTGGAAGCCGGCGAAAAATTGGGGATGAATTCATTATTATTTTTAACACTCAAACCAAAACCCTTTTCTCTCTCAATTATCTTCCATCACCAATCCAACATCAACCCTAGCTACTTCTGGTGCAAATTGGAGTAAGGAGCTGGATTGAAGCCCACAACCTTGGGGAGAGGAGCTTGCAAGAAGAGGATTGCCATGGAGCTCTTGGTGACCATCTCTCCTTCTTTCTCTTTTGTACACTTGGCCATGTGTGGCTGATTTCCTAGGTTTCCTTGGATTGATAAATAGTTATGCTAGGATAGAGGTTGATTGTACAAATTTGCCATGATTGATCTTGGATTGTAAGAAGATGGTCTCTAGACTTGTTGTTAATTCCAAATTGTGTTATGGCTTGATTTGGTCTATCATTTGTGATGTAATGCATGAGAGTGCTTAGATTACATGGTTTGTAGGTCTAGGGATTGAAGGGAGTGTGTTCTAAGAGATTAGATCATCTCAATTCAACCATAGTTGCATGATTTCTCACTTGTGCATTTTATCGAGCACTTGGTGTGCATTAGGTTTTTCATTCAATTGAACTTTGATTAGTCTTTTGATGATTCTCTTAGTGTTAGGACATTGACATGAGAGTGTGGTGTCTAGCCTAGTGGTCATAGAGTCATAGGAGAGGGTTGTGTAGCTTGGCATTTCATCAAACACCTTTAATGCATCCTTAGTCACTTAGCTTGAGAGCGAGAGCCTAGGTTGAGTGGTTCTAGGATAGGGATTTAGTGCGACGAGAGTGCATTGAGTCTATAGAAGGGATTTGCGTGGTCATTCGATTGCAACCTCGATCATGTTTGGCTTGTCTGTGCTTTTGTTCCTCTTGAGCATGATGAACCTATCTTTCCAAGTGAACCTCCTTTATCTTTGATTTGCACCGCTTTGTTTGTTTGTTTAGTTTTCTTTATGTTTTCATTTGTTCTTATTTCAAACTTAAACCAATTCCAAATTAATAGACCGTCCATGAACCGTGTGAGTATTAGCTTTTGAGAGAGCCCTCGTGGAATACGACCTTGATTGTTGTGAGTTAAATCTCGCGCATCATGAGCTTAAGTGGATTCTTGATAGGACAGTTGGCTAGTCTCGCAAGGGCTGGTCATCTAAGCTCGATGAGGCCTTATGGGTGCACAAAATTACGTTCAAGACTCCTATCGGCACCATGCTGTATCGACTAGTTTATGGCAAGGCATGTCCTCTACTGGTTGAGCTTGAACACAAGGCATTTTGGGCTATTAAATATCTAAACATGCGCTATGAGACTACAGAAGAAAATGACTTATGTAGATTAACGAGCTCGAAGAACATCGCCTCCATGCTTATGAAAGCTCGAAGCTTTACATGGAGCGCACCAAGCATATTCACGACTCCCACCTGTCGGAACACAAGAAATGTTATCCCAGTGACGAAGTTCTACTCTATAACTCACGCTTGAAGCTCTTTCCGGGAAAGCTGAAGTCCCGGTGGTCTAATCCCTTCACGGTGGTTAAGCAGACACCACTTGGAGCTGTGGAAATTAATGGTGTCGATCAAGTTCCATTCACGGTGAATGATCATCGTCTTAAGAAGTACCTCCAAGGTCTCGCCATTGCCCAGGTTGACGTGCATTTCATCACGCCACCACTCTAATCTCCAACCAGGTGTCATCCAGCTCAAGGACGTTAAACAAGAGTGCTTCGTGGGAGGCAACCCATGGCTGGAGTCAATACTTTTGAGTTTATTGATTCAGTTATTTGTATTTTGAGTCTGTTTTGGGGGAGCCAAAAGTGTCAAATTCTTGGTTTTTATTTTTCTGTTGTGCGTCTTGAATCCTCAGTTGTTTTTTGAACTATTTGGGATTTTTCTGATTTTTTTTGTTGTGTTCCTTCGAAGTTCGGGTCGTCTGTTTTGTTAGAAAAATAACTTGTGTGCCAGGTACCAAGTTTTCGCCGAGAACTCTGAAGTGCCAGGTCCCAAATCCCCATGTTCTCTCATTGTTGCCGACTGCAACCACCCCAAACCCACCACCGCCGTAGTCCCACCACCAAACAAGCCCAACCTCCCTGTTCCCCTCCCTTTTCCGATCTCCCCAACCTTTGAATCGCCCGAATCGGAGCACTCTAGCTTCACTTTCACTCGAAAACGTCTTTTTGAGTTTTTTGAAGTTTTCGTGTATTTCCGTCCATTTCTCAACATCATGTATTCAGGGTTAGTTGATAGTTTTTTTAATACGAATCTAGGGATATATTGCTTACTTCGTTTCGGTCGAGTTTCGTTTTGGTTGAGTTTTTGACTTGCCTCATTTTTCGTGCCTGTTGATTCAGTGCGTTTTTTGTGATTTCAATTGAACATACATGTTCTAGACTATGATAGGATGGTTGTGAAATAATTTGGTGTCGTTTGGATATTGTTTGCCTTGTCGAATTGATGTTTGTGTTGGTATTATTTAATTGGATTGACCAAACGGTTGACTTTGATTTCTAGACCTCATATTGTTGTGCCATCGATTCCTATGCGTTCCTTATGCTTAATGGATGTATTTTTTTATCTTTTTCCATGACTAATCCCCACTCAATTTTCCTCGATTCATTTCGAATTGAGTTTTTCTACCAAGTGTGGGGTAGTGTCGGTTTTGTTGTTGCTAACTTTGGCTTTGTGGTTGATTATCTAGTAGAAACCCATGTGCTTTCAGCCGGCGGACCTCCTTCGCACTCGACACCCGGCGTTCCAAGCAAGACGAGAAATGCATCTCTTTCCACCTCAACGGCATGTACCATGAGGTGTCCTATGATGACCTCTCCGACCTGCTCATCATACACCCTATCAACCGCTCTGGCACCATTTAAGGATGGGAGAATAACAGCTCCCATAACGGGCCACCCTACCAGGAGCTATGGTGCCACATCACCGGCCGACCGAATGCCCACCACAACAAGCCCTCTATCGATCAGCTCACCCATCCCTTCTTCCGTTTCCTTCATTATGTATGGCGTCGTTCCTTGTGTTTTACAATAGAACGTGGGCGGGACCTAGAGTTGGCAAACGGGCGGGTTAGGCGGCCCACGGGTCGGGTTTGTCGGGCTGCGGGTTCATCGAGTCGCATGTTAGTCGGGTTGCGGGTTAGTCGAGTCTCGGGTTGGTCAGTTTGCAGGTTGATCGGGTTGCGGGTCGGGCGGGTCTCGGGTTGGGTCGGGTTGCCCATCGGGTCACAAGTGTCAACTACAATTTTCAAAACTTGATATAATTTTTTTATGTGATAAATAATTCAAAATAAAATTTTATAAATTTGTATTCGCTCGTAGTCGCTTGTATATTAAAAATAATAATTTATGTTTTAAATTACATATACTTATAATAAATAAAATAAATTGAATATTATTTAACTTTTAAGGTTAAGGGTTTAAGATTGGACTCATTTATAAATTTAGTCAAATCTTTCACAAAAATTGCAAATCTAGACACTTCATTTTTATGACATATTTAGGCCAAACGTTTTATTTTTATGACAAATAAAAATATTAAATATAGTTAATGTTATTTGGATTTTTAACACTATTATTGATGGTGCTAGTAACCAATGTTGTCAGGACTGGACCGGTCAAGTGAGAGGTTTGAGGGTTAAAGGTTCAACCGGGATCAAATCATTAAAATCGGTGTAAAAACCAGTCTTGGTAATCTTATAAATATATATATTAGGGGTGGCATTCGGCCGGGTCGGCCCGGTTATCTGGCGGACCAATAACCGCCCTAATATTTGGCCGGTTTTTTTTAACCGCCCGACCCGGACATGTCGGTTCTGTTTTCCTTACCGTGACCGTGGTCGACGGGCGGGCGGGCACCAACGGTTATACCCGGCCTAGCGTGAAGCCCAACATTTGCGGCCCAAATTCGAATCCAAATGCAGCCCAAGTGCTTCCAAACCCAATTGGGCTGCATAATTATGGGTTTTAGTAGCCCAAATAATTTGTTATTTCAATTGTAGCACTTAATTTGGGATATGTTAATTTCATAATTTAGTTCGTACTTCGTACTAACTTATTAAGTGACACAATTAATAAAAATTAATTCTGAAATACTAAACAACTAACCAAATAATTAATTCCGAAAACTAAAAAACTGAAATCCCAAAATAATAACACAAATACTTCCATTTAATAATAACTAATTAACATCCGAAATTGTGAATACTAAGAGTTCGAAGAAAATAAATTTAAAACATAATGATGTGATGATCCCAACTCTCGTCAAGTCATCCATATAGGGGTGGCATTCGGCCGGGACGGCCCGGTTATCTAGCGGACCAATAACCGCCCTAACATTTGGCCGGTTTTTTTTAACCGCCCGACCTGGACCCGTTATTTGGTCAGTCCGGTTATAAAACCGCGTTGACCGGGTCGATTACGGGTAGGTTTTCGGGTTTCAGGTCGGGACTACCACCCCTAATATATATGTATCATTATGTTAGAAGAATGGGATACTTTAGGCATTTATTCCAAAAGAAAAAATATTTAGGTGTCAAATATAAATTTATAGAAATAAAGAAACCCTACGCTATCTCACATCCAATTTTTTCGGTGCTGGCCCTTTATTTCGGCCGCCGCGGCGGGCACACATTCGGAGCCGTCGGATGCCATCAACGGCTGGGAGGAGAGAAGAGTTGCGCGGGCCCGGTGTCAGTGCATGTCAGTCACGGGTCCGCCTTCTTTAATGCATTTAATTCATTAAACAATTAATTTTAATAAATGAAAAGCGGCGTATACGGTTTCGTATACGGTTTGGCCCGTATACGCCGAGATTGCATTTGGTGGGAGTATTTCAGCTCGGTGGGCGGGATATTTTTGTTAAAGTGTTTAGGCAGGAAAATTGTGGGTGTTGGACAGCTGGAACTACTTTTTAGGTTTATGGCTTTACCTTAGCTTAGGTATTGTTTGGGTTTAGGGTAGATATATTGAAAAGTTAATTTCTGTTTCTGAACCAAGCTCTTTCCTTTGTTCTTGAACCCATCGTCGTATTCACCATGGATCGAACAAGCTCGACGACATCATCGATTTCACCATGAAAAGTGTGGAAGACTTGAGCTTCCATGATCTGTTATCGGTACAAGGATTAGGGTTTCTTAGTAGTTACGTTGGAGATGGGCTACAAGGCGTATCTCCTCAACAACCCATAAGAATCGAGGAGGATGAACCCATTCAAATCGACGAGGAAGAAGCAAGGGGTGGGTTTGACTTGAACGAGGAGCCTGCACCTGATGGAAATAACAATGACGAAGTGGAGGGAAAAGGTGAAAACATACATATCTTTTCAGTTCCATGTTCCTCTTCCATCTGTCTTTCTACTTAGACTTTTAGGGTTTGCGGTGGCCCCCAAAAGATTAGATTCCTCAACTTTATGACCAAGTTCTTTGTTTGTTTATGAGGGATACAGTGAAAGAATGTGCAAAGGTGACCTGGGATCTTGCACAATTTCACCCCCGTTTAGTAAAGTCCTAATTAATACTTAGTAAACGTCCGGTGTATGTTGAGTACATATCTAGTAAGGCATGAGTCATGATTTTGGACGGGTGGGTTCGCCATGGCGAGATTATGTTGGTCAATCGCTGGCGTGTGTTCGTTTCCTTCTTTAGGGTTTATGGGGGGAAACAGTACAATACATTCCATGCATGGGGCAGAATATTTATTGAATGTACGTGGTTTAGGAATTAGGGTTCATTTATTGCTCAATTTATTGCTCCATTTAAGACTTCCCACCAGCTAGGCAATTAGGGTTCACAATCTGGGGAAGCCCTGGTATATGTGCAGTACAGTTGGAGTAAATGTCGGATGTAACCGACATCCTATGATTATGAACCTTGACATACCCTCCCCCGCGCCGGCTCGACTCTCTCAGCTCCGACAAGCAGGAGAAACATCTCGCTCCCGACACCGACTGGTACGTCACACTGTAGTAATTGAAATATATGAACTTATATGCCATTGACTTCATCCACGTTCGCGTGCAGTTCCCTGCCCGATTGGCGGTGACCATTCAATCTGTCACAGGAGGGGCTAACGGGACACCAACGTGGCTGAGCCCGGGCATCAACTGCATAGACGATTCAGGCGAAAGGCATCTCCGGTCCACCTCGCTAGTGCTATCTCTGATCCTGGAGTGCTGCCCTGAGCAGTTCAATGAAATGGACGGGCCCACAAGGCAGGCATGGTGGTCAAGGGCAGACGATCGGAAGGTTACTCTTGTGGTGGACCAAGAATTCGATGGCCTCACTATGAAGGTTGTTTTCCATCGGGGCTACTTCACATGGTGGTAAGGCGCTTGGGAACATTGAAAGATGGTGGGTGGAGGAGGGGTTGTTTAACCTATTTAGTTTGCAATGGTTCTTTTGGGCATGGACTTTAGGTTTTCATTACCAGACATTCTGTTTTGTTGTTTTTGTTTTTCATTGCCAGACATTTGATGGTTCTTTTATGCTTAATCATCAGAACATGTGGCGTGTCAGATTGTGATTATCGTTCAAGTTCTAATGTAGTTTGAGCTACGTTCGGAGTTAGTATCTTCTGAGTTAGCAGTTAGTATTTTCTAAGTTCAGAGTTAGTATCATCCAAGGTTATCGTGATTTTCAGTTGAGAATGGAAACAGGGTACGTCAAGTTTACATAGCGCGGTCATGTTACGGATATCTCGCAAGTCCCCGGTGCAGTTCTAATCGTGTGGAGTCCACAAACTTAAGATGAAAACAAAATGTTCATCAACCAAACATCGGTTCACTTTCATGCAAGAAAGTATCAAAGGATTGAACAACAACGTCTAGTTCAGAACCAACCTCATCCGTCTATAATTGTTCAACATGTCACAATATTTCACTAACAGCAATGAAGAGTAAATTGTTTGTGAACAGAAACACATACAGTACCAACAACCCAAAAAAATCACCTTGAACTACCTTCATTCTTCGATTCACCAGACGTTTTACTCCAGGGCTTCAATATCTGCTCAATATACTTGTCATGACGGTTTATGCCCTCAATCCCGCTGAACAAGCTGTTGGCGCTGTTCGCTACCAGTCTGTAGGCGTACATCCTCCTTATCAGCTTGATCTCTGATACGTCACCCCAATCCGAGAGTTGTTCGTCGGTAAACCCTCTGTCATAGTGCTCCATGAACAACATGGTGAAGATGCCGCAACTAACAGTGTTAGTTTGTACAGGACACACCTCGACGCGGAATACCCAGTCTTTGATCGACTCTATACCACACCACTCAGACACGAAATCACCCATATAATGGAGCAGCCGTCTAAACGAGTCCTTGTATTCGGGCCACTTGGAGAAGACTTTCAGACATTCCATGCTGTTTAAGATCACCTTCTCCTCCCTCTGTAAGTCGATGACGAACACATAGTAGTGCTCAAACTTTTCGCCACCATAGACTGGGAACAGAAACTGTGGATGGCAATTTCCGTCAGTTACAAGAAACGCGGAATTAGCAACACTTCAAATCGAATCCAAAAAACCTACCGTCTTACACTTGCTGAGGTTTTGGCCTTGCAGGTAGGGAACCCTACTTGGATCAGTTGCATCCCGGACTTGTTTTACAAACTGTTGTGTGGAAGCGACGGATATTTTTTCTTTACTAACAACTTGCTTGACAACAGACGCCTACGAGCGTTTTAAATTAACAACCAACAAACCATAACAAATAAGTTCTACGGAATGGAACAAGCACATCTGGTAATGCAAAAATTGAGGAAACCTTACAGCGATTGATGTAGGGAAGATAAACCGTGTGAGATGACGCGTGCAGCAATGTGCTCCCTGTTAAACATGTGTCTGCAAGAGCTCAGCAACGCCAGGTTTATTCGAGCTCTTGGATCGAACGAATGCATTTGGAAGCCAGCCACCGTGTTTCCCCTTTCAGGGAATACACACACTTTAATATCTCTGCACACGATACAATAACATTGAAAGATGGCCGTTAATAGTGATTTAAACCGGTAACAATGGCACGAAGTAAACTGTGATACATACTCGGGCAATCTTCTTTTGCTGATCATGAAGTCTACAAACTTGTTCTGATCGGGGGTGAAAATATTGTGTGAGCTCCTGCTAGTCTTCACTGTCCATTTTCCTAGACTACCTTGCAAAATCGGGGTCGTAGCCGACTGTGGCTCTACCACATTGTCTTTCTTCTGCCCTCTGTCCATCCCCTCTTCTTCCTCTGGTTTGGACTCACCAGCTTCCCGAACATCCTCGTCGTCCTTGTTCTCACCCTCTTCAGCCACAGGTTTTTTATTATCCTCTTCCTTCTTCTCTTCTCTCTTTCCTCTTCTTCATCTCGTTTCTCTTCTTCCTCTTCTTCATCTCGTTTCTCTTCTTCCTCTTCTTCATCTCGTCTTCTCTTCTTTCTCTGCTTCATCATTTCTCTTCTTCTCTCTTCTTCATTCTTCTCCTCTTCTCCTCTCTCCTCTCTCTTCATCTTCTACCACATCCTTTACATCCACGCCACTGGATTGGCCATGCTTAACGGGTTCGACACCTGCGGAAGCCCTTTGTAACATTACAGCGTCCAGGTATCTCAGTCGTGCGGACCACTTGTCACACCTGGCCTCCTGACTGGCCACGGACGCCTTCAGTGAAGAGAGAAGGGCACGATCTTCCACCAGTTGTTGGAAACCCATATCCCTTATCATCTCGAGCTGATATGATTCATATACACACCCAGTTAACAACAAGTACAACTTATATAGTGTGTATGTATAAAGAAAGTATATCTCACCTGTCCACGGTTTGTAGCACCATTAGCAAGGATGACATAATCATCTTTGGGGTCAAACGGGACACCCGAGCCTCTTCCCAAGTCGTGCCCACCGTGGTCGCTACCGAAGTCTGTTAATTCAGGGGCAGGGACCTCTGACTCTGTCCGCAGCTGGAAGGACCATGAGCTGTCAGCGGTTCGCATCTATTCCATGGCCGCCTCTTTGTTCGCTTCTATCCAGAAGGAACATGTAGGCTGCTGATGACACTCAATTTGACATGATTATCAGCCTCATTTAAGCGACATTTCCTTGCTTAAGACATGGTTTTTAGGGTAGAATAACGAATATTCAATCAATTGCCCTATCTCGTGCCATTTGTGTTACCTTGGCCCTTTCGGGTCTATTTGATGGTTTTCTAGTGTTTTTATGTTAGCACAGGTTTTTGCCGTCAAATAAAGTAGCCAAGGACGTGTCTAAAGCGTTGGGACCTCGAGGAATTGCACCGGAATCGATCAAAGGAGCCAATCAAGTCGAAACAATTCCTGCCCGGTTTACAAAGGAATTTTCGTCGAAAATACCTCAGTATTTTCAGCGAAAATATCAGCACAAAATCACTGATGCCGACTGAAGGAAGTTTTCGGCGAAAATGTTGAGTTTTCGACCGAAAACTATGGGACCAAAATTTACAGGAGATTTCAGCCGGCGGGCCATCCAATTAAAAAGGAATTTTTGCTGAAAATTCGTCAATATTTTCGGCGAAAATACCAGTAAAATCGGCTGAATTAGGGTTAAGTATAAATACTTAACCGGCGGCCCAAGAAAGATATACCTCATAATACATCATACATCATAATTTAGAGAATCCTCTCAAGTTCTGGAGCAAGGAGTTAGAGTTCGAAGAGCCGAAAGAGATCGTGACGCCATCCCTTCCATCTCAAAGACTCGGAGCTAGGATTGCAGTCTACCAGAAAATCGAAGTTCTGCCGGAGTCGTCTTAACTAGGTTTTTCAGATTCTTTTCTGTTCTTACTTTGTATGATGAACTCTTTCATTGTCTTTGATTCTTTTGTAATGAATATGCGTAGCTAAACTCTTAGAGCTTAGACTAGATGAACCCTAAGTGACCCAGGGCTTTAAAGCGGTCACGGATCGGCGGTGATTAGATTCGAAGTTCAATCAGTTTCTCTTTCATGTTTGATTTGTTCTTCATTCTTCATGTTTCTTGTCTGGATTGATCACCTAGATTAGATTCTTGTTAAAGCTAAGGATAGAAGCGAACGCTCGCCTTACTTTAGAACATCAAATTGAACAATTAACCTAATAATTGGAGCGTGCCTTTCGTAGGAACGGTTAGGGTTAATCCACTGCAAGAGTAACTCAATAATCGTTAGTAATTCCACCAATTAAGTTAAGTCGTTGCGAGAGGCGACCGTACCCGGGCGACTAATTAATCTTGGTAGCTAGAACGGATAGAGCGAACGTTCGCCTGTCTTAGACCTAAGGGTAAGAGTTATGGTGGTGTCTTAGAATTGATTGAATGAGAATCGAAATCCGCTGATCTGTTGATTGCCAATGCTCTGGTGAATGAAGGGGATTCAAACTCTAAGTTCGTCTGTCATCTCTGTTTTAATCAACTAATTTCCAATCTGTCTTTAGTTTCAATTTTTAATTTTTCTGCATTTCTTAGAATTAGAAGTCGTGGAACTCACACCACGTGTGAAGTGTCTAAATCCGAGTAATTTTCCAGCTTATTTGAGTAGTCAATCATTAGAAGACCCGTGGAATACGATCTACCCTAGCTTTCTAGCTTGGTAGTACTTGATCACTGTTCTGCAGCTCATCAAATTGGCGCCGTTGCCGGGGACTTCTTTTGATTGTTTGAAAGAAGAACTGGCAATTTATTCTTCTACTTTCCATCTTTCATTTTTCCACCCACTTCGATTTTACACTGGTTCTTGTTTGTTTTTGTTATTTGTAGGTTGTTTACAGGTGTATGCATCGCCGCCCTTGGACTCGCTCTCAAACCGACAAGGCTAAGGGTATAGAGAGACCAAGCAGTTCTGCTCCACCTCAACAATCACCGATTTCAAGGAGAGGCAGAACCAATCCACCTCCACCCGTCACTCCGATTAAGATTGAGGAACTGAAGGATAGTCCCTCATCTTCACCGTTACCGTCACCTACATCCGTTTCATACACCGAGTCACTTTCACCTCCTCCATCTCCTACCATGGGTGATCAACTACCACCACCACCACCACCAGGCGGAAATCCACCACCGCCGCCTGCACAGAAAAGTCTAGCTGATTACAACAAGCCGAGCGCGACTAGCGTTTGATCTGTCATTGTCGTACCGCGCATTGAAGGAGATCCTGACTATGAGATCAAGATTCCATTCTGACTATGATCTCTAGGGATCTACAGTTCGAAGGCAGGCTCCTAGAGAATCCATGCACTCATCTTGTGGATTTCCTTGATCTCTGCAGCACTTTTAAGAACGGAAACCTCGACAAGAACACTCTTTGCTTGAGAGCTTTCCCGTTCTCTCTAAAAGGCGCCGCAAAGAGGTGGCTTACTGGCAAACCACCTGGATATTACACTAATTAGGATACTCTGGCTCAGGACTTCGTTGAAGAATACTTTCCTCCTGCGAGAACAACAGCCATCATAGGACAGCATTGCCAGGTTCTCCCAGAAAGAAGGAGAAAGCTTATATGATACTTGGAATCGATTCAAGAACTTCTATACAACTGCCCTCATCATGGATTCGAGCAGAGGCAGTTAGCTGAAATCTTTGCTCGAGGTCTTCGAGAGGAATCTGCCAAGTGGGTCAATTCTCTAGCTGAAGGGGATTGCACTACGCTCACACCTGAAGCTCCTCTTCTTCACTTCGCAAACTGTGCTTCCAAGTCAAGAAACTGGGAACGACAATCTGAAGGATCAAGGAGCAAGCTCGATCTTGAAGCAGCTATCAAGGCAGAAGTAGAGAAGCATTTGAAGAAGTCTACCACACCAGTCAAACCGCCGGCAGCTTCTGTCTATGTTGCCGATTGCGAGTGGTGTGGAGCTTGCGCACATAACGGAGGCCGATGCTAGAATTTTGGTAAGATAGAATTCTGGTCCGCAGAAGAGGTAAATTTCGTTCAACAAGGCTTCGTTAATAATCAGAATGGTTATGCTGGCTATCGCAACTTCAGGCAGCAAGGGAACTATCAAGACAGACCTCCCTATAATGCTGGCGCCAACTATAACCAGAACCAGAATAACTGCCCTGCTGGTCCAGCTCAGGATCAGAAGCCTAACCATCCGCCGGCAGGTGTCTACCAGCCGCCACATCGCAATCCGGGTAACTATGGAACTGCTCCTGGCAATCGCCAGAATCAATATTTGAATAACACCTATCCAGGGCAGCAGTACCAGAAGGAAAACAATGTCAGTGACCTGGATAAGAAGCTTAATCAGATCATCACCAGACTCGACGATCATGACAGTCAGTTTAAAGCTCAAGCTCTTCTCAATCAAGAACAGATAGCAGTCGGTCAAAGAATTGAGCAAGCTGTGAACAACATCTCGAGCATGCTAGCATCTGGTCGACCATTTGGCCAACTTCCGAGCCAGACAGAGCCGAATCCGAGAAAGGAGCAAGCCAAGATGGTATATGTTAGAAAATTTCCAAGCTTATCTGCTAATGCTTGTGCTGTTTTACGCAGGATCGCTGAATCTCCAGAGGAGAAGGAAGCACTACAACCGGCGCCTAAGGAAGAAGATCCTCCTCTTGCACCGTACGTCGTGAAGCCCCCTTTTCCAAGAGCATTGCTGCCAAATGAAAGGATCAAAACTGGCATGAAGGGGAATAAAGAAGGATATTCTGATGCTCGTATTAAGAAACCGTCCTCTCCATATCCAGCTAAGTGCTCTGATCCTGGTTCTTTCACTCTACCTCTTGTCATTAATGATGTTGAGATAGAACGTTGTTTGGTTGATCTTGGTGCTTCTGTTAATGTTATGCCTATGAGTCTATATGAAAAACTGAACTTAGGAGAACTTGAACCGCCTAGTATGCAACTTATCTTTGCTGATAGATCACTTAAAACTCCTAGGGGAGAAATTAAAGACGTTGTTACTAAATGTGGTCCTTTCACGTTCTTAGCTGACTTTGTTATCATTCACACTAGTAAGGATGATTTTACCATTCTCATAGGACGACCTTTCATGGCTACTACTGGAATGCAAATTAACGTTCCAAATGGTTCTTTAACTTTGAGAGTTAGTAAAGAAACTGTCACGTTCCGCCTTAAAGACGGAATGAAATATAATCCTAAGAATGAAGAATTTCACTGTTTAGCTGTTGAAACTGTGGAGTTGACTCCGGTCAACTCCGTTACTGATGTCTCTTCTAGTGTGCCTAGATCAATTGCGGTTGCAGGTGCTGGACAGATTACCACGCAGAACCCAAAATCTGTTCCTCAAAAGCAGCCAAAGAAGAAGGAACTGAAAGCCTCTTCTAAGTCACCGAGCACAAAACCTAGCAGACCTCGGGGAAAGAACAAGAAGATGAAGACTCACATGGTCTGGAGACCAGTTGTGCCGCCACCGTCTATCGAGCCAGCTGCACCACTAATTCGTTTCAAGCTACCGGCGCTGGAACAAGTATGGAAGGAGAAGCCGAAAGCATCTCCTAAGGAAATACTGACGATCACCGATCCTGGTGATATCAAGCCAGAGGTTGAAGAAAAGAAGGAGCCGATCGTTCTCATTTCGTCCACTGTCTTCCTTGCGGAATATGATCCCTTGACAGAACTGTTCGGACCCTTCACAATCACTGACCACCTTCCCGACGGACGTACCAAGCTCTTACACGCGAACGGGAATAAATTCATGCTCACCGGAGAAGCCCCGAAGCTCCACTTTATGAACTCTGATGCTAGCATTAAGGAGAATCTGAGTTGGGATGTCTCCTAATACCATCCAGGTATCATCCAGCTCAAGGACGTTAATAAAAGAGTGCTTCGTGGGAGGCAACCCACGGCTGGAGTACGTTTTTGATTTGTGTCAACCTTAGTGTTTTAGAGTCGGTTCAGGGGAGCCAAAAGTGTCAGTTTGTTTGATTTCATATTTTTTGTGTGTAGTCTGTGTGTCATAGTGTCAGTTGCAAGTCGTTTGAGGTCTTTTCGATTTTTGTGGATTTAACTGTAATTTTCTGAAGTTTGCCGGGATTGCGAAAATATTTTCAATTCATAGAGTTCAATATTTTCGGCAAAAATAGCCCATATTTTCGGCGAAAATTCTCTTTGAAATCCCACAGAGTTTTCCAAACGTTCCTGTTTCACATTTTCGGCGAAAATTTCTTAATGTTTTCAGCGAAAATTTCTTTTGAAAACCGGCAGTACTTTTTAACTAAAATTTTCGGCGAAAATTTCTTCCTATTTTCGCCGAAAATCTCTTTGAAAATCAACCACTATTCACTTTAAAATCCGGATTTCAGCCTCTCTCTCCCACTTTCTATTTTCGAACCATATCCGAAAAACCCATCCCCTGTTTACTAAACCCGCCGACCGCCACCTTACATCGCCGCCGCCGCCGCCACCGACCGCCGCCGCACCCTTCCCCTCCTTTTCCAATCAATCCAAGCCTTAGAACAGCCGAATCGGAGCTCTACAGCTCCAGTTCACCCAAACCCTAAAAGTCTTCATTTTTCACCGATTTCTCCCAAACCGTTCATTTTTAGCATCCATGGCTTCAAGGTAAGTTGTAGAACTTTTCATTACGAATCTTTTGACATATTGGATGCTGAATTTCGTCGGGGTTGACTTTCGGTTGACTTTTTGGTTTGCCTCAATTTGCGTGCCGACTGATTTCGTGTGAACTAGGTTAGCTGAACTTATTGAACTGTTCTAGCATGCTTAGGGAGTATCATGCTTAATTGTTATATCGTTTGATCATGTGTTGCTATGCCTAAGTCCTATTCCTTGTGAGGTTGACTTTTTGAGAAATGTCGGTCTGACCGTGAACTGTTTTTGATCATTTGGCTGCCCTATGTGTTCATTCTCGTTCAGATTATTGTGTTTGCCATCCGAGATCATATTACCGTCATTTCCCGCTTTGTGATAGTCCTGCTATGATTAGGGTTCAATGTTCTATAATGTTGACTTTTTGAAATGTCGGTTTGACTTCTGAACTCTGATTGTGCTAATTCCATTCTGGCTGTCCTAAGCATGTATTTTATTGTTCATGATTACCGGTTAATCTGCTTTGCTTACCCCACTCGGTTTTTCTCATTTCTTTGTGAAATTGAGTTTTTCGACTAAGTGTGGGGTAGGGTTTTAGTTTGACTAATCGGGTTTGTTTTCTTGTTTAGGAATGCCACTTTTGAGCGCAGGACCAAGGCACGACTTAATGGTGCCTCGAGCTCCGGAGCCCCCGCTCCCGTCACACCCGCAGTTCAGGGCCCTCCACCAGCTTTCCCTGACCGTGCTGGGTACCACCGCACCGTTGCTCGCCTACCCCCGTACTACTTTGCACGCTACCAGCGGTTTGAGCACACCCGTGGAGCTGATGTTCGCCCCTTTTCCATGGAGTCGCTCTCAGAGCACGATGATGACTGGTACCGGAACATGCTCGATGCACTGACCCATTCCGGCTTGCTGGAGCTGACCACGCTCACCGCCGACTTCCCAGACATCGCTCTCCAGGAGTTTTGGGCGACATTCGAGCTGGACGAGCACAAGAGGATGCAGCACAGGAAGGTTGTTACCTTCTATCTAGGCGGGGTGCACAGGGAGCTTACGTATGATGAGTTTGCAGCTCATCTAGGCATCCCCTACGAGCATTACCACGGTCATCACCTTGGCTGGGCAGACGACGACGAGGAGTACCATGCGCTCTGGAGCCACATGACTGGAGTGCCCGGTGATTGCCTCGGGGACCATAACTCAGTTAAGTCGATCTCCCACCCTTTCTTTCGATACATTCATATGGTTTGGCGTAGATCGCTTTTATATGCTCCAAAGAAGGACCGCCACCATATTAGCAAGGACGAGCTTCTTCTTCTTCGCGCCATCCGGGAGAGATATCCTCTTCATCCCGGATGGGTACTTGCTCGCCTACTCCACAAGAAGACTCAGAGATCAGGTCGCCCCCGCTCACTCTTAGGAGGCAACTTTGTGGGACGACTCATCATCTCCTTCGGCCTCGACCAGGAATATGGCCCGAACATCCCACGCCGCAGAGTACGCACCGTTGGAGGTGATTTGGCGGTCGAGTACAACCTCGATCTGGACATCAGCCCCCTGGTAGCAGCGGATCCTCCTCTCGAAGACGAGAACGAGTCAGAGGACGAAGATGATTCTGAGCAGGAGCAGCCCCAGCCGCAGCCAGAGTTTCATGACCATATAACCTCGCCACATCATCAGGCAGGGTATGCACATCAGCCGCCGCCGCACATTCCAGGCCCATACCAGGTGCCTCACCCTCAGCCCCGACCGCACCCCGCAGACATTGGTGAGCTGTATGAGCGACTGCAGGAGTGGCGCATCACCGACAACGCCACTAAAGAGGCGAGATGGACTACTATGCAGCAGCATTTGCACCGCGCTGATAAGCGGTATGAGGCACAGATGGAGTGGCAACGTCAGCTCGGCGAATTCCTCCACTTTCCACCTCCGGCGCCCCTGACCAGCCATGATCAGGTGGTGTCCTTTTCCTTGTCCTTTCTTTTTATTGATTCTTTTCGGATTTCGATCCAACTTTTTTCTGTGTGGATCCGGGGCACTTGTCCTGGTTTCCTTTTTATGTTTCATTTGTTTTTGTTTTGTAGGCAGTAGGGAGATTCCCTTTGCTTCGCTTGGGTAGATTCCCTCCGCTCCGAGGACCCGTGCTCATCCCTACGCCAACCATCTCGACCCAGGTTCTTCTACTTTACTCTGAACTCTAGAATTAGTCCTGTGAGGACACAGTCCGATTTAAGTGTGGGGTAGGATGCTAGAGAACCTTGCATGAACTTGATTGCCCTTGATTGTGTTTTTTGTGTGCCTCGTGATTCCATTCCAGTCTCTCTAGCATTAGAATGGCTCAGTTCTTGATTTTTGATGTTAAGTTGTTGTTCAAACTTTCATAATGATGCTTAGACTGCTTAACCTAGAACTTGAGAACCAACTTGTATACTTTGATGCTAAATTGCCTGGTCAGAACAGAATTTTTAAAATCACACTTGTAGTTTGTAGCCTTGATTGCATGAAAATGACCGAATCTGACTAGCAAACCAACTGTGAGCTTTTGATCCATTGCACGTAACTTGCAATTGTAATTCTTTTTGAGTGGTTTTCTGTTTGCTTGAATGAGTTAGAATTTGCATGAGACCTACTCGAGACCACACGATGACACGAGTTCTATAATGATAGGGGCACCTAGATTCAGCTACTAAGCCAGATAGCCTACCTAACGATAAAATCCATTAGGTGTAGACCCTTGAGCTTGGCCTGTTCTTTCGGTTCGATATACATTACAGCTATGTCCCATTCTTTCATTCCCGTTGATCCCCTGTGCTTGTAGTTCTAGATTGACCTACCGGAAGTCAGTTTGTGGTAACCTGCCTATAGCCATTAAACAGGTGGTCTTAGCTATTATGTCCAGACGTGTAAACCCCTCTAGCAACTAAAAGAAAAATCGGCACAAAAGAAAGAAAAATAGAAAAAAAGAAAAAAGAAGAAAAGAAGCAAGTTTCAAAAAAAATGAAAAAAAAATCAGAAAAGCCAAAAAAGGTTTCAAAGTTTTAGTTCAATAAAACGTTCTTCTCCCTACAAATGGAAGAACGAAGTCAAAAGAGAAGTCAGAAAAGTGTGTAAAGAAAAATAAAAGTGCTAGGTTGCTTGAGGGTATCATAGGACGAGCGTTCATTATTCCACCCTTGTCTGGTTAGACGGTAGGAAGCCATAGATTAGATTCGAGGGAAGTTAGTCGAAAGCTACACCGCACAAAGCCATCATCATACATTCCCAGCATCCATCGCATCATAAACCCAAGTAGTGTAGAATTCATTACAGTCCTAGCAGGGAAGTCCTTCTTGACTGGTTACTCGTGTTGTCACAGTGGTGGAGATGTGGTCGAAATGCAAACTTATGACAGAATTCAGTAACAGAAAATGATTGAGAGCAGAAACACGTCCTTAAACACAGAGAGTGAGAGTTTCCATTATACTAAATATATCCTGTGTGAGGAGTCTGGTCGGTCAGGTCAAATTCGTGCATAATTGGTTGCTACTACTTGTCGTGTGCAGATTATTAGTGAGACCAGGTAGTTTGGCTGATCTGTATGCATGTTAGGTTTCCTGTTCTAGGATCTATCTGTCTAATAATTCATTGTGTTTGATTGAACTTCAATTTAATCGATCTTATCATTTGTGAACATGAGCGTTTCTATTCAGTTTGCTTGAGGACAAGCAAAAGCTTAAGTGTGGGGTATTTTGATGACACTCGATTTGACGTGATTATCACTCTCATTTAAGCGACATTTCCTTGCTTAAAACATGGTTTTTAGGGTAGAATAACGAATATTCAATCAATTGCCCTATCTCGTGCCATTTGTGTTACCTTGGCCCGTTTCGGGTCTATTTGATGGTTTTCTAGTGTTTTTATGTTAGCACAGGTTTTTGCCGTCAAATAAAGTAGCCAAGGACGTGTCTAAAGCGTTGGGACCTCAAGGAATTGCACCGGAATCGATCCAAGGATCCAATGAAGTCGAAACAATTCCTGCCCGGTTTACAAAGGAATTTTTGCCGAAAATACCTCAGTATTTTCGGCGAAAATATCAGCACAAAATCACTGATGCCGACTGAAGGAAGTTTTCGGCGAAAATGTTGAGTTTTCGACCGAAAACTATGGGACCGAAATTTACAGGAGATTTCAGCCGGCGGACCATCCAATTACAAAGGAATTTTCGCCGAAAATTCCTCAATATTTTTGGCGAAAATACCAGTAAAATCCGGCTGAATTAGGGTTAAGTATAAATACTTAACCGGCGGCCCAAAAAAGATATACCTCATAATACATTAGAGAATCCTCTCAAGTTCTGGAGCAAGGAGTTAGAGTTCGAAGAGCCGGAAAGAGATCGTGACGCCATCCCTTCCATCTCGAAGACTCGGAGCTAGGATTGCAGTCTACCGGAAAATCGAAGTTCTGCCGGAGTTGTCTTAACTAGGTTTTTCAGATTCTTTTCTGTTCTTACTTTGTATGATGAACTCTTTCATTGTCTTTGATTCTTTTGTAATGAATATGCGTAGCTAAACTCATAGAGCTTAGACTAGATGAACTCTAGGTGACCCAGGGCTTTAAAGCGGTCACGGATCGGCGGTGATTAGATTCGAAGTTCAATCAGTTTCTCTTTGATGTTTGATTTGTTCTTCATTGTTCATGTTTCTTGTCTGGATTGATCACCTAAATTAGATTCTTGTTAAAGCTAAGGATAGAAGCGAATGCTCGCCTTACTTTAGAACATCAAATTGAACAATTAACCTTATAATTGGAGCGTGCCTTTCGTAGGAACCGGTTAGGGTTAATCCACTGCAAGAGTAACTCAATAATCATTAGTAATTCCAC
This sequence comes from Linum lewisii, assembly GCA_034768395.1. Lineage (NCBI taxonomy): Eukaryota > Viridiplantae > Streptophyta > Magnoliopsida > Malpighiales > Linaceae > Linum > Linum lewisii. The sequence continues at coordinate 50,350,636 of CM068301.1, read as the reverse complement.
TAATTAAGTTAAGTCGTTGCGAGAGGCGACCGTTCTCGGGCGACTAATTAATCTTGGTAGCTAGAATGGATAGAGCGAACGTTCGCCGGTCTTAAACCTAAGGGTAAGGAGTTATGGTGGTGTCTTAGAATTGATTGAATGAGAATCGAAATCCGCTGATCTGTTGATTGCCAATGCTCTGGTGAACGAAGGGGGATTCAAAGTCTAAGTTCGTCTGTCATCTCTGTTTTAATCAACTAATTTACAATCTGTCTTTAGTTTCAATTTTTATTTTTCTGCATTTCTTAGAATTAGAAGTCGTGGAACTCACACCACGCACGAAGTGTCTAAATCCGAGTAATTTGCCAGCTTATTTGAGTAGTCAATCATTAGAAGACCCGTGGAATACGATCTACCCTAGCTTTCTAGCTTGGTATCAGCTGCTCCTCTACCCTTAGATTCGCCAATACCGTCATCTCCAGCAGATGGATCTGCATTTGCAAAGGTATTATGCAGTGCAGGTGCCCAGTCGCTTAAATCAACACAAGATAGGTATGGAGTGAACTTACCATAGCGAAATTGTAATCGCCGGCAGGATACGTGGCCCGCTGTCCACTCTTCAGCTCTACCAATGCATCTACGATATTATCAACGACATGCTCGCCCCAGTTGAATTGGCTGATGTCCTTGGCAGTACCGGTCAAGGCACTGGCGTACCCCAGGCTCACTGAGAAATTGCTGCCCACCTGCCAACAGCTCACCGAAGGCAATCAGTATGTACAGCTTGGCGTATGCATTGGGATCTATTGTATCGTCAAGCAAGGCGTACAAGTCCTTCGTGTCGATGCCCGTAGATTTTGATTCAGTGTGACGGAGTCCAAGCTGACGCCTCAGCTACTCATTGCCTTGGGTCCGCAGATCTTGGGGGTGACTCTCTTCCCCTGGGTCGGTAGGCAATAAACCCGACCGACGTCGGAGGCCTCCAAACTCAACAACTTCCCCCTACCCTGAACTTCTTTTCCACCATGTCAAACGAATCAATAAGCATGGCCACTAGCTCCTTGTCCACCACCGAGACCTAGACCTCCATCAGTCCGTGAAACTGAGCATCGTACAGAAACTGCTTCACGGCTTATCCCATTTTCAAAGCCTCGATTTTGCTGTTCATGGACAGCAAGTGATTCGTTTTGCAACGAATAGGCACTATTTTCAGGGATTCTAGATTCCTTGATGCCTCGTCGTCCCGACGAGGCCTCTTGCTCTATACCACAAATGAAGCATTCATTCGAATACAATATTAGTACAATGAAAGTTAGATTAGGGTAAGGTCCAAGTATAGAAAAAGTTAGCCGAAGGCAGAGACTTACCTTATTCTCGTTTTGTTGCGGCCTGGGTCGGACCTTTTCCGTTAACTGCTTTGTCTTCGCCATTGGTGAGAAGACAACTGATGCTGACCGCCGGGGAATTGAATAACAGAGGTGTGAAGACAACACAAGCTCGCTGACGAAAGTCACCGACAGGGAATTGGAACACAGATAACGGAAGACAGTGGAGTTCGAGATTGGGGATCAAAGATTGCACGAAAGTATGTTTTGGCTAGTTAATCTGTTCTGGTTAATTGGAGGGAGCAAACCGTCCCTTCGGTTTCTTTCAATTCAAAAAATTCAAAATTTCCAAAATTTGAATTTCAAATAACTCGGCGTATACGGACCAAACCATATACGAAATCGTATACGCCGGCTTTCATTTATTAAAATTAATTGTTTAATGGATTAAATGCATTAAATAAGGCGGACCCGCGGCTGACATGCACTGACACCGGGCCCGCGCAACTCTTCTCTCCTCCCAGCCATTGATGGCATCCGACGGCTCTGAATGTGTGCCCACCGCGGCGGCCGAAATAAAGGGCCAGCACCGAAAAAAAATTGTCTCACATCCACACTTTTTTTTTGCAGGAGCCCCCTTTCTTTTTTATTTTTCTTCTGTCAATTTCTCTCTCTTTGTATTCTTCTTCTTTTCACTTTTCAGTTTTCACCTACCAACTTCTTTCTTCTCCGTTCGTCTATTCTTCTTCCAAATCACTCTTTCAATCTTTATTTATTTGAAGATCTTAATAGATCGAGCACTAACAATGGAACAACGTGGTGGAAAGGAGGATAGCAGACGGCGAGGATTGGACAGACGGCAAGGATCGGACAACCTTTGGACGGAGAACAGCAGTCGGCGAGGCGAGATGGAAAATATTAAATATAGGTTTTGCAGACTGAAACCGGTGAAAACCATTTCCGGGTCGAACAGTTATCTCATTTTACCGGGTCGACCCGGAAAAATAACTCAATTCACCCGTTTTCCATTATACCTCGAATCAGACCAGTTTGGGGCCCGATTTCTGGTTTTATCGATCGGATCGGCTTGTCCGGTCCGGTTCGGTTCTAACTACACTGATAGTAACTGTTAAGTGATAAGTATTAACAAAGTTGATGTGACATCTATTTGACCGGTCAAATAGATACCACGTAATTTTTAAATTACAAATAATATTTAATTATGAGAAATATGAAATTATATTCAAAATTAATAAAAATTAAACATGCGTTCGTATCCCCTTTCTATCCTGCCTAGTCCCCACCGACACCTATGAGGCTATGACCTAACTTTCTTCTCCTTGCTGGCGGTTCACCGGAACTATCTTCCACCGACGAGCCGAAGCTCGCAGTATTTGAGGTGATTCAAGAATGTCAGACTTGTCATTCCTGGATCTCACATGGATGATCTTTAAGTAGTTTGAGTTCAGACTTATTATTTTATAGCTTGGCACACCACTCGGTTCTTTTGGACCAGATGCCGAATTGATAGCCCAAATAAGATGATGTGATAAACACTTCATATTCATAACTAAAGTATCATACATCTGATTACATTTACTAGATACACTGCTAGCTTCATCTCTCTAAAATAGTGGTCCACAATGGTATCGGGTTAGTCGGGTGGGTCGGGCCGGTCACGGGTTAGTCGGGTCACGGGTTCATCGGATCGCGGGTTCGTCGGGTTGCGGGTTCATCGGGCCGCGGGTTCGTCGGGTTGTCGGTTCATCGGGCCGCGAGTTCGTCCGGTCACGGGTTCGTTGGGCCGCGAGTTGGGCGGGTTACGAGTTTATAACTTTTTGGTCAGTCGGGTCACGGGTCGGGCTGGGTTGGGGGTTTATCGTGTCAGGACAACATTTTGCCAGCTCTAGCGGCACCACATATCTTCCAAGGATTTGCTACTCTTCAGGGCCGTCCATGAGGGTCGCCTCCTTCACCCCGGTTGGTGGCTAGCTAGGTTCTTCCACAAGCGCACCAAGGCCATCAAGCTACCTGTCTCCCTCTCTGGTGGCAATTTCGTGGGTCGCCTCATCGTCCGCCTTCGCCTTGACGACCAGTGAGGTCCCAAGATCCCGCGAATTAGGTCCGAGAACATTGGTTATGGGATTGTCATGGAGTCGAGCCCACCACGTACATCGCCGCCTCCTCTCCAGCCACTCTGGAGGAGCAAGAGATTAGAAGGACGAGCCTCAGCCGCCACCAGCATTCGACTACCAGGAGCAGCATCAGATGCCTCCACCGTCGCCGCCTCACTATGCTAACCAGTATGGTCAGCTGCTCACTGGTATATAGCCGTTGGAGATGGACTTTTCTGGAGGTGCTCATCAGCGGCAGAGGGATCGAGTGGCCTACGAGGATGATCTTACCACATGGAGGGGGGAGCAAGACAGGCGTTTGACCTCTCTTAACAGCTGCAAAGCCGATCAGGACGCCAGGTGGGTTATCACACAGCGCCACCACGAGCAGGCAGTAGATCAATGGGTCGTCAAGTAGGCGTGGCGCCAGGAGTTGAGGAACCATTGGGGCATGCCACCTCCACCACCGCCCGGCCCGGACCAGTGATCAGGTTGTATCGTTTTTCTTTTTCTTTTTATTTATTCTTTTCGGACTTCGGTCCAACTTTATTATGTGTGGATCCCGGACACTTGTCCCAGTTTCCTTTTGATCTTTCTTTTGTTTTTGTGTGTGTAGGCTTTTGTAGTTGTTTCATGCCGCTCCGAGCTCTACATTCCCATCATCACCATCACCCACCACCCTCCAGGTATTTCGTATAACTCTGACTCTCTTTAGTCCTGTGAGGGCACAGTCTCGTCTAAGTGTGGGGTAGGAAGCTATTGCTATAGCTGTGATTGGATGCCTTTCTCTGAATTTTTTTCAGTGATTCCTCTATTTAAATTCACTCGATTCTTGACTTGCTATGTTAAATTTGACTTCAATTTTTCACAATGATGATTATACTATTTAACTTAGAACTTGTAACCAACATGTTTGCACTGATACTAAATGAATCCGGTCAGAACAGAATATAGAATCACTCTTGTAGCTTCATCTTGAATTTCACATCATGATTTGAGTCTGACTAGCAGCCATTTGTGAGCTTTTGATCTGTTACACATAACTATCAACGTATCTTAATTTTTAGTGGCTTTCGCTTATTTGAATGAGTTAAAATTTGCTTTGAGACCGATTCGAGACCACACGACAACACTAGGACTAGGATTATAGAGGCACCTAGAATCGCTACTATAAGCCATAAGCAGTCCCAACATCAATCCCCTTAGGTGTAAACCCTTGTGCTTGGCATGTTCTTTTGGTTCAATAATACATTACAACCTTTTCCATGTTCTTTTTCACCCCGTTGATCCCCTGTGGTAGTAGCTCGAGATTAGCCGAACATGAGTCAAAATATGTGGTGACCTACTCGATAGCTAGAATCTGGTGGTCTTAACTCCCCTCTAGCAACAGAAAAAAATAGAAAGAAAATAAAATATGGAAAAAATTCAGAAAAATCAAAAGAATAAAAAAATATTCAAGTTCAAATTATCTAGTTGCTCCAAAGAAGAAAAAATTGATTCAAAAAAATGGAAGAAAAAGACCAAAGTTGCTTGAGGGTGACCTAGGACGAGCATTCATCATTCCATTCTGGTTCTAGTTAGACGATAGAGATCCATAGGTCTAGATTCGAGGGAGGTTAGTCGATTGCTACACCGCACCATACCCTTCATAATCATTTATCCTTTCATCCATTCATCATAAACCCTTGTAGTGTAGGATCGTTACAGTCCTTTGGACTAGCTCTGGTGTTGTCACTCGTGGTGGAGATTGTGGTCGAATTGCAAACCTATGACATAATTCAGTTGGAGAAAGTGAATGAGAGCATAAACGCGTCCATAAACACAGAGAGTGATAGTTCCCCCGTGTACTAAATATTTCAATGTGAGGAAGTCTAGTCGGCTCGGTTGGCATTGTGCATGATGGGTGATTGCCATTTGACGTGTGCAGAAAATAGTGAGACTTGGATTTGTTTGGTTGACGTTCTTGCATGTGTAGGTTACATTTTCTAAGTGTAACAGTGTAAGCTGAATTGTGAGAAATTGAACTTCAATTTAACTAGTCTCGTCATATGTGAATTTGAGTGTGTTTCTGAATTTGATTTGCTTGAGGAAAAGCAAAAGCATAAGTGTGGGGTGATTTGATAACACTAAAATTATTGTGATTATTAGCCCCAATTAGGTGAAATTCTGTTGCATGTATCATGTTTTAGGGATAGAATAGGGGACTTCGGCTCATTTGCCCTATTTCCTACCGAATTGGTTACCTTGGCCCGTTTCGGGTCTATTTGATGTGTTTTCTAGTGTCTCTTTGAGTTCACAGGTTTATGCCGTCAAATAAGTAGACTTCGGATGTGTTTGGGATGCAATGAAGCTTTGAGGATGGTACCAACACCATTACAGAAGTCGAAGAAAGAAGAAAGAACCCCGAAGAAATAAGAAAGAACCCGAAATCTGCCAAGGAGAGAAGTTCTCGGCGAGAACTTCCATGTTCTCACCGAGAAGGTGCTCATAATTCAGCTGAAAAACTCGTTGGAACTTCTGAAAAATATATGAAGAAGTTCTCGACGAGAACTTCAATGTTCTCGTCGAGAACATTGTGAAGAAAACCCAAAAAAAATCTTATCAGGATTCTGGAATTCTTTGTGAAGAAGTTCTCGTCGAGAACATGTCCTTTCCCAGATTAATTGTGGAAACGAGTTTCAAGCCCTATTTAAGGACTCCTTCAGCCCATTCCCAAACACATTCGATTTTCTGAGAAGAGCCACGACTTGGAGAGAGTTTGGAGCATATTTCGGAGTTCACTACTAGAAAATACGACATCTGTCACGGATTTTTAGTCACGGATTATGAAACCATGACCAAGTAGTGACGATTCTTATAAACCGTGACTAAACTGTTCACGGTTACATAAAGTCCGTGACAAAATTAGTCACGGTTCTTAAGAACCGTAACTAAATTGGTTCCACGCTGGCAATCCGGAAGCGTAGTCCACGTTGGCAATCCGGAAGTCTTTTCTTTCTTTTCCTCTTCTCTTCTTCTCTTTCTTCCCGATGACTTCTTCCTTTTCTCTTCTTCAACTTCATCTTCTTCCTTCACCTTCTTCCTTCAACTTCATCTTCTTCCTTCACCTTCTTCCTTCAACTTCATCTTCTTCCTTCACCTTCTTCCTTCAACTTCATCTTCTTCCTTCACCTTCTTCCTTCAACTTCATCAACCACCAAATCCAGATCTCAAAATACTTCTTCTGATTCCCAAATCTAGATCTCTGATTCCACTCTTCTCCTCTTCTGAAACACTGACGCCGCTAAGTCTTCTTCGGTTTTCCCTTCTCCTCTACCGAAGCACTCCCCGCACCGATAACCTCTTCTCCTCTAAAACACTCCCCACCACCGACATCATCTTCACGCCACCAAATCCCCGCTGTCACCATATCTGAATCCAGATCCAGATTCAGCATTACTGTTTCACTCAGATCCGCCAAACAGTCCTCCTAAGCCATTATTCTCCTTCTTTCCTCTCCTCGTCTCCAGCCCTCGATTTTCCAGAACTCACAACACCTCATCGAGAGGAAGATATCGAATCAAGAATCGAGAGGAGATCCAAAATCGAGAGTGAGAGAGGAGGGGAACATTAAAATTGGGTGACTAAATATTAACTGATGAGAAAGATGGGTGACTGAACAGGAGAAGATGAGTGACTGAACTAGAGAAGATGGGAGAAACTGATTTAGTCATTAATTACGATAATTAAAATTGGTGTGACTAATTTGTAACACTAAAATAGAGCCTTTGGTAAACGTTAAAAAATTATGGATTAGATTGCATAACGGAAGGAGTTGAGGGCCCAGTCCTATAATTCGAGAAAAGACATCATACAATTTGGTCACTGGAAAGTTAATGAGAACATTTTGGTCATTGGATTAGTCACTGTTTTCCCTTAAACTATGATAAAGGTTAGTCACATTTCAACACAAAACCGTGACTAATCTTTGTCACAATTTGTCCAAGAACCGTGACTAATCTTTGTCACAATTTGTCCAAGAACCGTGACTAATCTCTTTATCACGGTTTCTAGTAAAACTGTGACTATTTTAGTTCAATATAGTCATGGATTTACAAGCCGTGACTAATTTTTTAGTCATAGTTAAAATCGTGACTAATAGGCCAAAAATTGTGACTAATTTGCAGTTTTTTTGTAGTGGTTCTAGAAGACACTCGGAGCATAGGATTTCAAGATTTTCGAGATCGAAGCCGCTAAGAATCATCGGAATTAGGTTTTTCAGATTCTCTCTTGTCTTCCTTCCTAGATGATTTTTCTTGTAGTTTTTTATTCTTGCTTTTCGTATATGCGTGGCTAAACTCTTCTAGCTTAGATTAGATAAACCCTAAGTGACTCGGGGCTTTAAAGTGGTAACGGATTGGTGGAAAGTAAGACTTTAATTCAGACTTTTCTTTTTTCATGTTTAATTCGTTCTTAAAATCTGTTTCTTCTCTGGCTTGATCACCTAGATTGGATTCGTGTTAGAATAAAGGAAACACTTGACCAATAGAGGCCTTGTTGTAGAACGTCAAATTAAACAGTTAACATTTCAATGGATTCACCTAACCAACAGGGGACGTTTAGGGTTAATCCGTTTTAAGAGGAGCTCATAGAATCAATTCAGGTGCACCGGTCAGTTATCGTTGCAGAAGCGAACGCACGGACGAATAATTGATCATGGTAGCTAGTTCAATAGTAGCGAACGTTCGTGAACTTAGACCTAAGAGTAAGGAGCTACAAAAGTGATTAAGAACGGAATGAATTGAGTTTGAAACCTGTTAGTCTTGTGATTGCCAATGCCTTGGTGATCTTAGGGAGATTATAAATCTAAGCTAACTTCTCATTAATTGAAACCCAATCAATCAAGCTGTTAAGCTTTAATTAGTTATTTCCTTTCTTTGCATGATAGTAGTAGAAACTCGTGGAACTCACACCACACAACTTGATAAACCTGAATAAGTCGCTAATTACTTTGAGTAAACATGAAGAAAGAAACCCGTGGAATACGATCTATCCTACTCTTGTTGGATAGTATTTGAACCACTGTTCTCATCATCTTCCTCTAAAGCAGGAAGTGTATATCGTTCTCGTCCTCTTCAACTCCATCCTTAAATCATTTCAGAAGGACATATTTGAATTCCCTTTAATTTTCCTCTTCTTCCTCTTGGCTAACTGTGATTCCTCTTTCCTGCAACAAACATAGACATAAATGAATCAACCAACCATTAAACACAGGGCACCTCCTACCACGCCTTGAAGTCATTGAAACTATAATAACTTGAAGTTAGTAACCTGCTATAGCAGGTTTAGCAGGTCATGTTACGTAAGAAATAATTGTGGTTACGTAAGGCTTACGTAACCACAGTTTGTCTTACGTAACAGTTGTAAGTGATTGTTACGTAAGGCTTACGTAACGGTAGTTTGTCTTACATAACAGGCTTACTTCATACGTTACGTAAGAAATAACTGTCATTACATAAGCCTTACGTAACCACAGTTTATCTTACGTAACAGTTGTAAGTGATTGTTACGTAAGGCTTACGTAACGACAGTTTGTCTTACGTAACAGGCTTAATTTCATTCGTTACGTAAGAAATAACTGTCGTTACGTGACCACAGTTCGTTTTACGTAACAGTTGTAAGTGCTTGTTACGTAAGGCTTACGTAATAGCAGTTTGTCTTACGTAAGTCTTACGTAACAAGGTGAATTTCATTCGTTAATTGTCGTTACGTAAGCCTTATGTAACCACAGTTTGTCTTACGTAACAGTTGTAAGTGATTGTTACGTAAGGCGTATGTAACGACAGTTTGTCTTACAGGCTTAATTCCATTCGTTACGTACGAAATAACTATCGTTACGTAAGCCTTACGTAACCACAGTTTGTCTTACGTAACAGTTGTAAGTGATTGTTACGTAAGGCTTACGTAACGACAGTTTGTCTTACGTAACATGCTTAATTTCATTCGTTACGTAAGAAATAACTATTATTACGTAAGGCTTACGTAACCTCAGTTTGTCTTACGTAACAGTTGTAAGTGATTGTTATGTAAGGCTTACGTAACGACAGTTTGTCTTACGTAACAGGCTTAATTTCATTCGTTACGTAAGAAATAACTGTCGTTACGTAAGCCTTACGTAACCACAGTTTGTCTTACGTAACAGTTGTAAGTGATTGTTACGTAAGGCTTACGTAACGACAGTTTGTCTTACGTAACAAGCTTAATTTCATTCGTTACGTAAGAAATAACTGTCGTTACGTAAGCCTTACGTAACCACAGTTTGTCTTACGTAACAGTTGTAAGTGATTGTTACGTAAGGCTTACGTAACAGTAGTTTGTCTTACGTAACAAGCTTAATTCATTCATTACGTAAAAAATAATTGTCGTTACGTAAGTCTTACGTAACCACAACTTGTCTTACGTAACAGTTGTAAGTGATTGTTACGTAAGGCTTATGTAACAGCAGTTTTTCTTACGTAACAGGTTTAATTTCATTCGTTACGTAAGAAACAACTGTCATTACGTAAGCCTTAAGTAACCTCATTTGTCTTACGTAACAGTTGTAAGTGATTGTTACGTAAGGCTTACGTAACGGTAGTTTGTCTTACGTAACAAGCTTAATTTCATTCGTTACGTGACAACAGTTATCTGTTTTTCACATATAGACTACGTAACGAATCCTGGTCTTCCTAATAAATTTGTTTATCTCTTGCAGTCTACCAAACTCTCACACGGGTCTTGTTTGGCTATATATCCTCATTACTTGTACTCATTTGAGTGCTAAAATCAACTTTGTCTAGGGTGGATTTGGGAAAGTTGTAATTATGTGATTTTTAGCAATGTTTAATGTCTTCATTGCTCTCCCGCAACAAAGCTTCATTACTTAGTCGTCGGGGAGAGAATCGGGTCTGACCTAGTGTAACCGAGTTTTGGACTACCTGAGGCCGACTGTGTCATACCAAAAGAGTAACCTCAAATTTGAACAAGTTTAGTTAAACTACTATAATATAGGGATGTGAGTAACAAGCGCTTTGACTATCACCTTGTCTACTTGGGAGGATGTTGTCTTCGACGTGTACCACATGAGGTGTGAATTACAGAACAATGGTTGTTAGATGAGATATATTGGGGGGGGGGGTTAGGCGTGAAGGAGTGATATATTAAATTTGAGGGTATCAAACGTCCACAATAGGGGTGTCATACGTGGGGTGATAATGGTTTGTACCATAGTGTCTGATGTCATAAATGACAGGGTGACTTCCTTAGTTTCGAGGCCTCATGGGTTGTGAATCGAGTCACATGTACCTTGGTGAGTGTAGGGTTTGAGGTATTAGATGTGACACGTTGATCTCATCGACGATGGAGACGCTTCCTTGGTCGAACCCAAGTTGAGCTCGTGTTCAACTACTCTTCCCGTTAACATAACTAGTTTGCATAAAATAAATGGAGTTTTGTATCTTCGTCGACAAATAAATCGACAATGTTGGAATTATTCATTTTTATAATCACACAATCCCACATTCTTTCTTGACGACTCTCATCTTTCTAATAATAACTGTAAATTACATCGAAGGCCCCACTTCATAGAGAGGCGAATGCAAAATTCTACTATAGCATTTCACTTTGCTACTACTTCACCTTCGTCTTCAACACGTTCATAACCCTCTGTCAACACCATCAACTTCGACTCGAACTTAGGTAATCTCTGTGTCATTATCATCATCGTATATGAGCCGCAAATTTGTTGGTACATTTTGTCCATGTTCATAAAACACAAATTTATTTGCACCATGAATTAGAGTTCATGGATAACAGTTATGTAATGAAGAGGTTCGTTGTTAAAATTTTCGTACGTTAAGACTTAGGGTTGATTGATAGAAGGTAAATATGATTTAGGGTAGACCGTTAAAGTTTATAACTTAGCTTTTGGATCACGCGTTTGATTTGTATAACGGTTAGAGATAACATAATAGAGTTTATTGTATTGGAGTTTCGGGTATTGTTGAGATAATTGACGTTTTGACATTTAGATGATTCATTATTATTAGAAAGTAAATATATATTAGAGTATTATAGTTACGAAATTAATTCCTAGTCGTGAATGAAACTCACCGTATAAATGCCCATGGCATATACCAAATGGAGTTATCTCCAAAACCATGATATGACAAGGACAACCCATGCACGACAATATCAATAACCTTACAAAATTACTTGCAATTAGTGATCACCAACAATATTATAACTTAGCATATATAAAATCAACACATTCTATCCATACTTGGGAGGATACACGTTGTCCGTAATGTAAGCTCGCCAGTTCTTCTCGTGTTAATTTGATGTCGTCGAAGTCTATCAACACATCACTACAACATACACAATCAACAGGGCCGTTCCTGAAATTTCGGAGGCCCTGTTCTAAATTTACTATGTGGCCCTATTAAAAATGATAGTTTAAACTCAATTTGTTTGTGTTAACCTAAGTACCTAACTTGACTTGGTTGAGTAGGTATACCCATTGATTGGGGGTAATAATAATACTCATGCATGATGGTATATACGTCTAACCTTATGCCCGTAAAAATATACTCTTCTTACACCCGATCTTCCATGAGTGGACTTTGGGTGTTCAGGTACCTTGACTTAGACTCATTGTCATTCCTAGACTATATGAAATTTATTAACGATTAAAAAAATATGAAAAAGTGAAAATATATAAAGTATAACTAATCATATTTATATATTTAATAATAAATTTAGAGAAAAATAATGATCATGAAAATAGAAATATCACTGAAAAAAACAATATTGATTAGAACAAAAATCATAGTTTTATTTTGCTAAAGATGAGAGTTGAACCCTTGACCACATAAAACCAAACAACCAATTAAGCCACTAGACCACCATTACATTTATGTTCACCTTTTGCAGGATTTGTTTCTAATATATATATTAGGTATTTCTAATTAACCCGAAAATTATGAGGCCCCGAAATTTTGAGGCCCTGTGCTGTAGGGCGTACCAGCACACTCTCAGGTCCGGCCCTGACAATCAACGATGCTTAGATTTGAATGGATGTGAAAGTAATTATGACGTGAAGTTAAGATAGTGTGTCCTACCCTGTTTTGATAAAGGTTCCTTTCGTGGCCAATAAAAACGCCCATAAGTCTTCAATAATATCGGGTAAATGACCCGCATGATCAGCATCTTCAAGTTCATCAATAGGCTATAAATTAATTAAAAAAAAACAATAAACAAAAAGTAGCTTAGTGGTTCCTCCTAAAAAATAATGCACAGAGTGAAGAACACATGAAATTGATGTAAACAAGTGCACTTTACCTCTTCATCCCTGGTAATAGCTTTACTATTTCTGCTTCCACGACCTCGTTTATTATTATTTCGTCCTCCTCGACCTCGACTTCCACCTCAACCTCGACCTCTACCAACCGTTGATACATCTATATAAGGAGATTTATGCATTGGGCCTGCTTTTAGGGAACTCTTTTTCCGAAGTCCTATAGGAGCAAATTCTTGAGATCGATAATCATTATCTCTGAACAGTAGTGACTCCGAGTCATCTATATCCTAAAACAAATGAGAACGAAATATATAGTTACGTTGTATAAAAAATTAACATATTAGTACAAGGAATGTGAAGTAGCTTACATGATGATCGTCTTTCGTTTCTTTGTTTGTTTTGATGAAGTTGCACCGAGATTAGTACTTAAGCTTTGTTGGTACTGCGTATCCTTGTACACAAAATCAAAACGAGTATTAGGCACACTCGACTATTATACAAAAATTTAATACCATTTGGTGGCCCAACATAAATTCATACCACTTTTTCCTCGTGCAAAAGGTATAAAAAATTTCGTCCTTAAATGATCAATTTTTATTTTATGAAAGTGAGAATTATATATTAAAGATAACAATCCCTGGCTGTGCAAGTATAAGAGAAAACAAAACTTTGGCCAAGGTGTTCCTTAACGTGCCCCAACCCACAAAAACCAAAATAGACTAATAAAAACTGAGCTTGCCAAAACCCAAAACCCAACCCTACCCAAATCAGCAACTCCCCAATCCGAAACTCCCCTGTAACCAGAAGCAGCATAACAACCAGAAGGACAAAACCCTAAATAGCCACCCATGACTCATTAAATGATCAATTTATGTTAAATTATTTATCTCATTTACCATATTATTGTGTGATAAATCATTTTTCATAAAACAGCTAAATAAATAAATTAATCTAACCTCGATTGTGCATGCGTTTCCATCATCTTTTCCAAATCCAACCTGAAAAATAACATATAAAGTCAGAAAATATCAAAGTCATCGATATTTTTAATACGAAAGAGTACTGTAGTATTCACCTATCTACTATCAACTCCACCTAAATTTTCCCTTGAACTCCTCACCAACAGAAAGATTAATCATATCTTTCTTCAGATTGTGACATTTAATTTGTCCTTCACCAAGATTAAATCTAACTCTCACGTCATCGTCGTCATCCCCTATTTGACTCTCCACATTATCACCATCAATGTTTACCCCCAAAATAGTGACTATGTCATCTATGCTTATAGCCAAATTATGCCCATGTACAGATAGCTCACCGGAAGATGCATCAAACCTCATCATGAGATCTTCTAAAAGTTGCATTCTCAACTTATGTTTCTTCAATTTCAATAACGCCCCAAATCCCATTTCTTCAATAATTTCCTTTTTACCATCACAAAAGTTACCAATGAGATCACATAACTAATCAACGCCACATCGACTTGTTAAATATACCTACAATCATTTAAATTGTATTAAAATTTAGGGAAAATGGTGTTTTGCCCCCCTCTACTTTGCCAAGTTAACAAACAGCCCCCTATACTATGAAATGATCAATTTACCCCCTCCTACTATGCCAACTTAACAAACAGCTCCTTCCATCCAAATTTCCATCCAAAATTCCGTTAAGTGATGACTCACCAATATGACTCATCCACAATTAATGACTGTACATTGCCACATCAACGACTTTCATCCATCTCAACTGAACTAAAAAGAAAAAAAGAAAAATTATAAAAAGAATTAAATTTAATTTATAAATAAAAAAATAAAAAATATTTCCCTTATGGATTTTTTTTTTATGAATAATTAGGTTTCATTTCATCGAAAAAAATCGAGTACAAACAAGAACCAAACGGTTCGAAGAAACAGCCATTTTTAACCACAATCGGTTAATGGAACAGCCAAACCGAAACAAACTGCCAAAGAAAACAGACAATCACCAAACTATCTACTTAACAACACTGTTCTATTTGAAGTAAATAGTTCCTCCCTGATGCTATCAATGAGAGGCCCTGCAGCTACCTTCGCATCAGTCATCACTCTTCTACATCTCTCTCTCCATAGGCCACTGATAATCGAACACCAAGCTAAGGTTTTAGCTGCAGCTTGCTTAGATCTTCCACACCAGGTCTTAACCACGTAGTCAAGCATATCATTCCAGCAATTATAAATCAGCAGTTCAGGCAGCAAGCTGGCAAAAACGCACTTTGCATAATCACACCCTACAAATATGTGATCCCTACAGTCTACTCCATTACCACACATACTGCAACTCACATCAACAGAAATCAGCCAGTTTGCTTGCTTCACCTTTGTCATAACTCTATCTTTAATCACCAACCAAGTCACCACACTATTACTATGAATAATGGGTGTTCTCCACACAATATCATGCCAATCAACAACAGAGTACTTAGGTCGAATAGAGTTCCAAACCTGTTTCAAACTGAACGTCTCCATTGCTTCACCATCCCACATAGCATCGCCATCATCACCGTAAGTCACATGGTCTAGAGCAATGCTTTTCATCTTCATTACCTGCTTCCACAGCCAAGAACCACCATCCTTATCATAGCACCAGATGGAACAGCTCTTTAGCCTATACTTAAAGATCCAGGCTACCCATAGGGAGCCTCCTCTACATATCAAGTTCCAGAAATGCCTCAGAATATTAGCATGATTCCAACTCTTCAAATGCCTCAAACCAAGCCCTCCTTCCAGCCTTGGAACAGCAATATATTTCCAGTCAATCTTCGCTTTCTCACCTTCCCTTTTCCCCCACAGGAACCTATTACAGATTCCCTCTATCTCTTTGAGAACTCCCCGAGGGATAACAAACACATTCATCCAAAACTGAAGGATACCATTAACAACTGATGAGATCAACTGCAATCTACCTGCATATGCAAGGTTTCGTGCCTTCCAGTCTTTAATTCTTGCAGTGATTTTGTCAATGAGGCTCTTACAATCCCCCTCCTCAGCTTTCCAATACTCAACG
Source organism: Linum lewisii (assembly GCA_034768395.1). NCBI lineage: Eukaryota > Viridiplantae > Streptophyta > Magnoliopsida > Malpighiales > Linaceae > Linum > Linum lewisii. The sequence goes on along the minus strand of CM068301.1, from coordinate 50,334,860 downwards.
GAACTTCTAGGTATCTAAATGGCAAAGCTCCCACCAGCATACCTGTACTTGCTACTATATCTTGAATCTCCTGGCTCCCAACTCCTGCTAAGTACATTTCACTCTTCTCAGGATTAAACTTAAGTCCTGAGAGTTTTTGGAAGTCCTGCAGAACCTTCATAACCCCCTGAACTGCCTTAGAGGTACCCTTTGTAAAAACAAGTAAGTCATCCGCAAAACACAAGTGCGTAGTACCAGTAGCTTTACATTGAGGATGATAAGGGATACACTTATCAATAGCAGCCTTATCTAAAAGCCTCGAAAGAACCTCCATTGCAATTACAAAGAGGTAGGGTGAGATAGGGTCCCCTTGCCTTAATCCCCTCTTTGCAGCAAAGTACCCACACAAAGTGCCATTGAGATTAATAGAGATCATCGTTGTTTCAAGACAAGCTTAATCCAATAAACAAAGTCCATAGGGAACTCCATAGCTACCATCACATCTAAGACAAAGCACCATTCCACCGAATCAAAGGCTTTCATCAAGTCTATTTTAATGGCACATCTAGAGGACACAATCTTCTTACCATAGGACCTCAGCAACTCGTGTGCAAACAGTATATTATCCCCTATAAGCCTACCCTTAATAAAGGCTGACTGATTCTCCCCAATTAAGAAAGGCAGAACCACTCTAAGCCTATTAGCAAGTACTTTTGTAATGATCTTATAGACTGTATTGCAGCAGGAAATAGGCCTATAGTTCCTAATATCAGAAGCATTAACTTTTTTAGGAACTAAAGTAATGCTTACTTAGTTAACAAAAGCTGGCAGCTTACCTTGTATAAAGAAGCTAAGCACAGCAGAGGTAACCTCCTTACCCACAACCTCCCAATTCTTCTTGAAAAAGCCAGCCGTAAATCCATCCGGTCCAGGAGCTTTTTCACTAGGCATTTCAAAGAGGGCTTTTCTTATCTGAGCATTAGTTACTGCAGCTGCAAGACAGTCCTGTTGCTCCTCAGTCAACTTCTTATTAACTACATTAGTCAGATGAATATTTGTGACTGGCTTACTTTCTCCCAGAAGAGCCTTATAGTAATTTACTACTATAGCTTCCATACTCTTATGATCTCCAACTAAGGAGCCATCATCACTCTCAACTGCCTTATGGTATTTTTTATATTTCTACTTCTAACATAGTCGAAGAAGTATTTTGTACTATGATTACCTTCCCTGACCCAAAGAGCTCTGGATTTAGTTCTATTAATACATTCCTCAGCATCCATAAGAACTTCAACCTTCTTTTTAGCATCATTCACCTCCTGCATGATCTGCACTGTAGGGTTTTCAAATAAAGCATTCTTATACCTAATCAGCTCATCCTTTGCCTTCTTTACCCTTTCTTGGATGACAGAATGTTTTCCAGCATTCAACTGCTTCAGAGAGGTTTTCAGAGCTCTTAATTTTCCATAGAGAGTATAAAAGGGCCTCCCTGCACACTTTGTACACCAAGCTGCTCTAACCAAATCACTATAATTTTCATCGTTTTCCCAATAAGCAAAATATTTGAAAGGCTTTGGGAAGGTCATGTTTACAGTCACAAGCTCAACCATTAAGGCACAATGATCTGAAGAAACACAAGGGATAGTAGTAACCTTACTCATAGAGAAGACAGATTGCCACTTGCAGTTAACAAACACTCTATCCAACCTTCTACAGATCAGATCATCCTCTCTATTATTGATCCAAGTATACTTAGGGCCTTGGGCATTATGCTCCAATACTTCACAGTCAGCACTCCAACTCTCAAAATCAGACATACTACTAAAATTCGTAGGTCTATTAGAGGCTTCATCTACAGAAGCAACTGCATTGAAATCCCCAGCAATCATCCAGGGAGAATTAGAAACTTTAAGGCTCCGAATATCATCATACAAGTTTCTTCTAACAGAGTACTGAGTAGATGCATATACAAAAGTGCAGTATAACTTCTCCCCGATATCAATACGAGTATGTATAAATTGCCCACTCTTATGTAAATAGTTAGAGGAATGTCCTTCTTCCAGATTAACCAAATTTTCCCTAAATCATTTTCATAACAAACCTCCTTATACCAACCATCAAATCTGTTTTCCAAAAGTTTATCAGCTTTTGCCTTACGAACTCTAGGTTCAAGTATAGCAATCACATCAATCTTATAGGTAGCAATATAAGAATGAAGCTCTTTATACCTACTAACTGAGTTGAAACCTCTGCAATTCCATATCCAACACTTCATCATCTCTTATAAGATTTTCTTCTAGTCTTAAACGAGACCCCTCCCCTACCAGAAGACTTACGGCCTTTCCTAAGACGATCCTCCAAGTGGGCAATGGACCTAAGGCCAATATCATCATCAGAGCTACCAATATCAGATGCAGATTCCCAGAGTTCTGAACTTCAACATTATACCCCACAGCACTAACTTGTTGCTCAACCTGCACACTCACCTTACCACCTGCATTCGTGCTTGGGGAAGTCATACTACTCTGGCACGAGGTAACCACCTCAATTCCCATAGGAACCTCAGCAACTACCTCTCCAGCCTGCTTCAGAATATCGGCCTCTGGTGCATCCTTCCCTTCAGAGGAAGGTTCAGCTGCATTGCCAGAGGTTACGACATCATCCACTATCGACGGCTGGGCATCAGAGACGACTTTGACCTTCCAAACTTTCCGATTCACAGGCTTAGAGTTAGCTTTATAAGCTCTACTCGCCGGATAACCAACTCCGATATCAATCTCACCTAACTCCCCCATCACCAAATGAAGAGAATCAGGGCAGGCAGCTCCTTCTTTACGGAGAATACAAATCTTAACAGTCAGACCCTCCCTCGTAAACTTAGTTGAAGGCTTACCCAGATTGCTCGCAACCCAACTAACCCCTTCCGGAGTCATTAACTGCGGTGGAATGTTGCTCAAGGTTACCCAAGTGGGAACCTCCGATGGAGAAATCACAATAGGAGTAATCCCATGGAACCACTTCCGCATCAGCATCGGCGTATGATGAATATGCCAAGCCCTCTCCATCACCCATTCACAAAGCCTAATCGACGGGAATTCCACAAGATAGAATCCCTCAGAGATGCGCGAGATACACACCTCACCTTCATACCCCCAAAGCCTATTTGCCATGCTAGAAAACACCCTCAGAGGGGGATCCGAACCAATGAACTGCACCACAACAGCCGCTTTCAACTTCTGGATCCCCAAATCCACCACAGCCTGCGGGATTTTCAGAACTCCGTTCAATATTAAAAACGAAATTACATTTTTTCTAAAATAAATATACATTTTTTTCTAAAATAACTTTGAAATTTTTAAATCCAAAATATTTATTTAATTGAAAACATTAAAAATAAAAATCCATAAAAAATTTAAATATATACTTTTTAATTTATAAATTTAAAATTAATATTTTTATTGCCTTTTGTACTTAAAATGTACTGTCATTAATGATGTCGCAATGTACAGTCTTTAATTGTCGATGAGTCATATTGGTGAGTCATCACTTAACGGAATTTTGGATGGAGTTTTGGATGGAAGGGGCTGTTTGTTAGGTTGGCATAGTAGAAGGGGGTAAATTGATCATTTCATAGTATAGGGGGCTGTTTGTTAACTTGGCAAAGTAGAGGGGGGCAAAACACCATTATCCCTAAAATTTACTATATTACATGCTTAAATAAAACTTCAATAATAACTTGCACATGATATCTTCCTAACTGATTCAATATACAATTAATACCTTTTTTGGTGGAACATTAGTAGTGTCAACTCGTTGTTCTTCTGAACATCTTCTTTGTTGGTGATTTCCTCCTAAAATCACCAATTATAAAGGAATAGAGCATATGTATTACTTTGAAGTAATTTGGATACACGATTACAATAATTATTGAAGTATAACTTACATCGATGCCAATGTGTACATTAGATTAATAATTTATCAAGTTGTGGCTAAAAAGAACAATATACCTCTTTTGTACTCATCTTCTAATTCAGAACGATACCACCAAATAAGTCACTTAAATAGTTGCGCAACCAACACCAAGTTTCAAGCACCAATTATGAACGACTGAACGAAAACCTGAAAATTTTAGTTTCATCACAATATAAAAGAAGAGTACAACATAACTCATAATCAGTGAGAAATTCAAGAATTAAACTGAGATATTGTATAAAAAAAATACATACTTAATTACCAACGTTGATACGACAAAGTGGAATTAATCTCATTCGTTTCTATCGACTCACCAACACACCTACACTGCTGCGAATCAGAGACATTAAACACTGACCACTGTTGTAATTTCCAAAAAATATAACTGCCGATCCAATAATAAGTATTACGTGCTATTGAAAGTAGGGAAAGCACTTATTACGCAACACTGATTATAATAATTATTGTGGTATTACGTTATATTGACTGTACATAGGATGAAAGGTTCTAAGTTCCAACTCAATTAATAAAGCAGGCAACACAGCACTGGTTTGAGTAGCAAGTGGGCGAGGACGAGGAGGCCCCTAATTTACAATCAATCTACTCTCATTTTTTTTAATAATTGTGTAGTATTATATAACATGAAAAGGAAAAGAGCTATACATCTCCTAAAGCAATCTCTACTCCCAAAAACATAACAGCAAAATCTATCAACTACTCCCAATAGGTGAGAAGAGAACCATTAACCCAACCTCATCCCCAAACCCAAAACCCACCGTCCTTACCTTGGAAAAAATATGAATATCAACCAGTGGGACAAATCAGATGCGGACAATCAATCTACTCTTTTTCGTTTGAATTCCACGAAACTGGAAACCACAAAAGAGACAAGAAACACAGACCAAATTTCAAATTACAGAACTTATAAGTGCTAACTAATAAAGAGCATAATTAAGGATATACTGGACGCACATACTTGAAGCCGCCAATTGCAACGTTTGGATTCTTAGAATTGTAGAGTTTCTATTCCAGTAGGGAACTTTTTAGGTTTGGATTTAAAAAATTTATTAATTCTTTTAGATTGATTAATAAACCCACTTCTCCTATAAACTAGGAGTAATCCACCGGGAAATAGTTTACAACCGGTTTACCTTTTTATTTAATTATAATGTTAATCAATGGCTCTAATTTTTTAACTGAAATTTTAATGGTCCAGATCTCTTTTCATTAACTCCAAGTTACCTTACTTTGAGTTAAATCAAGTTGTAGGAGATGGCTAAACACAGACTCAAACAAACAAACCATTAAGAAATAAAACCAAAACTCACTCTTGTTGTAGCTTCTAAAGATTCTCCTTCTCCTCTTCTTCAATCCTATTCTATATAGTCACTCTTTGATACACAATCCCAATGATTTCTCGTTAAGATTATCTCACCTTCATAAAACTACAAATGAAAATGAAGAACAAAAACATTTCATCACCTTCTCGACATATTGTTTCCCTTGTAACCAGCCCAACAGTCTTCTTCTTAAACGTCGTTTCCAGAATCTACAAACAAAAATAGATCAAGCTATACAACACTTCATACGGAGGGTAATGGAACTCATCCAAAATTAGGGTTTTACAACAAAGCAAGGATTTGAAGAAAGGAGGATAAAGAGCCGTTGCTGGTGAATGTGTGGCCGGAGAGTTGAATGGCCCCAATTTCACAAATCTAGGGTTCATACATGAAATGAAATTTTACTTGTTGCTGGAGATTAATTCTATTAAGCGGCGATGGAGATGAGGGGCTAGGGATGGAGGCGACGACTCCGGACGGCAACGGCGATGACTTCGGGCGCTGAGGGACTGGGGGCTCCCTTGTTGCAGTAGAAATGATGAGTTCTACTCTGAGGACATAAAATACAGCAGAAAACGGAAAAGTAAGGAATTAGGAGGAGGTATCCCATAATTTTAACTAACAATTTAACAAAAATTCATTAACAAACCCCTGTTAAATGGGGTCGTTAAACAGTATAAATTTAACAGACGGTTTTAAACCCATGTTAAATTAGTACCGTTTAACAGCGGTTTCATAAACCCCTGTTAAAAATCTACTACTAAATGATTGTATTGTTGTAATGGCCACTCCATTTCCACAAACTTTAACTCTTGCCCTTTTCTTCAAATCCCCAAGGGTGGTGTTACTTGCTACAAAAGGGGCCGCCGCTTCCCCCAACCGCTATTGACCTGCCCGATAAGGTAATCCTGATTGGTTTTTGCCTCGGCTTGGTATGTTTTGTCCTTGTCGACCACTATTTCCATTATCTATTGAACATTATCAAGCCACAAACAATCAATGCCCTTCCCCAGCTCGTACTACTCAACCCTACCACAAGGGGGAGATGAAGTGTCGACAGTTTCATAACTAGGGAACAAGTTCCCAATATGACAGCTCACAAGTTCGGTTATAATGAGATATTAGATGATTACAAGGTCGTCAAGATTATGGAATCAGCTTCCAGTTTCCATGATGCAGAATTTTACTGCGTCAGGGGCAAGGCTTTCTCTAGTGCTGCAATTCATTTCCTTGTTGCTAAGTGGTTGGCAAGTGAACAGCGGGTTGGTAAATTTGTTTGTGGAGTATTACACTGGTGTAACTTTGAATTCCGAAGACTGAAATATGTAATTCGTGCGATTGATATGGGTGATGAAGGTCATTCAGAGACCATCCGCAAGCTGGCACAACCCAATTATAGTTTTGAACAGAAAGATTTTTATTTCTTGAATATTGGCGTTCTAGACTCCTCCTGCTTGTGTGTCTGTGCTTTTCACAGAGATGTAAATGAAACCGACATCTGGGCGATGAAGGATACGGCAAGGTTGAATCTTGGAGTACTATTTACTACTTTAAGGATTACATTTAGCTTCGTAATCAGCCCGCTAAATCTGCCATCCTGGTGGGGAGTATTGGAAGGAAGATTCTATTATTGTTTGCTCGGTGTAGGTTCGTAGTTTGCGATCCAGAGATGAACATGGTTAAATTTGTAAAGAATGACCGCATTGGAAATCCTTAGTCAGATTTAGTCGAGGCGGTTTATTGTTTGAAGAGTTTGGTTAACATCTTTCCAAACAATGAAGAAAGTGATAACGCAAAGAATAATAGTCAGCGATTGGTGGTCAAAACTCGAGAATTTAACATCTTCTTTAACGAAGATCCTTTTTTCAAGGAGAATTGGTTTAAAAAGACTAGGCTAGGTACAAATTCTCTGAGTGAAATCACTTTAGCAAGTTTATTTTCATACTTAACTTGTAATTTTTATGTCTGATTTGAGTTCATGTAGTGTTAAATAAGAAGGATATTGTGTTTTGAATGATTGTGAAAGTTGATGAGGAATGAATGTGAAAGCCTTCTTAAAGCTTTGGGGATTGTACACTACAAAAAAAGGTCACTTAGCGTCGCTTAAAGCGAAACCGTTTAGCGTCGGTCGGGAAAATGATCGACGCCAAACCGTTGACTCGCGTTTGACCACGGTTTAGCGTCGGTCGAAAGCCGACCGACGCTAAATTCTACAAAAACTTATGCTAAATTTGGTTTTAGGTCGGAAACGAATCATTTGCCCAAAATTAGATTTAGCGTCGGTTACCGACATGATTTAGCATCGGTTACCGACATGATGATGACCGACGCTAAATCATGTACCTATTTAAACTCTCTCAGCCGCCACCCTAACCCTACTCTCACCTCTCTCAATCCTCTCATCTCTCTCTCCTTCTCCTCCTCAAACCCTCCTCCTCCTCAACTCTCCTCCTCCAACACCCTCCTCTTCCTCCACCACCCTCCTCCTCCTCCTCCTCAACTCTCCCAACCACTACCCTCCTCCTCCTCAACTCCTCCTCAAACCCTCACTTCCTCCTCTAGCCACCGCATCCCAGCCGCCACCCACAACTCTGCCGCCGTCCGCCGGCCACATCATCCCACCCTCCGACCGAAACCTACTCTTCCACCTCGTCGACGAAATCCTCGTCGGGATCCTCAAGCCGTACATCAACATCAAACCATGGACGACGAAGCCAACGTGAAGGCGGTAGAGAAGAGAAACAAAGATCTGGAAAAAAACCAGATCTAGAAAAAAACAAGATGTGGAAAAAATTAAAATAAGAAACGAAAATAAAAACGAAAACAAAAAACGAAAAATTAGGTTGGTCAGCCACCCATTGGGTCAACCCGTTTTTAGCGTCGGTCGGTGTTTATCTAGCGTCGATCGCATAAGAAACGACGCTAAAATTTAGCGTCGTTTTTTAACCGACGCTAAATAATTTAGCGTCGGTCTAAAGCGCGGTTTCGACCGACACTAAATCCTCTTTTTTTGTAGTGGTAGTATGGACTGGAAGAGCTTATGGCAGTTTCATAAGTAGTCAAATAAAGGATTGTCTACCTTAGTTGTATTTTTTTGAAAGTTTTTTAGCAATGACATATTAATAACTCACAATTATTTTCAAGAACAAAACATTTTTTGCTTCATTTTTTTAGTTTCATTGCTATGGGTTTTAATTCGGCTACTTTTTCAGATAATTTTATCTTCACAAAATTGCCTGAAGCCTACGACTTTCTAAGTCCAATTGTAGACTTTATGCAAGTCAATAATTTTTTGCCTTTTCTTTCTTATGATGTGGAGATGTTGACATTTTATTTGAAAGACTCTATTATAATTTGGGTTATTTACATTTTGATCACTCAAGTTTGGGATAAGTACCATTTCATTTAATCAACTACTTTTTAGTGTATCTTCGATGGGTTAGATTTTTTTTTTTGGAAAGCAGCGCAAAGCGACTAATTAATCAATAAAAAGAGATTTCAGTTCGGTTACACCGATGTAACCATGATGTGAAAAATAACCCAAGTTGCAATCATCAACTGGAATCAAGTGGTATCCAGTGGTAATTGTGGCCTAGGTCGACAAGATAATTAGTTGCCTTGTTACCTTCACGGTAAGTATTCCTCATGATGGCCTCCCAAATCGGGTCGCATAAGCTATTGAAAGCGAATAACTTTCACGGCATGTTGATGTGTATTCTCATCTTCTTTCTCAACTAAAACTTGCTTTCGAATCCGTTTGGATTATAACCTTTTGGTGCCCCCAATTAACAAGCATGTTCAAGGTCACATATCGCTCCTCTCAACTCTGCTTTTGTAATGGAGCAATTACCAAGGTTGATCTAATAGGTCAGCACACACAGCCCCTATTCGTTGCGGATCAGACCGCCAACTACAACTTTCCCGGATCGTTGTAGGACACACCCGTCCAAGTTAATCACCACCCATCCATGCTGACCAGGCTCCCACGCTATGTTTGCCTCTCTCCTCAACCCCACGTTTCTGCAGAATCTCTTATCTCTATCCATAGATTTCCTAACAATTTCAATCCAACCTTTAATGCGAGTCGAACACATTGCCGGGTTGGAGTTGTCTTTGAGAAGATCCCGACGTTCTTTACTTTCCATAGGGTCCAACAAATAAGGCCAAAATCCAGGCCATTGTCACCTAAAGAAAAAAACTTAACCAATCCTCCAAATAAGGCCAAAATCCAAGCCATTGTCCCCTAAAGAAAAAAAAACTTAACCAATCCTCCAGGCTAGCATTCCATCTAATCGTACCTGGATTACGAAACTCGAAAAGGCGCCGGACTTCAACAGCAAACCTACCGTCCTGAAGGATGTGGGTCACGTAGAGCTGTCAAACGGGCGGGTTGGGCGGGCCACGGGTGGGTTGGGCGGGCGGGCTCATCGGGTTGGGGGTTTATCGGGTCATTTATTCATTATATTATGGGTAAACTATTTGGCCGTTTGCTTAGTTTGAAAGTTTTTTAGTTATTAAAATTGGTCTAGCTTTGAAATGTTGGCTTTAAGCTTATTTAATTTTTTGGTTAAATTGAGTCGGGTGAGTCGGGTCAGCTTTTTGCCAGCTCTGTGCTTGTCTGGGAACATAAGGCAGCTAGCATCGTTCGACAAATTTCAATTGAATCCCTGGACATTCGTTAGGAGTTTATCTTGAGCCACTAGCCAAAGGAAGTGGCTGAATTTGTACGACCTTTCCAGTCCCAAACCCGACGCCAAATGTCTAGTCATTTATCTACACTTTCACGCAACACATCATAAGTAGATTTAATAGTGAATCTCCCATATTTATTCTCACCCCAAACCCATATGTCTTCTCCTCGATCAGAAACATGCGATGATATCCCAACAATCATATGAATTGCCTCATATGGAAGAAGTCTGTTAAGACGAATAAAATCCCACCAAAAATCTTCGCCAATGAAATCAGCCACTGATGCACCCAAATATTGGTGTATTGATTCCCTCATTAGACAATATTTTTGTGACTATGTGATCTCATTTGGGTGATTTTATATGAGTTTCGTTCCCTCTCGGTCTTAGGGTCGTTTTATGGCTAATAAGCCCATTCAATACCTTAAGTTTGGGGTATTAACAAATCAGTACCCATCATTTAAAAAATAACTTGCGAGTGTCTTTCGTATGAAAATCTAACACGTCCATCCGAAATGGTGATTCCATACATTTTTCTGTTAAATTGCCATATCACGCGTCCTATTTGGATTAAAACGCTGACGTGGATATATCACCTAAATAATCCTCTTGGCAATTTTCATCTCTCTCTCTCCTCTCTCTCTCTCTCTTTCTCAATCTGTCGTTAAATTCGGAATTCAGAATTCGACTAGATTGTGTTTGGTTATAGGTGAGAATCCTCAGACGGTGACGAAGACATGGCTAAGAGAGTGGAACATCACATCGTTGAAGCAGCTCCTTGCCTTGATGGTTCATTTTGAGCGATTCTAGTAATTTGACGATCTCTATTACTTCTGGATGGCAGATTGTAACCTCGAAGGTTTGATTCCTGATTCGTTTGGTCGGTTGTGGAAGCCGGAGAATCTGGATCGAACCTAACTAATAACTAACTAAGAGAATGAAAACAAGGGGGTTTAATATTCAATAGATGCACCAAGCCCAACTGACGTGGATTTACACGCCAGCATTTTAATCCAAATAGGACTCGTGATGTGTCAATTTAATGGTAAAATTGGATGAAATTGTCATTTCGGATGGATGTGTTAAATTTTCATATGAATGACACTCATAAGTTATTTTTTAAACGGTGGGTACTGATTTGTTAATACCCTAAATGTAAGGTACTAAATGGGCTTATTAGCCGTCGTTTTATGTCGTTTTCATGTTTTTATGCATTTTAGGTGATGAGTGATGTTGGGAGTAAAACCGGGAGTGGAGCATTGAGTGACGCATGATTCTAGACCCCATGGAGTGATCCAGGTCGTAGAAAGAAAGCTCAACTGTAACGACTCATTCCCGGTTGTCGTTACTTGGAAATTTCGAGTTAAAACGAGACTGATGAGTTGGCTAGAACCTGTAAGTTCCTGTCAGAAGGGTTCTGGAACCGCATGTAGTAGTGAGTAAATTGGTCATAACTCACTCGTTTAAAATCCAAACGACGGACCGTTAGAACCTATGGAATCAGAACAAAGAGGGGAACATTTTTCAGAAATTGGGTGCATAGGGGGAACAGTTATTGTGAAGGTCAACGGCCGTTGTGATCATTACTATAAAAATTCTGCATTTGTTAAAAACGCATAGCAGCGTTTGAAATCCATTTTTCTTCGTCCCCAAAGCTCCAGAGGCGATAAAAGAGAGTTTTTGACAAACCTAGGGCCTTGGAATCGAAGGAAAATCTTGAGGGAGCAAGGAGAACGGTCGAAAGTGATCTCTCGGGTTTTTCTCGGTCTTGGATTCAAGGTAAGGTTTGTTCCCTACCTTATAATTTAATCATATATATTGAACGTGATTTATCAGAAAATTAGTTAAGACATTGTTTTAAGTGATTTTAGTGATGTCAAAGAACGTCATGTACGATTAAAATAGTAATATTTGTTTAAATATAATTTTGAGTTTTTTATTTTCTCTTTTTTGTCGGCCCCTGGAATGAAAATTTCCTGGCTTCGTCCCTAACTTGAAGATTGATTTTGTATTTTTACTTCACTTGAAAGTTTGGGGATTTCAAAGTTATTTATTAATGAAATTGTATTTGATTATAATTTTGAGTTTTTATTTTCTCTTTTTTGTCGGGTCTTGGAATGAAAATTTTCTGGTTTCGTCCCTGACTTGAAGATTGATTTTGTTTTTTACTTCACTTGACAGGTTGGGGATTTCAAAGTTATTTATTAATGAAATTGTATTTGATTATAATTTTGAGTTTTTATTTTCTCTTTTTTGTCGGCCCCTGGAATGAAAATTTTCTAGCTTCGTCCCTGACTTGAAGATTGATTTTGCTTTTTTACTTCACTTGAAAGGTTGGGGATTTCAAAGTTATTTATTAGTGAAATTGTATTTCATTTAGAGATTTGGTCGGATGTGACCTAACTTGTATTTAAATGAGAATCCCGATTCGTATTTAGTGTTTATTATTTCATTTAATTCGTTTCCACTTGAATTTCCTTTTTGATTATTCTTGGTTATTTTGGTTCAATTTATTGCTAGTAATATCAATTTCTAGTCCAACCATGAAAATCGGGAGCTGGTGTTACATCAACCATAAGAAATGAACTAGTTTGAAAGAAACTCAAAGATGCTCATTTTGCCACTTACACGACGTGTAAGTGAAATACACTGTATCACTTACACATCGTGTAAGTGACCCAAACGAAACTTTTCAAATAGGAAAATGGGTTAGAATATAGGTCAAATACACAAATCTAGCCAAACCTTTTCGGTTTATGTTAAATCTGCCCACTTCTATTGGAAAACCCGTTTCTACCACTTTCAACCGTTTCTGTCCGTTTTCTCGTTCTTCCGTTAGTGAAATTTGACGGTATGCTGACTCGGATTCATGTGACAGTAGATAATTAATATTAAAATAAAATTAAAACAAAATAGCACTTTATCTCTAATTCTTCTATTTTCGCTTTCCCTTCCCTCTCGACCTCCCATGTCTTCGCTGCCGCCACCACCGTCTCCCATTCCCACCATCACTCTTTCACAACATCCCTCCATCCCCATCACCCTAAACCCACCTCCCTCATCCTCACCAAGCTCGATTTATCTATACGCTAACCTGCAATTCCACCATAACTAGGAACCCCTCAAATCATAACCCTAGTTGCAACTCCGCCTTTACGAGCCGTCGCCAGAGGTAGGAGTGTCGTCGCTGGATGAAATCAAGGAACAAGCCATGGATGAAACTGCTGGGAAGGTGATAACCCAAGTGGGTTTCAAGAATCCGCTACTCCAATAGTTGGTAAGATCTTACAAATCCACAAATTAAAAGAGTATCTAACAGAGGACAAGTAGAATAAAATAGCCTTTTCTTCTGCATTCTTCACAGCTGGGATTCGAACTAACACGGAGGAGGCAATCACTTATCCAAGCGGCAGCGTTTAAGGATTATTGTTCTTTCCTTTTTCCTTTATTTTCGTCAGCTACGTCTGACAGATGCCGTAACGGATTGTTTTCCGATTTTACTGTTTTCTCCTCGTGACTCAGCCCTATGAACTGAGATATATATTTTTGCTGCTGTGGAATGAAATGAAGACATACTTTTCCCAATTACGATTTTGTTATGGTATCAGAGTCTTCCATAGCGGCTAGAAAACCCTTTTCTTCCTCTCTTCTCCTTCTTCTTCTTCACTCTTTTTAGATTCATCCATGGCGGACGATAATACCAATAACCAGATTCCCAATGACTCTGGAGTTATCGTCTCCACTACTTCTGCTTACCCACTTTCTGACCCATATTACCTTCATGGCAGTGAGCAACCAGCTCAAGTTCTGGTGCCACGAAAGTTAACCTCAACCACGTATGACGACTGGAGTGCTTCCATGGCTGACGCCTTACTGTCCAAGAACAAGCTGGGTTTTGTCGATGGGACAATCCCCGAGCCAGAGGTTACAGATCAACTATTCTGGCCCTGGACTCGCTGCAACACAATGGTGAAGAGCTGGATCTTGCAGTCAGTAGAAGATGTCATAGCCAGGAGCGTTCGTAGTCTGAAAACTGCAGCAGAGGTATGGAAAAACCTAAAACTGCGATTTGCACAAGGAGATTTGATTAGAATTTCAGAATTACAAGAGGAATTAGCAACTTTGAAGCAAGGATCTCGTTCTTTATCCGAGTATTATACACACTTGATTACTCTGTGGGAAGAGCTGAAGAATTACCAGCCAATCCCTGCTTGTGTTTGTTCTGAGCATAGTCGTAAAGATTGTGAAGCAATTGCTGTTGTCAAAGGATATCGTGATACCAATTTTGTGATTCAATTTTTGCGAGGTTTGAATGATAACTATAGTGTTCCTAGATCACAGATTCTATTTACAGATCCTCTACCTACTATGGACCAAGTCTTTTATAAGATGCATCACCATGAATGCCAGACTTATGGCTCTCGTTCAGATCGTTCTAAGAGTGCAGATCCACTAGCTCTTGCTGTGAACAATATTGATGTCACGGGTTCTTTTGGAAGAGATTGGTCAGGATCTTTTGGCAATACCATTCGTGGTCGTGGTCGTGGTAGAGGAGCATATCCATCTAGTCCAAGGCCACTTTGCACTTACTGCAAGTTATTAGGTCATACTGAGGATTGGTGTTACTACAAGAACGGATGGCCTCCTGGTATGACTCCACGACCTTTCCCACCAAGACCTCAGTCAGGATTCAGACCAACTGCTGCTGCAACAACTTCTACACCTGATGAAGTCACAAGCCTCTCTTCCTTCACACTCAACAAGGACCAATATGACAATTATATGAATTACTTGAAGACTACAGGTGGTGGTTCATCAAGCAAGCATTCAGCAGCTGCTTTCCATACTCAAGGCAAGTTTGTTTTCACAAATTGCGACATGGCACATGGTGCTCATAAAACAACATGGATTTTGGACACTGGGGCAACAGATCATATCATATGTATTCCTGATCTGTTCTCCACCTTCCAACCTGTTTCCAATGTGCTACTAACCTTACCTACAGGTGCTAGAGTTGCTGCTACTCGACATTGGCACTGTGGTGTTCTCAGAGAGTTTGACACTAAATCAAGTGTTATTGGTTCCTGACTTTTCATTTAATTTACTCTTGTTAGTAAACTGACCAGCAGTAAACAAGTTGGCCTTACTTTTATCTCTGATGTTTGTTGCATTCAGGACACAGCCTCGGGACGGATGATTGGTTCAGCTAGACTTCAGCATGGATTATATCACATGGATGGTCCTGTTCCCAGCCTTCCTTCTACCCTCATTGCTGCCCACACCAGTCAGTGTTTTGATGTTTGGCACTTTCGTTTAGGCCATATCTCCCACCAGAAAATACCTCTTCTTCAAAAAGTTCATTCTAGCATCTCGGTAGATAGTTCTAAGCCTTGTGACGTATGTCATTTTGCCAAACAAAAAAGGTTGTCATTTCCCATCAGTCAATCTGTTACATCTCATCCTTTTGAATTACTGCATAGTGACATTTGGGGTCCTGTTTCTCAGCCCACATATGATGGTTATAAGTATTTTCTCACATTGGTAGATGATTTCACAAGAATGACTTGGATTATCTTTCTTTCTGCTAAATCGGAAGCTAGAGTCAAACTGCAAAGTTTCTGTACTTTTGTTCAAACTCAGTATTCTGCTCAAGTAAAGCGTATTAGATCTGATCAAGGGCAAGAATTCAATATGCCACAATATTATGAGAGTCGAGGAATCTTACATGAGCTTTCTTGTGTCGAAACACCACAAAAAACTCCAAAGTGGAGAGAAAACATCAGCATATACTCTCAGTAGCTCGAGCTTTGAAATTTCAAGCCAATTTGCCATTAGATTTTTGGGGAGATTGTGTCAAACATGCTGTCTATCTAATTAATACAATGCCAACACCTGTTTTAGAAAATCAATCACCTTTTGAAGCTCTCTATTCCAAACCTCCAAATTATGCCGATCTAAAAGTGTTTGGATGCCTTTGTTTTGCATCTTCCTTACCAAGTCATAGAACAAAGTTCTCTCCTAGAGCTAGGAAATGTATATTCCTAGGTTACTCTACTGGTATTAAGGGCTACAAATTGTATGAGTTGGAAACACACCAAGTGTTTGTTTCCAGGATGTCATTTTTCATGAATATAGTTTTCCCTTTGCTGAAACTTCATCTCCAGTTCCTTCACCATCCATTGATGTTTCACCTTCTTTGTTTATTGATGAACAAATTGACCCAACACCTTCTTTTCCACCTCCCACAGATGACTATGTTCCTCCATCAAACTCTACACCTCACACTCAACCAAATGACACAAATTCTGATATTGATTCACATTCAACTGCAGACACTGATCCTGAACAGCTCACACCACCTTCATCTCCAGAAAATTCAACCATCCCTACCTTACCACAAAGACCAATCAGACCACGACATCCACCCAGTTATCTTCAGGACTATCACTGTGATCTCCTGCTCAAGTCAAACTGTGATCAAGCATCTTTCTCGGCTGCTACTGTTTCAGCTTCATCAGCAGGTAAACATCCTATCACTCAGGTGCTTTCATATGATAACTTACCATTATTGCATAGGAAATTTGTTCTCAGCATCTCATCTAAACAAGAACCAGATACCTATGTGAAGGCTTCTCACCTGAGTGGGTTTCAGCCATGAACCTAGAGCTGCAAGCCTTGGAAAAGAATCACACATGGTGCGTGGTTGATTTACCACCTGGGAAAAATGTGATAGGATGCAAATGGGTCTATAGAATCAAGTACAAAGCTGATGGTTCTATAGAACGTTACAAGGCCAGACTTGTCGCAAAAGGTTATACACAACAGGAAGGGATTGATTTTCAGGAGACTTTTGCTCCTATCATTAAGATGACAACAGTGAGACTCTTCCTTGCCATTGCAACTGCAAGAAGTTGGCATTTGTATCAACTTGACATCAACAATGCATTTCTCCATGGAGATTTGCATGAGGAAGTTTACATGGCTTTACCTCCAGGAAGTACTTCAGGTTCTAACTTGTCTAAACCAGTATGCAAGCTGCAAAAATCGTTATATGGGTTGAAGCAGGCTTCTAGGCAATGGTTTGCCAAACTTTCAGACAGTTTGATTGAACAAGGATACACTCAAAGTGTAGTTGATCATTCCTTATTTACAAAATCAGTCGAGAATCATTTTACAGCATTTTGGTTTATGTGGATGATCTCATTATTGGTGGTAATGATTTAGATGAGGTGAACAAACTAAAGCAGCACTTGGACTTGACTTTCAGCATTAAAGATCTTGGCACGTTAAAATATTTTTTGGGGCTCGAGGTTGCTCGGGACGCCAAAGGTTTGCACTTATCTCAGAGGAAATACGCACTTGAGTTGCTTGCTGAAGCAGATTTCTTATGAGATACAGTCATGGCTGATGTTACTATCTACAGGAAATGGTTGGCAAACTAATTTATCTCACCACAACTAGGCCTGATATTGGCTATGCAACTCAACAAGTAAGTCAGTTCATGACTGCTCCAACTCTTACTCATTACAAGGCTGTTACTCAAATTTTACGGTACATCAAGAATGCACCAAGTGCTGGACTTTTTTTCCCATTTAATTCTGATCTTCGCCTCAAGGCTTTTAGTGATGCTGATTGGGGTTCATGTCCTGAACACGACGCTCCATCACTGGCTATTGTATGTTTTTTGGTGGCCTTCCTTGTTTCCTGGAAATCTAAAAAGCAGAGTACTATCAGTCGGAGTTCCTGTGAAGCTGAATATCGGGCCTTGGCTCATGCTACTTGTGAAGTTCAATGGCTCTTGCATTTGCTTCAAGATTTTCAGGTCCCTCACTCCACCTCAGTCCCACTCTATTGTGATAACCAATCTGCCATTTACATTGCGGAGAATCCAATTTTTCATGAACCACCAAGCACATCGAATTGGATTGTCACTTGGTACGTGAAAAGGTTCAAGCCAAGGTCATTAAGGTTCTGCATGTGTCCTCTGCACACCAACTCGCTGATATCTTTACGAAACCCTTATCACCTGGTCCTTTTCATGATCTCATCTCCAAGCTTGGTGTGCTTTCTCTATGCCCACCAGCTTGCGGGGGGGTAACAGAGGACAAGCAGAAGAAAATAGCATTTTCTTCTGCATTCTTCACAGTTGGGATTCGAACTAACACGGAGGAGGCAATCACTTATCCAAGCGGCAGCGTTTAAGGATTATTGTTCTTTCCTTTTTCCTTTATATTCGTCAGCTGCGTCTGACAGATGCCGTAACGGATTGTTTTCCGATTTTACTGTTTTCTCCTCGTGACTCAGCCCTATGAACTGAGATATATATTTTTGCTGCTGTGGAATGAAATGAAGACATACTTTTCCTAATTACGATTTTGTTAGTATCAACCAGCGTCTGAATCAACCTAGCTCCGTCGTAAGCATCGCTCATGCTCATTGGACCCAAAACCCTAGGCGAATTGGAAACTTATAGGGTTTTGAACTTTTGCTAGGAGGCTCGTCGAAAATGACGCCCGTCTAACAGCTTAGGCGGCATCCGACTCCGATTTAGATTTCTTCTCCAGGGACAGCTTATAGGACTTCGATTTACCACCATCGATTCTGTAAAACACACCGACATGAATACAAATCAGTAACAGAGAGGAACGAGAAGATGATAAAGGGGGAAAGAGGGAAATATAAAGAAACCCTAAACCTGTGGCGTTTTGAAGACTCAGAAAGCATTCTTCTTCTTCTACTCTCTCACTTTGAAGGAGAAAGACCACTCTGAGTGGAAATGTCAAGAGGAGAAGGGTAATTAAAAGATGCAGAGGAAGTATTGGAAGCTGCCTTGATGTTGGAGAATTGGATTAGGAGATGAAGGATAAGCAGATGGGTGGGGGGAAGCCATAAACAGGAGGAGGAAGAGAAGGTTAATGGTGATTGGGAGGAGGTTTAGGGCAGTGATAGTGGGAGGTAGTATGGATCTAAAGTGGGAGGTGGATATTGAACTATTGGTAGGAGGGGAGGATGAGTTCCCGGCAGTGGTGGGTAGGGATAGGGGTAAGGATTATTGTATGGGTAATTAATATCGTGGTAGCTGATGTGGCACATACTTGACGGGTCAAATAAATGTCGTGTCAGCTTCATTTGCACATCACTAACGTGTTAAAAAGTTAATGGTTAATTTGGTCAATGGGATAGACTTGACACAAAAATTAAAGGTTTGTCCTATTAGTGTCACTAAAATAGAAGTAGACAAATTTGACATAAACTGAAAAAGTTTGGCTAGATTTATGTATTTTACCTAGAATATAGGGTAAATAATTCTAAAAAGCCCAAACTTTGGCAATATATAATGAAAAAGCGCTAAGTTTGAAAAACCCCAAATCTATCCCGTACTTAACACCGTTAGTCCATGTTGCATTAAGTGTCTGCTAATGCTTCCTCTATAGCTTGCTTCGGGTCATCCACATTTGCTTCAATCGGCAGTGTTATTACCTCCTTAATTTCCTCGAAATCGAGTGATTTCGAGACTACGATTCGTACTAGAAGCTTGAGGAGGTGCTCGGATTCGTGGATGAACTTTCATTCCTTGACGAACTGCTTCGAATCCAGCACGGTTCAAGTCGCTACGAAAATCAGATTCGAATCTGTGGAGTTCAACAAGACGTTCGTGTAGATGTAGCTCAGATCGCTGTACACGTCAATCCCCGGTGTTGCTGCTTCAATTTTTGAAACTCTAGGAGCAGTGTTTACAGTCTGTTCTTCTTGTTTCTCTGAAATCAGGTTGAAGATTGTATACTGCAGAATCCTGGTTCTTGGATTCACGGCACGGCGGACGACGGAAGTTCCGATGACGACGTTGTTCATCGATTTCAGGACGTAGTCAAGGAGTCTGGTATCACCGATGTGCATCCGAGCGGCATCCCTCACTTGCTGCCGGCTCATCCCTTCGTCGGTGGTCTTCTCCGCTGCGAATTCCACCCTCCTCGCCGACCACCTGCTATCCAACGTCGCAATCACAGAGCTGAACTTTTGCATCGGATCTGACCTAGTTTTGATCGAGGCCTGGTGATCGGAGACGGAGAAACAGCCACGCCGCCGACGACAACAACGACGACGACGATGCATCTTTCTTCCTCGTTCCGCAGCGGCAAGGTTTCGAATCAAGCATGAATCGGAGAAACTCTCCGAGCTTAACCAACTGTGTCCCGCTCAGAAGGAAATAAGCGGCGACGGTGGAGTGATGATGAAGGCGGCGGCAGCAAGGGGTTGGAGTCGGATTCGGATCGGAGAGGAGAAAGAACTCTGACGGCGGAGGAGAAGCCGAAGAGGGTGGGGAGTTGGAAGAGTTTGGGACGACTTTGTAAGGGGTGGAATTGAGCAGGGTCCAAAATGCAATTTCGGAAAACCTAGGTTACTAATTTTAGAAGACAAAAAACTTAAAAATTAATTCTGTTAGCAACTTGGTTCAAAATGTTTAAAACTTTACAAATAAGGACTAACGGTATTAAGTACGAGATAGATTTGAAATTTTTTCTTTTTCATTATATATTGCCAAAATTTACCCTTTTTGAAATTATTTACCCTAGAATATACATTAGACTTTTGGAAATTTTTGGAGAGAACACACCATTGAGAGCATTTTGGAGAAGATATATTACAATACAACACAAATAATAAACATGCACATGGGCCTTTTCGGTAATTGGACTAGACGGAGGAAGCCCAATCAAAGCCCAACCTGACAAAAATAATGAGCAAACGAAACTAACGCACTTGAGAAAAACCTGCAAAACCTCTCTTCTTCCTTCGGCTCTTATTCTCATCTCCCTCTCCCATTCAGCTTTATCACGATTCAGCACAGCAGCTAACAGAATCGGACAAGGGTTAGGGTTAGCTAACAGCATCGGACAAGGGTTAGGGTTCTTAAGTTCTCGTCTCCTCGAGTCCCGGACGCCGTTCATCGACTTGGACGCCGCTCACCTCGCCGCCTGCCGCTCGGTATTGGATGAAATCTTCTTATTTTTTTGGGTTCGGTTTCAGTAATGGGATGCATTAGTTTTCCCCTGTTTAGGGACTTATTTAGAAATATATGGATTCTGTTGAAATTTCGTTTCTCTAATCCGTCTTCTGTTTGGTTGCTGGGAAAGTTGGGAGTTTAAGAAGGGATATTGTCATATCTAATACTTTTTGTATTACATCTGTTAAGAAGGGACAAATAAAATTGTTTTTAGCTATGTTTTGGATATCTTCATTGATTAATTTCAGCAAGTACCAACCAACAAAATCAGTAATTCAGCATGTGTTGTGTTTTGTATGAATTCGGCTTGCTGTTTTAATTTGAACTGTTCTTCCGTATTTTTGGTTGTTTTCAGAGTCATTTTGTTCACTGAAAGCTAGTGGCAAGATGGGCTTGGAAGAAGATAATGGTGGAACTACAAATATCTTGCCTCCTACTGAACAGGTATGTTATGAACCTTGCTATCACTTCCCGTAAAAAGAAGATCCCTCTGCTCTGTCGAATGTTGGTTCATGATTTAAATATCCTCCCGATGAGCGATTACTTTTGTAATGAAATCCCATCTTTTTTTCTGGCTCATACTTGTCACCAAAACTGTGGTTGTGTTGTTGATAATTAGCAATTTCCGTGTCTTATGCAGAAATGAATGTGGACACGCTATAGAATTTGTCCAGAATTTTGATGTGTCCATATAATTTATATGTGTCTGATGAAGCATATGATTCTTGTACCTAAATTCTTACACATACTCTTAAAGTTCACGAGTTTGCCTCATATTGTTTATCTTAACCAATATTATACTATCGTTTCATACGATTTTAGCTCATCATGTTGTGTGTTGTCTGAACAGAAAACCAAGGCCTTAAACGTGTGATATGTTGTACTATCCTGTGATTGCAGTTTACCACTAGTTTGCACCTTCTATCAAAATTTTACTCTGTCATCCAGAGTATGTAGATGTTTAATTGTCTTCAGCGTAATCTGATAGAAATTCCTTATTATTGGCTACAGGAATCATTTCCAGAGTATGATATAAAAATGCAGAAGTACCTTAGAGGGGAAGGTGCTGATCTAGAGGTATCTATGCTGTCCATATTGTTTGATTTAAAAGTTTTTTCTTGCTATTGAGTGCTAGCTTCTCTCTTTCTTTCTGCAGGCGCTGAAAGATAAAAAATTGAAAGCTCAGCTTTTTGATAGAGAAAAATTGTATGGAAACACTGCAAAAACTGCTGCGAAGTCTGAAATGGTCAGTTTTTACACTTGTATCACTTCTCTGGTTTAGCTAGCTATGGCGTAATGAGTTGATTGATGTTGTTTTTCAATACATCACATCTGCCTTGTATCACTTCTCTGGTTTAGCTAGCTATGACGTAATGAGATGATTGATGTTGTTTTTCAATATGCTTACATCACATCTGCCTGTTAGAGTTTCATTACAATGAATGATTGTTTCTTACTTCCCTTACTCATAGAGACATAGACCGAAGTAAATGATTTATGATGTGATAAGAAATATTTATGGTTCTCTTCTCATATTCTTTGTCAAGTGCTTGGAATCTGTATATCTTAGATACTTGCTTCAGATATCTTTTGTCCCTCCACTCACTCAATTCATGCAATATTATGTCTATTATATGAATAATCCAAACATTGAATTTTTGGTCAGTGGCTTGGGCCAATTGAGGGAGGCTATCTAGAGGCTGAAGGTATTGAGAAGACATATAGAATTACACAGTCTCATATTGCTCCTGAAGTTGCTATTTCAAGCTCAAAGAATCAATATGATATAGTGTTGCCAGGTTTGTCTAATTGGCTTATCTTTTGCAGCATTGATTTGTTCAATATTCCTTCTGCTTTATAATCCAAAAAATTATCTCTAAGTTTCTTCTGACCATAGTAATCAAGAGGTTCTCATTTAGGACTTGCTACTTTCATTATTTCATGTGACTATCAGCAATACTGATATTGATCCAGGGTGATTTTTTAGAAATAGTTGAAAGTGTGAAAATATCCAGTTTGTTGTTAACGAGTGAAAGTAGTGAAGCTGATTGCTATTATTCTCCCTCTACTTCTAAATGGATGTTCTTTTGGTTGGCCTTCTTCAATCATGTTTTATAATCCATTAGGTTAAATTTCAATGTGAGTTGAAGTCTTATGTCAGGGTTAGCTTGTTATAGCGCTTGATTATTATGTCTTAATTTTATTTTTGAAATTACTTATTAGTCCTGCTGGCCTGAGTTACATATCTTGTTGGTTCTCGATGTCATTTTGATAGCACTTAACAAGTATCCCTAGTTGTGCTTACTGATAAGTAAGACATACGCTAAATGAATTCTTGAATTATGTTTAGGATCATGTGAAATTTATATTTGTAATTGCAAATTATGCTTTTTGCATGCCCCTCCTCCTTTTTGGCTGTTAGTTGGAAAGGGTGGCCCATAGGATTTACCTCATTCCTTTACATGGAGGAACTACTGGTTACTAGATTTACAAATTTTAATGTGCAGATCTCGGTCCCTACACTCTGGATTTTATTCCTAGTGGTCAATACATGGCCCTGGCTGGACGCAAGGGGCATGTGGCTATTCTTGACATGACAAATATGAAACTAATTAGAGAAATGCAGGTATGGTTTTACTGCCTCGTAATGGCCTTTGAATTGTGGATTTAACTCCTATTTCAGTTTTAGATGCTAAATATGAGGCACATTTCAGCCTTCATATATGTCTTTTTGGCACCTCAGATTCAAATTGAAGACAAGAATTCAGTTTTCAAGTTTGCTTTATCTAGTTATTGGTTAAACAGTTGATGTGTCATACTTGTTACTGAACTTGTCAATTCCTCCATTTCAGGTTAAAGAAACAGTGCGAGATGTTGCGTTTTTGCACAATGAGACGTTCTTTGCGGTTGCACAGAAAAAGTATTGTCTTCTTCTCTTATTGAAAAATATTAGCAGTGATATGTCTTCGTGTACTGTTATTATTTAGGAGGGTACTATATCATTTGACATGGAGAAATTTTTCCTCTTAAGTGAAACAAATGCTGCCTCTGTTGGTTACATACTACCTCACTAAAAAGTTAATTGAAGGGATGCCAAAACTATGTTGGTCACATGCTTAAATGGTATACCTCCTAGAAGTCTACTAAAATTTCATGTCCTGCAACCTTTCATTTTATATTTTTCAAATAAAATGCGTCTTACTATCCTTTGATTTGGTGCTTGAATTGTCCATCTGTTGATGATAATATGTTTCCTCTGGCTTCACAGTGAAGTTCATAATTTGCAACGCACTTAATGCTCTTGTTTGACTATATCTGGTCCTCAGGTATCAAGCATGGCTTATTCTTACTTGTGTGATTCTTCAGATCATTTTAAACACAAGTATGAAACAGCATGATTGACACCTGAAGAATGCAATAAATTATGTGTCCGTCCTGTATCAGGCAGCTCTAATATGTGGCCTATACAAATGAAGTGTCTCAGATTATTAACCTGTTTTTCAGGTACCCATATATTTATGACCGGGATGGAATTGAGCTTCATTGTTTAATGGTCAGTATCACTATCCTGTTGGTGCCTCCTGATCTACTTAGTTTACGTCAGAACACTGGACTATTTCTTGATGTTGTTAGAATGGCAATTGACTAAACTTTGTTGGGTTATTGGTATTTTTATTCAGGAACACGGGCCAGTGTTGCGGCTGCAGTTTCTGAAAAACCATTTCCTCTTAGCTTCATTGAGTAAATTTGGGCAACTTCGATACCAAGATGTAACGACGGGTCAGATGATAGGTAACTTCCGTACTGGAATGGGACGTGCCGAAACAATGCAGGCCAATCCTTACAATGGAGTCCTTGCAGTAGGTCACTCTGGTGGTACAGTAACCATGTGGAAGCCTACTACTTCTGCTCCTCTAGTCAAGATGCTCTGCCATCCTGGGCCTATCTCTGCCCTGGCGTTCCACCCGAATGGCCATCTCATGGCGACGGCTGGGAGGGAAAAGAAAATAAAGATTTGGGACTTGAGGAAATTCGAGGTCATCCAAACCATACCAGGGCATCATGCTAAGACCTTGGATTTCAGTCAGAAGGGTTTACTGGCTGTAGGAACCGGGTCATACGCTCAGGTTTTCAGCGAATTGGAAGGATCAGGGACTTACAGCAGGTACATGAATCATGCTATTGCTAAAGGATATCAGATAGGGAAGGTATCGTTCCGGCCTTATGAAGATGTCCTAGCTTTAGGACACTCAATGGGATGGTCATCAATCCTAATTCCAGGGTCTGGTGAACCCAACTTTGATACATGGGTTGCGAATCCATATGAGACGAGTAAACAGAGAAGGGAGAAGGAGATCCATTCTCTATTGGACAAGCTGCCACCGGAGACAATCATGTTGGATCCTTCGAAGATTGGTACGTTGAGGCCGAACAGGAGGAAGGAGAAGCCCACAAAGCAAGAGATGGAAGCAGAGAAGGAGGCGGCAGTTGAGGCAGTGAAAGAGATTGCATTGAAGAAGAAGACTAAAGGAAGGAACAAGACTAGCAAGAGAGTAATGAAGAGAAAGGTGATGGTTGATAAAGCTAAGAAGCCTTTCTTGGAGCAAGGGAAAGTAGTTGATGGGAAGAAGAGGAAACATGGGGAGGAAACTGAAGTGCCTCCTTCTCTCAAGAGATTTGTCCGTAAGAACATTGCTGCAGCTTAGCTGTATTTCTTACTTCAGTTTTGGGTTCCGTTGGTAAAAGAGACTTTCGTGGTAGTACTCAAATGTATTTTACAGCAAGATTTTGCACACTGATTCTGGTTCGTTAGTGTCAAGACCCTGCCAGATTTGCACGATGATTGGTCAAAGAGAAGGTGACTGAGTATTTAACGAATTATATGACTTGCAATTGCAATACCAAGGCTTAATATCTATTTTGGTTGCAATAGAGTTGTAAGCATGTTGTAGTTGAAATAATATTAGGGTTGATAATATGGTTATGATTAAGGGTTAGAATCAATTTATCAATTGACTACTATAATAGTTAACTTAAAAATAAGTCAGTTGGTTAATTGGTTAGGGATTTGAATTTTTTTTTTTTTTTTGACAGAAATAGATTGTAGTTGAATTTATTTACATTTTGTTCATAATTATAGCTATTTTGACTGAAATTAGCTTAACTAATCGACTTTGATGGGCTAATTGGTCAAATAGACACCAAGTTGGTCGGTTAATAGTTAAAAGATTAGTAAAAATTTTAACGATATTTATCGATTATTAACCTAACGGACCGACACTCACCCTTGAATAATGTGATAAATCTCTGTTGGCAATAATATTTATCGATTATTGTCAACTCTTGATCGAAAATCTCTGTTGTTAAGTATAAATCACTAAGGTATGGTTCACCTCTTCTTCCTCTCTATCTAGGATGAAGAAGGTTGAAGATGCTGGTGGAGGAAGTGGGGAAGAAGAATGTTTAGGTAGGGTTAGTAGGATTTGGATTGGTTTTGGTTTAGATTGATGTTATATTTATGGGTGTAATTGTTATCTTCTTTTGATAAAAACGATAAAAGAGGGGTCAACAAATGGATACTAATAAATTTAATTGTTAATTGTCAAGTAGTGAGTAAGTAGTCGTTGCTACAACAATTCCCTTTTCTAGACGTCACTATAGAGGTTAGTGGTTGGTTTGCTAATAATCCCCATTACTGGTTTCTTGTCACTCGGGAGAGAGGGTTTTTTTTCTTCTTCTTTTCGTAACTCTTCCCTTTGTTTTTATCTCTGTAACACTAGGTATAACCGAAGGAGTCAGAGCACCAACAACTTTTTTTAGCCATGTAGTTGGTGTGGTGTGGTTCGTGCATCCACAATGGGACGAGTGTCAAAACTTTGGAGATACCTATTTTATGAATGAGAGGAAGCTCTATTACATTCAGAACGTCTGCACTCATAATCAAGCTGGCTATCAAGGATACCGTCAAGAGGGGATGTATAACCAGGGGTGTCTACTCAAAGTCTTTTGGACCCGAATAGATAAAATATACGTAATTCTTATATGAAACTATATTCGGCTCATTGTATTGTATGTATTAGACCCAAAAACTACTAGTATTCTTGCTTCGCCACTACACTTTAACCCTTCAGATGATCATTGTATTGTGATACGAAACTACAATTCCAAAGCAGGCAAAATATACACACTGGCACCATATTTTCAAAGTCGGCGATTTATAGACGGTGCCACTAACTTTTCCAAAAAAGGGTTGCTGCTTGCTGCAAAATTGTACCTTAAAAAATAAGTAAAATGTTGTGTTTTACCTTCTCGACAGGTTGGCCAAATTAGTGGTTTGACTTGTAGGATCGAAGAGATTGAGTGATAGATGGTTCACTGTCTACTACTTGAACACCTGTCTGGTCTCTTGGGCTAATCCTTGGAGGGCGTGTAACCAAAGAGTAGTAAACGTCAAGATTAGTAAAGGGGGTAAGTGTATAGGGAGGCCGTATGGGAGACTAGGAAGAATCGAGGTGCCCATAGGCGTGTGTGGGTACCTAGGGTGTATGGCTTAAGAGCGTATGATCGATGACATGTATGTGGGGTCTTCTTATGATGTCTTATCCATCAATGATAAGGTCATAGACTATTTATAGCACCACAAGTAGGCGTGCTGACGAGCCGAGCCGAGCAGAGCTTTACCCAGCTCGAGCTCGTGTCGAGCTTCCACAATCGAGCTCGATCTCGGCTCGACCAAATTTTTTTTGGCTCGAGCTCGGCTCGGTTCGAAACTGGCTCGTTAACAAGGCTATACGAGCTCGAGCTCGTTTGCAAGGTTTTGGAGGTCATGCTCGGTTAAGTTTTTTAGGCTCGAACTCGATTCAAATTAGCTCGAGATTAGCTCGACACCACTAAACTATCAATCATATTATTCTTGGCAAACATGGTTCTAAGTTCGTACTTAACAATTAGTCATTTACCACTCACCCTAAACCCTAAACTCTAAACTATTGATGATATCATAGACGTTTTGACAATAAACTATAAAGTATAATTCACTAAAACTTACTAATATTAAGCTATAAATTACAAATGTATTGTGTTCTTGATTCTTATTTCTTACTTAATAATTATGATGTTACCGTAATACTAAATGATTAGTGGTAATTAAATAAAATTAACCTTGTATTCTAAATTTAAACCTACAACCACTAAATTATAAACTCCGTGTTAAGTTAGCATATATTAATTTTACTTTATTCAATTTAACCATAAAGTATAAAGTACAATTTTACTTTACTCAGTTATGTTAAGTATAAATCACTAAAGCATAATAATAATAAAATATATTATATTACAACCTTACTCATGTTTTTTAATTATATTTATAATTAATTTGTATACATATTAAAAAATATAAATGAATATTATTGGTTACAAAGATATAGAATTTTAAAAAAAAAAATTGAGCCAAACGAGCCAGTTCGCGAGCTCTGGAATCGAGACACTCACGAGCTACAGAATCGAGCCAGCTCGTGAAATTGGAGCCGAGTCACGAGCTAGCTTTTTCCGAGCCGAACGCGAAAAGCTTGGTTCATCAACAGCCCTACCCACAAGGTCCATGCCGAGTGGCCACATGTCGTTGATTGGTTGGTGACTTTCCTTAGAGAAAATTTGGATCGTTGATGGTGAAGGGCCTAGATCTCCCTTATTAGTAACCCTACGGTAAGTGGGGAAGGGGCCGTTTGGGCCTAGGTCATCTTTTAAGGGGTTATGGGCCTAAGTTCCTAGGTTGGGCCAAACCTTGGGTTGTGCCTATAAATTACCCCCAAGTGTAGCTTAGAAGTTACGCTGTCGAATTTTATGTTGTACTCTTCATGCATCATGCGTGCGTAGATTACATTTTTGAAATACCTCTTGCCTATTAGAAATCATGTCTTCATGTCTTTTAAGAGCAAAGTGACATGCTCTAATAAAATTTCTAGCTCTTCATGAAACCTTGATCCCTCCTCATTAGAGAGCAATTACGAGTTTCTTGGATCCACGCATAGCGTCCTCATAATCGCCTTCTAATACACCGCAAAGTTTTTCTCTGCCCCGCACTTGTATGCTTTCTCTACTAAGCACCTTAGAGAATTTGGTTAAACGCATAAATGTTGAGGGTGTCCACGCTAAGTTGAGGAACAAACGTAGCACCTCTGGTTGAACTAGAACATGGGCTTTGGGGAAGTCGACCAAGGTTCTGAAAATGCTGAAGAGGACAATTCCACAGAGTACAACATCGTCACCAAAAAAGAAGGAGAAGAAAGCTGACGACGCCGAGATGAGTGTCTAGAGTTCTGGTGGTGATGTTGTGGAATCAAACATTGAAGAGCATCCACTTTTTGTCCCTTGGGAGTATGAAGATAAGGGTTTCGATGAAGAGATTCATCCCCTAACCAAGGTCACTCTACGTGTTTCATTGAACCAAAAGTTTTCTAAGAACTAGCACTACTGTTTTTCCACCCACCAACTCAGTTTTAGCATCAAAACCCATGGATCCCAAATGGAGCTTGGGCGTGCAAATGGCTAAGGTTACCATGAAGTGGCATGGGTGGATATATGGCCAACTCGATCTCTCGGTGATGGACATCGAGTGATTGGTCCACCCTATGATCGGCAAATATCTGGTGTCCACCATCTACCCGCTCGCTTCCAGTACATTGGGCCATCACGTCTGTCAATAGTGGTTGTGGCATCCTAAGAAAATCCCATGTCGACAAAGCACGTGAGAGATCCATGGACTATGGGAAATAATCCAATGTTAACTGACATGACGCATTTTGGGGTGTAGTGGGGGTTTGATCTTGAGAGGAGAAGGTCATGGGTTCGAATCCCACCAACACCCAAAAACAAATTTTTGAGGGCTGGGCCCAAAGAGGACAATATCTTGTCAGAAAAGGTTGGGATGTTACAGCGGGAAACTGTCTGGCCAATTGGGAGGTCGTGTGGTTGAAGAGCTTCACATACAGGATTCAACCCCCACTGGAAAAGTGCCACGTCGACATCCTAAGTGAGTGCTTGGGGCAGCATCTCAACATTCACTATTGCACGTAGGTGTGTAAGGGTACACCAAAACATTACCTTTATTTTATCCTTGTACCTAGCATGTCATGAGGACAACATGTTCACCTTTAAGAAGAGGGATGTTTACTTCAGTTGAGGAGTAGAGGGGCCATCAAACCATGCTCTGTGTGGTTTCACTCTCACTTTACTTTCATGCGCCCAAGGAGGACGTTGACTGGTTCAATGAGATCCCTCCTTCTAGGTCAGTGGGGAATCCAAATGCTTTAGTGAACTATGTGCTTAGTCTGATTATATTCAAAGGCTCATTGAGTGTATAATTTCTTGGAGATTTGACCGAAGACGAAGGGTAAGTGTACCTTCAAGGAGAAGTTACTTTAAGGATGTAAGTCATGTCATACATTTAAACTGCCTTGCCCCTTTTGAGCATTTCTCCGATATATGCTTGTTCTACCTATTTTCATGGTTTTTTTATTATATATCTTTGCTTGTTTGATACTAACTTGGCCATTTTTGTTTTCTTGTAGCCAACTTTGTCCCCATGGGATGATAAGGGTGTCTAAACATGTGTCAACGTCTAAAGCCAAGGCCCAACCTGAGTAGACCATGAACTCCATGATCGACTTGGTGGGGAACAAGGAGAAGAGCTCTCTTCTACAGTGGATGCTCGTCAAGGATGACGATGAGGCCTCTTGCGATAAGGGCAAGAATCCCGCTCAAGAGACCATGAAGGAGAAGCACATAAAGCAAAAGGCTAAGAGCCAATTCTCCCTTGAGCGTGGTTAAGATAGCTCACCACAGGAAGACAAGAATGAAAGAATGAGAGAGATCTCCAAAACATGATGGTAGTGGGGACACCCTCTTGATCGCTTAGCAACTAGCCAATAACTTTGCTTGGTGAAAGTGTCCAAGAAGGAATCGGTGATTTAATCCTAAAGATGGCCGTTAGCATGTTGGCGAACTTCATGCGGGTAAGACTTTATAAGTAGTCTCATACACCAATTGTAATAAGCTTTGCACATCCATACGCTTGTTGGATCTTGTAAAGTTTGCATCCTCATATGCCAATTAACTTGTGTTCATTTGCTAGGGAATTTCCAAGAATGGGGTTATTGCAACCCTAACCAATGACAAGACTGCTTCAAACCCCCCCCCCCCCCCTCATGATATGCATAGGCAAGGAAAAAAGATACTTGAACTAGAGGAGGAGGTACAACACTTGAAAGTCAAAACGTCTAGTGTTGAATAAATAAGGGAGGAGAGTTTGTCCAAGGTGGCCCTTAGTCTTATCAATAAGTATATAAAACTACAATATCCCCTCAAAGATATGCATGACGCTATGATTTGTGATAACGTTAGAAATATCACCCTCACTGCCAAGTGTTGCGAGGTCACTGACGTCTAGTCTTCCTACGCTATCTAACCCAACATTGACTCATCGCTCCTCACCTAGCCCGCTTCATACTCACCAACAACAGATTCTCCTTTAATGCCCCTTCACGCACCGCCACCAGGTTATTTGTCAACATGGTCGCAGTAAAGAAAGGGGTTGTCATTGGAAGACTGATTTTTAACGACAAGGGCCACTTGATCAAGTGCACGAAGATGGGGATGGGAAGGAAATCTATTCATCTATAACATTATAAGAGTTGTAGATATGTAGAGTGACACCATGTTCATACTATTGGTGGAGATGGATGTTGCTTACACAAGATTGGTTGAGGATAAATTCAACAATCGGTTTCCTTGCATCATCATCGAGTCCAAGAAGTAGTAGATCTTGGTTTTGGCTTCTTGGAGGCTAACAACAGCCAGCGATGATGATTGTTGACTCAATTATGTATATATTTAAGTCGATTATGTATCTATTCAACGAGAATTCATATTGCAATGGTTGGATCGATTCATCTACAGGGTAACAGCGATGATTTTCATGGAAGGTTTTAGTGACTTGAGGGAGGAGACTAACAATAATTTCAAGATTATCAACAATTAAAACTAGTGTCGCATATCTGGATTTTGTGTGTCATCTCCTGATATTAGGTTTGTCGTTTTAATTTTCATCATTTTCCCTTCCGATGATCCATCTTCCTCAATTGTATTTCCATTTGTTTTAGATGTGGTTTTCATTGGAACTATGAATTTACTATCATAGCTTTGGTTCCTTAAGTACAAAATGTGTATTAGATAAGAACATTTAGACTTATATCTTGTTGTAATGTGTTGTATAAATGCATTACAAAAATTATTTTAGTTAGGATGGGAGTTGTTTTGCCTTCTCTTATTAGCCCTATTTAGTTTTCTTTTGTAAAATGGTAATTTATTAGTCACAATGTGTTGATGGTTCATGGTCCGGTGAGTTCATATCACTAAAAGCAAACCTCTCCTAGTAGTGTGGTTAAGGTGGGTCTTTTAAAAATCTTTGATTCTATTTCTTGGGGGTTCATTATTGGTGATTTTGGAGGCCGTGGGGTTTCCTTTTTACTTTTATTAGTCGGATCAGTGCTTGTCTTGAAACCACCATGTTCATTATAAGCATTATTGGGAGCTTATTTGATTACTTTGAGGCTAAACATGGTTTGAGACATGAGATCCTCTTTTACCTTTTTTGTTTATTATTATGCTGAAGGTGTTGCATTGTTTGCTAACAAGAATGGGGGATGTTGGATTACTTCGTTTTCATCCTAGATGTAAAAGGTCCATCATTTATATTTTGTAGACGACATGCTCCTCTGCACTAGTGGCTCTGTCCAGGGGTAAAACAAATTATGAATGTGCTTAATTCTTTTTATTATCTTATTGGTTAAAAAATGAATAGCTCCATGACTGAATTCACTTGCTCAGTAAGTGTTCCCTTCAGTATTATTGATGAAATAAGAGTTGTCTCTGGTTTTGTGGTTGGTGAACTTCCATTCATGTATCTTGGGATCTCGTGCAAATTAAAAAAAGACTGACTACAAGGTTTTAATTGATAATATTATGGCTGAAAGGTGGTGATCTTTGGAGCCATACAACATCTACATGGTCATGGCATTGGAGACGTGTACTGAATTTAAGAGACTTGGTTGTTCCTATTATTTCAGCAGATGAAGAGGGAGAGTACTTATGGAATGGTAAATATATGCCAAAGTTTAGAGCAAGTGTGGTTTGGGATAACATCAGGCATCGGAGAGGGAAGAAGACTGGTCCATTTACCTGTGGAAAGGGTGCAGAATTATGAAGAATAGTCTTCTGGTTTGGCTGATCCTGAGGAATAGAATAAGCACTTTAGACAAGGTAAGCTGCTGGAATGATGCAGTGATTAATACATGTCCTCTGTGCAGTAGTGCTCCTGAATCAAGAGATCATTTGTTTGCTTGCTGTGATTACTTCAAAAGTAGCTTCAGTCAGTTCTTTCCCTCTGCTTAGTTCACCTCATGGGATGACCACATTAATCATGTAAGTTGCAGATGGAAGGTGGAGTCAGTTGATAATCGGATAAGCAGAATTCTTTGGTGTGCTGTTTTGAGCTCAATTTGGCGTGAAAGGTGCAAGAGAATTTTTGATAGTAGCCTAAAGTCTCTGGATGCTTTGGTTAAGGATGTTCAAGAAGATATTAGAATGTACTTTGCCGGTCATAGAGATGAGGATGTGGTCCTTAGAAGGCTTAGTAGTTAGTTACCCCTTTTCTTTATGTAATAAGGAAGGTAGGTGTAGGTGAACAAATCACCTCTTGTAAAAAGAGGGAGTTTGGGATCCGAATCCTCCCCTCTCTCTTCCTTATGGGTTTGTTGAGGTCCATTAGTTCTTGTGTTTTCTCTCTTGTACTTGTTCCTCATGTTTTTTTATGATAAATAAAACCATTATTATTCATAAAACAAAAAAAAAACTAAACTACTTAGTTATGTTGGGAAAACTCGGTTAATTAACATTGTGATTTCTTTCCTGTGAAATTATTGGATGAATGTGTTTTTGTTGCCCAAATATGTACTTACTAAAGTACAACAGATTTGTAGTAGGTTAATATTTTTAATGTTTAGGTTGACTATTGAAGGTGTGACTCAGTTATCACATTAGTATTGGACAAAAAAATTGAATAAGAGTATTGATTCGAGATTTTTTGAAATATTTACTATTCAAATAATTATTTAAAAATATGTAACATAATAAAATCGAGACAAACATTTAGTGGTGATAAAATTAATGTGGAATAAACTTTAACACTTTTTTTAGCATACTTTTTTTTTTCACTACGCTTTCCATGCGCATGATTTGATAAATATTCGTAACGTAAAGTTCAAAGATTTCAGCAAATTGAAAGTTCCATGTAATAATATGTTTAAAGCTCTATGCTTTTCCATCACTTCTTCAAATTGAATATACAAACCTCAAAACACGATTTCCAGTTCGAAATAAAACATAATTTTGTAGTTTTAGAGCCAAAATTACATAACTATATACCGTAAGTGGCAAAAGTTTGAAATATGTCCGAATTAGAACAAATATTAGGAGCAGCCAGCTCATAGCAGGCTAGTGAGCTATGCACTGGCCAACCTACGCATACCACACTAGCCTGCTATACGCAGGACAACAATTATAGGCACAACAAACAATATTTCAACAATTGGGAAAATTGCATTTTGCCCTCTCTACTTTTCCAACTTAGCAAATAGCCCCCTATACTGTAAATCATTTTTTACCCCATTCTACTTTGACCACTTTACATTTTTGGTCCTTCCATTTCAACTAACGTCTTCATGATGTTAAATCTGGACATATCTGCACACCGACGGAGAGAAATATCGGAGGTAGGACACTAAGAGTTGGCCAAGAAGATAAATTGAGTAGGTATCGCGAAGAGTATGGTGAAATACGAAAGATTTTAGAATTATATATTTTATTCGTCGATTTCATCCTATGTAATTACATATACTTAATTATATTCTCAATAAAAAAAAACACTTAGTAAACTAGTACATGACTATTGGAGCTAACGTGTTGTACTGAATGCACACTAATTAACATCATGAAGACGTAAGTTGAAATGGAGGGACCCAAAATGCAAAGTGGTCAAAGTAGAAGGGGATAAAAAGAGCGATTTATAGTATATGAGGCTATTTGTTAAGTTGGAAAAATAGAGAGGCCAAAGTGCAATTTTCCCAATTGTTGAAATACTGTTTGATGTGCCTATAATTGTTGTCATGTGCATAGCAGGCCAGTGAGCTATGCGCATTCGGGTATATTTCGAACTTCTATCATTCATGGTACATAGTTACGTAATCATGACCCTAAAACTACAAAACCCTGATTATTTTTAGATAATACTATTTTCCCCGCTCTATTTCGTTAACAAACATGTAATTATATTATGAGAACCCTTTTTATAATCTGACAATAATTAGTCTCTTCAAACTTCAGTTAAAAATTTAATTTATTTGTCATTAATTTTTTTACGAAAGAGCATATCATGTCAGATCATGTCATAATGAGGTATTACCAGAGGTTTGAGGATTGCTGACAAATTGAGAAAGACGACAAATTTGGTGTACGAAGTAAGTTGTATAGTATATGAGGTATGTATTGAGTAATCTTTGAGTTAATAAATACTATATTTATCCGATTAATCACACATTTGACGATTATTGCTGACATAGCATGTTCCTCAGTCATAAGTTTACAGCAAATTATTCAAACTTTTAACAAAATGGGCTAATTGTAATGTGGAAAAAAAACATATTATAATATAATAACCTATTTGTTAACCTAGTAAAATGGAAAAGACAAAATATAATTATCCCATTATTTTTCTATTGATTTTCCTTTAGCTGATTCTATGGTTGAAATATATTTTCTCTTTGTTCCTAGAGCACTTTTCTCTCTGTTCTTCAGAGCATATTTCTCCTCCTTGGAGCTCTTCCTCTTCTCTTTCACTTCTTCTTCTTCTTCTTTCTATGGTTGATAATCACAATCTTGCTGATCTTATCAATAGCACAGCCTTAATGAGCTGCGAGGAACCACTCCTTCTACTTCGCAGAGATCATGCTCGAACGGGTTCCTTTTCACGCCGCTCTTTAGTTTGCCATTTCATCAGTCAAAGATCCTGCTCCATTTCTGCAATTAAGAATAATGCTTTACGAGTATGGCATCTCAAAGGCGTTCTTCGTGTTCAATCATTGCTAGGACAGAATCTATTCCTCTTCAATTTCTTTGAAGAAGAAGATAAGACTCGAATTCTAGCACTCAACCCATGGTTTTGATGCAATCACACCTTGTACTTCGAAGTTGGGATACTCTGAACTCACCTCAAGAGGTTCAGATTGACTCCACTCTGGCATGGGTTCGTGTTCATGGCCTCACACCCGATCTTCGAGGTGATGATAATATTCAACTTATTGCTACCTGTTTAAATCTATGGTTGGCATTGATGAAGACGGACGTCATCCGGAGGAGTGGAGTAGCTATCTTCGTCTTTATCTGGAATTATACATAGACAAGCCTTTGCCAACTGGTTTTCACTATCCTGGGGATCATGGAGAGTTACAGAAAATTGAATTTGTCTATGAAAACATTCTGGATTTTTGTTATTGTTGTGGGGTGATGGGTCATACCATATCTTACTGTGAACTGCGTTCAACGAATGTTGAATTCTTCCAATCAAACCCAACAAGATATGGTAGTCATATGCGTGTGGAAGTTCCCCGGAAAGTTGAATTTAATCGATCTCCTGGAAAGTTGTCTTCTGGTTCTGGTTCAGATTTAGGGAAATCTCCGGTGGCTGATTCATCCTCCACATCAGACCGCCGTTCAGGAGAAAGTCAAGCGGTGGAAGCTCAAGCGGTGCCTGAAATAGGTGACGAGGATTCACCAATGTTTCCTTCTTCATTAGGTAATCCAACTTTATAGCTGTCGACTGTTTCTCACACTGGCTTCTCTGCCTCTGCTAAGTACACAGCTCCAGGGGTTTTGTCTTTTCCTTCCTCGAATCTTTACACGTGAGCCTTTCAAGCTGGCAACTGCTGATCTCTTTGCTCCATTCTGGATTGGCTATCAGCATCCAGCTTTTATGAATGATTTGGGTTTCTCACATCTGAATTTCCCAAATAATATCTTGATCCTTCGATCACTAGCTCAGTATTACACAGGTATATCTCTTGCAGAAGTAATGGCCATGCCAATTCCTATATTGGTTTATTCACTTCTTAAGTTGGAAAGTGATCAGATATCTAATGTTATCAATGCTCTCCACCCAAGTCATCCTTGCTTTAAACCTTCGGATGGGAATCCACTAGATTCTGCACTTCCATTCCTCAAACCAGATAGAAGCTGCTGGGAAAACTTATGTGGTATTCATCCAAATTCTGCTCTTTCTCAATCGGTTAAGAAGCGAAGAACAACTACAACTTTACGTCCTCCATCTGGTTTAGATAATTGGGATAATGAGCCGGGAAGTTATAATATGGGACTTATGTCAGGGGACAGGCCTCTTAGAATCTTCAGAAGAGCAAGAGTTTTATCTCCTTCCCGTTCTGTTAATGAGGCCCAGGATGATACCTCTGCTGAAAAGGCTCCGGTGGCAGGCCATTTGCCACCAGAATCAAAATGATGCTCAGCTGGAATTGCAGGGGTTTGGGGCAATCCCCTGCAATTCAATATCTGCAGACTTTGATCTGTAAGCATTGTCCCTCCATAGTTTTCCTTATGGAAACGAAGCAGCCAAGGACTTCTATGGAATTCTTCGTCGAAGGTTAAGTATACTAATTATTATTATGTTGATCCTGATGGTTTATCTGGAGGTTGTCTCTATGGTGGACTAGAGACATTAATCTTCAATTCTAAGAAGCACCAAGAACTACATTGATGCCTTTCTCAATTCTGATGTTTGTTACAAGATCAGTTTCATTTATGGAGCTCCTCGGAGAGGAAATAGGCATATGGTTTGGGAAGAAATTATATCCAATCACACTCCAACACTTCATGATCCATGGTGTTTACTGGGTGACTTTAATGCAATGTGCTGTCCAGAGGAAAAAGAGGGTTCCAATCCCCCTGATCCAGCAACAATGAGGGACTTCAATAATTTTATCCTTCTCCTTAACCTCATTGAGGTGCGGTCTCAAGGTTCCTGCTTTACCTGGACTAACAACAACACAGTTGGTGGTCTTATTCATCAAAGGCTTGATCGTGTGCTCTGCAATAATGAATGGCTTGATTTATTCCTAGAGCACACTCATATGTTCATGCTATTACGCAATCAGATCATGCCCCGTTGACTATTATCCTTGATCCAACTATAAGAGTGTTCAGAAGAGGGTTTAAATATGAGGAAAGTTGGCTGTTTGAATCTTCCTATCTCAGTCAAGTCCAGCATAATTGGTGTAAGGGTTCCTCCTCAACAGAAAGTTTAAACTTCTGTGCTGCAGCTTTAACAGATTGGAAGAGGAAAGTGATTGGAAATAATAGCAATATCATTTCACAATTACTTCATGAACTGGATGTTCTTTCATCATTGCAGACTACTTCACTCACTGCACAGAGAATTACAAACATTAATGGTGAGCTGGCTAGAAGATGGTCTATGCAGGAAGCCTATTGGTCTCAAAGAGCTAAGTCAGATTGGCTCCAATTGGTGATAACAACACCAAGTTCTTTCATAGATCTACTCAGCAGAGACGAAGTTTGAACTCTATTACTTCTCTCTTATCTGATGATGATACATTGCTCAATACTCCTCTTGACCTGTCTGCACACATTGTCCAGTTCTATACTAATCTCTTCACTCAACCTCTAGAGGTCAGGGATTACTCTTTCTTGCACAACTTACCAAGAAAGATTGATGATCATATGAACCAGCATCTTATTCGTCCTATAACAGATTCTGAAATCAAGGCAGCAGTGTTTCAAATGGGTCCATCTAAGGCTCCTGGCCCTGATGGCTTTCCAGGACGGTTCTTTCAGGTACACTGGGACCTTATCTCACATTTGTTTTGCTCAGAGATTAGATCTTTCTTTCAGACAGGAGTCATGTTAGAATTTTGGAATGATACTTTTATTGCTCTTATTCCTAAAGTTAAGCATCCTCAGCGCATTACTCAATTCAGACCTATTGGTTTGGCCAACTTTAGAATGAAAGTTATCTCTAAGATTATGACTTCAAGGTTAAAACCATACATCTCCAACATTATTTCAGAGCTACAGTCTGCTTTTACTGGTAATAGATCTATACAAGATAATGTTGTGGTTGTCCATGAGGTTGTTCACAAGCTGAGAACCAGAAAAAAGGGAACAAGTGTGACTTTCTATTCTAAGTTGACATGCTCAAAGCTTTTGATCGGGTTTCATGGGATTTTCTATTTGCAACTCTTCAGGCCATTGGTTTTCATGATATCTGGATTCAGTGGATCAAAAGTGTGGTCACTACAGTTCGTTTTAATGTTCTTCTTAATGGTGCTCAGACTCAGTGGTTCATCCCAACTAAAGGTCTACGTCAAGGTGACCCCTTATCACCCTATCTGTTCATTCTGGTTTCCAATGTGTTGTCTTTCATGATTCAGAAATCAGTCTCTCTGGGCACAATAAAGGGTATCAAATTGAACCGCTTCTGCCCTGTTCTGCATCACATACTATTTGCAGATGATACGGTTCTATTTGGCACAGCTACTGTATCTGAAGCTAGGAATATTATGCTTGTCTTGAACAGATATTTCCATTCTTCAGGACAAGCTATAAATGTTCAGAAGTCATCCATTCTCTTCTCAGCTAATACATCATCTTTTCTCAAAGACCAGATTGCTTCTGAACTTGGGGTTTCTATCTTAACTCCTCTTGGAAACTATTTAGGAGTTCCAGCAGAGTGGGGATCCACTAAAAAGGAAACTTTCCAGTTCATGCTTAATAGACTCACTACAAGAGCTGAATCTTGGCAATCAAACTTGCTATCTCATGCTGGACGTTCAGTGATGGTTAAGTCAATCCTTCAAGCTCTTCCATCATACCTCTTCTCTTGTTTTCTGCTTCCTAAGCATATCCTCAAGAAAATGGAGCAGATAATTGTAAATTTCTGGTGGACAGGAGAGACTTCTAGTGCAAGGCTGCATTGGCTTCCTGCTGAAGCACTTAGGCAATCTATTTCAGATGGTGGATTAGGTTTCAGGAATCTTTATGACTTCAATTTAGCTTTCATAGCTAAAATGGCATGGAGAGTTTTGACCAGTCCAGATGCCTTATGGGCTCAACTATTGAAAGGATTGTATTTTCCAAGGAAAGATTTCATTCAAGCTACTAGAAGTAACAAATCCTCCTGGATATGGAGTGGTATTATGGAAGGTAAAAGAGCCTTAATGCAAGGTCTCAGGAAAAATATAGGAGATGGACAAGGCACATCTATTACAGATGCCTGGATTCCTGAAGCATATCCAGGCTTTGTTGGCCAATCTACAAATGCTCCTTCTGCAGTTCCAGTTGCTGATTTTATTCTTAATCCTCAACGAATTTGGAATGTTAGCAAACTTCGATCTGTGTTTCCAGAGCATGTGGTTA
Organism: Linum lewisii; assembly: GCA_034768395.1. Lineage (NCBI taxonomy): Eukaryota > Viridiplantae > Streptophyta > Magnoliopsida > Malpighiales > Linaceae > Linum > Linum lewisii. The sequence goes on along the minus strand of CM068301.1, from coordinate 50,294,316 downwards.
AGCAAATCCAGCTTATTCCTCTGGGGCCTGAAGGGTTCTCCGATCGATTTGTGTGGCATTTTGAATCTTCAGGAAATTTTACAGTCAAGTCTTGCTACAAGCTTCTGCAGAATAATAGAAGTGCAGGCACTCAGCCTATGGATTCAAGTTTAGGAAAACTGTGGAAATGGCTTTGGCAACTAGATTTGCCACCTAAAATCCGCTTCTTTATTTGGAGGGCTTGTAGAAATGCACTTCCTACTAGATTAGGACTGCATAGAAGAAGATGTGAAATTTCTTCTCTTTGTGTTACTTGCACTGCTGTAGATGAAAGTGTTGATCATATTCTTTTTCATTGCCCTGCAAGCTTGTCTTTCTGGCAGCAAGTCATGCCTTCTGTTGTTTGTCCTGCACTTCATCAGTCAACAAGGGATTGGTTTGCTTCTTTGGCATCTTCCATTTCTCCTGCTGCAGCAACAGATATTGGTTTCACAGTATGGTATCTTTGGAAAATGAGGAATGAGATGCTTTTTCAGAATCAGCCACCTAATCTTACAAGCTTGGCTGCAAGAAGATCTCATGAGATACAACAATGGAAGGTAAATGTTCATCTTCACAGATCAGTTACTTCTAGCTCTAGTTCTTCAAACCATTTAACTACTTCTCTAGCTCCTACAACCACCTCTCAATGGATTGTGTGTGATGGTGCCTATCTGGCTACCATCCGAAAAGGAGCCTACGGTGTCATTATGTATGATGCTGAGGGATGTTTGATTAATGGTAGAGCTACGAGCTTCCCTTGTGCAGCACCAATATGCGTTGAAGCTTCTGCAATCCAAACAGCAATCCAATTGGCACAATCTTCCTCATCTCCGACAGTTATCTATTCTGACTGCAGAGTTCTTACTTCAGCTATTCATGAACCACAGAATACATGGCCTTGGTTTGTTGCAGGACCACTAGCTTCAATTACAAGATCATTATTCTGGAATCAGCAGATTTCTGTCCAATATGCTCCAAGATCAGTAGTCAATTTGGCTCATCAAATAGCGCATAAAGCTCGAGATGACATTTTGCCAACAAACTGGTTCTCTTGTTTGTAAAATATAGTTTCTTTCTTCCTAGTCTTTACTTGTTTCTGTTCTACCGATTTGTTCTATCAGTTTGTATACTGATCAGTTTGGATTACTGGGTGCTGAAATAAAATCTCTCACTTTCATCAAAAATAGGCACGTTTGATATAATCTTTTTGAGAAAGCAGCATGTTTTATATTGAAATGGCAACGAATAAATGTAGATCAATATAATTTAATTATCGCGTTTATTCCTAGGCGGGGGAGTACGACTGTTTAATCAATAAAGCCATAAAGGAAGATACCTTTATAGTATTATTATAAGGTTATCAAATATTCTCCAGTTTATTTTGTGTGCATATAATATAAATATAATAATCTATAAATTAATTGATAAGATTTGCATGTGATACATATCCTGTTACAGATATATACACACTAATTCCATCATCTTGCTGCATAATATATGTTTTCTTTTAAAATGGATCTCTATTTATTTAATCAAAGCCAGCTGATCCAAGTATAACCCTTGGATTGGAATTTGGAGGGTTGGATTTTGTTCCAATAGTATCCTAGTCATTGGATATTTTTTTACCACCTTTTTTTCACTTTTTGGCTAATTCAATTGTCTAAATTGTTAAGGGTATTTAAGACATTTAATACTTAATTTAATTTTAAATATTTAATATATCTTCGGTGACAGGCCGGTTGTCTCTCGTGAATTTTTGGCCGAGTTTCCGACGACTTTTTCGACGACTGACCAAACTCTGGTGACTTTTCCAGAGAGTACATGTTAACTAGTTAACACATGTTTTTATTGTTAACTAATTAACACCTATTTTTACTGTTAACCAGTTAACAGATTCTTTTCCTGATAACTAGTTATCTCCACTAGTTTACAAGTTATTTTACTTATAAGTAGTTAACAAATTTTCATTGTCAATTTTAACAAGATTTTTTGTTAACATGTTATTTTAACTAGTTATGTTGTTTTTAACTAGTTAACATCATGATTTAAATAACTAGTTACCAAGGGTTATCTAACTAATTATGTTGTCCTTATTTAGTTAACTAGTTAACATCATGATTAAGATAATTAGTTAACAAGATTTGTTAGTTGCTAACTAGTTACATCATGATCAAATAACTAGTTAACAAGATTTTATCTAACTAGTTAAGCTGTTGTTAAACTAGTTAACTAGTTAACCTATCGAGTTAACTATTTAACATCATGATTTAGATAACTAGTTAGCAAGATTTTTAGTTGATAACTAGTTATCAAAATTAGTTAACTTATCGAGTTAACCAGTTAACATCATGATTTAGATAACTAGTTAGATCAAAGTTCCGGAGACAATGTCTCCTCCCACTGCATTGGAGAGACAAGAATTTTGGGCCCTGGGTCATTAAATGATCCAAGGGCCTAGATTAGTCAGGGGTAAATTGGTCATTTCCTATTCATTTAATTAATTAATTTTATTTTTCAACCATTCAGTTGTTATTGGCCAACGGACCATTGACTCCGGTAATCGAAACACCACCTCTCATCATCGAAAAGTTTTGGACGAATTTCACGGTGACACGAGTCTCCGTTGACGAAAATTTCTTCACCCACGCGATTATCGTCGTTTGATCTACTAATGTAGAAAATTTTATTTTTCTGGGAAAAAAATACTTTTTGAACAAATTTTCAGACAACTAATTGTACAAGTTGTATGTAGTCTATACAAAGTGTATATATACTGCATACACTCTGTACGGGGTTGTACTCTGTAAAGTGTAAACGGTGTACAGTCTGTATTTTTCATACACATTTTATTTATGATGTACACTTTGTATGAGGTTTGTACAAAGTGTATACAAGCTTTTTACACTCTTTACAGAGTTGTACATTTTGTAAATGGTGTACAGTCTATATTTGTCGTACACTTTGTATTTATGATTTACACCTTATAAAACTTTGCAAAAAAAAAACTATACACACTCTAAACATGGTTGTAGACTCTATATTATATATGTTGTACAATCTTTATTTGTCATACACTCTGTACGAAGTTGTACACTATATATTTGTCGTACACTCTGTACGAGGTTTGTACACATTTTGTACAGACTGTATACACTCTGTACGAAAATCACTTTATATAAGATGTGTACACTTATATATGTTAACTTTATACATATTGTATAGACTTACACTTTGTACGAGTTCTATATAAAGTGTATACAAAATTGTATACACTTATACGAGGTTTTACGCGGCTCATTTTACAACCTTCACTGCTACAATCAATCTTGCTCGAGTCACCATCTTCAAAATATATGACAGTAATACAAAAATCATCACTCTTTTCCAACCTATTCAAAAACTCTCTTCTTTCTTCTTAAATAAAGTCATGACCAAAAATCAAAACAAATTCTTCATATAAGAGAAATAAGTATCATAAAAAAACATAGAGAATCAAGAAGAAGAAATAGAGTTACGGCCAAAAAAGCAAAAGCAGATTGTTAACCAACTTCACCATCATCTGTCAGCCTCTCTATTCAGAGTTGTTAAAGCAAAATAATAATCATCAAGTTGGGGAGTTAAGCCTGATTGGATGAGGACCTATCAAGTGGAGGAGCTGTTGAACGGAGGAGGAGCTCGACAAGGTAAAGCCAACCGTGAGAAGAGCCTCACAACAGGGGAATCTTGGACTTCGACCGCTCCGATCAAGCTTCCGACGTCGACGAGTCACGCCACCTCATTGGATGTCAGTGACTTCACATCCAGATCTTTGATTTTGCCTTTGATGGGTCCACCGATCAGCTCTCCGATGAAGATAAAAGTGTCGAAATCGGAGAATGATGGATTGGTTGGTAGAGGCTCCTTTGATTTAGGAGCGGCTGCAGAGGAGTTAGGGTTATTAAGTATTTTTTTTACTTTCCAAATTTACCCCTGCATGTTTCATCCGTTAGATGTGGTTTTATTTTTTCAATGGCCTAGATCACTGCTATCTCGGAGACAACACCTATTTGCTGTCTCCGGAACTGGACTCAACTAGTTAATAAGATTTTTATGCGATAACTAGTTACCAAAATCAGTCAACTAGTTATCGAAAATTGAGTTAACTAATTAACATCATGATCAAATAACTAGTTAACAAGAGTTTTTAGTTGATAACTAGTTATCAATTATCCCTACAATGTTTATTTTTTCTTATTAATTATTTCAAAACATTCAAATATTTATAAAATGGCCTAAAATCCTAAACTGTGGAAATCAGTGACTGACATTGTTAACCTTTAAAGTTACTAAACAAGCCCCTGAGTTTTTTTTTGCTTAAGAATCCCTGAGATTTTTTAACTACAAATCACTCACTTGACAAGCCCATGAGTTTTATTTTTTCTTAAGAACCCCGTGAGTTTTTGTAACTACAAATCAATCACTTGACTTAGTTAGGTAACAAACCAGTCACTAATTACAACATTGAAACTTACGACTGACTACTGTACATAATAATTTATAATTCTCAAGTTCGCCGGAGACAGTCGAGCTGCCGTCTACTACGCGTCCACGACCACGATAGTCGTGTTTCTCTGAGGATAGTCATTGCATCTCGGCGAAGAGGTTGATTAGCATCATAGTGGTCAGTGGTGGCCGATGCGACGAGGTTTGGTGGAGGAGGGAGAATAGCAGTCTCATCGCCGACCGATGTGACAAGGATTGGTGGATGCGGTGATTTTTGGTGGAGAAGCTAGAATAGCAGATGTCGACGAGGCTTGACGAAGAGGACTATCGACGGCTGGTGCGATGAGGTTTGGTGGAGGAGGAAGAATTTACGACGGAGGATTTTAATCGGCTGACCATGGTGCTTTCTTTTTTAAGTTCTATGATCTGTTGATTTGGAAGGTAACAGAGAAGTGGGAGGGAGAATGCCTACGATGATACGATAGCGGCGGTGAAGAAGACAAACAGGAAGGTAGTAAGAGAAACTGAGGGTAAATGGGATAAGCCTATGGTTGGAATGTGTGGGAGACATTGAAGTATCGGGGTCGCCGGTAGGCGTCCATGACTGAAATCTGTCTTAGGCGACGGAATCCTAGGTCGGAAGTTCGAGCCGCCAGAGGCTAGTGGGCCGAAGCCAAGTCTTGGGCTTGGTCTCCTTGGTTTCGGCCCTAATAGGGTTCGACCTATCAATTGTCCATGAATGTAGTGTGAAAGTAAGGCGCTTCAACCATTTCTCACATGGCACTTGATGACACTCGATTTTACGTATTTATCAGCCTCATTTAAGCTACATTTCATTGTTTGAATCTCGGGTTTTAGGGTGATTTAGCATGTTTTCACCTCAATGCTCTAATTCCTGCCGTTTTGGTTACTTTGGCCCGTTATGAGTCTATTTGATGGTTTTCTAGTACTTTTGAGAATGCACAGGTTTTTTTCATCAAATACATAGCCACGGACGAGCTCGGGAAGTAAATGAACCTCAAAGAACGGCCCGAGATCAGTCTAGAAGTCAACCAAGTCAGAAGAAATCACTGCCCCAGCTGTAACTGGAGTTTTCGGCAAAAAGACGGAAGTCTTCGATGAAAACTATGCAAGAAATTCACAGTCGAAGACAGGAGAATCCAGCCAAAGTGTCATCTGAAGTTTTCGGCGAAAACTACCAAGTTTTTTTTTGGCTGGAATCCTAAATCCTATAAATACTAAACCGGCGGCCACAATCAGAGATATACCTATTCCGTGGATTAATTTCCAGACTTTAAAGTTCGAGAGAGAGTTTAGAGAGTTCGAGGAGCCGGGAAGAGATCGTGACGCCATCCTTCCATCTCGGAGAACTCGGTGCTAGGAGTTGAAGATCCAAGAGATTGAAGCTTCACAGATTCATCTGAAATTAGGTTTTACAGTTCTTCTCTGTTCTTCCTGGTTAAAGATGTATTCCTTGTTTGTCTTTGATTCTTTTGTTTTGAATATGAGTAGCTAAACTCGTAGAGCTTTAGATTATATGAACCCTAAGTGACCCGGGGCTTTAAAGCGGTCACGGATCGGCGGTAATTAAATCCAGTTTCATTCAGTTTCTCTTGTGTTTGGTTTGTTCTTAATTGCTTTTGTGTTTCTTTTCTAGCTTGATCACCTAGTTAAGATTCTAGTTAAGCTGAGGATAGTAGCGAACGTTCGCTTCACTCCAAAACACCAAATCAACAGTTAACCTTTTCATTGGAACAATTTCTCTATGTAGGAACCAGTTAGGGTTAATCCGCTGCCAAAGTAACTCATTAATCACTAGTAATCGCGCCAGGTAGTTTTCCGTTGCAGAAGCGAACGCACGAGCGGTCAATTAATCTTGGGAGTTAGATCGGATAGAGTGAACATTCGCCAGTCTTAAACCTAAGGGTTAGGAGTTATGGTGGTGTCTGAGAACTGAACGATTCGGGATTGAAAACCGCTGGTCTTGTGATCGCCAATGTTCTGGTGATCTTAGGGGGATTCGAAATCTAAGCTTGTCTGTCATCTTATTAAGTCAACCAATCTTTCAACTGTTTTCTGTTTTCGTTTCTTGTTTCCTGCTTTATTAGATTAGAAGTCGTGATCTCACATCACGCGCAATTTGTGTTAAACCTGAGTAAATTGCCTCATATTTGAGTAGACGATTTGAAGAGACCTGTGGAATACGATCTGCTTAGCTTTTAGCATGGTAGTTATTTGATCACTGTTTTACAGCTCATCAAATTGGCGCCGTTGCCGGAGACTCTTCTAATTGTTTGAAAGAAGAGTTGGCATTTTATTCTTCTACCTTTCCAACTTTCATTTTCCATTACACTTCAATTGGGTTGGTTACTTAAATGATCACTAAACTTTGACCAAATAACCCGGTGGTCACTGTTCTTCAAAAAATTTCCTAGCACTCACACAACTTTGGCCAATTATTCTAGCAGTCATTATCGTCTACGGACATCCAAAATTCCGTTAGTCAGCTTATGTGGACATGCCAACTGGGATTCCAAGTCACACAAGTCAACCTAGGTGGCAATTTTTTTGCCCAATCAATAACCAACCTACCCAACCCAAAGAAATTAATCTGACCAAATAAATTAATCAGCGAGTTTGGGTTCAGCGAAGAGCCATCTTCTTCTCCGACAACACCCTTGCCGCCAACGAGCTACCCGGCCGCCTTTGGACTCACGAAGCCGCCGACGAGCTATCTTTTTGGACTCACGAAGCCATCTTTTTGGACTCACGAAGCCGCCTTCTCCACCCACCTGAGTCACCTTCTCCGGACAAAACTCCAGGCATCAGGCGCCACACTACAAAAAAATATACATATGGCGTCGGTTAGACCGGGTTTTTAGCGTCGGTCATAGTCGACGCTAAAAACATGTTGCGTCGGTCGATTCAATCGACGCGAATAACGGCGACGCTAAATGTTAGCGTCGGTCAAAACTATAATCGACGCGAAATTACTACCGACCGACGCAGTTTCAGCCCAGCAACCCACGGGTCGGTTAACCCTAATCGACCAACCCAATTTTTCATTTTTGTTGTCTATGTTCGTTTTTTAGTTTCATTTTTTATTTTGTTATATTACTTTCATTTTTTATTTTTAATTTTTTCAGATCTAGGTTTTTTTCAGATCTTGGTTTTTTTCCAGATCTTGTTGTCAACCAAGTCGTTTGGGATCCAGTTTCGAGGTTTCGAAGGCGGCTGGCGGCAGCTGGGATGCGAATGGATGGAGGAGGAAGTGAAGGCGGCGCCGGCGGTGGCTGTGATGAGGATGGCTGGAGGAGGAAGTGAAAGCGGTTGGCGGCGCCGGCGGCTGGGATGTGGAGGCCGGAGGTGGGTTTAAGGAGGAGGAAGTGAGGGTTTGAGGAGGAGGAGTTGAGGAGGAGGAGGGTGGTGGTTGGGAGAGTTGAGGAGGAGGAGGAGGAGGAAGAGGAGGAGGGTAGTGGTTGGGAGAGGAGGAGGAGGGTGGTGGTTGGGAGAGTTGAGGAGGAGGAGGAGGGTGGTGGTTGGGAGAGTTGAGGAGGAGGAGGAGGAGGGTGGTGTTGGGAGAGTTGAGGAGGAGGAGGAAGAGGGTGGTGGCTGGGAGAGTTGAGGAGGAGGAGGAGGAGGGTGGTGGTTGGGAGAGTTGAGGAGGAGGAGGGTTTGAGGAGGAGAAGGAGAGAGAGAGGTGAGAGTAGGGTTAGGGTGGCGGCTGAGAGAGTTTAAATAGGTACATGATTTTAGCGTCGGTCGATGACCGACGCTAAATCATGTTGGTAAACGACGCTAAATCTGGTTTTGGGCAAGGGCTTCGTTTCCGACCCAAAACCGAATTTAGCGTCAGTTTTTGTAGAATTTAGCGTCGGTCGGAATTTAGCGTCGGTCGTTTATTGACCGACGTTATTTACGTGGGTCAACACGTACACCGTATTTGGCGTCGGTCTTTGACCGACCGACGCCATCCTCTTTCGTTTCAAATGACGTGAAATTCCCTATTTTTTGTAGTGCCACAAGAAACCTCCACGATCTCCGTTATATCCGGTTCGCTCCACCAGCCTTCCCTCAAAACCGACCCTATTTGCCCAACGTACTCCTCCACCCACTCTGGCTCCGATTTCCTCACCTCGAAAAATCACTCCGGCGAGTTCGAATCAGAAGTCCCCATCTCGAAAAATTGCTCCGGCGAGTTCGAATCAGAAGCCGATGAATTTGAGTCCCTCCGCCACCAATCCACGCCGCGTCGCTCCAGAACTCCACCCACCTTGACCCGTTCGAGTGAACTTCACTCCAATCGAGCGATTCACGGCGGTCGAAGAAGTCCGATAGATCCGACCCGAAGCAGAAGACTCTAGTCTCGTCGACAAAGACGATTGGGTTCCCTGCCAAGGAAGGTTGACAAGGGATGTAGCAATGGTGGAAAATCGGGATCAAAAGTGGTGCCCGCTTGATCGTGTTTCTCGCTACCTTAAGCGCCTTTTCCGAATTGGGCCTCGATTCGGGCGAACTCCGGGTCGGATAGAGATGAGACTGTGTGCTTCTGATTAAATCAATTCCAACCCAGAATGAGAAAAATCGATCTCCATTGTTGTGCTTGGCTTGAGATGAAGAAGCAAGCAAGAAGAGGGGAAAATAAAATTGCTTACTGGGTCTGACTTTCACATATCACCAGGCTTCAGATCCATCTCCCTTTGTCTTGGAAGTAATCCTAGCGGCGGATGCGACAGCGGCAACGGCGGCTAGAACTGCTACAAGGAGAAGAGAAGAAGTAAGAGTCCATAACTTGGCCATGTTTATGCTTGAACGAAACCAGAGGGAGAAGAGAACGAATTAATAAAAGAGAGAGCTATCAGTGAAGAGGACTTGTTGATTGTGGGGTTGCGGGGACTGAAGTGGAAGGCAGCTCAGGTGGGTTGGTGGAGGCGAAAACGATGGAGGAGATGGGGCCGAGGTCCAATTGATGAAGAAGAGGGAGGTGGTGGGTTGATAAATTGGGTTTAGGGTTGGGTGTATGGGTTTGATTTTGGGTAGGTAGTAATTTAAATGAGGTGGCAATTTTAAGTGACTTATCATCGCCACGTAAGCAAACTAACAGAATTTTGGATGTCCGTAGACGGTAGTGACTGCTAGGATAATCGGCCAAACTTGTGTGAGTGCTAGGAAATTTTTTGAAGAACAGTGACCACCGGGTTATTTGGTCAAAGTTTAGTGATCATTTAAATAACCAACCCCACTTTGATTTTACACCGGTTTTTTTTTTTGTTTTTGCTCTTTGCAGGTTGTTTTTCGGGTTTATGAACCGCCCGATCACTCGTTCTCAGTTTAAGCCTATCAAGTCTTCTACTTCAGACAAGCCGGGTAGTTCTGCTCCGCCTAGGCAACCGTGAGCTCCGAAGCAATCTACTACCGTGCCACCTTCATCTCTCAGTCCAAAGGAGAGCTCCTCATCTTCATCTTTATCCGCTTCATCCACTACATCGCTCTCGCCACCACCTTCTCCTAGAATGGGCGAGAATCTACCGCCGCCGCCGGCTCAGAGAAGTCTTGCCGATTATAACAAGCCGAGCGCGACTAGCGTTCGATCCTCTATCTCTATGCCACGCGATGACGATGCTCCTGACTATGAGATCAAGATCCCCTTCCTGGGAATGATCTCTAGGGACGTACAGTTCGAAGGAAAGCTGCACGACAATCCTTGCACTCACTTAGCGGATTTCATTTCTCTTTTGCGAGACGTTCAAGAATGGAAATCTCGACAAGAACACCTTGTGCTTGCGAGCCTTTCCATTCTCTCTTCGAGGACCAGCTAAGAGATGGTTAAACAGCAAGCCTCCCGGTTACTACACTGATTGGGATAAGCTGGCTCAAGATTTTGTTGAAGAATATTTTCCTCCTTCCAGAACAACTGCCTACAAGGATAACATCTCAAGGTTCAGACAGAAGAAGGAATGAGTTTATATGACGCTTGGAATGAATACCAAGAGCTTCTCTACAGCTGCCCCCATCACGGTTTCGAGCAAAGGCAACTAGCTGAGACTTTTGCTCGAGGAATGAACGATGAGTCATCCAAATGGGTCAACTCCTTAGCTGAGGGAGATATCACTGATCTCACACCAGAAGCAGCTATGCTTCACTTTGTTGATTGTGCTTCCAAGTCAAGGAATTGGGAGAGACAGAGAGAAGGAGCTCGAAGCAAGCTCAACATTGAAGAACAAGTCAAGGTGGAAATCGAGAAGCACTTGAAGAAGTCTACCACGCCTATCAAGCCTCCATCCGCCTCTGTTTTTGTTGCTGACTGCCAATGGTGTGGCGCTTGTGCTCACAACGGAAGTCAATGTCAGAATTTTGGTAGAGCAGAAGTCTGGTCTGCCGAGGAAGTCAACTTCGTTGGTCAAGGCTTCGCCAATAATCAACAAGGTTATACTGGCTACCGTCAATTCCGGCACCAAGGAAGCTTTCAAGAGCGACCTCCTTACAACTCCGGAGCAAACCAGAATCAGAATAACTGACCATCTGGGTCATTTCAAGATCAGAAGTCGAACAATCAAACCGGAGGTATCTATCAACCGCCCCACCGGAACCAAGGCAACTACGGTACAGCTCCTGGCAATCGCCAGAACCAGTATCTGAACAACAGCTATCAGGGTCAGCCTCAGAAACCACTGCCGGTTGACAGCAAAGATAGTGAGTTGGATAAGAAGCTAAATCAGATCATCACCAGGCTGGATGATCATGATAACTAGTTGAAGGCTCAAGCCTTCTTAAATCAAGAACAGATTGCGCAAGGCCATAGAGTGGAGAGCTAAGTAAACAACATCGCTAGCATGCTCTCTAGTGGTCGCCCATTCGGTAAGCTACCAAGCCAAACAGAAACAAATCCAACGTATGACGTGAAGACTGTTTCCACTCGCAACTGCAAGAATTCGGCCGGCACTACCTGTTCTTATCCGGCCATGATTCTTGATACCTCCGTAGTTGATACACCAAAGATCAAGGAAGACGAAGAGAAGACTCATTCGCCAAAGCCTAAGTGCAAACCTGATCCTCCTCTTGCTCGGTATCAACCACGAATTCCATTCCCCAACGCATTGCGAGGAGGGAGAATCGAGCAGCTTAGCTCATCGAAGAAGAAAGAAGCATCCTCCATGCCTTCCAAGGAAGAATGCTCCGTCATTCATGATCAGAAGCTCGCCATACCAATCCCAACTAATTGCTCTGATCCTGGTTCCTTTACTATACCGTTAATCATCAATGATATTGAAATCGAGCGTAGTCTAGTTGATCTAGGTGCATCTATAAATGTCATGCATGAGAAACTCAATCTAGGAGAATTAAAACCTACTAGCATGCATTTAGTGTTCGCTCACAAATCTTTAAAGACACCTGGTGGGGAAATTAAGAACGTAATCACAAAGTGTGGCCCTTTCACCTTCTTAGATTATGTAGTTATGGATACTAGGGAGGATGATGCTACTATCTTGATAGGTCGACCTTTCATGGCAACATCCGGCATGACAATCAATGTACCCAACGGATCGATGCCTTAAGAGTAAGGAAAGACATTGTAACGTTATGTCTTAAGGACGATATGAAATACATTCCCAAGGGAGAAGCTCATTGTCTTTCTGTTGAAATTGTGGAGTTGGCCTCGGTCAACTCCGTTACTAATGTCGTCTCTAGTGTTTCTCCAAAGCCAGCTGTTTCAGGTGCTGAATAGGTTATCAAGAAGAAGGCACAAACGGAGAAGCCAAAGAAGAAGGAGGAACTGAAAGCCCCCTCTTCTAAATCACCACAAGCCAAGAATCCTGGCGAGAAGAAGAAGAACAAAGGAAAGATCAAAGAAGTGTGGAGGCCAATCATTAAACCACCTCCTCCCGAGTTGACTATTCCACCTTCTTCTGTCAAGCCACCGGAGAAAGACGTGCAGCCGCAAGATCTGTTCAGACCATTCGAAGTAACCGGCCACCTTCCCAACGGACGAACCCAACTGACTCATATCAATGGGAAGCGCTTCTTACTCTCTGGTGGTAAACTGAAGCTGTACTTCGTTAATTCTGACGCGAGCATAAAGGAGATCCTAAGTTAGGATGTCTCCTAACACCTTCCAGGTATCGTCCAACTCAATGACGTAAAGCAAGAGCGCTTCGTGGGAGGCTGAGTCAGTTTTGAACTCTTGAGTCAGTCTAGTTTTTTTGAGTCGGTTTGGGGGAGCCAAAAGTGTCTTTTGTGTGATTTTGTATTTTTCTTATGTGTGTCGTGTGTCCTCTGTTCAGTTCATCTAGGATTGTTCCGACCTCTGTTGATTTTGTTTTGATTTTTCAAAGTTTTCCGGAATTTCAGAAAATTTTGTTAAAACTACAGGTCATAGTTTTCAGAGAAAATTGTACTTCTTTTCGGCGAAAACTTTTCTTTGAAACCTCATGTTAATTTTGGCCAGTTTTTAATTTACTTTTCGGAAGAAAAGTTTCCACTTTTTGCCGTAAACTTTTCTTCAAAATCTGCAGACCGTTTTCAAAAATTTTCTTTTTTTTTTCGATAATTAGCTGAAGTTTTATTGCTCAAAAAGCAACATAAGCAAGAAGCTTATGGCTAAACATGATTACAATAGTCAAATCAGCAAAGTATTTTTTGCTAATTACAATCTGAGAACAGTCAGAAACCAAATACAAATCACTTCTCACCATCAGGGAACTATAACCCTAACTACTACAAAACTGCAAACAGCAGACAAAACAATGCTGCAAACCAGAACACCTTCTGCAAATCACATCCTAAGCACCTCTTTTTAAGAGGGCCTGCACTTTGTGTAATTCTTCCACATAATTCCCAGTTCCAACTGAATAACACCCAACAAGTCTTCAGCTCTTGTCTCTTTATTTCCATAGGCACGACAGCAACGCTCTTTCCACAAATTGGAAACAACAACCCTCCAAACTAGTCTCCTCCAGGCAGAGACAGCCTTAGCCACAAACCAATCCAGCTCTTCTGCCCAGCTTTGGAAACGAACAAAGTCTCCAAACAACTGCTCTTTAATCCAGCAAGCATAATCACATATACTAATAGAATGCTCTCTAGAATCCTCACCAGAAGTACAGAAATAACATGTGCTCTGAACATCTACTCCCCATTTGATGAGAATATCATTGAAGGGCAGTCTGTTTAGACAGAGCTGCCAACTCATAAAAGAGTACTTAGGAATGGTAGGGGATTTCCAAACTAGACTATCCCATTCCACCTTCACACTTTCAGGTCTAAGAGTGTCTAGAACTCTTTTAGCAGAAAATTTTACCATCATCTTACCTCCCCAAAGCCAATTTCTGTCCATGTCTTGCGAGATGTGAGGGATGATACTATCTCTGCATTTGATCACACTCTTCCACATCCAAGAATCAGCTGTAGTGCAAGTGTATTCCCAAAAAATTTTCCTCCTAAACGAAAAATTTTTCAAAAATTTTCTTAGACGAAAAATTTCATTCTTTTCGCCGAAAATTTTCGAAAAAAATCCTAAATTCCCCCCTTATCCTTTCATTTTTTTCGGTACAATCTCTCTCCTCCCCCCATTTTTGAAAACACAGCAGTCACAACCTTATTTCCTTCGCCGCCACCAAAAAAAATGCCGCCCGCCGCCGCTCCATTCCTCTCATTCCCCTGAGCATTTCGACACCTAGATCACCCGAATCGGAGCTCTCTAGCCCTGGTTCCGCCCGAAACCCACTTTTCGAGTTTTTCTCCGATTTCTTTTCGTACGCTCATTTTTAGCCACCATGTCTTCAAGGTAAGTTGTTGGGTTTTTCATTCCGAATCTTTTACCATATAGATTGCTGAATTTCGTTGGGTCTGACTTCGGTTGACTTTTCGGTCTACCTCGATTTGCGTGTCTGCTGTTTCGATGTGATTTTTGCAGAATTGTTTGAACATAGTTGATCAAGTATGCTTAGGGATTCTATGATTTTATGTTATTTGAAATTGCTATGCTTAATCGATAATTCTAGTGCGATGTTGACTTTTGTGTAGTGTCGGTTTGAGCTCGAAATTTTGAATTTATCTGGTTGCCCGGTTCATGTTTACTTGTGCTTAATACAGTTTTACTATTCCTGAACCTCTGATTTTTCCAATTGATGTCGTGATCGTCGTTGCCTATGCTTAATTGCCAATTTTAGTGAGGTGTTGACTTTTTAATGTATGTCGGGTTGACTTTTTCAATAATGATGTGTTTAAGCTGCCCTGTTTCTCCATGTGTTGACCTCATGATTACATTTGGTTCCGGTTGTTGGACTAGCTTATCCCCACTTGGTTCTCCTCGTTTCTAAGTGAAATTGAGTTTTTCGACTAAGTGTGGGGTAAGTTGTCGGTTTGACTAATTTGTTTTCCAAATATTGTTATATCTTTTAGGAACAGGAGTAAGAAGCCGAGAGTCACACTCAGTGGTCCAGGATCCACCTCTGCCGCTCCCGATACCGGAGACAGCTCCAGAGCACCCGCTCCCATCACTCCTGCCATCTACGATCCTTCATCGGCTTTCCCAAACCGCCAGGGGTTCCACCCCCTTATTGCCAGGATGCCGGAGCATTTTTTCAAGCGGTACCAGAGGATCCAGCACATACATGTGGCTGATGTGAGACCCCTCACCTTGGAGTCTATCCAGGATTTTGATGAGGAGTGCTTTAACAACGTCTCCGACTCTCTCACAGATGCAGGACTTCTGGAGCTGACCACCATTGCGGACGACTTCCCTCCTCTCGCCCTTCAAGAATTCTGGGCCACCTTCGAGCTGGACACCCACAAGTCCAGACACCATCAGAGGGTCATCTCCTTCTACCTCGGTGGAGTGCACAGAGACTTCACTTATGATGAGTTTGCCGATCATCTCGGCATTCCTCACGAGCACTATCATGGCCACCTACTCGGTTGGGGCGACAACAAGGCTAGAGGCCCGAGTTATGATGCACTCTGGAGCAGCATCACAAGCCGGCCTGGTGCTCAAACTACGGACCACAATACAATCGATTCGGTCTTGCACCCCCTCTTTAGATTTGTTCATATTGTTTGGCATAGATCTCTGTTGTTTGCTCTAGAGAAGGATCGCCACAACATTAGCCGAGAGGATCTTCTACTCCTCCGAGCTATCTATGAGGGCTACCTTGTTCCACCCGGGTTGGGTCCTTGCTCGCTTGTTCCATAAGGAGATCGCACCAACAAGGCTTCCATCTTCCCTCCTCGGCGGTAACTTCATTGGACGCCTCATCACCAACCTTGGCCTCAACCAGGTTTGGGGACCTGAGGTCCCGCGCCACCAAGTATACACCGTCGGTCCCGCCCTGGAGTGGAGTATGACGTCTAGTTGAACGTTGGGCCTAAAGAGTGGGTACCTCCGCCTCTTTACCAGGGACTTGACTCAGATGAGGAGGATGATTCTGAGGAGAATGAGCCCCAGCTAGATCCGGCATTTCACCACTAGATACCCCCGCAGCAGCCGCCTGCGGGGTTTGCACACCAGCAGCAGCCTCACCATCAGGAGGCTCTGCAGATGCCTCCTGGTGGTTATGGGGAGCTGCTCAGCCAGATCCGAGGTTGGCAGATCGACCACACCACCACCCAAGACGGCCGTTGATTATTACTCAGCAGCACATGCGCCAGCAGAACACCAAATACGAGGCGCAGTTGGCATGGCGGCAACATATCGAGGATTTCTGGCACATTCCCCCACCACCTCCACCACCTGAGGAGTGATCAGGTTGTATCCTCTTCCTTGTCCTTCTTTTTATTTATTCTTTTCGGATTTCGGTCCAATTTTATTCTGTGTGGATCTGGGACACTTCTCCCGGTTTCCTTTTGATCTTTTGTCTATTTTTGTTTCGTAGTCACCTTTGGCAGCTTCTCTCCACGCACTGACCGCTCCTTGATCATCCCCTACGTCAACCATCTCGGTCCAGGTTCTTCTATTTCTTTCTGCTCTAGTTTCGTCCATTGAGGACAATGTCCAGTTTAAGTGTGGGGTAGGGTATATAAATTGTATGATCTTGACTTGCTTTCTGTGATTTTGTGCCTTATTTGATTCCTCTAGCTTAGAATTGCTTGATTCTTGACTTGTGATGTTAAGTTAGTTTTCATTTTTTCATAATGATGCTTAGACTACTTAACCTAGAACCTGTAACCAACTTGTTTGCATCGATGCTAAATTTTCTAGTCAGAACAGAAAGTTTTATCACGCTTGTAGTATTTCACTTTGATTGCATGATAATGACCGAATCCGACTAGCAAACCAACTGTGAGCTTTTGATCCATTGCACAGTTGCAATTTAAATCCTTTTTGAGTGGTTTTCTCATACTTTGAATGAGTTAGAATTTGCAGGATACCTATTCAAGACCACACGATGACACGAGTTCTAGAAGGATAGAGACACCTAGTTGAAGCTACTTAAGCCAGATAGCCAACCTAACGTTAAATCCATTAGGTGTAAACCCTTGGGCTTGGCCTTTCTTTCGATTCGTTATACATTACAGCTAATCCCCCATTTTTATCACCCCGTTGATCCCTTGTGGTTGTAGTTCTAGATTATCCTACCGGAAGTCGGTCTGTGGTAACTTACCTATAGCCATTAAACAGGTGGCCTTAGCTATTATGTACAAACGTGTAAACCCCTCTAGCAATTAAAAGAAAATCGGCACAAAGAAAAAAAGAGAGAAAAGAGAAAAATTTCAAAAAACAGAAAAAGTTCAAGTTCAAGTTCAAAGTAGTAATGTAGTCAATAATTTTCTTCTCCCTACATATGGAAGAACGAAGTCAAAGAAAAAATGTAAAGAAAAGTCAGAAAAAGAAAAAAAAGAATTTTTTTTTGCAAAATAAAGTGCTATGTTGCTTAAGGGTATCATAGGACGAGCGTACACTATTCCATCCGTATTTGGTTAGACGGTAGGAAGCCATAGGCTAGAATCGAGGGAAGTTAGTCGAAAACTGCACCACACCAAAGCCAATTCCATCATTCATCCCATCATCCATCTCATTATAAACCCGTGTAGTGTAGGAATCGTTACAGTCCCTTGCAAAAGTCCTTTTGACTAGTTACTTGTGTTGTCAGAGTGGTGGAGATTGTGGTCGAATTGCAAACATATGACATACTTCCGTCGAGAAAGTGATTGAGAGCATAAACACGCCCCTAAACACAGAGTGTGAGAGTTCCCTTGTACCAAATATTGTCTGTGTGAGAAGTCTGATCGGTTAGGTCAGATTTGTGCATGATTTGTGTTTACTACTTGTTGTTTGCAGATAATTAGTGAGACCAGGTTGTTTGGTTGACGTGTATGCATGTTAGGTCACTTGTTCTAGGAGTAGCAGTTTAATAATTCATTGTGATTGCTTGAACCTTAACTTGATCGATCTCGTCATTTGTGAATCTGAGTGCGTTCTAATTCAGTTTGCTTGGCACAACCAAAGGCTTAAGTGTGGGGTATTTGATGACACTCGATTTTAAGTATTTATCAGCCTCATTTAAGCTACATTTCCTTGCTTGAATCTCGGGGTTTAGGGTGATTTAGCATGTTTTCACCTAAATGCTCTAATTTCTACTATGTTGGTTACTTTGGCCCGCTATGGGTCTATTTGATGGTTTTCTAGTGCTTTAGAGAATACACAGGGTTTTTTCATCAAATACATAGCCATGGATGAGCTCGGGAAGCAAAGGAACCTCAAGGAACGGCCTGAGATCAGTCCAGAAGTCAACCAAGTCAGAAGAAATCACTGCCACGGCTGTAACTGAAGTTTTTGGTGAAAAGACGGAAGTCTTCGCCGAAAACTATGCAAGAAATTCACAGTCGAAGACAGGAGAATCCAGCCAAAGTGTCATCTGAAGTCTTCGGTGAAAACTTGAGTTTTCGCCGAAAACTAATTCTTTTTTTTCGGCTGGAATCCTAAACCCTATAAATACTAAACCGGCGACCACAATCAGAGATATACCTATTCCGTGGATTAATTTTCAGACTTTAAAGTTCGAGAGAGAGTTTAGAGAGTTTGAGGAGTCGGGAAGAGATCGTGACGCCATCCTTCCATCTCGGAGAACTCGGTGTTAGGAGTTGAAGATCCAAGAGATTGAAGCTTCACAGATTCATCTGAAATTAGGTTTTACAGTTCTTCTCTGTTCTTCCTGATTAAAGATGTATTCCTTGTTTGTCTTTGATTCTTTTTTTTGAATATGAGTAGCTAAACTCGTAGTGATGGGCCCAGCCCGACAAAGACCTAAGGCCCACGCGACGGCCCATGAGGCGACCCACATGGCGGCCCGAACACAGTGGCTAGGGCAGGGGGTCCGGGCCCAGGCGGTAAATCAGATGGGCCGAACAGGCAGGCCCAGAAGGTGGGGTGAGGCCCAAAGCGACGGCCCAGCTCGGCGGCCTCCTAGGGTTACTCGGCGACACTTAGGTTCCCAAGACAGAGCGAACACGTGTCAACATCCTACGGGAGCTACAAACGAGTGGCTAAGATTCAGCCTTGGCGACCAAGGCAGGGGTACTATAAATACCCCCGTACACCCTATTAACCGGAGGACAACACCTTGACCCAGCGGACAAACGCTCCGCGGTACGTTACTCTCCTTCCTCTCCCATTCCTTAAACTGATCGCCTCCCCCTTTTCCTTGAACTGACTACCTCTCACGTTACTTACGAGGTACAACACCCCGGGAGGACCAACAAGCTTGGGCCTCCGTTATTGGGCCAGGCGACCAGGCTGGAACAATTGGCGCGCCAGATAGGGGGACGGTCAGGCGACTTTTCAAGGCGAATGGCTTCATCAGCGATGCCCACTCTGATAGGCGAGGATGGCGAAAGAGAAGATGGAGTAACGCCCGTCAAGTATGTTAACCCAAGTTCTCGAGCAGACCCAAACCTCACAAGAAACATGGAGCGCGAATTCGAGGGCGACTCGGAGTCCCAGAGTACTATTCCGACTGGCGATGCCTATGAGCTGTTGGAGCAGCGATTTCGATCCCTTGAGCAACAGAATGCTGAGCTCACACAGATGTTGAAAACGGTGATCGCTCAGCAAGCTCAAGCCCTCAGGACCAACACTCAGGACAGGCAGTCGCCACAGGACTCCCATTTGGAAGCATTGCAGCAATTCCTCCCTGCTACTCAAATCTCCCCTGCACAGATGGCGGTTCGCCAACCTCTGTCCAGGGCGATACTCGCCGAGCCGCTACCTAAGGGGTTGGTTCCTCCCAACCTAGATAGATATGTAGGTACTGGCGACCCGGACGAGCACTTGCAAGCCTTCCAGATCGCTATGCAAATGCAGCAGGCTGGCGATGCCGCATATTGCAGAGCTTTTCCGGCGACATTGGGAGGGCGAGCCAGGGAGTGGTACATGAATCTACCAGAGGGCATCATAACATCATGGGAAGGTTTCGCGAGGATCTTCTCACAGAAGTATGAGTGCAAGAAAACAAGGACGGTCCCGTTGCAAGCGCTGGTGAGCTTGAGGCAAAAGCCGAACCAGTCGCTGAAGGATTTCTTTGATGAATGGACTGGGGTCGTCCAATCCATCAAGAGGGTAGATCATGAAATCGCTGCGGCAAGTTTATTCCAGTCGACTCATAACGGTAGGCTGCGAGAGTCGCTGCTACAGGTGGCTCCGAAGTCGCTGTCCGACTTGGAAACCAGAGTACACAAAATTATTTTGATTGAGGAACAGTTAGCAGAACCTTTATGTGGAGCGGCGAAGATGGAAGAAAAGCCCGTCACAGGGAACAAGCAGGCCAAAGGGCAGCCCTCCGAGACACGGCCGTACGGGAGGTATCGCCCAGGGGAGCAAAGGCGTTACCAAGAGAGAGGATACCCGGGGGAGCAAAGGGGTTATCAGGAGAAAGGATACCAAGAAGAAAGGGCTGACTATACACCCCTCTCAGAATCGCGAAGAAAGATCCTGCTGTATATGCAGCATAAGGGGCATCCCATCAACTGGCCGGGGCCAATGTTCACCTCGCCGGATCAGCGAAGTCGCCAAAAGTTTTGCGATTTCCATGACTCGCATGGGCATACCACTGAAGACTGCAGGGAATTGAAAAATGAAATTGAAAGGTGGATAAACGAAGGACGTCTCAGGGATTTCATTGTCAGCTCAAAGCGGAAAAACAAGCCGCAAGAAGATGATCGCCGTGAACAAAGAGAATCACAAGACAAGAAGGGAGACGTCTTCGCCCGACTTAAGGAGCCCATGGGCAATGAAGATAGCAAGAAAAAGCTTCGACCTGAGGTAAAACACGTTTATCAAACCATTTTCGGTGGGGAAAGTTGCCCGACAAAGAAAGTCAAGAAGGAAGAAACAAAGGAGGTGATGATGATAGACCAAGTCGGTCGCCCAACGTTAGGATTTTCGGAAGAAGACATGGCCAGGGTAGGAGGCCCAAGTTTGGAAGCGATGGTGATTCAAGTAATCACACATAATAGCCGAGTAGAGCGAGTGATGGTTGACGAAGGGAGCTCTGCGGACATTATTTTCTGGAGCTGTACAAAAAGATGAACCTGCCAGCTAGCTTGCTCAGGCAGACAAAAACTACCATATCAGGATTTTCAGGACACACAGTTCCCATCAAGGGTATAGCCACGATGGCGATAACCATTGGGGATGGAGACTTGCAGGTCACCCGATCCATCGACTTCCACGTCATGGATTGCCAATCCACGTACAACATGATCCTAGGGCGACCTGCACTCGCCGCCTTTCAGGCGATCTCCTCCCCAGTGCACCAAGTACTGAAGTTCGCTACTAACGAAGGAATAGGTTTCGCCTGGGGACACCCGGACATCGCCAGAAGATGTTACAGGGCGGCAACTAAAAGCACGTGCCTCACCATAAGCTTGGAGGCGGAAAACGAAGGAGAAAGAGTCGTTTCAGCAGAATCAGACGTCCCAATACCGCTGTTCGAAGAAGATGAGAGTAAGACAGTTCGAGTTTCATCCTACCTGAGCGATAACAAGAAACAGGAGTTGGTCAAGTTGCTTCAAGAGTTCTCGCACCTGTTCGCATGGTCACCAAGCGACATGCCAGGAATTGCTCCAGACATCATCAAGCACTCTCTAGCGATCGAGCCCGGGAGTCGCCCAGTCCAGCAAAAGCGGCGGAACATCTGCAGGGAAAGGCAGCAGGCGGTAGCAAATGAAGTGGACAAACTTTTGAAGGCAGGGTTTATCAAAGAGGTACAATATCCTGAATGGTTGGCTAATGTAGTTCTTGTCAAGAAATCGTCAGGAGCATGGCGAATGTGCGTCGACTTTACCAACCTTAACGACGCTTGTCCCAAGGATCCGTACCCCTTGCCCAATATAGAGCAGCTGGTAGACGCAACGGCGAACAATGAAATGCTGTCCTTTCTAGACATGTTCTCGGGATATCATCAAATACCTTTAAGCAAGCAAGATCAAGAGAAAACGGCTTTCATGACGCCCACGGCGAACTACTGCTATCGAGTGATGCCATTCGGGCTCAAGAATGCTGGCGCGACTTACCAGAGAATGATCGACAAAGTCTTTGTCAAGCAGCTCGGTCGAAACTTGGAGGCATATGTGGATGACCTGCTGGTCAAAAGTAAGAGATCTGATGACCATCTCGGCGACTTAAGGGAAACTCTCAATACACTGCAGGAGTATTCGCTCAGGTTGAACCCTTTGAAGTGTGTGTTCGGGGCGACATCAGGAAAGTTCCTGGGGTATCTCATAACCAGGAGAGGAATTGAAGCTAATCCAGCGCAGATCGCGGCGATTACAGCGATGGCCCCTCCAAAGACTGTGAAGGAGGTTCAGGTTCTATCTGGAAGACTGACGGCAATCAACCGATTCATTCCCAGGATCGCCGATCGTTGCGCTCCGTTCTTCGCAACTTTAAAGAATGCATCAAAGTTTGCATGGGATGACAAATGTAACAAAGCTTTTGAAGAGCTGAAGCAGTTTTTAATTACACCTCCTGTACTTGCATCCCCAAAGTTGAATGAAGATTTATTTCTCTATATTGCGATCTCTCCAAAGGCAGTTAGTGCGGTTTTAGTTCGAAGAGAAGACAAAGCCGAACACCCTGTTTTTTATACAAGTAAAACCTTGGTCGATGCTGAAACAAGATACCCGGCGATAGAAAAAATGGCATACGCTGTGGTCTGTGCGGCCAGAAAGTTGCGACCATATTTTCAAGCACACACAATACATGTGCTCACGAATCTTCCGATTAAGAATGCGCTAAGATCTATGAGCATGGCAGGGCGATTAGCTAAGTGGGCGATCGAGCTAAGCGAGTATGACATTCGGTACCAACCGCGAACGGCGATCAAGGCTCAAGTCCTTGCGGACTTTGTCGTCGAAGGGGCGGTACAAGAAGATAATGAGGAAGGCGATGAGTGGACGTTATTTACAGATGGGGCCTCGAGTAAAGGAGGATCAGGCGCAGGGATAGTCCTAAGGTCTCCTAGTGGGATCCTCCACGAGGTTGCATTGCGATTCGCAACTAATCGAACCAACAATGCAGCTGAATACGGGGCATTAGAGGCTGGTCTACGAATCGCCAAGAGTATGGGGGTTACTAACATCAAAGTCTTCTCAGACTCGGCGATAGTAGTCAACCAAGTTAATGGAAGCTTTGAGGTAAAGGAGGAGTCACTCCTCCCTTATTTTGATGAGGTAAAACTGCTTATATCGGAATTCAAAAAGGTGGATATATCCCAGATTGCTAGGGAGGAGAATTTCCACGCGGATGCATTATCGAAACTGGCAACAGCGACAGACTTTGAAGAAGGGCGAATGGTTACAGTGGAAAAGGAAACAAGGATGAAGCAGTGTTTTCACATGATTAACGGAATTGGGAAAAGCGACTGGCGAACGCCTATCATTCAATATTTGGATGACGACACTGTACCAAGCGATCCGTTGGAGGCGACTAAGCTCCGGCGAAAGGCAGGAAGGTGTACTATAATAGGGGGAGAGCTATATCGAAAGTCAGCCATGGGTCCATACTTGCGATGCCTGGGAGAGGAGGATGCAGCCTGGGCCCTGGAGGAAGTACATTCAGGAGTGTGTGGCACTCACTTGGGAACAAGGAGTTTGGAAAAGAACTTAATCTACCAGGGCTTCTATTGGCCAACAATGAGAAAGGAGGCTGGCGACCTGGTGAAGAAATGCCACAAATGTCAAGAATTTGCAAGTTACCACAGGTTACCAGCAACAGCGCTCCAGGCGAATGTCAGTCCATGGCCATTCGCGAGGTGGGGATGGATATCCTGGGCCCATTTCCGGAAGCCTCAGGGAAAAGGAAATTCCTCATCGTGGCTGTTGATTATTTCACCAAGTGGGTTGAAGCAGAAGCAGTGGCGAGTATCACCGCTAAACAGATACAAAAGTTCGCATTTAAGAATATCGTCACCAGGTTCGGCATACCAGAAAGTATTATCTGTGATCATGGTACTCAATTTGACTCACAAGTCTTCAAAGAATTTTGCGATGATTTAAAGATAAATCTACGATTCGCCTCAGTCGCTTACCCACAGGCCAACGGACAAGCGGAGGCGGCTAACAAGCTTATCCTGCAAGGATTAAAGAAAAGAGTAGATGGGTGTAAGGGCGTATGGGTCGAGGAGCTTGATCATGTATTATGGGCTCATCGTACGGCTTATAAAACGGCGACAGGCGAGACTCCCTATACGTTAACATACGGGACTGAGGCGGTCCTCCCGGTGGAGATTTCAATCCCATCTATACGGATACAGGAGTACAGGGACGAGGTCAACGAACAAGAATTGATGCTTAACGTGGACATGATTGAGGAAAGAAGAGAGAAAGCGCAGATGCGGCTGATCGCCGAAAAGGAACAGCTAGCCAGGCGATATAATCTAAAGCTCCGGCCACATCACATCGCGCTCAATGACTTAGTGCTACGAAAGATCTTCAGGCCGGCGGTTGGGGCGGCCAAGCTCAACCCCGGATGGGAAGGCCCATACAGAGTACGGCGAGTGGTAGGGGCCAACACCTTCAAACTAGCAGAGCTGGATGGAGCAAAGATCCCCAAAACTTGGAACTCCATGCATCTCAGGCGATATTATGATTGAAAAGACACTTGTAACCGAGGCCAGTTTTTAAGACAATTAAGGACCCTAAGGATTGAATCCAATGTATGTCTTCGCGCCATCAAATTTATCATGTAAGACCTAAGGGCATTGGGATCGCTATGTAAGACCTACGGGCATTAACAAATCGCTGTGTAAGACCTAAGGGCATCAAATTTATCATGTAAGACCTAAGGGCATTGGGATCGCTATGTAAGACCTACGGGCATTAACAAATCGCTGTGTAAGACCTAAGGCATCAATTTATCATGTAAGACCTAAGGCATTGGGAT
Source organism: Linum lewisii (assembly GCA_034768395.1). Classification (NCBI taxonomy): domain Eukaryota; kingdom Viridiplantae; phylum Streptophyta; class Magnoliopsida; order Malpighiales; family Linaceae; genus Linum; species Linum lewisii. Next base: position 50,269,436 of record CM068301.1, on the reverse strand, counting down.
CGCTATGTAAGACCTACGGGCATTAACAAATCGCTGTGTAAGACCTAAGGGCATCAAATTATCATGTAAGACCTAAGGGCATTGGGATCGCTATGTAAGACCTACGGGCATTAACAAATCGCTGTGTAAGACCTAAGGGCATCAAATTTATCATGTAAGACCTAAGGGCATTGGGATCGCTATGTAAGACCTACGGCATTAACAAATCGCTGTGTAAGACCTAAGGGCATCAAATTTATCATGTAAGACCTAAGGGCATTGGGATCGCTATGTAAGACCTACGGGCATTAACAAATCGCTGTGTAAGACCTAAGGGCATCAAATTTATCATGTAAGACCTAAGGGCATTGGGATCGCTATGTAAGACCTACGGGCATTAACAAATCGCTGTGTAAGACCTAAGGGCATCAAATTTACTATGTAAGGCCTAAGGACATCAAAGTTATCAGTCTAACATCTAGTTAATGACGGAAAGAAGCAAAGCGGTCAAGAGAGGTGTAATAAGATATAAAAAAAAAGCCCATAGACTGAAAACTCACGAATAAGAGTTTAATAAAGTAATTCTTACAAAAGGAAAATGAGAAAGAGAGGAAAACAGCAACAGCAAGTAGAAACATGAGGATTGTCTGAACAGATGGCAACAGTAGCAACAGGTTAAAAGCGAGATCACGGGCCTTGAGCGCCGGAGCTCTTCCCGCCAGCCTTGGAAGGAGAAACGGCGGAATTGAAGTCCCTGCCGCTGGACGAGGGGACTTGATCGGATGATGGCGGCTGAACCTCTGATCCATCAAGATTCAGATCAGGCAGACCACGGCTACGGCGAGTGGTCGCCACATATTCTGCATCTGCCGCCACTATCTCCCGCTCCAGGCGAGCAGCGTCCCGAAAGTAAGTCTCCTCCTCGGCGTCAGGAAGGTCGGGAACCCCAAAGTTATAGCGGTTAAGACCTCGGAGGACAGCTCGAACCATCTTTCGCCCCGGCCAGCCCTTGTTGGGAAATAGCTCGTAGAACTCATTACGACAGCTGCGCATTACTACACGCATACTCTCGCCGAGAGCATGAGTATAATAAGCTACAGTCTCGTCATGCTGAGCTTTGGCAGCGGCAAGGTCACGATCCGCCGCCGATTCAGCCGCCAGTGAGTCATTCAGCAGCTCCTTGGCTCTGTCCCTTTCGGCGGCTATCTCCTCCACCTGAGCAGCCTTGGCACGAACCTCATCCAATTCGGCTTCAAGGGCGACAATGTGCTTGTTAGCAGATTGCAAGTCCTCCTGGACGCCCTCCATCTGGGAAATCCGCCCGGTCGCCTCAGCCAGGCTTTCCTTCAGCGACTCAGCAGCAGAGGTCGCTGCATCTGCCCGTCGCTACAAAAAAAACAAACAAACAGCAACGTGCGGGTTTAGCAAGGATCGAAAGGTGGCAAGTCGGAAAAAGTATATATAAGCAGGAAAAAACAAGAGGCAGACGAATAAATACCTTCTCCTCGTTATGATAACGAGTGAGATCCATGCGCAAAGAGCGCAGATTCTCAACATCCTCCTTCAACTTCCGATTCTCCTCTTGCATGTGTTTACATGCAAAGGAAAGATCGCCGAGCTCAGCCACGGCCTAGGCAGCAAAACGAATGAAGAAGGTAAGAATCAGCGAGCAGAATTAAGGTAATAGGACAAAGCAGATAAGAGACGTATTCCATGGGTACCTGAAGGAGGCGGCAGGAAGTTGCCCCGTGCAGGTCTGCGATCTCCGAACCCTCACCAGGAGCGGTCACCCCCTCGTAGATACCTCGGGAGAACTCCTCCGAGATATCACTCGCCATCCGGGGCGATATGTGGGATGCCACCGGATGAACGACGGCAAAGTAGGGAAGGCGAAAGGGACCCTCGCCTTCGCGGCCAGAAGGAGCAGGGCGATTGAAGAGAGTGTTAACTCGCTCTGTCCAGCTGGCCCGGCGGGCACGGTCGGTGTTGACAGGAGGAGGGCGAGAGTGATCGCGAGCAGGCTCGGTGGGACGAAGATCAAGCTCTGCGGCCGGCACAGACTCGGGATGCTCCGGATCCCGGGGAAGAGGGATAGGTTCGTCGGGAAGATAGGAGTCGTCATACGAGATGGCGTTCTCATCAGCAGGATGCTCTAAGGGCTCCCTTGCAGAAAGATTGTCATGTGTCGGAGGCGACTGGCGACGAGAGCGGCGGAGGGGTGTTTCAGTCTCCGCATCGACATCCTCCACCTCTATCACTGGTGGGGGCGGCGGCGGAGGATTGCTGGAGCCCTCACCGGCCTTTCTCCTCGGCTTGGAAGCCCCAGCCTTTTTCTTCTTCTTTGGTGAGAGGAGGCTTTCATCCGTCTCAGTCGCCTTCCTCTTCCCCTTGGATTTCTCGGGCGAAGGTTGGACAGAAGCAGGGGCGACGGGGGCAGCCTCAGAGCGGCTGGGACGGGTCTCGGCGACAGGACCACGCGCGGTGGTACTGAGGAGGCATCCAGCGAGACTTACGGCACCTAGGAAGGTACATCCAAAGATCAGTATAAAAAAAAAAGAGAAGAAAGAGAAGGGAGCATAAAAAGGCGATAATATAAGGCGATAATATAAAGGTTATACGTTCCTAAGGGTTTAGCTACGGCGACTCAATTACGCAAGACGAACGGCGGCGGCTAGGAAAACAATCAGCACCGCCTAAGGCATAAAGTATACCTCCTCGTATGCCCGTCTGGGCAGTCCGCAGGCCAGAAGCGGTCGATAAGTGATGGCAATCAAGAAGGATCTGGCGACGTAAGAGTATTTCGTCAGGAGTAGGATCAAGCTCGGCATTGAAGGAGCTCACGTCACCAGAAGACCAGGACGAAGGGAGCAGCGAAGCCCAAGGGCGATCTGTGTCGCTGGGGCGGAAGTAGAAAAACGAATGATACCATGTAGGGCGAGGTTTCGGTGATGAGTAAGTGCCCTTTTGTGTAAGATCAGCTCGGCGAACGAAACTGATGCCATTAGAGGTGTGCTTGGCATAGTGAATTAATTGGAACAACCGAAGGGTGGGGGCGATCTTCTTGGTCGCACAGCTGCATTCAAAGGCAGAGGCTGTAGCCCAACACCCGACGTTAAAGGCGCCAAGAGAAGCGCCAAAGCACTCAAGCAGGGCGACCGTGAACGAGGATGGCGGAAGGCGGAGGCCATTGGTGAAGGCCTCGGTCCAGACGCCGTGCCACCCTGGCGGGCAATTGCCAATAGTGGAAAGCCGAGAGGCCACGGCGAATTCCCAGGTAGACGGCAGCATGGCGAACGGAAGAACGCGGGCGATCTTCTCCACCGACCCTGAAGGGAAGTAGCCCGGGCCGATGACCGTGCGCTCGTCACAGGCGGCTCCTCCCCACATAGATCGCCAGTTGCCAATGGAGTAGGAGCCGGTGACCCTAGTCGCCTCAGGATCAATCTCGACACCATGACGGGCCCGCTCGAATCCTTTTTGGTGGGGACCCCAAAAAGGCAGGGTGGGAGATTCATCAAAGTTCTCCTCTGCTACGTCGGAAATATGGGCAGACGAGGTTTCGGCTGTAGATGGAGGGTTTAAGGGTGCCCGTTCAGGGGAATGACTGGAAGAAGAAGGGGAGGATGAAGAGGAGGATGAAGGAGAGGGTGAAGAATCGGTACCAGCGGAATAAGAATGACTTTGGTTCTGGCTATCGGAGGCGGAATCCATGGTTAAAAAACAACAAGAAGTAGAAGAGAGAGGGAAACACACGGCAGGACGACAATGGGAGTGAGAAGGAGGGGAAGAGTCACGTACCAGGTGGACGTCGGGGGGCTCCAGACATCTGAAAAATGGTAGGAAGAGACGAGCGTTTTCTAGTGGTCGGAAGAAGGAGAAACGAACGTTTCCCGATCGACGGAGAAGGAGAAGATAGTGGAGGGCTCGCCGGAAAGAATAAGGAAGCAGTGGAGGCAAGAGGACAGTAAAAGCAAGGAGTCAAGGTGGCAGAGAAGGAGTAAAAAAAAAAAGGAGGAGGACGGTAAGAAGGGGGTTTATATAGGAGTGCAATGAGCGGGAATGGAACCGTCGCGGTGAATGAGTGGGTCACACGCGCGGTTAAAAAGGCGTGTTGGCGGGAAGGCGAGCCGTCGCGGCATTTCATTGGGGGCACGCGCGGCTGAAATGACGTCTGAAGGGATAAGGTAATGATGGCTTTCTGGGCAATTACCAAAATACCCCGATTTCCCCAGCTTCTCCAGCAAGGTAGGGAGTAAAAGACCATGATGCCCTGAGCGGTAGAGAGGTGCGTGAAAGACCGGAAAGAAGGGGCGCAATAGAAAGCAGCGACAAAAGAGACAAGGCGATAAGAACCAAGACACCAAAGCGACAAAAGAAACAAGGCGATAAGAACCAAGACACCAAAGCGACAAAATGACAAGGCAATAAGGCGATAGGATAGCAATGCGATAAAGCGACACAACACAAGCGATCCGAGTTATAAGTAAACCCTCAGCCAAGCAAAGCTCGACTAAGGGCTTGGGGGCAATTGATGGGCCCAGCCCGACAAAGACCTAAGGCCCACGCGACGGCCCATGAGGCGACCCACATGGCGGCCCGAACACAGTGGCTAGGGCAGGGGGTCCGGGCCCAGGCGGTAAATCAGATGGGCCGAACAGGCAGGCCCAGAAGGTGGGGTGAGGCCCAAAGCGACGGCCCAGCTCGGCGGCCTCCTAGGGTTACTCGGCGACACTTAGGTTCCCAAGACAGAGCGAACACGTGTCAACATCCTACGGGAGCTACAAACGAGTGGCTAAGATTCAGCCTTGGCGACCAAGGCAGGGGTACTATAAATACCCCCGTACACCCTATTAACTGGAGGACAACACCTTGACCCAGCGGACAAACGCTCCGCGGTACGTTACTCTCCTTCCTCTCCCATTCCTTAAACTGATCGCCTCCCCCTTTTCCTTGAACTGACTACCTCTCACGTTACTTACGAGGTACAACACCCCGGGAGGACCAACAAGCTTGGGCCTCCGTTATTGGGCCAGGCGACCAGGCTGGAACACGTAGAGTTTTAGATTAGATGAACCCTAAGTGACCCGGGGCTTTAAAGCGGTCCCGGATCGGCGGTAATTAAATCTAGTTTCAATCAGTTTCTCTTGCATGTTTGGTTTGTTCTTAATTGCTTTTGTGTTTCTTTTCTAGCTTGATCACCTAGTTAAGATTCTAGTTAAGCTGAGGATTGTAGCGAACGTTCGCCTCACTTCAAAACACCAAATCAACATGTAACCTTTTCATTGAATAATTTCTCTTTGGAGGAACCAGTTAGGGTTAACCGCTGTCAGAGTAACTCATTAATCACTAGTAATCGCGCCAGTTAGTTTTCCGCTGCAGAAGCGAACGCACGGGCGGTCAATTAATCTTGGGAGTTAGATCAGATAGAGCGAACATTCGTCAGTCTTAAACCTAAGGGTCAGGAATTATGGTGGTGTCTGACAACTGAACGATTCAGGATTGAAAACCGCTGGTCTTGTGATCGCCAATGTTCTGGTGATCTTAGGGGGATTCGAAATCTAAGCTTGTCTGTCATCTTGTTAAGTCAACCAATCTTTCAACTGTTTTCTGTTTTCATTTCTTGTTTCCTGCTTTATTAGATTAGAAGTCGTGGATCTCACACCACGCGCAATTTGTGTTAAACCTGAGTAAATTACCTTCATATTTGAGTAGACGATTTGAAGAGACCTGTGGAGTACGATATGCTTAGCTTTTAGCTTGGTAGTTATTTGATCACTATTTTACAGCTCATCAGCACTCTAAAGTCGCTTAAGCAAATGGTGAACTCTTATGGGGTGTCTTGCCCTTTGTCTATATTTTTCGTTGTCTTTTTTGTCATCTCGTTTTTTGTTTGAAGTGTCTTGCCCAAGTAACATCTATTTATTTCAACATTTTTGTATCCCTAGTGGCATTTATTTCCTCTCATGTGTGCAGATGATCTCACATGAGTGGGTCTCGACATGCGTGTCTTTCCATATGTGTTTTTCATTTTCATGAAAGTCGTCCATGTCGTGAGTGAGATTTTGTCACATGTCCTTCATGAGTGTCAACGATGATTTGACTGCCCTCGTCAGCTGTATAAATACTCCATATTTACTTCATGTTCACTTCTTGCACTCTGTCTAAGCCAGAGCTCTCTAAACACCTTTGGTTGTTTGTTTGTACGCTCTATGTTGTGGCTTTTCTCTCTCTAGTTCTTCCCAAATGCCAAACATGTCTTCTGATTCTAATAACAGTAAGTCTTCTCATCTGCCTTTTGATTCCGTTATAATGTTATTTCCAATTTTCCTTTTAGAGTGCTTATAAAGTTTTTAAGTTTCCTATTTTTCAAACGGTCTTCTTCTTCCCTCTTTTTAACGAACACGCCGCCGAACGAGTTCACAATCCCCCACCAAATCTGAACCAATCATATCCCAAGAGCATCTTGGATTCGGAGGGATCTTCTAGTTTAGCGACTTCATCTGCTTCTTCTTTCATGTTCTTGGGTATCTGATATGTTTGGCCCTCTTGTATCTCCCTTAGGGGATGACCTTGAAAACTTTGTTCGTTGTTTATACGTCGGGGATTTCTCCATTTCTCATGAGGCTCCTAGCTCTTCGGGGAATGTGGGCAACATGGGTATGAGTGAAGTAGACCAAGCGTCGAAAGACGTCTCCAGAACTGTAGAATAAGATGTTGGTGTTCTTGCTAAACCCGTTATGGAGGACTATTTGATGGAAGGTCCTTGGGAGTACATGGATGAGGGAAATGATGAAGAGATATGTCCCCCATCTGTGGTTGTCTTGCGTCAGTGTTAGACACTAAATTTAAAAATAATCGCCTCCCACTTTTGCCTCCCATCAATACGGCTTCATAGCTAATATCCATGGGTTTCAGATGGAGTTAGGGCGCTCAAATGTGGGGGGGGGGGGGGGGGCTATCATGTTGTGCCTTGGTTAGACATATGGTCTTCTTGCTCACCCGGTAGTAAACGATGAGTGGTAGGACCTCCCTATTTTCCTTATCCTTCTACTTACATAATCAACAAATTCTTGATGGCCAATAGGTGGTCTACCCAGTTTCAGTACACTGAGCCTTCTAGAGTTTCAATGATAGGAAACTGTCTCCCTGATTGGTAGAGTGTGTGGCTTAAAGTTGGTAATGACACTAGAATTATCGTGATTATCAACCCCGATTAAGCGACATTTCATTACTTGTAGCATATTTTAGAGATAGTTTAAGGGATTTCTATTCATTTGCGTTATTTCCTACCGATTTGGTTACCTTAGCCCGTTTCGGGTCTATTTGATGTGTTTTCTAGTGTCTCTTTGAGTTCACAGGTTTTTACCGTCAAACAAGTAGCCATCAGACGTGTTCGGAATACAATAGAGCCTCGAGGAAGGTCTCAATACAATCAGAGAGTCAAAAGAAGAAGAAGAAACTAAAAAATTTGCCCAGCTAAGGAGTTCTTGGCGAGAACTTCCAAGTTCTCGTCGAGAATGTGCTAAAAATCCATTGAAAAACACGTCCACGATTCTGAAAATTATTTGAAGGAGTTCTCGGCGAGAACTTCAATGTTCTCGCCGAGAACATTGTGAAGGAAAATGCTCATTGGGATTTTTGAATTTTTTTTTGAAGGAGTTCTCGGCGAGAACTCCAATGTTCTCGTCGAGAACTTGGTCTTTTCCGGGTCAATTGTGGATTCAGCCTACATAATGACTCCTTCAGCCCCTTCATGAGAGACATTCGATTTTGAGAGGATTTTCACGACCTGGAGGGAGTTCAAAGCTTATTTTGGAGCAATCGGAGAGATACTAACACCATCAATCCATCCCGAAAGACGAGGGTTAAAGAGATCGGGAAGGGCGACAGTCGTCGCCGTTGAATTGAATTCGACGTAGCCGTCCAACCGTTGCAGAGGCGTGGGGTAAGTTTGGATGGAGGGGGTGGTGGTTTTTTACCTAGGTAAGTGGGGAGCAGAAAAAACAACAACAAATTGGTAAAAATGGAATCAATAAATAACCCCATTTAAATACTAGTTCTAGGAACCGTATGATTTATTAGGAGTTGATCTAAGAACTGTTATTTAATTTTGTATTTTTGTCACCCACTCGGCTCCATACTTTTGTCACCCAACGGGCTCCCCTATGGTTCCATCGCCAATATATTTGAATACCGTGAGAAGGAAAGTTCATAGAAGTGTCCATCTCCTCCACTTCTTCCGTGGACTAAAAGTAAATTGACCAATGAGAGAAAAAACCTATCCATATGGCGGCTTTGAATACAGGGCCACACCCACACACGCAAAATAATAATGCAAATATGAGCCGCCTTCCTTCTGGATTTTGACCAAGAAAATAAATAAAGGAGAGTTTTCAATTTTTGAATAGTTCAATATGTCCAAGCGAATACATGGCCTATATCTTTAGGATTATTATAAAATATTTTATAAGTTGTAAGTAATGTATTCAAGACTTTGAGTTTGTCAACGCTCCATGTCATATTTTTTAGTTATAATTATATTTTTTTTCTCACTTTAATTACTAATCAATTTAATTTATTATTTTCTCTTCATTGTCATTATTTATTTATTAAATTATTTACACTCTGTTTTATATTATAATAGAGATGGAAAATAAAATCAATTATATATTCTGAAAATAAAAAAGATGATATTTTATAAATTTTGGAAAGTTAAATAAGATAAATTATTTAAAAAATAACGATAATAGTTCTAAATAAGAATCTTGATGAAAAAAATATGTTGATATTTTTTAGAGGCGGTGGTGGTGAGAGGCATATGTTGCCGAATTTAACGTTATTTTAATTCACCTATGGATTACTCAATTTCAATATCATTACACTTTCAAGTTCATCAGATTCATATTCGTGGGGTCAAAGGGTCATGGATCATGTTATATATAAGTATGATTTTTTTAAGGCATATATAAGTATGAATTCGTTTTAGAATATTTATAAGAACTATATTTAAATTTTTAGTGCATTAATTAGAGTTATGTTGCGTTATGAGAAGTATTACTCACCATATCATGCCTTAATATGATTATACGAGTTATACATGTTGTGTGTTCATTGATTTATGGTTAGAAGATTATTATCGTGCATTTATAACGTAACTGATTTCTGCTATATTTTGGGATGGATGTAGAAGTGTTGTACGATGAGTTTCAATTTAGTTAAATAAGGGGTCGAATAATGGGTCCATGTGCCACTAAATTTTGGTCACCTTGAGTAAGAGGTTAAGTTGAGTAAAAATGCATAAATTTTTGAATATTTTTTAATCTTAATAGAATTATATTAAAATATATATAAAATTAGAGTTAATTAGTGTAAAGAGAGTAGAGTATACTAATTACTAAGTCATAAATTATGAGCAGAGTACAAGTCAAATATATTGTAGAGAATTGATTTATAGGTTAGATAATTAAATGTCATTAAATTTTAAATTGACCACATATAAATTTGGATGAAACTAGGTGTATGAGGTTTTTCAAATATATTTTATTTAAATAAACAATTGTTAATTTACAAATTAACATTTTTTAAATGTCAATAAAAAGCTAAATTCCATTTATAAAGACATAATTACTAGACCAAACAAAATAAAGACAGAATCAATAACTTAGCTTATTAAAAATATTCTTATTGGTAATTATTTATTATCCTTTTAACGTATTGTGCTTTTAACACAAATTTATTGGTAAATTATTTATTATCCTTTTAACGTATTGCTCACACCGTCCAGCCAAGGGTACTGAGGCTCATGGCCTGGCGGAAACAATTGAATGGATATCCACTATGCATCTGGGATCGGTTGTTTTGGAGACTCGTTGCAGGAATGTACAACAGACACTTGAGCACCTTTGTCACGGTAACACGGAATTTGGTAGAGTTATTAAGGAATGCAGAAGGTGGTTAGCTTGTTAACCACAATGTAAGGTTTTCTCTATTAGGAGGAAATGTAATATGGTCGGGGATGCCATTGCTAAGCGAGTCATTCACTTGACCAACCCTACTGTAGGGGTGACCTCTCCGAACCGGCTTGTAACTTTGTTGGAAGATGAAAGATAACACTAAGTTTAGAAAAAAAAAAAGGGAAATTGTACTTTGCCAAGTTAACAAACAGCTTCGTATACTATGAAATGATAAATTTACCCCCTCCTACTATGCCAACCTAACAAACACCCCCTTCCATCCAAATTTCCATCCAAAATTCCGTTAAGTGATGACTCATCCACAATTAATGACAGTACATTGCCACACCATCGACTTTCATCCATCTAAATCTTTATATACATGACATACTGGTGATATACATGTTTAACTGTACGATTTAAATCTTTATATATATATTAATCCCTATTTTAATAACAGTGATATACATGAATGTGATTAGACCTAAATTGAAAGCCTATTTCGATCCAAAATCTGAGCTATATTCATAGAAAAAAATGTGTAGACTTGAATATTGACCCAAAAAGCCAAGGTGGAAGCCTCCATGATTGTAATTTTATTATAAACCCTTTCCTTCATATTGTTTCTAGAATGCCACGTCGGTCCATGTTTGAAGGTGCTCCATCCAGACATTCTTCCGTTGAAACTTCGCCCAAACTTGTCTTTAATTCCTTAGTACAAGCCAAACACGCTCTAAGATTAAAAAAAACAGAATATAGCTCCTTAAACTGTAGGGAAAATAGCAATTTGCATCCCTCTACTTTCCCAACTTAACAAATAGCTCCTTAAACTATAAATTGATTTTTTTACCCCATCCTACTTCGACCACTTTGCCTTTTAGGTCCTTACATTCCAACTTTCGTGCTCGTGACGTTAATTGATGCACGTTAAGTACACCAATTAGCTCTAATAGCCATGTATTAGCTTACTAGGCATATTTTCATTGGTAATATAAGTATATATAATTATTTAGGATGAAATCGATGGATAAAACGTGTGGATATAAAACTCTTCGTTTTTCACAATACTCTTCGTGATACCTCTCCAATTTACCTCCCTAACCATTTCTTCATTTCTTACCTCCAATATCTCTCTTTGTCGGTGCGTGGATGTATCTAGATTTAATGTTAAGAAGACGAAAATTGAAATGGAAGGACCAAAATGACAAAGTAATCAAAGTAGGAGAGGATAAAAAAAGCGATTTATAGTATAAGAGGCTATTTGTTAATTTGGCAAAGTAGAGTGGACTCAAATACTATATTCCCTAAATAATCCGAACTGCCCGTGATGTCAACGTAATCTGAATTGCTCGTGGCTAAGAAATATAAACCCAGTCAAAAGAGAAATTTGAAGGAGTTATAATTTTGGGAAATGGTACTTTGCTCCCTCTACTTTGCCATGTTAACAAACAGCCCTTGTACTATGAAATTATCAATTTATCACCTCCTACTATAGCCAACCTAACAAACAGCCCCTTCCATCAAAATTTTCATCCAAAATTTCGTTAAGTGATGACTCACCTATATGAGTCATCCATAATTAATGACAGTACATTGCCACATCATCGACTTTCATCCATATTTTTTAGTGAGTCAACTAAATTAAAAAATTTAAAACAAAAGGCAATAAAAACAACAATTTTAAATTTATAAAGTTAAACGATATATATATATATATTATCGATTTTTATTTTTCAATTAAATTTAATAAATATTTTTTATTTTAAAATTTTCAAAGTAATTTTAGAAAAAAATTATATTCATTTTAGGAAAAAAATTTATTTTTATATTTAAATCCAAAAACGAAATATTAAAAACTATTATTTTTTATTTATAAATTAAATTTAATAATTTTTATAATTTTTATTTTTCTATTTTTAGTTTGGTTGAGATGGATGAAAGTCAATGATGTGGCAAATGTACTGTCATTAATTATGGATGACTCATATTGGCGAGTCATCACTTAACGAAATTTTGGATGAAAATTTTGATGAAAGGGGCTGTTTGTTAAGTTGGCTATAGTAGGAGGGGATAAATTGATAATTTCATAGTACAAGGGCTGTTTGTTAACTTGACCAAATAGAGGTGCAAATTATCATTTTTCCTATAATTTTTAAACTGGACAGAAAGTAAATCGCTTTCGTAAATGAGCTCATACACGGTTTTTTTTCCCCCAAAGGCAGCTCCTTGCGGAGATACGGAGACAGCACGCACAGACAAAAAAGAGGAAGAACATCAAGTCCCAACCCGAGAAGTCATGTCTACCTCCATGACCCTCGGGAGGTTAGCCAGGGCCATACGAGCCACGTAATGGGCGGCCCTGTTACCTGATCGACGGACCGTCATAAAACGCCAAGAAGGGGCTCCCCTCCACATCTGAAGAATCTCCTCGATGATTGCTCCACCAGGGTACGCTCGAATTAAACCTGCTAAAAGCTTTGTTGTGACTAGCTCTGCATCTCCCTCAATATCCACCTGCAAAACACCAGCCCACAAATACCAAGTGCAAGCATCTCGAAATGCCAGTAATTCTAGCACAAAAGGATCCAAAATACCTGGGTATGTTGCCGCCATTGCTCGTAGAACAACCCCATCCGAATTCCGAAGGACCCAACCAGCAGAGCCACCTAAAGGCTGTCTCACGGCACCATCGACATTAATCTTCAATTCTGACTTTTTACTTTTTATTATTTTAATATGGGAGAATTAATTAAAACCTGCTTGCTAATTTAGTTGCAATACTATTGCTTAGCATGTAAGGCATTGTCACATGTCATGCATGATCCATGAAACCCAATACATGATTCATTACTTACAATAAAAAAAATCAATTTTACTCAACGGTATATTCACTGAATAATTCATATTTAATACACACAGTTAGGAATTAATTAGGATTTCTAGAACATACCCCCCACCCAATCATCAAAATTCACAAGTTTGACTATTAGATTGATTTGCTTTCTTTTAATGAACATGTTTTCTTTTAATGATCTTTTCTAAATTATTTTCAAACCATGAACCTAATGGTATTGTGATATTCAATGTAATTTTCTCTTTTTTTTTGGTAGGAAGGTGGGTGCTAAGCACCCTTACTCATTCATCGGAATAGTTCTGGGAAAACAAGTCCCTATATGGTCATCCCAAATGGCTCTATCAACCTCATGGGGATGATTACAATCAACATAAAAACTGAAATCGAGGTAGTGCCCGTGATGGGCAAGCAGGTCCGCAACTCTGTTGCCTTCGCGAAAAGTGTGGGAGATCGTGACTTCCCAGTCTCTGCTACGGAGCTCTAAAATGGACTCGAGCGTCCGACCATGCCTGGAGTTCTCCTCCTAGTCTCCTAGGATAGTTGTGACAGCCCCATAGAATCCAACTCTAAAATGTAATTTTCTCTATAACATGACATTTGCAATGAAAATCTTACCTTTGTCTTACAAAAATACCATTTTGTTAATACTTACAAATTAAAAGTATGATTACGTTATAATTTGAAAGGTTAGTGACCATTTTTATCAATATCCAAAACTAAAGTGACCAATAGTGTAAAATATCCGAAAATTTTACCACATCTTCACGTCTAATTTATCGGTTTAAAAAAAAAGTTATTATTTCTAAAATGCTATAACTTTGGCGATTTATTTTAAAAATGCACTAAGTTTTGGAAACCCCAAATCTATCCCAAACTTAACACCGTTAGTCCTTATTTGTAAAATTTTAAACATTTTGAATCAAGTTGCTAACGGAATTAATTTTTAAGTTGTTTGTCTTCTAAAATTAGTAACCCAAGTTTTCCGAAATGCATTTTGGACCCTGCTCAATTCAATTCCTTACAAAATAGTCCCAAAGGCATCCTCAAGAATGTTCCAGACTCATCTTTTCAAGTCCCGATCACTTTCTGGAACCTTGTCTCCGGCAATAGGCTGACTGTCCGAGCTCAAACAGCTCTCCCTACCCAACAACAACATCGTTGACCTGATTCCCTCCGAAATAGCCAACTGCAAGAAGTCAAGTACGAGCTGAACAGAGTCACGGTGCTTCGACTCCCCGGCGTCGCCCTCTCCGGCGAGCTCCCCGCTGGAGTGTTCACCAACTTGACTCAGCTCCGTACTCTCAGCCTCCGCCTCAACGCTTTATCCGGTAAGCTTCCTCCAGATCTAGCTCACTGCACTCGCCTCCGGAACTTGTACCTCCAGGGGAATGAGTTCTCCGGCGAGATCCCATACTTCCTCTTCTCGCTTCGCGGCCTGGTGTGTCTCAATCTCGCGGACAACAACTTCACGGGTCAGTTCCCGACCCGGTTCGGGAGAGAAACCTATTCGTTTCCGTTTTCCTCCACGAATATGTACCGATTCGGATACTCGGAGGATTCAGATCTTGCTAATCTATTGCTGGAGAAATCGAAGGAGCGCAGATTGCGAAATTCTTGAATCGAATCGGGAATCTGACCAGTGAAGAAATTGTTGGAGAGGGATAGGGTTTCCAAATTGGGGAAATGCTGCAAGAAGCTCAAATCGCCAGAGAAACTGTTCGAGGAGAGGTTTAAGAATCGTAGCCTGACAAGCTTTCCGAGAGGCGACCGATTTCGGGAGACAAGCTTGGTGACTCTAAGCTTAGAGAGGTGGCAGTGGCAGAAGACGCCGGGGAGGTTGCAGGTAGAGACGACGGAGGAGAGATGGTGAGAGTTGAATCCGAGGTTGCGGCGGACGGAGGAGATGTCGCGGAGGTCAGAAGGGTTGAGATGGAGGCGGGCGTGGACGGAGAGGAGAAGGGAGAAGAGGAAGAGAGGGAGTAGTTGTTTGTGAGAGACAGCCATTGTTGATTAGGTGGGAGGTAGTTACGAAGAGGTAAATGAAGAAAGTTTACTTAAGAAGCATCGGGGACGACGACGGTTGTGGCGGAGTTGACATGGCGGCGGCGACGGCGGCGGTGGAGGTTGAGAGAAAAAGAGGAAGGGTTTGGGAGGGTTTGTAAGGAATGAAATTAAGAAGGATCGAAATGTAATTTGGAAAAACTTGGGTTACTAATTTTAGAAAACAAAAAACTTAAAAGTTAATTCCGTTAGCAATTTGGTTCAAAATGTTTAAAATTTTACAAACAAGGACTAACGGTGTTAAGTCTAGGATAGATTTGGGGTTTCCAAAACTTAGTGCATTTTTAAAATAAATCACCAAAGTTAGAGCATTTTAGAAATAATAACCCTTTAAAAAATTAGAGTTGTTGACATCAATTTGATTTGAAGTTGTTCGCACCAAAAAAAAAAAAACACAAAGTGGGGTCCACGAATGAATGAATTGGAAGAAATTTTAAGAGATAGAAACTGTGACTGACACCGTTTTATTCTATAAAAAAGTTAAATACGGCAGGCGGAAGGAAAGAGGCGACTCGGTTTCAAGAGAGGGTCCACCTAGTCAGTCAGTCAACAACGCTACACCGGATCATAACTCTCTCTCTCTCTCTTTACAATCCCTACCTCTGCCACATTGTCCATTCCCCCCCCCCCCCCCCCCCCCCCTTTTTCTCGCCGGAGAAACAAACAAACAAAGCGCAGAACAAATACTTAAGAATCATCGACACCCATAATTCCCTCAACACAGAGGATTTGGGGAAAATTGATTCCCCCCCGCCACCCCCACTCACCTCCACAACTCATCGCTCTCTGGTTTCCTCTTCTTATTTCAACTTCTACCCACAAATCCCTTTTCAATTCTTATTTGTTTTTTGCTCTCCTTTCCTTCGTTTTTCTCGCCTAATCAATTTTAATTCATTCTTTGCTATATATATATATATATAATTATATATATATATATATATATATATATATTGGAGCGAGCGAAGGAAGTGGTATTAAGAATCGCCGCTCCACATTGTATGACAAAATGTCGCCTCTTCTCTTGTTGCCCTTCCCCAGAAATTTGTTTGTTTGGTCTTAGTTTTTGAATTCAACTTTTTTGTTTTCATTTTCAATTCCTACCCACCTTCTCATCTTGTTTGTTTGGTCTTGATCGGAGACTACTGTGATGGGTGTCGTTGTTGTTTCGGGGACTGCTGCTTCTGCCGGCGGCGGCGGAGGAGTAGGAAATGGCGGTGGTGGTGGTGCGGCGGCGGCGGCGGGAGGAAGCTGCTGTGATATGAGTATGAAGTGTTGGTGTAAATGGAGGTGGGGACAGCAGTTACTCCCGTACAGGTTTCTCTCGGTTTTCTCTTCTGGGTTTGTCTTCTTGCTGGGTTGCTTAGTTGTTTACGCCTTGATTGGGGTAATCTATGGCTGGGTTGCCTTCAACAAACCTTATGTTCCAAATGGTGTCTTGGGTTTGAACTCTTTTGGTTGTCTGGAAGATGGTGAAGGTTCTTGGTCCCTTGGAGTTTTCTGTGGCGATTCCCCTTTCTCCCTCAAGCCAATTGAATCTGTGAGTTTTCTTCTGTCTTCTTTTGCCCTCAGCTCTGTTGGTCTTACATGCTTCAGAATTTGAATTTGTAGCTCTTTGGTGTATGTCTATATATTCCTACATATTTGTACATCTCATCAAGGAATTTGGTTTATTCAAAGCACAGAAAGATCACTATTTTATACCAGTTGAATTTTAATTGTATATATCTATTTGTTGGTCTTAATGTCTATACAACTTGTTTCTTAATTATAAGCTATGTTGTTTGGATTGGGAGCAGGTGAACATATGGAAAAATGAGAGCAAAGCGTGGCCTGTTGCTAACCCAGTTATCACCTGTGCCTCAGTCTCAGATGCTGGCTTCCCCAGCAACTTTGTTGCTGATCCATTTCTCTATGTTCAGGTACTTGTTTACTTTGCTGCTTTCCTCAACTTGCTAATCAACTGTGGGGTTTATATGTAACATGCTTGAGGGGATATGTTTCACACTGCTATATGTTTCAAGGGTTTTGATGATCTAAATTGTTCAACCTGAGTTGTCTTCTTCTTATCAAGTTATTTCTCCAGTTAGGCGTTTTTCCATTTTGTTTTTTCACTTTCTCAAACTGTTGGAGTTGATGATCACGTTGTGACAATTATTGTTCTGATGGGGTCTCATTCAGAAGCTGGATTTTCGTATGTTACTTCTTTAGCTTTACTACTAATGTTGACCATAAAAGGAGGATGGTCCATTATGATTTAACCACATAAATTTTAAATTTGGCATGTGTAGTCCGTCTCCTTTGTGAGGCTGTCTCAGAATTTTGCAAGGGATGATACTGTAGTGCTTTTGTTATCCAGTTATGTGTGCTCATGTTTTGTTTTTTGTTTAAGCATTTGAATATGTTTATGATAGTGCACCCATAAGTCTAGTACATTGAGTTTTGTTAATTATCCTGGGTGTGTGTATAGTTCCAGTGTTTGTATCGTGTCTGAACTCTAAAGTAGTTGCTATGAGCTTACTATCCACCGAGTTCCCGTATATCTGTAATCACAAGTTCCATATGGATGTTTCTGATGATGCAGGACACTTGTTGTAATGTCAGGAACTGACTAAGGATGTTAGTTGCATTGTGGGAATGTATTCCTTATTTAGTTTGTCATAAGCATTTTAATCTCCTTGTGGTGGCTGTAGGTTGGTTTAACTCAGTTTGTATCAATGTCATTGAAGTAGATAGTTGCAAGAGATGTGATTTGCTGTTTGGTTTCACGGTTTTCTTTCAAATGGGTTTTAAAGTTATACGGGGTTCTCACGAAAGTTTATGTATGTGCCATTGATTCAGGGAGACACACTTTTCCTTTTCTTTGAGACAAAGAATCCGCTTACCATGCAAGGAGATATCGGAGTTGCAAAAAGCACTGATAAGGGAGCAACATGGCAACAATTGGGAATTGCCTTGGACGAGGATTGGCATCTCTCGTATCCCTATGTGTTTGATTATCATGGACAAGTAAGATATATATATATTTGAACTTAACTAGCTTATTCCTCCTTGGTATCTCGAACACTTGGCATCCGGCTACTAAGTTCTGTTGAATCCCTTTATAAATATTAGAACGCCTATTCCATAAGGGTACTAACATTGGGCTTAATCAGCTAGCTAATGATGCCTGAGAAATATAAATACAGCATGGTCTACTAGGTCTTCCTCTGTTATTTTAATTCAATTTATGATGACCGAACCTTATGGTCTTGTTCTGATTCCAGATTTATATGATACCTGAGGGCAGCTTGAAAGGAGATCTTCGCCTCTATAGAGCACTTGAATTTCCATTGCAGTGGACGCTGGAGAAGATTCTGATGAAGAAGCCTTTAGTTGACTCTACTATCATAAATTATGACAGGCAATATTGGCTTTTTGGTTCTGATCACAGTGGTTTTGGAACGAAGAAGAATGGACAGTTGGAAATCTGGCATAGCAGCTCCCCTCTGGGTCCGTGGAAACCACACAAGAAGAACCCTATCTACAATGTTAACAAGAAAATGGGAGCAAGAAATGGAGGCAGACCATTCTTGTATAATGGAAACCTCTATCGCTTTGGCCAAGATTGTGGTGAAACATATGGACGTCGTGTGCGTGTCTTCAAGGTGGAAACTCTCAGCAAGAATGATTATAAAGAAGTTGAGGTACCCTTGGGCTTTGAGGAGTCTACCAAGGGGAGGAATGCTTGGAATGGTGCCCGTATACATCATCTTGACGTCCAGCAGCTAAGCTCCGGTGAATGGATTGGGGTTATGGATGGAGACAGGGTGCCATCTGGTGACCCGAGCCGTCGTTTTATAGTTGGATGTGCCTCACTTACGGCAACTGCAGCTGTTGTCATCGTTTTGGGGTTGCTACTTGGAGCAGTTAAGTGTATCATTCCACTCAACTGGTGTGCTCACTATTCTGGGAAGAGAAGCGATGCACTCTTGGTCTGGGAAAGGTCGAATTTATTTTCTTCTCGAGTGAGGCGATTCTGCAGTCGTGTTAACAGAGTGCCCACTTCTATTCGAGGAAAGATAAGGTACAATACTTGGGCTGGAAGATTGGTTTTGGCTGTGATATTCGTAGCTGGAGCTGCGTTAATGTGCATGGGTGTTAAAAATGTCTATGGTGGTAATGGTGCTGAAGAGGCTTACCCGTTGAACGGTCAGTATTCTCAGTTCACTTTATTAACCATGACATATGATGCGCGGCTTTGGAACTTGAAGATGTATGTGAAGCATTACTCGAGGTGCGCTTCAGTGAAAGAGATAGTTGTGGTCTGGAACAAAGGGATCCCTCCAATGGTAAGTGACCTGGACTCGGCCGTGCCTGTAAGGATTAGGGTTGAGAAGGAGAATTCGCTGAATAACCGCTTCAGAAAGGATCCGTTGATAAAGACACGTGCTGTTCTTGAGCTCGACGATGATATAATGATGCCTTGTGATGACATCGAACGTGGTTTCAATGTCTGGCGGCAACATCCTGATCGAATTGTAGGGTATTATCCTCGTCTCATCAGTGGGAATCCTCTGAAATACAGAGCTGAAAAATATGCTAGAAGTCACAAGGGGTACAACATGATACTAACTGGGGCAGCCTTTGTGGATGCCGGAACTGCGTTTGATAGGTACTGGGGAGAGCAAGGTAAAGCCGGTAGGGAGATAGTGGACAAACACTTCAACTGTGAGGATGTGTTGTTGAATTACTTGTATGCAAATGCAAGCTCAGGGAAGACAGTTGAATATGTGAGACCAGCATGGGCAATAGACACATCCAAGTTTTCTGGAGCTGCAATTAGCAAGAACACACAAGTACATTATGGGATTAGAAGTAGATGCCTAGTGAAGTTTTCGCAGATGTATGGAAGCTTATCGGATCGGAAGTGGGAATTCGATGGCCGGAAAGATGGTTGGGATCTGTAGTAAACAATGTAGTCTCAAAATCTGAATTGGGTTAATGGGTATGGGGTAAATTATTGTGAGTAGTGGTTCATCAGGAGGGCCCCTGTTGTGAAGATATTGGTTTTGGAGGGGGGGCGTATTTAGCGGTGTTAAACATGGTAGTTCTGGCAACCTGTAAATTGCTCTTCATGATCTTTTTTTCTTTTTTTTTTTTCTGGAGGATTTTAATGTAGATTTAGCCTATTCAGTCTGAATGTGTAGAATAGAGAGAGATACAAAACAGTGATATTTTGGTTTCAAATCGAAAGCTAATGATTGAATAGTACTAGCTAGTTGTTGGTTGTTTGGAAGAATTATGCGGCCCCTCGAATCAATGTACATTCTACGTCTCCTGAACTGGCTCAGTCTGTTACCAACCATTAAAATGAAATGATGGTGTTATTTTCAGGACATTTTCTCGCTTTGTTTCTCGTTCCTCGTTCTTGTAATAGAGTCGTATATGTGATGATAAATAAGGTTTTTTTTCTTGTTCTCCGGCACGAGGTTTTTTATTATTTATCTTGGCTTAGATCTTCTCAAGTATGAATTTTTTTTGTCTCAATGAAGTTATGTTATCTTTGAGGAAAACGATGTCTGAAATGACATTGCAAAAAAAGATGTTATTCATGCACAACTCTAGACTTAAGTTTGTAAATAATGCTTTGTCGCCAAAATACAAGATTTCGTGACAAGGTGCATGGTCGCCAAAAGTAACAAATAGGGTAAAGTGAAGTGCTTGGTTGGCAGTAGGGTAGGGTTAGGTCAATCATACCCATACCACTTAGAGCATCCACACTAAGAGCATATCCATTTGCAATTGCAAATGTGGTCCCTACTGCCACCTATCAACTTTTGCAATTACCAAACTTCCCACTTTCATATAACTCTCATCCATGCAATTAAAAAACAATTGCAAATGTGGGACCAACATCATTTTAAATTATAATTACAATACTCTTAACAAAAAATAAGGCAACCAAAAAATAAAAAGAAACCAAAAAACAAATAAAGAAATGAAAAAGTAAAATAAGAGGCCCACTTTCATTTGCAAACACAATTGCATAATATGCAAATTTGCATAAAAATTTCTTCCCTCCCATCAATACAATTTGCATTTCACATGCCACCTCAACTTGCAAGTCCCTCATTACCATTGATGTGGATGCTCTAAGGATTGCAAATCAACTTGCAAGATGACATGACAATTCTTTGCAATTGCAAAGTGAATTGCATTGGTGTGGGGAACTCTCCAAATAATGCAAGCTTGCTATTTTAGCAATTCACTTTGCAATTGCAAGTGTGGGCCATGATGATTTAAATGAATATTTAATGTAATTGAATGATTAGTGGTCATTTAAATGTAGTTGATTAGATAAATAATTTAATTATACAATTTGTTAACTCTAAGCCAACATAAGATTATATAAATATTAAATAAATTATATATATATATATATATATATATATATATATATATATATTATATATATATATATATATATTCTAATCTAGGATTTAATGATTAAATGATTTTGCCAAAGTTGTTTGGGGTTAGTGTTGAGCGAGCATTTGGGGTGCTTCAAGCACGATTTGCTATCATTAATGGTCCATCACGCATGTGGTGTAAAGATATAATTGGCGAAATAATGAGGGCATGCATAATTATGCATAACATGATAGTGGAAGATGAGCGAGATTCATATATTCGTCAATTTGATTATACAGATGATGAAGTGAACTTTAGTGTATCCATGCCTACGGTTTCTCAAAATCGTCTTCCCGCGTACGAGGAGTATCTTCGAAATCATACAAGGATACGTAGTAGGTCAACAAATAGTCGACTTCAAGCAGATTTGATAGAAGAGCTATGGAACCGATTTGGAGACGAGGAGGATGATGACTAATATGTACTTGTATTATTCGTATGCTATTTATATTTGTGTTGTATGAATATTGTGTTTAAGTTACTAATAAAGTCACAGACTCGTGAAATTGTGAAGTACAATATTTTTATTCGTAGTAATGTTAATTTGTACGAATAAAATAAATTATAAATGTCATCATTTCTAAATAAATATTATAATTAATATTTATTAGTTTCATTAAATGTATAATTAACTATAAGTAAAATAATGAAGATAAAAGTAATTCAATGAAAAGAGAGTATGGTCCCACCAATTGAAATTGCAAATGAATTGCATTGGTGTAGAGTGAATGAAATTAAAAGTGAGTAGATTGCAAAAATGAATGAGGTGGCAGCGGGGACCATTTTTGCAATTGCAAGTGAATTGCATGAGTGCGGATGGTCTTAGGTCGTTACAATACATGTTCCTCCTAGCTACCAACTACTTTTTTCTCTTCCAGTTGAACGAACCATTGTGAAAACTTTGCTGTCTTCTCCTAAGTCCTATCCAGTTGGACGATGTTGCTAGTAAGACCGCACACGAACCGAGCTGAGGTGAATAAACACTAGGCTCGATCCCAATTCGTTTAAAAATTGCCCGACTCGAGTTCGGCTCAGGCTTGATTCAAGCTTCGAAAATCAGCTCTAGCTCGCCTCGTTTAAAAAATATCGAGTTCATGTTCGATTCGAGCTCGATTCATTAAAGGTCTTAACAGATCGAAGTTAGATCTCGAGTTGGGTCGATTCGTGTTGGTTTAAGGTTGTAATTTAATAATACTCAGTGTTGTCAAGACCGGACCGGTCATCAAACTGGTCCAGCGAGAGGTTTGAGGGTTAAAGGTTCGACCGGTATCAAACCGTAAGAACCGGTATAAAGAACCGGTCACATTATTACTTTAAAAAATTAGATATCATTATTAGATATTACCTAATACTTAGGTATCAAACTATAATTATACTGAAAATACATGCTTTTTTGAGAAATTATAAAAACATAAAGTACTAAAATATAATTATACCAATATATATATATATATATATATATTATTATTAAAAAAACCCTAACATATCTAACCTAAATCCTAAAACTGCCGCCATCTATTCTTCTCCTTCTTCTCTAGTTCTCTTATCTTCTTCACTTTTCCATTTGGTGAAAAAGAAAACTCAGAAGAACATGTTCATTCTTTCTATCTTCCACACTTCTATGTTCATAAATCGCCATTTTGGAGAAGAAAGATGAAAGATTGTCGACAGGAAGCAAGAGATCGGTAACGGCATCAGAAGGAGGATCGGAAGACAACGCCGAGAGGAGGATCGGAACTACGTCGGGACGAAAAACGATCAGCAGAGGACGATAGAGTTTGACGATTTTGGAAAAGAAAGACCGAGAGCGTGATTACCAAATCGCTTATTCTACTTCATGGTTTCTAGAGCGTGATTACCAAATCGCTAAAAATATGCTGCAGTTTTAGCGGTATCAAATAACTAATCTACCAAGGTAGACTAGATCGTATTCTACTCGAGGTCTCTTCTTCTTGTCTACTCAAATATGTTGGCAAATTACTCAAGTTTAAACACGTTATGCGTGGTGTGAGTTCCGCGACTTCTAATCTAATAAACAAAGGAAAATAAAAGACAGAAAGATTAAAAAGTTGACTAACGAGAAGATAGATGAGCTTAGATTTCGAATCCCCCTTAGATCACCAAGGCAACGACAATCACAAGACCAGCGGTTTTCAATTCTAATTCAATCGGTTTCTAGACACCACCATAACTCCTTACCCTTAGGTTTAAGACTGGCGAACATTCGCTCTATCCGATCTAACTACCAAGATTAACTAGCCATCAAGGAAGACAAGTTTATGCGCCAAAGCAGGGAAGCTGTCTGGCGACTTGCATAAACCTAATCTAGGCGACCAACCAGAAGAGAAACATGAACAATGACGAACAAAAAAAACCATGCAAAGAGAAATAGATTGAACTTCGAATCTAATTACCGCCGATCCGTGACCGCTTTAAAGCCCTGGGTCACTTAGGGTTCATCTAATCTAAGCTCTACAAGTTCAGCTACTCATAACGATAACAGAAGAATCAAAGGCAACAAAGGAAATCATCATACAGAGGAAGAACAAATAAGAACTAAAAAACCTAATTCTGACGACTCCGGCGAAGCTTCAATCTCCTGGATCTTCAACTTTAAGCTGCGAGCTCTCCGAGGTGGAAGGATGGCGTCACGATCTCTCCACGGATCTTCGAACTCTCTAAACTCTATCTATCGACCCTAAGGTCGTGGCTAATCAGCCAAAATTCGTGTATATCTAATCTGGCTTCAAAAAGTCTATATATAACCCCAGAAACCCTTTACAAGTTGGAAAAGGCTGAAAATTAGGGTTTCTGCCCGGATTTTCAAAGGAATTTTCGCCGAAAACATCACCAGATTTTCGCCGAAAATGTTAGTTAAAAACCAGCTCCAACTTGTTTTGATGATTCCCGCTCCGTTTGAACTCCGATTTGGTCCCCGTTTGAAGCGATGGACTCGTGAGAGAGTCCTCTATAATGTGGTAACCTGGAGGCTCAACATAAAATCTCAAAAAAAGGGTAAAAATAGCCAATAAATGGACAATGTATGCACTAGGAGCCTAGAATTACATAATAAACACATTTTCACCAAATATTCATCAAAATGGCATCAAAGGGCATGAAATGTTGCTTAAATGGGGATGAAAATCACGTCAATTCGAGTGTCATCAGAAAGCCATTACCTCATGATGATGTGGTGTAGAGAAGAAGATAGGGACGTAGATGAGGCAGATGGGCTAGAGGTTTATGATGAACTAGTTCTCCGCAACTTGGAACTTGAGGACCACATCGACGAGCTCGTTGATAAAATAGACTGTTTGAAGCTTGAGACTGAGGATTGGAAAAAGTTCCATGTTTAATGTTATGTGTAGAACTACTAGGATTATTTGTAAACTATGAGCTGTCTCTTATCTGGATTGGGTGATGATTTGTATCAGTAGTATGCACTAAGGGTTGCTAAGATCGGGTATGGTCATTCAAACACTAGTTTTCTACCATAAGGAATATAATGTATGCTTACGTTGTTTGTCTCCCAAAGTTAGTACCATTTTATGATATAATAATGTTGTCTTACCCTTATGCATGATTAGTTGCTTCGTGCACAAATTAATTGAACTACATGAAAGAGAGTATTTCATTCTATACATTTCCAACTAAGGGGTAGGTTTGGGCAATCCAATGTTCAACAGTCTCCTACTACAGGCTAATTACATAATGCCACTACGGGTTGCATACAGTGGTGGGGCAACATTGCGCGCAACTCAAAATATTCCCAAAGTTTGAGACCGTTCAGAACACCCAAATGTCCACCGATTCAAACCCCCCACCATGTTAATCTGTCATCCTTACTCCAACATCGATAGGATGAAATCAACCTTCATCTCATATGTCGGCATCTTGAAGAAAGTCTCAAGATCTGATTGATCCTTCATAAGCATACGAATGGCCTTCAATCTTTGGGAATAGGTAATACCTTCTAAGCGCCTCACCTCATCCATGATGTAGTCTCGACGGCTAGCAACATCCACATAGCAACATCCACAGGAAGGAACCATGTGTTTGTCAACCTCTCTATGTTACTAGTGGTAGTGGTAATTCTCTCTTGGAACTTCTCCATCTGATCTTTTATGGCCGCCAAGTAGCATCCGATGCTTGCTGTCGGCTCCGCTTCTGTCTAGAAGTTGACTTCTCCGACTTATCAGTGGTAGTAGCTTCCATGTTCTCCTCCGTGTCCTTCAAACCCTCAGCTCTGATGTTGAACCCTTGGTTGATCAAGTCCTCCATCATCGGTGTAGTCTCAGCAACGTAACTTTTCAGGTATGGGGCACTGTCTGTGGCCCGCATTTCAGCCTCCAATTTGCTGGCAGCATCAGTAGGTGTCATACCCTCAGTTCCAACATCCCTTGAACCTTGAATATCTTACACAGCTCACCCCAGTGAGGGAAACGACATTCATTCATACCAGTAGAATGCTTGTGACTCTGCATAACATTTGTATTCTAGAAAAACGTCAGCACATAACTTTTGCACAGCAAAATCATGGTAAACAGTTTACTCACGCACCTTAACCCATTTTGCAACGACATCCTTGTCGCAAACACAACAAACCTTGGTCACATCCCATCCAATGCCAGATGCATTCATCAAGTCCAGCTATGCTTGGAACTTCGTCTTCAAGGTCCTGAATTTGGTCTTGATTGTGTCCGCTTTGTGCTGAGTAAGAGGAACAAGAACTCTCATCCTCTTTTCAGCATCTGCAAACCCGGGTGCGTTCAACGAAACAACTTTCAGCGATCCCTCTTCGTACAACCTGGTGAGGACATTGCTTAGTTCCCTCTCTTCTTCATCCGACCAAGCCTTATAGGTCCTGGTTTGTGCACTGGACTTGGGATTAGTTGCCATGCCGATCACCTATTAAAGCATCATAAAGTTGTGGCAATAAAGAAGCTCAAACAAATGTATTCCACAAACCAATAAAACATGTAGTACTGTTACGATATAAAGACCATCAAATATAATACCTGACAAATGAAATTAAAAAGAAAATGAATTATTAAACAAAAATTAAACAAACTCAACTGAATTTTGTAGATAACCTACAATGAAGTTGTAAAGAAATACAAATCATGAAGTAATGTTATGACCATCATGGTCATTAAATCAAACAGAGGAAAACAGAAATCGCAACAGTCAAACTCAACTGCATTATGCAGTTTTCATACCATCGCAACAGTCAAACTCAACTGCATTATGCAGTTTTCCTACCATCACATTGATGAGAAAAAAAAAGCATACAAAAATGTTATGAACAACACAAGTCACGTAAGTAGATCAATTCGCCATCATGTATTCCCTCAATGGTTTTCCACCTCAACACTTCCGCGGGAAGTCAGTTTCTTCCTACTCCATGCCCACCCCACATTGATTCTGCTAGGGAGTTCCTAATTTGCGTCCATTCATCTGATGCCACTACAAGAAAACATACATTTAACAGCGGCCAGCGCAGCTATTAAGTTACTTTAACAGCGGCCAGCGCCACTACTAAATTACTTTCACAGCGGCTACGGACCGTTGTTAAATTTACCAATGCTAAAATAAATTAACAGCGCCTGAAGGTAGCCGCTGTTAAATTTGATATCTGCCACTACTAAACACGCGTTTAACAGCGGCGTTATGGCCGCTGTTAAACATCAATTTAACAGCGGTCAACTGGCCGCCTGGATGTGGCCGCTATTAACCCTCCGCCGCGAAATTAACAATTTCTTGTAGTGTGCCTCCACCTAGGATATTACAGCTTCATCGGTTGTCCTAGCGGGGTTATTACATGGTCGTGGGGTATATGTATTGTCGAACACATCGGAGTCACCTTCCCGCCGGATGTAGTTGTGTAGGAGAACACCCGCGTTGATAATCATCCCAACACGTGTTGGGGAGAACCATGAGCTATCGCGTTATAAACTGAACCTCATCTTAAGAACATCGAAGGCGCACTCAATAACATTGCGAGCCTTTGAGTGTCGCATGTTGTACATTTCCTCCTTTGTGTAGGGTTTACTTCGTCCCCATTCGGTTAGATGGTAGCGTTGTCCGTGGTAAGGAGTGAGGAAGCCATGAGCGTTTGTGTACCCGCCATCAGCCAAATAGTATGTACCTATATAGTGCAATAGATGCATAAGAAAATTGCCCTTTTTCCAGTAGTGAAGACATTGTTTACCATTTGTTATTACCTGGAGGAAAACGGAATGACTATCCCTTGCCATTGTGTCTCTAAGTATTCGACTGTCGTGTGAAGATCTCGACCAACCCTGCCAAACAATACACGAACTGCATTCGTGTATTGCATACCCCAAGTACATTTATGGTCGTTTGACCTTTGCGGTTCGATACTTTGTTTGGGTGGCCACTGTGGGATGAACAAATACCATTGTTCTATCTAGAGCACCAAGACAACCCTGTACGAGAAGAAAATGTTCATTAGTACCATACATTTCATGAAAAGAATCTATCTCATCATGATGAAAGAGCATACCTTGAAATACTTCCATCGATGGTCAGTACAGTTGGCCGGAACAGGTTCAGGTTTCTCTAACATACTCGGGCTAAGCTTCAAGATGCAAGCAATACTAACTTGAAAGTCCTACTCATGGTCTCCGCAAAATGTTGGAACAAGAACTGTGCTTTGCAATTCTTGATGTTATGACCAACGATGAAAAGAAATATGGCTAACATCTCATGAGTGGCCATGTTATAAATCTTTACTAATCCCCCTTCTTCCTTCAACAATCGACAGAGTTTCCATAACATTCATTTCCTCATCCGACAAATGTTCACACACATCTTGTTTGTGGTTTGAGTGGCATAGTATAATAACCCTATCCAGTACACTTCTCGGGGAGGGGCAAGGTTAACTGCATCAGATCTACACGTCGAATATTCTCAATCATAGCATGAGCGACGACCACTTTAGAGAGTAAGACCATATACTCTTGCATCAGCCACTACAAAAAATGCTGCATTTAACAGCGACAGAAACAACGTTTAACAGCGGCCGTGGCCGCTGTTAAAATGACCAATGCGAAATTCATTTAACAGCGCGACTGCCGTCGTTAAATGGGCCGCGGTTAAATTGATTTATTTAACAGCGACCTATAGCCGCTGTTAAATGATGTCGTCGATTAAAGTAATAGCCGGAGCTCCGGCGATTGAGCCGGAACTCCGGCAATAGTCCAGATCAGAACGCCGATTGAGCCTCCTCCTCCTCCACCTCCTCCTCTCTTCTTCCTCCTCCTCCTCCTCCTCCTCCTCCTCCTCCTCCACCTCCTCCTCTTCTTCTTCCTCCTCCTCCTCCTCTTCCTCTTCCTCGACGCGGCTGTCCTCTTCCTCGACGCAGGCATCCTCTTCCTCCTCCACCTTGATCGGAAAGGAGACGGCGTACAGCTCGCCGGAGAAGAAGAACAATAAGAAGAAGAAAAGAAAAAGAAGAAGAAGAATAAGAAGAAGAAGAAGAAGAGGAGAAGAAGCAATGGTGTTCTGGAAGAAAAAGAAGAAGAAGAAGCAACAATGGGGGTTTTAGAAAAAGAAGAAGAGTTATGGAGAGAAGAAGAAGAAGAAGAGTTATGGAGAGAAGAAGAAGAAGAAGTGGCAGCGGCAAAATTCCGGCGGCGGCGAGAGTCGCCGATTAGGGCTTTTTTTGGAAGAAGAAATCAGGACCGTTGATGTTAAATCAACGGTTCAAATAAAATTGGGAGCTATCCGCGTCCATCTGTTTCAGTCAATGAGGGTTTAGTATTTTAACAGCGGCCATAGACCGCTGTTAAACTCTCTAATTTAACAGTGGCTAAGTGGCCGCTGTTAAATTTCCCGTGTTTTTCAATTTAACAGCGGCCAAATTCTGGCCGCTGTTAAGCTTCTGCTGTTAAATTGACATTTTCTTGTAGTGAGCTGGAACCACATCGCAACCACTGTCCTAATTACCTTTTATCATTCCCGAATAGTGGGGCATCTTGCCATTTCTCAATCTATTAGGATTAATATGAGGTTGAGCATAATAACATAAGTGAAACATGTGCATTGAAGATTAACTCATAAACCAATTGAGTATGGGAAAATTGTGCAATAACTCAAAGCCAAGAATGGCTATCAAAAGTTTTGTGCGATAACTGATAAAAATTAAGGCACAACCATTGAATGAATCACTAGAATGAAGTACAAGTTCAAGGGCAGATTAAACCTAGCTAGGGCAAATCAGCTAGAATTCAGATAATCAATAAAATAGCCACATAGTAGCTCAAAACATAGGGGAAGTAAACTAGACATGTGCTAGTGAACTTGTTGAACAATCGTCAGTAATAGTAAACCAGCAGAGCAACCAAAATACAATAAGAAGAAAATTTATAAAACTATCTTCATTAATCCGTAGGTATGCATAAATATATGACCAACTTGAAAGGATAGTACTGAAGTGAGCATCCATCTAAACACAAAACAATATAATAAGCCTTGTAATTCTATTAGAGCCATAAGGAAATCATCACAATGATGTAGAACTAAGAAAACGGACTGGATAACTAATTAGCTATCTAAGAGCAACCTAGCTAATCGTAAGGCATCATATATAATATAGACAAGCATCAAAATTGTGTCAAGAACCATCTCACAGACATCTAACATTACAGACCTCTTATTCAATGATGAAGAACAGAGCACAAGCATTCATAAGTATATTAGGGGTCTATGGACAAGAGGAAAAATCTGCGAAACACAAATGTAAGAGCAACTTAGCAAGTAAGGCAACATTCCTACTATTGAAGAGCTTCGAAGAACTCTATCGAACACACAATAATAATCCACTCTGTAACATGAAGACCTAAATCGGTGCGCACGATGTTGATTCACTCATACATGAATACATGTCTATTACAAAGGGAGACAAGCTTATGAGTTCAGTGACAATGTCTGCCTGTGTCTGAGGACGAAGCTGCGGATAAAACCATGGCAGAGTTTGAATAGAAGCGAAATTAGGGTTCTTCGAATCGTGTGTTGGAAAGTAGTTGGTCGGGAACATGGGTGAAGAAAAGAAATCGGTTTGGGAAGAGCATACTAATAACGGTGACCAGAGTAGTTGGAGGTCACTTACCGGCGATTTTCAGTGAGGCTGACGTCGGAGTCATTGAACTCAATTTCCGCCTCTGAAGCTTGGATTTCAAAGAGTAGTTTGCATACTACTCCTCGAAATGGTGTTTATGATGTGCAAATAACCAACCTAATAGGTAGGATTACTTACATACTCAAGGTCGTATTCCTCGAGGCTCTCTCAAAGACTAATACTCACACAATTGGTAGACGGTCTAAACATTTAGAAAAGGGATTTTGGTTTGAGCAAATAGTTCAAAAGCATATGCAATAACTAGGCAAGTAGAATAAAAACTAAACAAGGAAGATTTGAAGTTCAATCAAAGTCAAAGGAGGTTCACTCTGTGGATAGTTTCATCATGCTCAAGAGGGCTAGATACAAGAACAAACCAATCAAGATCAAGTTTGTAAGTGGATGACCATGAAAATCTCAAATGTAGACTCAATACACTCTCGTAGCACCAAATCCCTATCCTAATACCACTCAACTTAGGCTCTCGCTCTCAAGCTAAGTGAAAAAGGATGCAATCTAAGTGTTTGATGAAATGCCAAGACACAAGACCCTCTCTTAGAACTCTATCACCACAAGGCTAGTCACAACACTCTCATATCAATGCCCTAACACTAGGAGATTCACCAGTTAGCCTTTTGATACTCATTTGAATGAAAATCCACATGCACACCAAGTGTTCGATAAAATGCCCAAGAGAGAAATCATGTGAATATGGTTGAAATAAGATGATCTAATCTCTTAGAACACACTCACTTCAATCCTAGACCTACAATCCATGCAATACAAGAACTCTCGTGCATCAAAACATATTAAATGGACCAAATCAAGCAAACATGGCATTAAGAACAAGTCTAGAGATCATCCTTATACAACCAAGATCAATCACGGCAAGTCTATACAATCATTCCTCTATCATGGCATAACTACTCTATCCGTCCAAGATGAACCCTAGAAACTTAGTCAAGGCAGTAAAGAGAAGAGAAAGAAGATTGGTCACCAAGAACACCATGGACGAATCCTTGTGATGATCTTCACTTCTCCACTTGTAAGCACCTCTCCCAAGGTTTGTTGTCTTCAATCCTAGCTCCAATCACTCCAAATTGCTCCAAAATTGCGTTCTAGGGTTTGAGGGATCGTGGGTATCTGAATTGGGTTCAAGGGAAGTGAAAGAATGCCCAAAAAGAGTCAAAATCGTGGGGTTTTATAGTGCAGGGGACAGTGCACGGCGTGCACCCCTACACTCTACAGATATCTCGAACTTGCAATGGCCCTATCTCCCTCGTCTGAACTCCGATTAAGCTCCTGTTTGATCCTATGAACTCCTTTTAACCTCTAATATCACGTCCTGGTCTGAAAATTGCACAAAATAAACTATAAAGCACATCAAATGGGGCCACAAGTGACCCCCTGGCAGCAATAATGCAAGCTGTGCAAAATGACTAGAAAAGCATACAAACCAAGACATAGAGGGATCAAACACGGGGCATACATCGGTAGATCGTAGGATAAAAATGCATGAAATAAGGTCACATCAGTTTATCAGGTGAGAGAGAAGAAGTGTGTGAGTGGGAGTACTGAATCACTACAAGAAAATGTCAATTTAACAGCAGAAGCTTAACAGCGGCCAGAATTTAACTGCTGTTAAATTGAAAAACACGGGAAATTTAACAGCGGCCACTTAGCCGCTGTTAAATTAAAGAGTTTAACAACGGTCTATGGCCGCTGTTAAAATAC
Source organism: Linum lewisii (assembly GCA_034768395.1). Lineage (NCBI taxonomy): Eukaryota > Viridiplantae > Streptophyta > Magnoliopsida > Malpighiales > Linaceae > Linum > Linum lewisii. The sequence goes on along the minus strand of CM068301.1, from coordinate 50,237,263 downwards.
TAAACCCTCATTGGCTGAAACAGATGGACGCGGATAGCTCCCAATTTTATTTGAACCGTTGATTTAATATCAACGCTCCTGATTTCTTCTTCCAAAAAAACCCTAATCGGCGACTCTCGCCGCCGCCGAAATTTTGCCGCCGCCACTTCTTCTTCTTCTTCTAAACCCCCATTGTTGCTTCTTCTTCTTCTTCTTCTTCTTCCAGAACACCATTGCTTCTTCTCTTCTTCTTTTTCTTCTTCTTCTTATTCTTCTTATTCTTTTTCTTTTCTTCTTCTTCTCCGGCGAGCTGTACGCTGTCTCCTTTCCGATCAAGGTGGAGAAGGAAGAGGACGCCTGCGTCGAGGAAGAGGACGTCTGCGTCGAGGAAGAGGACGCCTGCGTCGAGGAAGAGGACAGCCGCGTCGAGGAAGAGAGGAGGAGGAGGATGAAGAAGAGGAGGTGGAGGAGGAGCTCCGGCTATTACTTTAATCAACGACATCATTTAACAGTGGCTATAGGCCGCTGTTAAATAAATCAATTTAACTGCGGCCCATTTAACGGCGGCAGTCGCGCTGTTAAATGAATTTCGCATTGGTCATTTTAACAGCGGCCCCGTCCGCTGTTAAACGTTGTTTCTGCCGCTGTTAAATGCTGCGTTTTTTGTAGTGAATGACAGTGTAATTCAGAGTTAAAGTGAAGGACAAAATTGTCTGGAAAAAGTGATATCATTATCACTTCCATATATTCTAGGGGGAGCGAAATACGTGGAGAGTGATATCGATATCACTTTTCCCCCCAAATATCATGACATGTGGTACGAAAAAAATGGTGATAACCCGAATATCATGATATCTGCTGATATCAATATCAAAATCTTGTTATCAAATGGCCCTTATATATCATTTTTCCAAACAACCCCTAATATCTTTGATATCTCGAATATCATGATATTCAAGATATCCTACACCAAACGGCCATGAACTTTTTTTTAGAAGATATGATCTTGTACATATTGTTGCGTGTCTAAATAAAATATAAAAAATATGATATAAGTATATAAAAAATGCAAAAACTGAGAAATCAGAAATGGAAGCTCCCATTTCTGGGGTGGCAGATTAACTTCTGAGTGAGATTAGGCCAACAAAAATGGTAGAGGAAAACGAAAGAAGAAGAAGGAGATGGAAGAAGATAAAATTAAAATAGTAAAGGAACATCATTTCAAATCTCTCCCTCTCTGCCTTCCATCCATTTCTCTATCTAATTTTATATTTCTTCGCTACAAATTCCACCCCATCTCTCACACCTCTTTAATCTCCAATATTTAGGGTTTTCAATTTCATCCTCTCCTTCCTTCCTCTTTATGTGTTTGGCATTTCCCTCTTTCTGATTGTCATCCAATTGGTGTCTCTTTTTTTGCTTTGATCTCTGCATTTCATTTTGTCGTGGGTTTTAGAAAAGATAGAAGAAGGGGACGATAGCCGCTTAAAGACATGTTGGCAATGGAGAAGGATTTTGATTCAAAACTAAGAATGCAGGGTGGTGGTGCCAACTCTTCTGTTACTACAACATCCTCTTCTTCCTCTACAACTAGTTCGGCTGCTATTAGCAATGGAAATCCTCCAAAATGTAAGAGTTTCACGTTTAGGGCACCCCAGGAGAATTTCACCATTCAGGATTTTGAGCTGGGGAAGATCTATGGCGTTGGTTCTTACTCAAAGGTTGGGTTTCTTTTTCTTTAAACTATGCGATGAGGGTAGATTGGTTTCTTGCTGGGTGTCTTAATTTTTTCAATGTCCGAGTTATGTTTCTTCCAACGGTAATGTCGTTTGATGGATAAAATTCAAATATGTGTTCTGAAACTATGTTTCTTTCTTACTCATTTGTTGGTGAAATGAAACAACAATGCTTTCCCATCTTATGGAATGAGTTTTTATTACCAACTTTAGCCTTCTTAGCAACTTGGAATTCATGTATTTGCAGCCAATAACTCTATTGGGCATAAATCATTGTTGGAGATTATGATAACAAGCATGTTGTGGAACCTTGTTTAAGGTTTACACGGAATTTGGAGTTACCATGGATAGAATCAAGTGAATCGAGGGAGACTATCTAAGATTTTTGTTCTTACTGTGCTTGGATGAAAGATATCTATGTGACTATGTTTTAAATATACAACTCTGCCTTATATTTTAGGCTATCCATTTTAGTGAATATTTGCACGTCACTATCTTACATCAATGTCATGTCTTCTATATATCGCCTCTGTCAGGTGGTGAGGGCTAAAAAGAAGGATAATGGAATTGTATATGCGTTGAAGATCATGGACAAAAAGTTCATCACAAAGGAAAATAAAACAGCTTATGTGAAGTTGGAGAGAATCGTGCTTGATCAATTGGATCATCCAGGAGTTGTTCGACTATATTTCACTTTTCAAGATACATTTTCCTTGTGTATGTATCCATGCTTTATCATGCTATGGAATTATCCAATTACTTACCTTTTATTTTTCTCTAATGCCTTCTTTGTTTTCGATGGTATTCTTTCATGTTTTCATTGCAGACATGGCACTTGAATCTTGCGAAGGTGGAGAGCTCTTCGACCAAATAACTAGGGTAAGTCATATAGAAGCTGATTCTTTCTTTAGCTTGTGGCCGTGTCTCTGAAGCAATTTTTTGCAAATAAATATCTTTTGGGTCTCTAATTAGATGGGAACTTCAGTAGTCTAAAATTTGCAATAATTTTTGGGGTTCACTTGTGATTGGACATTGCACGTACATTTAACTAGCATTTTTATCGTCCCGTTGGCCGACATTATTAATGTAATACTCGTAGTGGCATCCACTCGATATAATATTTGAACTCAATAAAAGTAGTTAAATATTAACATAGAGCCCGATTTCCACAAAAGTACTATCATCTAACATTCCTTGCAGTCCACACCCCCATTCTACGTTCAACTCTAGGGGTCACTTGTGACAGCTCACTGCACATACATTAAATCAATTTCCATGGTTCTAGATGTGATTTTGCTATACACAAGTCACAACTGCAATTATATGTTGGCATGATTTGTGGGAGAATTCCATCCAAACCTGTGTCTCTATGCATTTTAATAATAGAGGAATTAGTGCGTACTTGCAGAAACGCCGTTTATCAGAGGAAGAAGCTCGATTTTATGCTGCTGAAGTTGTAGATGCTCTTGAGTACATACATAGGATGGGGTTAATTCATCGAGATATCAAGGTGATATGTCAACTCTTACAATGACTGAATAATGATTTTTGTTGGCATCTGAATGATACTAAAAGTTTCTTTGATGGCAGCCGGAGAACTTGCTTCTTACAGCAGATGGACATATAAAAATTGCTGATTTTGGAAGTGTGAAGCCAATGCAGGGCAGCCGCGTTACTGTGCTGCCAAATGCATCTTCTGGTATTTATATTGGGATTGTGATCTTCTAACTAATTATGTTGCAGCTTAGAATCAATGTCTAACTTCTTTTCGTTTTTTCCACTCTATTAGATGATAAAGCGTGCACATTTGTGGGCACGGCTGCATATGTACCTCCAGAAGTCCTCAACTCTTCTCCTGCAACTTTTGGGTAAGCGACGTTGTACATGAGGCAACATACGCTGGACTAACTAGACGGATTAATGGCATACATTTCTTTTCTTGTTCTATTTTTTATTTAGTTGGCCATTCTATTTTCTAGAAGCAAAGATTTGCTAGCAGATAAATGCTTCTCTTGGATTTCGTTTTTGGATGCCATGCTCACATAGAGTTACTCTTTTGTTTTTGTTTTGACCTGATAAAAATAGAAATGACATGTGGGCACTTGGATGCACAGTGTACCAGATGCTTTCAGGGACTTCTCCATTCAAAGATGCAAGTGAATGGCTCATATTTCAAAAGATTATAGCCAGGGACGTATGCTTTCCTGATTATTTTTCAAATGAAGCCAAGGACCTCATTGATAGGTTATTGGTAAGTTGTGAATTCTGGTGAAGTATATTCTACGTCGAAAGGAATATGGTGTTATCTTTGTTAGTCGTGAATATTCTAAAGGTGGGGCAATTTGTTTCGTTTGTCTTCAAAAACAAATAAACTATCTTAGCCTGCAAATCTAACAATATTTAATCATAGATACGTTAAAGAAGATGGATTTTTTGTCAACCTTGCATAGTGCCTTTAATTCTAATTTAGAGGACATTCTCCACAGATGAGCTTAGTTTTTTTGTGAGAAAGCAGTTTAGTTTTGAAAGTTTTCTTAAAATGAGTGTTCTATACATGATATTGTCTGTAGAAGGTTATTGTTTCTTAACCGTTCCTCTTGGTGGATATCTTAGGATACCCATTGTAATCATATCATTATGCTTCATGAATTTGGTGTAACATAATTGATAGTCTCTAACAATGACCAATGTCGTAACTCTTATTTCTACATTTACATGTGGTGAACATGTGGCTAAATAACTAGCCCCAACTATATGTGGTAATTTGATGATGCAGGACACTGAACCTGGACGAAGACCGGGTGCTGGGCCGGAGGGTTATGCAGCACTCAAGTTGCATCCTTTCTTTAAAGGGATTGTTTGGAATAATTTAAGATCACAGACCCCTCCGGAACTTGCTGTTGATCCTACGGCAAGGGCTCTTTCTACTTTGATTTTCTTTTTATTTGTGTAATTTGATCTACAAGAAGTCTGTCTTACAATTATAGTATTTATTTTTACATATGTTATCAAATTTGTCCAGGCACAATCAGGTGATGAGTCATGGAATCCTACGCATGTTGGTGACTGTTCTGGACCAAATGAAGGATACGTTCATGCACTATCATCTACTGAAGGGTCCATAACACGTCTTGCTTCGATTGACTCGTTTGATTCTAGATGGTATTTCTCTTACTGAGATGTTGTGATCGTCCCTTTATATAAAAGTATACATTGATTTCTCTATTGCAAGCAATCATGTATTAATTCGTATAGATTGATGGCACCACACCAGGCAACAATTTTTGGATCATGGGGAATCTGTAATTATGATCTCTATGGTGAAGAAGTTGCAGAAGTTGACCAGCAAGAAGGTGCAACTTATACTCACTAACAAACCGAAGCTGATTTACGTTGACCCCACGAAGCTGGTGGTAAAGGGCACTATAATATGGTCTGACAATTCAGATGACCTCAACGTCCAAATAATCAGTCCTTCGAATTTCAAGATCTGTACGGTAATGGGGTTGTTTTATGCTCTGAATCATTGTATCACGCACACACTACTATCACAACTTAACCTTTCATTATCTTGGCTGACTTTGAATGTGTGATTGATTCATTGTAAATGCCTCGTTGTTGTTTCATTTTACAGCCAAAGAAGGTAATGTCATTTGAAGATGCGAAACAAAGAGCATTGCAGTGGAAAAAGGCAATTGAGACTCTGCAAAACCGGTGAGAAATCTTCTTTTTTGGAGTATTTGTACAAAGTACCAACATAATTAACTTAGCAGAAGAAATGGTGTTGATTCAAAATTGACTCAACCTCTGACAAAGCTAAAGCCTCATTTCATTCAAGTTCAGGAAAAGGGGCACTAGAAATAGAAGTTACTAATAATTGTTTTGTAATTAAGTTCGACTTGTTAACAATATTGTATCTTATGTAACATTACAACAATGAGGTCACAGTCACAACTAATATATTCATCTATATTTTATTTTCTCAAAACAGTATTTCACATCTGAATCGAAATCCTGGTTAAACCACTATCTTTCGGTGCTTTTAACAAAAAGAAGTTGATGCACATTGGTACGTCGTATTTGGACGAGTTCTCTTTAGGACTCTTATATTTTTAACATTGTCGTATGATGAGATTCCTCATTGAAAGGGATTAATGAGTTGAATTTTTTTGGCCGAGACAACAAGCAAGCTCGTGAGAGGTAATCCACAAGAGTAGTCATACATCTAATAAAACATATATAAATTTTTTGGGGTCGTTTGGTATAGTAGAAATTCAGCTATTTTTTACCTATTAGTGTACTAGGCTAGTTGTGTTTCGATCCTAGTGTTTTAGCTTGTTTGCTAGATACATGTTATGAGTATGTTTTGTTATGAATTCATGATGCTATAATTATACTAACTTCAGCTATAAGTTGATCCTCTCTTTATTATCCTTTTCCGCTTATTCTATGCGTAAGCAACCCACTTGGAGGAGCAACAATAGCTTAGCTAGTGATCATTAAAATGTTTTAAGCATTTTTCATGCATATGTTTAGGTATGTGGTTGGAATCATGTAACATAGGTGATAGATTAATTAACCGAGTAGAAATTGGTTGATTGGTTATGATGACGTTGTTAGTAGTGCCAGAGATGTAGAAAGAATGCAGAGGTTGTTCTGATTGATAGGAAGGGTTCCGTCATGTTAGGTGATCCTTTGTTTGAATTTGATATGGTCATGGTACAGTGGAAAACAAGTAATTAAAATCTACAAGGAATTAGGCTCTTCCCCAGCAATCGAATCCCTTCCGGATTTTAATTCCACTACAATTTATTTCTGCGCGGAAAACGACCCCACAAACTATATATAAACTGTAGAACATCGTACATAGTGTATAGAATTTGTATACACTTTGTACATATATACCCCATACAAACTATATAACTAGTTGCCGGACATTTTTCCTAATAAATAATTGTTGTCTAGATAATAATATTTATCCAGAAACACACATCTAATAACAGTGATCACATAAATAATTTTTTTTGCCAATTGAGATTTGTGTCGTCGAAAAATTTTCCACTGATAAGAGATGGTGTTTGGGTGATTAGAGTTAATAATCCGGTGATCAAAGATAGTTGAGTGTAGAAAAAATAATTAAATTAAATTAAATTAAGAGTCAAATACTTAATACATTCTGAAACTTTGGGTCGAGTTATGAAGTGGTCTTGAAACTTTAAAATGTTACGAACTAGTCCCGAAACTTTGAATCAGGTTATGATTTAGTCCTGCAATCACCGGTGGTAGCATATTTCGACCATTATATCACATCATCACTGATACATCATCAAAAATATATTATTTTATTATTATTTGATGACATGATAATGATGACATGGCAAAATGGCACTGACTTGTCATAAAAATATAATATTTTATTAAATTTTTGGATGACACACTACAACATAACCTGGCTACGGAGGCACACCGTATGTGCCTCTAAAAGGCATTTTTCTGCCTCTATAGAGTTTTAGAGGCAGATAGCTTAAGTGCCACCAACGCTCCTGTCGCTAAATGTCTTTTGAGGCAAATACGGTGGCACATATTATCTGCCACTAATGGAAGAATCAGTGGCAGATATAATTGTTGGTAATTGCAACTTTAAACAACTCTTATTCAGTCATCTTAGCCGCCTTTTAGAGGCACTTAATTTTGTTGCTGATAAATTTTTTTAGAGGCACATATATATGCTTTTAAAAAGAGTTCATTCCAACCAAGATATTTTCCTCTATTGGACTCTTTCACTATTTACATATATTATTTTCTACTCTTTTGCTATCTATAGGATTTGAACTTGGGTGGTTCAAGGAAATGTGTTAAGTTCTTAGTTCTTTCTTACCATTTGGTTCAAGAGCACTTACTGATATTTTCTGCGCAGTTTTTAAATATGAATTATAAAACTCAATAATATGGTGAAACTATGCCAAGAAAAAAAAATCAAAATTGGAAAAATGAACAAAGATTCTTACTCATTATTAGAAAAGAAAATTGTTAGCGTTTATTATATATTATCTAACATTTATCTATATAAAATAGTACAGAGTTTACAAGTTATCTACCTTTAAAAATTTTACAAGTTATTTATCTCTAGGCTAATCACACAACATATAGAGGCAATTATAAATTATCTGCCTCTAAAAAAATTAATCATACAACCTATAGAGGCAGTTATAAATTATCTGCCTCTAAAATAGTTTTTTGTATAAGACAAAAGACTTATAGAGGTAATTATAAATTATCCGCCACTAAAGAAATTTTTCGTATAACTAATAGAGGCAGTTATAAATTATCAGCCTCTAAAGGAATTTTTCGTATAACTTATAGAGGCAGTTATAAATTATCTGCCTCTAAAACATTTAATCCTACAACTTATAGAGGCAATTATGAATTATTTGCCTCTAAAACTATAAAATTTAAAATTAAAATAAATAAATAAAATATAATTAGAGGCAGATATTTGCATCTATAGAGGCACATATAGTATTTGTTGTTTAAAAGTATGTTTAGAGGCAAATAAATTATGTGCCTCCATGAATCTGCCTCCGTAGCCAGATTATGTTGTAGTGACATGTTGATGATCTGGAATATGCTACCGCCGGCGACTGTAGGAATGAATCGTAACACGATTCAAAGTTTCGGGACCAGTTCATAACATTTTGAAATTTCAGGACCACTTTGTAACCCGGCCCAAAAGTTTGTATTAAGTATTTGAGCCATTAATTAATGTAAAATGATCATCTTATCCACTATTACTTTAACTAGAATTACCCGCACGATGTTGCAGAAGTTTTAGAGGAAAAAATGAAATTTGAGAAGAATGAAGAGTAGAATAATCAAATATGATTACCAGACATGGCTGAGTGTGAAAATAATATGAGTTGAGACGATTAATTTGGTATCTCATCTCCAACCATGATTTTATGTATATGTTGTAGTGTACACTCATTGCTCTCTTAATCTTCTCATTGTTCATCTCCTTGTTCATTGTTGGGGTGTAGCTTCAAGAACATTATCAATACTCACTGAAATGTACCCAACTTCCACATGACATTGACCAATTTCTGCTACTCGTCTAGGGCTGGCTAATGGCATAGTGGGTAATGGGTACCCGCGATCCCGGCCCGTACCCATTCGGGTAGTGGGTACCCATTACCCGAACGGGTTCGGGCTACGGGATGGCTTTGGAGGCTTATGGGTACCCACTACCCGAACGGGTAATACCCGTGGGTACCCATTAACCCCGTTTAGCCCGATTAAATAAATAATAATAAAATAAAATGTCAAACCTAACTACTTATCAATTTCATATTCGGTCATTCTCATTATGAGTTGCTAAACAACACTTTTAGTCATTCATTCATTATCTCTCTCCTCCATTCACGACATCATCCCTTTCCTATTTCCCTAAAACATTCATATTTACTATTTATGCAATTAAATAAATTTTAATTATATATTATTTTTTGTTATTAGTGGGGTTTAGTGGGTACCCCGGCCCGATCCCATTATCATTAATGGGTACCCACTACCCGAACGGGTTCGGGCTACGGGATGAGTTTCGAGTCTAATGGGTACCCACTACCCGTTTCTTAATGGGTACGGGTACCCAAGCCCGTCCCATTAGCCAGCCCTATACTCGTCGTATAGTTTGGTAATATAATGCTTATGCCGCTACCCGATGGCTCATGCCAGAGACATCCATCCAACATGCATGAGGGTGAAATTTGTGGAGATAAAAGAAGTGAAGAAGTTTAATATTTATCAAACAATGGAAGCAAGATATTAAGTAACCACACATGCATCCATCAACTTAGATGGTTATGCACTGCACCAACAACAAAGTAGATGAGAAAAAAGCTTACCATTCAGACCTTTCAACATTAGTGATTCATCTCCGGGAAAGTACTCTTGGAATGTAACATCGACCTTTTACATCATCGTCTAAGTTGAAAGCAAACCTTGAGTGAACAAAGCCTTCCTAGCCTCTGTTAGATCATCAACAACTTACATGGAAAAGCTTTAATAGTAGCAAGTTTCATCAGATCCTGAAGAGAAGGAAGGTTGGGAAAAGCATGATGAAAGTCGATCGGGACATACGTGTCTGGCCTTCTCCCACAGAAAATCAACCTCCACCAAGTTAAAAGGCCTGAAGAATAAAGAAGTCCAACATTGAAGAGGCGGGAATGATTCAAGGTTGTGTAAATGGAAGCTACCAAAAGTCCAAAATCTCATAAGCCCATATAAAGCCCATTACTAAATTCAGAAAGAATAATAAGGGAAGGGGAGCTCATTATGAAATTGTTTCTAGGGAGCAAAACATTATTGATTCAATAGTAACTCCCCTTCTTACTTTATATATAGAACTAGCTTTTTTCCCGCCCGTTGGCGGGACTATCCATACAATTATAAATATATGCATGTAAATAATATGTATTTTATTTTATTGATTAAGAATATTGTATGTATAAACTTATAAATTTCATAAGGGTGTCAGAATATATTAAAATAATAAATCACCTAATGAATAAATTAGTAACTAAAAAGAAGACAAAATGTTGCGAAATTCGCTCTTTGATAGTTATCGTCTGACTTCGTTAGTTAGCTCATGGTAGATACTATACAAAGCAACCAAAATAGACCCATAGCAAAAAAAATCATTAAAAATGGACATTCATTCATGTTGTCAGTGAGAGAATATCCACGAAAATAAAAGATGACATGAGAAAAGAGTAGCAATAGATGATAACATATGTTCTACTTTTAGTTGTGATAATCGGATAGAGAGCGGATCTAACATTTTTTGGGATAAAGTTCGACTTTGAAAATTTTTACATTAATATTTTAAATAACTTGGACTAATTATTTATAGTTTTAGAGAAAAAACTTTGCTTGCATTTTTTGTGTGGCACCAACAATTTTTGGGACTAAGATAATAGGTCTTTAAGCCCGATAAATGAGTCATTATTTTTATTTATGATGAAAATAGTTCATAGAAATCATATGTGTTAAGCCCACTAACAATGTCGGAAATAATGTAATTAGGTGTGTTTGTAATTTTTTAGTGGATTGAGTAGGTAAGATTTTGAAGAAACCATATGTTGAGCTCGCTAACAATGTCGAGAATAATGTAATTAGGTGTGCTTGTAATTTTTTGTGGATTAAGTAGGTGTGATTGAAGATTTTGAAGAAATCATATGATAAGCAGCTAACGATTTTAATGAATAATATAATTATGTGTGTTTGAAATTTTTTAGTGAATTACTAAATTAAGTAGGTAACAATTAAAGATTGAAGAAATCATGTGTTAAGCTCGCTAACGATGTTAGTGAATAATACAATTAGATATACTTTAAAAAATTTAGTGTATTAAGTAGATACCATAATGTTTATTGGTTCGGCGATCTCATGATGACCTTGAATACTCTTTTTTTTCAAAAGTTAAATGAAATATATTAAAACTTATATCATTATGCTAAAAAAATAAATTGTGAATGAAAAAATAAAAGTTTGAGACTTTGAGTAACACATTAAATGTTATGGAATAAAAACTAATCAAAAGGGAAAAGAAAGATATAAAAAGAGAGAGTAAAAATATATAAAAAAAACAATTCAATTGTTGATATCCTACATTTAAGAAGAAACCTCCATAGGCTTAGGTGGTAACACAAAAAAGTCTAATGTTAGTAGACCCCGGATGCTCCAATGACGCGGCGTTACCAGTTACGCTACTACAACATATTATTGGTCTAATACAGTAATTAAATATTGATTTAAAAAATAACAAACTCAATTAACAGGGTAGATAGACATCAAGAATTGAAAATCAATCAAATTATTAAGTTTAATATAATAGAAAATGATAACTAAGCTAATATAGATGTAGTCTAAGATTACCTAATTGGTATCAATGAATATCAATGAATTAGGGTGTGAGATGTATTATATTTTATATTTATGGACTAAATGTATAATTTTAATAATTTTTTCATTGAACCAATAATATGTTGTCACATAGCAGCGTAACTGGTTATACTGCGTCACTGGTGTTTTCCATATATATAGTAGAAGTAATAAATAGATTTAATATTTGACAATTTTCTTCTCAGATTCTCTTATTCTCATATTTCTCTTAATTCTCAATCTCCTATTAAAAAATCCTGAGTTTCGAACATATTAATTCAGTAAATATTTATGTTGTTATTAATTAGTAATATTTAATTTTTGGGATAACTTATTAACCCAAATATGTTGGCACAAATAATCAACCATTTTTTGTTGTCATAATTTTTTTCCTCTTAAATAAATATAATGAATATTTAATTTCTGAAGTTATTAATTATTATCTATAATTAGGATTCAAAAAAGGAAAGAGAAAGATGGTGCCCACGTTTGAACTCTTTTTCACTAAAGTGAATTAATATTTGGTTGTGTTTAATATTATTTTTTAATTTGTTAATTGTGATTGGTTGATTTCCTAAATTTAAGGAGAGAATGAATAAAAGGGGTGTGCTTTTATTTATATATATATATATATATACACACACATACTAGCTTGTGGCCCTCGCGTTGCAGCGGCCAACCCACTTTTATATACACACTCATTATAAAAATATGAGCAATTATATATTTCACTTATACATGTATATATTTATAATATAATAAAATTTTAAGATATTTTCATGATAAAATATTATATTTGTTAAATGTGATTGTTGAGATACTATAACTTTTCAAAACGTTATGAGCCTAGTCTTACCAATTTGATACTTAGTATATATGATATGAGTTTGACATTTTATATATTTTTTGTTTTGCCTTTTGTATTTTGTCTCCTGTATGTTGATAACGTTTGATGATTAATAGAATCAGTGATTTCTCAGGTAAAAAAAAAATTTCAATGTGTATGATATGGCCATTAATTTTTTTATGAATATGACCATGATTTTATATATCGTTTGCTAACTATTATATTTAAGATTAGAATATCAGTTTAATCACTAACATAAATGTAAAAATTTGAAATCAAAAAATTTATACAGTTTCTAATCATCTAAAAACCACTCAAATGAATTTGAAAACTTAAGAACTCTTACAACCTATAAAAATCATGGCAAAAGAAACAAATATTAGAAGGAAAAAAACTCAGTTTTTTCCTTAGTTTTGAAATGGGTGTTTTCAAAACTCAAATGGGTTCCAAAATACCGAAACACAATTTTAATTCTTACAGAGTCACGATAATTTTGGATGATTACACCATATCATCCAAAAAAATCCTAGAACGCAAATGACCCATTAGTTTTAACGCAACATACTCCTATTTGAATTTATCCGTCATCAAATTACAACAACGCATAAGAAATGAAGAAATGCAAAGCATTCCATTTTCTAAGGTAGCATGGTAATTTACATTTGCTCTTTGATTATATATTCTCTTTTTAATTATTAAAGTGAAAATGAAATCTCCAAGTTTCATTGAAGTAATAATAAATGGGTCAAATACTTAAAAGGTCCCGAAACTATAAGGTGGGTTACAAACTCATCCTAAAATTTTAATTCGTTACAGAGTGGTCTTATTACTATGAAACATGTTACAGAGTAGTCATAATGACGTCATAAGTGTACTTTTTCAGCCATGTCACCATTGACATGTCATCAAAAATATAATTTAAAATTCATCTTAAATTGATTCAAATCTAGAATTATATCAATATAACTCACTAGATTTAGTTTTGAACCACATTTTATCATGTAGATGAGTTAAGATTTAGATTTGATTCATATTATTAAACTTTGAATCATCTTTTAGATGACATGTCAACAGTGACATGGCGAAATGGCTGAAAAAGTACACTTATGACGTCATTAGGACTACTCTGTAACATGTTTCATAGTAATAGCACCACTCTGTAACGGATTAAAGTTTTAGGATGAGTTTGTAACCCACCCTATAGTTTCAGGACCTTTTAAGTATTTGACCCAATAATAAATCAGTTAATGTCACTACAAAAAAGACTATTATTAGTGATAATGAGATTTTGTCACTAATCTATCATTTCGTCAGAATTATTTTTTTGTGACGGCATATGTTGGTTCAGATGTCGTCGGAAAAACCAGCGCCATAAATAATACTTTTCTGACGAGTTGTCGATATAACTTGTTTACTGACAGATATAGTTTATCAGTAAAGTAATTTTGTTTCTCGCTAATATCAAATTAGCATATGGACATTCTGTGACCAATATAATTGGCTATTTGCTGACGACGTTGAATTATATTTGTGAGTGGAAATTGATGTCTTTTACTTAAATGAATATATATGAACTAATATATTAGCTAGATTGTCTAACAAACAAAATTGATGATGGGTATTTTAATATTTTTCATTTAGTGAGGTAGCCATTAGGTACAAAATTGATAGAAACCAGAATCCAAACTAATATAAATATATCATATGTAAAAATTGGAAGAAATCCTCTAACAAACAAAATTTATAAGAAATTCAATTCACCATTCCTCCATGTAAGATATACACACGGAAGATACATATAAGATAAATTATTGTCTTGTACTTTATACATGAGATCTATGTATTTGTTGACGGTCAGAGTTCACATATAGCTAGATTGTCTTTCAATTTTGTTTCCGAAGATTCTTACTCGTCCAATGCATCATCATTGACATAATGTGACCTGCAATAAGCCAAATTTATAATATGATTTTTTCAGAGGGTTAAAACAATCACACACAAAGCATAAGGGAAAAAAATTCATAGAGGTAAAGTGCGTGAGCTCAATCTGTCTCTATCGAAGAAAAAGATATCAACTGAAACTTGATAATAGCTTTACTTATTTCAGAACTCACAAGTACGAGCAAAATAATGCCTTGGTTTGCTGACGTCAATCTTGTGACCCTGCCAATCAACCTCGATCTCATTGAACTGCAGTTAAAGAGAGGAAGATATGCTAAGAGAGAAACCAAGCAATACACGAGGAGAACGAAAGAAAAAACATTAATGGAAACATCAAATGTTGTAGATTGAAGAATACTGGAGTAGAATGAGTACTGGAGAAGGAGGAGAAGGAGTAGAAGGATTGAAACTTCGATGCAGCGGGAGAAAAGAATTAGGGTTAGTCGGTTAGATGGGAGAAGTCTGATACGGCGGAAAAAAATGATTAGGGTTAGAAGGAAGAAGGGTTTTAAACTAAAAATTATATGTCTATTTTATCATTTGAAAATAAGTAAATAGTCTCTACGTCTACAAAAAACTAGTCTCATACGTAACAACTAAAACTATGATTGACCAAATGTTACGTTAAGCTTTAAAATAAAATATATTGTGGGAGAAGTTTGATATATACTCATGACTAAATTTATACAGTACTAAGATATTTATTTGTGAATTGTGATGATATAAATGTTCTTCATTAAAATTCTAAATATTCTTAAAAATACAAGATATATTGATTGAAAAGGTATATCAATGAAAATATAATATTTTAATAGTCCTAGTCAGCAGCTATGCAGGCAAAATAGATGATTGTATAAGCCCAATCAGCAAACTTAACGGAGTTTGAACGAAAAAATTAACGGAAGGGTTTGATTGATAAAATCGTCATAATAGAGGGGTTTGATTCGATTGAAATATAGTACAGGGACATGTTTGTTAACTTTGCATGGTATATGGGCAAAATGTGTATTAACCCTAAGTAAAACATAAATGACAAAATAATATCGACGATTACTTTTGGTTGTCACAAAAAAAAAAAAACATTAGTGACAAAAAAAAGAATGTTGTCACTAAGAATTGGTCACTATGTCTTTTTTGTACACATTCTGCATGATGTTTATAAGTACATATTCGTTGTTATGTATAGGTCAAAGCCCTCATTATTTCTCAACTTTATAGCACATTAATTCTCTATTATCAAGTAAACAACAAACGTGTTGTGAATTCTTCACTAATGGTGGATGAAGAAAAAAGAAGATTCTCTTCAAAAATTATGTAATAATTGAATAAGAGATCATGTACTTGAAATTCATTTGATGTTTGTAGACTAACCTTTCCTATATTGTTGACATGTGTTTTTTAATTTTTGTTTCTATTTTTTACATTAAATTTTTTTTTATCGAGTCTTTTTGTTGTTTCTATATCATCCTTTTTTGTGTTGTTGCTTTGCCTTTTACACATGTTTTTTTTTTCTTTAGAAAATATCATTTATAAAAAATCTATAATGTGATTAAAAAGTACAAATAAAAAATAATTATACAATGACGATTTTTTTATTTAATTATTTCAATAAAGAAGTGTAGCTGAAATCTTCTGATGAGAAATGAAGTTTGAAAAAACGGGTTTATTCCTATAATTTGATGTTCATTAAGGAATGATTGTATATAGAATGTTGGTTTGCTAAAATAGAAACTATGAACATAATATTTACGATAAATTTGAATAAATACTATTTACAAATTTTTAATAGTAAACTATTTCGTGAGAAAGGAAAAAAATTTATCTACTCCATTGAATATTTTATGAATCAAAGAAACTCATTCATTTTTAGCTAAATAGATTAAAATTATGTAAATACTATTTAGTATAAATAACGTGGAAAAGAAAAATATTGTGAAGTCTAATAGATGTTTATCATAGTTTATTTTGGTCTACGTTGTTGGATAGGGCCTAGGGGTGACAATTTGGTTTAGGTTAATGGTCAAAATTGGTTAACCAATCAAAATCAATTAACCAATGATTAACTAGTTGATTGATCGATTGGGGCGGTTAAACATTTTTTAGAAATTCGATCAACAGTTTTCGACCTTGAGGGAACTTGACCGAAACAATAATAGAATAATGAGTTCTAATGCTAGTGTTTATTTACATGGTGTATATTTATGATATTATTCAATTTACATGGAATTTCAAGGTTAAAAGTATGTTACATGGGTCAAATTCAATAAGAAACCGTTAAATCGGTCATAGTCGGTCAAAATTTGGCAAATTTTTCCGGTAAAAAAATGGTCGGTTAAACCATGTATTTATACTAATATTCGGTTGACAAAATTTTGATAAGTGTTTGCTTGATTTTTTATCGGTCGGTCATCGGTCAAAACTTCTTGGAGGTCGGCTAATGATCGAATTAACCGACTCACAACCCTATTGGTGGATGTTGGTTCTTAGTTATTCATCATATCTCGCTAGATTAGTTAATAATTTATTATGCTCAACTAACTCTAAACATGTTATGCATGATTTAGATTCTCCAAGTCTTATAATGTTGTTGATGCATTCGAACCAAACCCTCATTTATATTTTCTAATAATCACAGTCCAATTTCTTTTTTTTTTCTAATGATAAACCCCTTTCAATTAATTATGGTGAAATAAGTAAACAAAATATGACTCAATAAACGATTTCATGTATTTGTGGCTGGTAACTCCGTAAGAAAGTAATTTTTTTTATTAAGTTGGGAGAGAAAGTATTTTGTTATGCGGGTAGGAGTTGTGAAAAAGATATAATAATAAATTTTTCATTTTGCCTATAATACATAAAATAGACGAAATTATATGAAATGTAAACTTATGCAAGAATTTCAAATCATACTTTTTTACGATAAAAGAATAATTTTAATAAAAGTAAAAGATAAGGAGAAAATGAATAAAAATTGAACTCAACAAATATTTATTATAATTTTCTTGAATTTAATTGGAATTATTATGAAATGTGGGTGGAATAAATTGTGGAATTTTATTAAAAGAGAATAACGGTTTAAAATATATTTAAATATTTATAAAAAAAATAATTAAATGAGAAAAATTGTGATTGGTTGATTAGCTACATTTAAGGAGAGAAGGAATAAAAGAGGGTCTCTTTTATATTCCTATATATATTAAAATAGAAATAGACTAGTTCTTTGCCCGCCCGTTGGCGGGCTGTGAGTCCGGTTCTGGAGTTCGCGTTTCACGTGTTGTCTTCAAATCAGCAACAATCTCAGACATTTACTTAATTCACGGTCCTCATCTCTTACTTGTTCCTTCCAATTTTTGGAACGTAAAAGTTGGTTCTACATAGATTTAAATTTTTGGAATGTCGTATCTACATGGAAGCTCCGCCGATGATGACACACTTAATTATTTCGGCAATACAATTTGTACGAATTCCATCAAGAGTGTACATTATACATAGATTGTACGATTCTCATACATAGATTTAAATTTTTGGAACGTCGTATCTACATGGCAGATCCGCCGATGATGACACACTTAATTATTTCGGCAATACAATCTGTACGAATTCCATCAAGAGTGTACATTATACACAGATTGTACGATTCTCATACATAGTGTACGGATTTCATATAGAGTATATATACTCTATATGATTTGTTTACAACCCTATTGTATAAAAATAAATATAAATTGTACAACTCTTGTACAAAGTGTATACTATTGTACTTGAACAAAAATAAAAACAAAGTGTAAACATAAAATACAACATGTATGTAACATATAGACCGTACGAAAAAATATTGAATATACATCGCTACAGAGTGTGCATTCACTTATGAAGTGTATACGGTTTGTACAAATCGCGTACAAATTGTACGACTGACCTCCGTGAAAACTATACTACAACAGACGGAAAAGGAATATCAAATTTTCAGACTCAAACCAACAGAACCATTGTCAAAACTAAACCAATGTATACTATTGTAATGATAGGAACATTAATACGTCCTTGAGTAACATAATATGATATGAAGAAAAATTATAGATTCGTAATACGTACATCTCATTTTTACATACTTTATGAACATGTTTCATACTTTCATTTATATAATTTTGCCATTTAATAAAAATTAATGTTGGTTCATTAGTTTTACTGAGTTTAATTGCTACTTAATAAAGTAAAAATATCTATTGTTAAGGCATGTTGAGCCATAATTCAACGACCAGGAGCCACTAACTCCACTACTTTTTTCATAAAGATATATACTACCATAAATAGTAAATAATTGACAATGCAAGACTTGGGCAATAATTATCGTGAAGGACTCACAATATAATCTACAATAGATGTTATCTTAAAAATTTATAAACTCCAAGCACAATGCCAAACTCATTGAGTCCAAAAAGAGCAAGAAAGTGAAAACTGCTCATACATTAATCTTAATTATAAAATGATGATCTTAGGATCCATAAATAAAGATGGTGATCACGAAGGGATTAAATATGATGATAAAATTTTATGTAAGGCCCATTTAACTTTTAAAAATAATTAATAAAGAAAAAAGGAGAGAATGAACAAAAAGAATTAAAATATATATAATTAATATAACAAATTACTATGATATTATAATTTTATTATTTAAAAGGGGTAAAAATTACAAAATTATTTTTAAAATTACAAATAGTTATTACAAATCATTTTACACAAAAATAATAAAATAAAGACATAAAGTAATAATATTCTAGTTAAAAAGTAAAATAAAAGTTGATAATGGATTCTATGGGGAGTTTTTTAGGGAAGAAAATTAATTATAAAAAATGGTAAATGAATAATGAATAAAGAAAAAGAAAAAAATGATTGGTTGAATCCCTACGCTTAAGGAGAGAAGGAATAAATGGGAGGTGCTTTTATAAATGCATATATATATTAGTAGAAATTATTTATATCTGAAGTTCTGTCTCCAGCCTACCGAGCATTATTCCATTATGCTTAGTTTACTTTTTGTAATTAAGAGATCAATAAAAAAAATTATGTTTCCCATTGTGCTAAATTTATAGTGATCTTGATTTTTAAAAATAATTTGAATTTTTTATTTGGTGAAAAAAATAATTGATTTTTTTTGAGGAGAGAAAAAAAAAAAACAAAATTTGATGTGTGCACCACAAATGGTTATTTCTCCTTTCTCCAAAATATATTTATAGATACAGTAGGGTACTATATATAGATTTTTATTTTATTATAATTTGGTGGAATTTTACTTATTTTTATTTGAAGTTGTTGAACTGTGGTATTTAGTGTAATAAAATAAATAACCTCTAATGCACAATTTTAGTTGCAAGATTGACTTTTTTTTTTTTGTCGGAAAGCGTTGCAGCGCGCCTAATTATTAATAGTAATCATCCGTGGTTCAGAAATACCCAAACAGTCATAGTGTTTGGGTGACTTTAACACGGTAAAAAATGACTAAACTAACAAGTAATACAATACAATAGATCTTAATTATCGCAACTATTAAAAACATATCAATAGCATATGAACAATTAAGCTGGATACGGAAAACTCAGAGATGCAATTTTTTCAAGAAATCTAATACCACTACATGATCACTCCTCTCTATCAATGGCGACAATTCCCAAACCTCAAAAGGTGAAGCCCAAACTGAGATCATCAATCCCAAACCTGCTCATCTTGGTATCTGCCATTGGGATTATTTGTATCTACACTTGTCTAATTTCTACGAATGAGTTCTCCATTAACTCTATCACATTCATAAAGCGGATTATGAGGCCTAAGCGATCCAGGCGGATCCATACTCTCCATGACAAGTATTTGTACTGGGGATTTGGAATTGATTGTCCTGGAATCCATTGCGATTGCGATTCTTGTCAAGGTTTTGGTCATCAAGAGTCCAGCCTCAGGTGTGCCCTTCAGGAGGCCTTGTTTCTTAACAGGTTGGTTCAACTCAGTGTACAAGTTTGATTCCTATTCTAGACTAATCGTCTGATCCAATAGATGGAAGTGAACTCGTTGTTGGGTAGCCTCCGAATCACCTCGTATAAGAGAATATGGGGGTAGTAGTCAGTTTCTAAACGATATCAAAGGTATTTTAGGTAGTGTAAGTGTGTGAGTGTTACATACTGAGAAAATATTCTCTGCCAAAAGTGTCTGTCTGTCTGCAATGGAGTCGGTGCCCATCGATTCCCCGTGGTATTTTGAAGAATTAGTGAAATGGTATTTCACATTGTGTTGGAGTATACAGGTGCTGCAACTTCCTATCATCTGACAATTGCTTGATTCATCTCTTTGCAGAACTTTTATCATGCCTTCTAGAATGTGTATCAGTCCCATACATAATCAGAAGGGAATCCTTCATCATTCTGCTAATTCAACTTCTGCAAATAGGTAATTTGTCTCGTGGTAATTCAACTTGGTTATTATTACTTAAGCATGGATGTCCTGAACATGGGTGCTTTTGTTTTGAAGGTGGAAATCAAGATCATGCAATATGGCGTCCTTGTATGATATAGACTTCATGTCAGAAACAGTACCAGTTATGCTGGACAATTCAATAGAGTGGTTTCATGTTGTTTCAATTGCAATGAAATTGGGATCCAGAGGAATAGCGCATGTACGAGGAGTTAGTCGGTTTGAACTCAAACAGGGCACCCAGTACACTAACATGTTGCTCATAAATCGTACTACTAATCCTCTTTCATGGTATGCAACATCTCTTGCATCACTATTCAATTTTTTACTAGGTACTTTGTGTGGAGCTGAAATAATAACTGTTTAGGTTCATGGAATGCAAGGAAAGAAGCAGAAGCAACCACAGTGATGTTGTGTTGCCAAACTCATTTCTTCCTTCAGTAGCAGCTGAGAGATTGCGAGATGCAGCAGACATGGTATGTAATAAGTTTACTTGGACTAGTCTACACATGGAAAGTGCAACACTTACGAGATCAAATTGGTTATGTTGTGAATAATATGTACAGATCATAGCTAAACTTGGTGAATACGATGCCATTCATGTTCGTCGTGGTGACAAAGTTAGAACAAGGAAGGATAGATATGGTGTTGTTCGCAGCCTGAACCCTCATTTGGACAGAGATACACGTCCAGAATACATTCTTAAGAGAATTGAGAAATGGGTACCAACTGGAAGAAGTATTTTCATAGCTTCAAATGAGAGGACACCAGGTTTCTTTTCACCTCTTGCTATCAGGTGATGATCTTCTTTTGTGTGCACATCAGATGCATTGCTTAACATGCTATTGGTGAAGCTGATGATCATATGACATGGTAATGGGGTATATATATTTGCAGATACAAATTGGCATATTCTTCAAACTACAGTAAGATATTGGAGCCGTTGATTCAGAACAACTATGAATTGTTCATGGTGGAAAGGCTAGTAATGATGGGTGCAAAAACGATTATAAAAACATTCAAGGAAGATGATGTAGATTTAAGCCTCACTGATGGGTGAAAACCAAGATAAATTGTTTGATGCTCATTCTTAAATTAATAGGTTCTTTTTATGTACTTAATTTCTCAACCTACTTAGAGCACTTTACTATTTAGACATTGTGCAACTAACAGGTGATCGAATTCTTTATTTTGATGAAGTTTTATAGATAAGAGACATATATGAGTGGTTTGGTTGATGAAACTGGGTATGAAAATTGAATTTTAATTTATGAATTCCGACCCACTGAGAATTGTATTGCAATAATTTAGGTCAATTCCCAAACCAAATTCCATCAATCAACGCCTCCTAAGACTATTTGAATTTCTTTGTTGTTTTTGAAGAACACCTATATATGTTTTCCTCATCCCCAAGGTTTAGCCACAAAAATATATCACATCTATATATATTATTAATGTTGTGTATGTTGTGTTATTTTGGTATCTTTATGTATCATATGTATGAATTAATAATTTAATTATTAATAAGCTAGTAATTTTATCATAAAAAGTTTAATATTTAACTATATTGATGAATTATTCATATTCTCAATTCTATATTTTTGTTTTTACTCGCACAATCTTATAACTTTCTTAACAAATTTTAAAATATTACCTTGTAATTTTTTTGTTAGTACTATTCGTGGCATGTCAAAAGTGATATAGAATACCTTACCAACTATATGACTTTTAATTTTATGATAAATATTTTTTAATTACATACCTCACTTTTTTTTCTTCAAAATGTGTTCATTATGTATTTTAATTTCGAAGAATAAATAAATCTAAATCTAAATAAATATGTAGTGAACCCTTAGATAATATATTTTAATTATTAAATTGATTTAAATAAATAAAATTTTAATCGACATACAATTTAACTTTTATTTTTACTTGATTATAATAAATTATGTTCCAAATAAGATAATAATGTACTAAATAATTTTTTTTTCTTTGGTAGTAAAGCCGCGCAACGCGCTTTAATTATTAATTAAGACGTGGCGCGGTTCCGAAATGCCAAGACAATCGTATCTAAGGAAATAAGCCAAGTTACAATCAGATAAGGGAAACAAATGCGATCCAAATGGGAAATCGTGACCTCTGCTAGCAAGAAAATCTGCCACCTTGTTACCTTCGCGGTACACATGACGGATAGTAATCGACCAGTCTCGAGCACGAAGCTCGCGGAAGCTGAGGACCTCCCCAGCATGCTGTTGTAGCGGCTCTTCAGAAGAAAGGAAAAGCTCAATTGCTGCTCTGGAGTCCATCTGGAGCTCGATACAGCGAAGCCCCATACTCCAAGCAAGCTCCAGGCCAAAGATTGCTCCTCTAAGCTCCGCACGGGTGACTGAGCATCGGCCGAGGTTTAAGGAGAATGCGTTCAAGCACAAACCATCAGCGCGGCGTAAAATCCCCCCTGTCGCAGCTCTATTACGGGCATCCACCGACCCGTCAGTATTAATTGTTACTCGGTCAGGCGGCCCAGGCTCCCAGGCAATATCATCCCAACCCCTCACAATCTGGTTGTCAAGCATTCTAGCATCCCTGGACAGAGCACTCGCAACCGACTCCGTATAAGCTCGGACCTTATGAGTCAATCCGCTAGCTTCAATTCCGTCTCCATTAAACACAATGTCATTTCTGGCTTTCCAGAGATGCCAAAGGCCAATACCAAACAAGAGGGAATTGGCACCAGTAAGGTGGCGTTGCAGCCAACCATTGAAATCAGCTGACCAGAGGGGATCGGTATTAGGGAACCCTAGGCCACTCCAAAAGGCACCAGCAAAGTGGCAGTCGCGGAGGATATGGGAGGCTGATTCGCTCCCATGGTTGCACCGAATGCAACTTCCATCAGCTGTCATATGTCTCCGAACTCTCTCTGCATTAGTTAGGAGTCGACCGTGCCCCAGGATCCAGAGGAAGTATCTGCTCCTGTTAGGGCCTTTCCAGTCCCAAAGCATTTTCCAAGTGTCCCTATTGGCAGGCACAACATCATTAAGAATAAGAGCATAGGCCGACTTAATGGAAAACTCACCATTCCTGCTTTCCCCCAGGTAACGACATCCTCGCCATGACTATCCCGAGGAATAGACATCCCAATCACCTCCTCCACCGCCTCTGAGGGAAGAAGGCTATTCAGCTTGTCAACATCCCACGTACCCTCTGCCATAATAAAGTCTGCAACTAACTCCTCTTCATTAAACAATGGGTCTGAAGGGTCAGCGACCTCGTAAAGCAAACGGCCGGAATCGAGCAACCGAGCTGACCAGAACAGGGTCGACCTGCCGTCCCGAATGCCTGATCTAGTTCCCAACAACATAGTCGGCCACACCCGAGTGATGCCACGCCAAATCGCCGACTGGGATGCTCGATGGGATGGAATCAAATCAACACCCCTCTGCTTGAAGTATTTGGCTTCAAGAATCCGCACCCAAAGCAGGTCCGGTTTTTGGAAGAAAGTAAAAGCCAGCTTGACCAAAAAGGCTTGATTCAAGAGGCTTGCTGAGCGAAGCCCGAGACCTCCAGCTTCCTTCGGACGGCAGACTTGCTCCCACGAAATCAAATGGATCTTCCTGTCCTCATTACTGGATCCCGACACGAAGTCACGAATCTTCTTGTCAATTTCCTTGCAGGTCTCGGCTGGCAGGACAGAGGTTTGCATAGCATATGCCGGAATAGCAGCCAAGACAGATTGGGCCAACGTCACCCTTCCGGCAAGGCTCAAAGATTTGGCCTTCCAACCCGCCAGCTTCAAGTCCATACGAGAAAGGATATCCCTATACGTTGTCTTCGTTGTTCTCCCATGGAGGATAGGGACTCCAATATACCTTCCCAAGTCTTGAGTAAGCGGAATTCCAAGAGCTGAAGAAATCGCTGCAGCAGCTCTCCTGTCAGTGTTTTTAGAGCAGAAGAGGGTTGATTTTTCCTTACTCACTGCTTGGCCTGAAGCATCACAGAAAAGGTTAAGACATCCCAGAATAGTACGAGCCTGCTCAATCGAAGCCTCTGCAAACAAAATCAAATCATCAGCATAAAAAAGGTGAGAGAGCTCCGGACCACCCCTGGATAACGAGATCGGCCTCCACTCATTTCGATCGACCGCGTCTAGGATGATGTGGCTTAATCGCTCCATGCAAAGGGTAAAAAGGAACGGCGAAAGGGGACACCCTTGTCTGATCCCTCTCTGTGGCAGGAACTGGTCCGTAAGATCGCCATTCCACAATACCTGAAACTTGGTAGAACAAACACAGGCCATAATTAAATTCACAGAGCTCTCGGCCAGCCCAATCGCAAGAAGAGTATCACGGATAAATGACCACTTAATCCGATCATAGGCCTTAGTCAGATCAATCTTCAGCACCATCCTCCTCGCCTTACCCTTGTCGTGATCCATAGAGTGAATGACTTCCTGCAGAACAATAATGTTGTCAGAGATGAGCCGACCGGGCACGAAGCTAGATTGGGTGGAACGTATCAGCTCGGCCATAAGGGGTCTCAATCTGAACATCAAGCACTTCGTAATGATTTTATAGATCACATTACAAAGGCTAATTGGCCGAAAATGGTGCATCGTCTCTGGGTGTGAGCGTTTGGGGATGAGGCAGATGACAGTTGAGTTAACACTCGACACTCGGCTCTGATCCGTGAAGCATTCTATAACAAACCTCAACACATCTTGGCCGACCACCTCCCAATTCCGTTGGAAGAAGATGGGTTGGAACCCATCTTTTCCCGGTGCTTTAAGGCCACTCATACTCCTAATCACACTCCGCAGTTCGTCCAGCGAGGGTAATATGCTAATTGTACTGCTCTGGGCCGCTGAAATCTGCTGGAAGCGCCAATCAAGGGCCGGTCCAACCCCATCAGCGTCACTAAAAATCCCCACGAAGTGACTAATTGCCAGCCGATCGGAGCTCATTTTGCAGGGAAGCAATGAAGTTTGCTTTTCTTCTACGGAGAGTTGAGACGTGAAAGAAATGGGAATTTCGATCACCGTCTCTAATCCAAGTAGCTCTCGATTTCTGAACCCATAACAGCTCTTCTTCCCAAAGCGTGTGCTCAAGCTCGCGACGGGTCCGCTGTTCTTCACCTCCTCCGACAGCCCCACCAAGAGTTTGGGTGTGGGTTTCAAGTTCCGCCAAGTGCTGTAGGAGGGCAGCTTTGCGATGGAAGATGTTACCAAAGGTGTCCCTATTCCAACGTCTAAGGGAGGAAGCCAACTTCCGAAGCTTGCCAATAAAGGATCCATTGTTCCCCCAAGCCGAATCCAGGACCCTTTTAAAGTCTGAGTGCTCGAGCCACGCAGCAACAAAACGAAAAGGTCGAGCTCTAGGGCCCATCGCCGCCTTCCTGACAAACTGCAAGAGGATGGGCCTGTGATCGGAACGGAGCCGGGGGACATGCTGAACCAGGGCTTCAGGGAATTTACAGAGCCAATCTGCCGAAGCAAATGCCCGATCAATACGTGTCCTCAGCGATCCTCTGAACCAAGTAAAGGGAGGGCCGGAGAAACCAATGTCAAGGAGCTGACAATCGTTAATACAGTTGCGGAAGGACACCACACTGTTAGGATTGAAGGGAGCTCCACCCTCTTTCTCTGAGGGGTGGAGGTAGGAGTTAAAATCCCCAATGATACACCACAGATCGCGAACAGCTTCTGAGAAGCTCCGCAGCTCGTCCCATAGAAGAACTCTGCCTGTGGGAAAGGGTTTAGCATAAATTGCCGACACAACCGAACAAATCCCATCCGACTGCCAAATCTCAAAATGCAGGGCCTGATCTGACCTGCTTAATTCATGGATGGTGAAATTATCACCCTTCCATAACACCCAAATGCCGCCCGAAAATCCAATCGTATCAACCACAAGCCAAAAATCAAAACCCGTCTTGCGAACATCCGAAGCCCGTTTCCCGCTAATCCGAGGCTCGACAATAATCACAATAGATGGCGCAAACTTCGTAACATAAAACTTGAGAGTCGGGATAAAATCTCTATGTCCCGCCCCCGACAATTCCAAGATAAAATATCAATCATTAGAAGATCAAGGAAGACGAACCAAATCCAGCTAGCATTGCTTATCCGGGGGTCTGCCTCCACCTGGCGGGCCGGCACAATCAGAAGGCTGACTAGCCGAGGCACCAACAAGATTTGTCACACCTTGCTTCTTAGACACAAATTTCTTATTAGTAGCAACTTTGGTAACCTTCGGAGGTGCAGGAGTCCTCTTCGCTTTAGGTCGACCAGTGGTGTTCGAAATAGGAATCGCCTGGAAGGCAATAGGAACCGAAACCAGACCTTCATCAACAGTAATCTCTGGTGTCTTCCTCCCAGGCGTACTCAATTGCTGTCCCTTAATGACGTTTGAAATGTCCCGGAGTACAGCCTGAGGCTTAGGGGCCTTTTGCTGATCTGCCTAAGTAGTAACAACACCATCCGACATCCCTGTAAGAACCTTACTCAACGCCATAGAGTGAGCTTCGAACTCCGAGTTGGGGGACCTTCGAGGCTGAGCTTGAACATTTTCCTTCGGGGTCTTGGACGAGCTAGTACCAATCGAAGGGTCAGCATCTCTAGAAAGAACCGAGAAGCGAGAACCCGTATCCTGTGTCTGTTGTACCGCAGCAGTAGGCTTCGGGGCTTTCTTTTTCTGTCTACGAGAAACCGTTATCCAGCTTCCACTATTCCCTTCAACTGTCTGGACAGCCTTCTCCTGCTCCATGTCGTCCTCCGTGTTGGAGATAGGAACATCTTCCTTTAGGCCACAGTTGTCAAGCTTATGTCCATACATGCCACACGAGAAGCATATGTTGTCCAGGCTTTCGTACTCAATGTAAAAGATTCGGTCATCAATTACATACTTCCCTAGCAAGGGTTTTGATAAGTCAACTTCCACACACACACGGGCATATCTTGCCCGATTCCCCTCTTTAGTCACCAAATCTAACCGGACTGTACGTCCGATATGATTCCCGATCCGTTCCACAGCAAGACGGTTAAAAAAGTGAATTGGAAGCTTGGGGAGACGAACCCACGTGAGGATCTTCCTTATCGGGGCTTCCTCATCAAAGTCCGGGGTCCATCGAGCCACCGTAAGATAATAATAAAAAATCTTCTAGGGGCCACCAAAGGAAGCACGATTGTAATCCTCTTCTTCGGAAAACCTTACCAGGAAGGCAGCATTAGACAGGTCGGAGACCTGGATATGGCCAGCTCGAGCCCAGAGCACTTCCAGGCGACGTTTCATAACAGGATAGGAGAAGGTTCGTTCCACCGCTCTGACCACCAACGCTCGAGACCAAGGAGCATAGAAGTTCTGAATCTCAGCATCTGAGAAAGCAATCTTGGGGCACCGAGGGTCCGAACCAGCATCGTCCTGCATGGACGCACGAGAGTTGAAGCCAACTCCCTCCCAATCCTCTGTGAACCATCTACCACCACCTGCAGCCGAAGCGTAGGTTTTCTGCGTAGCCTCGTGGCTCAACGGGTCGGACGCTCCTTTGCTACCCCCTTCGTCAGCACGAGGTCTTTCCACATCCGACTGGAAGCTAAGGGGAGTGGGGGCCTCCCTCTGTCTCTTGTGAGGGGTAGACTCAGACCGAAGACCGTCAAGCAAGGCGTCAGGAGGGTCCGGCGGCCGATGCAAATCAGCCATCTTCAGCACGCGGGACACCGGTTGCTCCGGGGAAGACGAAGCAGCCATTAGGGTTTCAATTGCTTAGTAAGCTAATAATCCCCACTAAATAAATTATTAACAAATCATTATCTAAATAGTCAATCAAATAAATTATTAACTCAAAGTGTTGTTGAATTTATCTCATAGTTATCAAATCACTCTATCTATTACCTCAATGACAAGTCATCCAAAATGACCATTGTATCATACTATGATCCGATCAACTTGCTCAACCTAGCCCAACCATCCCCAGTCATGACCAAACTTAGACTATGATCAAACAACCTAGGACATGTCCAAATAATGACTTGATGAATCATAACGTTTAAACTATGATATCATTGATCGCTGCCTAATTAGCCTAGAACTTGATTAATCTAACTGATGGGTTATGGGTCCTCGGTCTATAGACCCCATGATGCATCCGCCCTCAAGGCTCAACCGCTTGACAATCCATCGCTACAGGTCGTGACCTGGCAAGAGTCTGTAGAAGCCCTTTCACCTCAAGTAAGCTCAGCGGCACGACGCCCGCCTTGTCACTTCCATCAACCACCCAACCATATCAACCACAAACTTGTCAAGGTCCCGTTAGAGGAAAATCCTCCAACATTCCCTGACACTTGGACGCCAACCACTCGTCTACGCCTAGACCATCATCCGACGGTCCTGATGACGCCCAACCAAAAGACCATTCAGGGGATGACACATGGGAATCTAGCCCATGCCACAAGGGCCCTATAAATACGGGAGCGCTCATTCAACAAAGGGCACGACACTCATATCCAAAACATATGCCGATACTGCACGCTAAGACTGTGGACACCTGCCCTCAGTAAAAGGGCTCAGCCTCGATACTTCTCTGTTATCTGCTCACACCATGTTTTCATCCTATATTCACCTTCATATATAATGACTCTACTCTTTGTAATCCTCCATGCTAGGAACCATCGAGCCTAAGGAGTGCAAAGAGTCTCGTCTCAATCAACCTCTAGTTGAACCTTTATTGGTCCACTAGTCCAACTAGGTGGTCCACTAACACATCAAACTTGATTGTCTTGTATGTTACACATAATCATATACATTTATTTCACAAACTCATTAGAATAATTAAAACTATACGCAAGCCGCAAGCCAATCATTGACCCCCATGACACCAACTCATGATTAGATAAATGAAAACATGTTTTACATGTGATGATTGATCATAGCCTGATTACCCCAACTCGATGGGCATAACTTGTCTAACTCAAATGATTGGAATGTTACACAAAAACAAATAATTTTCTCATAAAATCATTAAAATTATTTAAAATATATGCAATTCCATAATTGGTTAGCCTATTCTAATATTTAGGTCAAATACACAAATCTAGCCAAACGTTTTCGGTTTATGTCAAATTTGTCCACTTCTATTTTAGTGACACTAAAAAGGAAAAACCTTTAATTTGTGTGTCAAATATGTCCAGTTGACTAAATTGACCATTAACTTTTTTAACACCATTAGTGATGTGAAAAATGATGCTGACATGTCATTCAGTTGACCGGTCAAGTGTATGCCACATCATTATATTAATTATAAAATTAAATAAAATTAAATGCAAACATGACATAAAATAAAATTTATACAAGTATTCCAACTAATTAGCTTCAGCGGCCACCGCTCTTCATCCTTTCCCCCTCCCATCTCAGTCGGTGGAATAGACTCCTCTCC
This sequence comes from Linum lewisii, assembly GCA_034768395.1. Classification (NCBI taxonomy): domain Eukaryota; kingdom Viridiplantae; phylum Streptophyta; class Magnoliopsida; order Malpighiales; family Linaceae; genus Linum; species Linum lewisii. The sequence continues at coordinate 50,206,936 of CM068301.1, read as the reverse complement.
CTCTTCCCCTCCCATTCTCGGCCGACACACAAACTCAAGTTTCCCCTTCATTGTTTCTCTCCTTCTACCGATTCCAAATTTGTACACCATCATCGAGTTTCCCCTTCGTCGTCCCTCTCAGTCTTCCGATTCACGAGTGCTTGTCGGATTGACGACGAGATTAGGTTTATGATGGCGTCTTCCCAAAAAATGTGAAGAGAGAGACCGTACGCCATTGTGGTACTTGGGCACCTAGTTGAACCGGAAGGGAGATGACGAGCGGGGTAGATCTGCAGCTATTTCGAGGAAGGAATGGATCCCAAGGCAGACGGAGAAGGAGAGAATGAAGAAGACGATGATGAATAAGGAGGAATTTAACCTGATTGAACCCGAACTGGAAGAAGAAGAAGCCATCGTTTTAATTTTTGATTTTTCTGTGTTTTAGAGAGTGCTTAGGGTAGGGGCCGGGAAATCGCCATTGATGGGAGCTGTGATTGAAATAGAGCATAGTGGTTTCAGTCAACGTCTAATTAGTATAAGGCAGTAATGGACTTTGTTGGAGTTTCGTGGAAGGTGTAGAGAGAGAGAGAACATATAAGAATTGGGAAACCAAGCTGTTTTCCTTTTTTCTTCTTCTTCCTGCCGTTCATCACCAGTTGCCGTCATTCTTTCATCTGTTCTTCCTGATTCCACTTATCGGATGTGTTCTTCGTGGGCTCTTTCTGTTGTGCTTTAGCGGCCATTCGTAACAGCCGACGTCGATACGTCGTCCATTGGACGTGTCATTGATTAGAGATTCGGGACCTCAGAGATGGAACTCCGATTAGGGGTACTGGTCGTTTGAGAGAGAAGAAATAGCTCCCACGTTCTAGAGTAGATGATTTAAAAAAAAAATTGGCTTGGGACAATGTGGCTCCCACGTGGATTTATATGTCCGAATGGACAATTATCACTCGATCCCAGTCAACATGACATTCCATTCCATCAAATTAAACTAACGAAACAATAAAAAAATGGATGGAAATTTGGAAATTGGCGGAAACGGGTTTTCTTTTATAAAATTGGACAGATTTGACATAAACTGAAAAAGTTTGGCTAGATTTGTGTATTTGACCTAATATTTAATTGACAATACATTAGCAACTCATAATTATATGAACCAAAATTTCAAATCACATATAACTTGATGAACTTAACATATCACAATCACAACATGCCAGTTTATCACTATTAATATTTTTTTTGGTGAGAAAGCGGGGACCAGCTCCTGAATTAAATAAAAATCGCTCTTGGCAAGGCGACCCCAACGAGGTCATACCTCAACCAACAAGCCAAGGTAGGGTCCGGATGCGAAAACAAATGCAAACCAAAACTACAGGAATGACCAAGATTAGCCAGATCATCCCCACAATTGGCTTCACGATAAACATGCATAATAGAGATATCCCAGCTCCTGGACTTGAGCTGAAGAAACTCGGAGATGAAAGCAAAATGCAGATGGTTAGTCTCTGCACTTTGAAGGATAGAGATTGCCGTCCGAGAGTCGGATTGGATGATGATTTTTCGAATACCAATGGACCATGCCAACTTCAGGCCCTGCACGATAGGACTCAACTTCGCCCTTGTGATAAAGCAATCTCCAATGTTGGCTGTGAAGGCTCGAACGAAGCACCCACAATCGTTCCGGATCAGCCCACTGATCGCCGTCGATCCCGAATGAGTGTAGCGAGAGCCGTCAGTGTTAAGGATGAACCAACCCTCATCTCCCGGCCGCCACACAATCAACTAGGTCTGTCGGGCTTTCCCCAGTGCTTCTCGGCCCAATTGATTGGTCTTCCAGCTCGAGAGTACAAGGTTAATCCAAAACATACACTGCTCTGAAATCTCGAGAGCCGGCTGGTTAACTCCTTCAAAGATAAGTTTGTTACGAGCCCTCCACAAACTCCAAGTAATGATGCCGAAATGAATGTTGTAGTCTGTATCACTCAACATTGCCCTCCACCAAGAATCAAAGTCATTATGATTAGTCCTCACCACAATCGCCTAGGGCAGAACAAGTCTCCAAACCTGCAAAGGAAAATTACACTCGTACATAACATGCGAAATTTATTCAATATGAACCGAGCATCGGTGACAAAGAACCTGGGTAGTAAGATGCCGCCTCCCCCTTTCCTCGTTCGTGAGCAGTTTTTTGTGCGAAGCTAACCAAAGGAAGTGATTCATCCTATTCGGGCCATTACATTTCCAAATATGGCGCCACACAGAATCGTTCGGAGCTGCAGCATTGTCAGTAACATCAAATAGGCTGACCGGACAGAGAACAAGCCGTTAGCCTGCCCGTAGGAGGGGACATACCAACCACCTCCATAACAATGTTATAAGGGAGCACAAGAAGGAAGAAATCAAAATTCCACACTCCCGGTTTAGAGCAAACTTGAGAGACGAGGAGCGAGTTATCCACTCTCCAGATATCCAACGCATGATCGGCTAGAATAATACCACTATGCACCCAAGATCCGTCCAAAAGCGTGTACTCTGCCCATCCTTGATACTCCATTGTAGCTCGTTAATCACAAGCGGCCAAACTTTTAGGACCCCACGCCAAACCACTGAAACCCATTCTTTCTAGCCAGGGCGTAACCATGATCTGTAATCTTCAAATATTTTGACAAAAGCACCTTGGCCCACAGCTCCGGCGGGCGAGAAATTAAACCCCACATGATTTTCATCAAAAACGCCTTATTAAGACCCTAGGCACTACGAAGGCCCAAACCCCCCCAAACTTTTCGGTTTGCAGACCGTCTCCCAGTTAACGTTGTGGATTCTCCGCCATCCCTGAACTGAGCCCCGGATGAAGTCCCGAATCTTTTTTTCAATTGCCTCACAAACGTGAACAGGGAGGAAAGTTGTTTGCATCACAAAGGATGGGATTGCATTAAGCACAAAAGAAGCTAAAGTGACTCTGCCTGCCAGAGAGAGATTATTAGCTTTCCAACCTGCGAGCTTCTTATCCATTCTGGCCAGGATGAACTCAGAAGTAGAACGAGTCACTCTACCATGTAGGACAGGGACTCTAAGATAACTTCCCAGGTCCTGGGTTGCGGCAATACCCATAATTTTGGACACTCTCCTAGAGACGCTCCTGTCCATTTTATAGGAGAAGAACACTCTAGACTTATCCTTACTAATACTCTGACCAGAAGCTTTACAACAACGATCCAGAACATCGACAATAACACTAGCTTGCTCCATACTTGCTTGGCTCATAAAGACCAAGTCGTGTGCAAAGAACACATGCGACAAGGGTTCACCCTTTCTGACAAGCCGGACCGGTTTCCAAAGACCACTTGAAATCGCGGAGATGATCATCTTGTTCAACCTCTCCACGCAGAGCGTGAAGAGATAAGGAGAAAGAGGGAATCCTTGTCTCAAACCTCTGAAAGGAGTAAAACTATCAGAAACGGAACCGTTCCACAACACCGGGAAGGAAGCAGTCAAAATACAGCTCACAATAACATCGATCAAGTTGGGGGGGAAACAAGCCTGTTTAAGAGTATCCCGAACAAAATTCCACTCAATTTTATCATACGCTTTAGATAAATCAACTTTGATGACCATAGATGGCTTACCCCCTTTACCAGAAGCCAAGGTATGAACCACCTTCTCAATGATAAGGATGTTATCCGTGATATGTCTTCCCGGAACGAAGCTCGTCTAAGAAGGATGAGTCAAGCCTCCCATCAAGCCTTTCAGGCGATTGGCAATACACTTAGTGATCGTCTTATATGCCACATTGCACAAGCTAATAGGTCTGAAATCACTAATCAACTTGATTAGGGCCCTTCGGAATGAGAGTAATGAGAGTCTCATTCACTTCAGCAATCTTCTCCGGCTCCTGAAAACATCTTCACACGAAAGAAGAGAAATCCCGACCAAATGTTTCCCAGCAGCTCTGATAGAAAATTGGACAGAACCCATCCTTTCCCGGAGCCTTGAGAGCTCCCATACTCATAACAGCACCATAGATTTCCGCATCAGAGAGAAGCCTGCCAATCGCCACCCTGTCATCAAGCTTAATATGCGCCGAAAAACCCCTAAGGATGGGCAGCTGGCTACCCCGGGAGCAGTAGAAATTACAGAAATGGTCAATGGCCAGCGTCAGCAGCTCCGGCTGGTTCGTGACCCAATTCCCCTCAGGGTACTTAAGATGAGAAATCCTGTTAGAGGCCCTTCTGCGCTAGGTAGTCAAGTGGAAATAGCTAGTATTTCTGTCACCTTCAGAGATCCATTTAGACCTAGATTTTTGAATCCAGATAGCATCCTCTTGCCACAGAACAGATTCAAGCTTGGACCAGACTCTTCTTTCTTCTCAAGGTTAAAAGCCGAAGGGCAATTGCTCGAGCAAATTTCAGCTTTCTTCAGCTCCTCAGTAAGACATTTTTTCCCGCGAAAGATATTTCCAAAGACAAACTTATTCCAGTGACGAAGATCAATAGTAAGATTGCTAAGAGCAAAGGGTAACTCGGCCCCCCCACACCATTTTTGTTTCAGAACATGCTTGAAACTAGGATGGGTCAGGCAAGAAGAAAGGAATCAAAAAGGTTTATAGGGCGAATACACCTGATTATTGGGACGCAACAGGATCAGCCTGTGATCAGACTTCAACTTATAAAGATGCAGCGTACTCGACTCAGGGAAGAGATTCAGCCAGAGATCATTCACCAACGCCCTGTCGAGGCGAACGAGGACGTTGTTCCTTGCCCAAGTAAACTTCGGCCCTGGACGGGAAGATAAGGTAACCCACAAAGGTCAACCATGTTGATATACGACTTATTACGCGCCCTAATGAAACCGACACCATCTCTTTTGTCCTCAGGGGACAAAATAGAGTTGAAATCACCAACAACAGCCCTGGGCTGATTCATAAAAAAAATCCAAGGCCTTTAGTGCGTCCCAGAGAATCACTCTTTTTGTTGCCTTCGGGCTAGCGTAGACAGCTGTCAAGAAGAACCTTGAACCATCCCTCGAAATCCCATCAGCATGAATAAACTGGTTGCCAAACTGAACAATATTGAAGGAGACAAGGTTGGAATTCCAAACGAGCCACACTCCACCTTTGGAACCTCTAGCGTCGACTCGGAAGTTGCCATCAAAACCCATTTTGTCAAGCACCTTAGCCGCCTTGAGACCATTAATCTTTGGTTCCACAATGACTGCAACCGCCAAACGAAAAGAATTAGTGTAGGATTTAAAACTTGTTAAGAAATTCCTATGGCCCGCACCACAACAATTCCAACAGAAAATATTGGATAACATAAAAAGAGAGATGGGAAAGAAGAACTCCCTGAGAGTAACGACGAGAACACAGTGGAAGAACTTAGAGCTCCTCCATACCCATCGGCCCCCCTTTGTTTCCCACTCGAACTGAAGCATCTTTTGTCTTGAGAAATTTCAGTCCTGACAACACCTTCGCTTCCCCCTGGTAGCCTTGCTGCCCTTGGACACCAGAGGGGCCTTCTTCAACGTCAACTGAGAGGCGCTGGCGGGAAGAGGCCTGATGAACGCGTTTTCAGGCGCGTGTAGTCAAATAACTATCAAGCACAAAGCAAGATAGATCATATTCCACAAGGTTTCTTCTAATCATCTACTCAAATGAGTCGGCAAATTACTCAGGTTTAAAACAAGTTTGCGTGGTGTGAGTTCCATGACTTCTAGTCTATATATGAAGCAGAGAAATTGAAATGAAAACAGAAAGCAAAATGAAAGATTGATTGACTTAACAAAGCGACAGACAAGCCTAGATTTTGAATCCCCCTAAGATCACCAGAACATTGGCGATCACAAGACCAGCGGTTTTCAATCCCGAATCATTCTGTTCTCAGACACCACCATAACTCCTGACCCTTAGGTTTAAGACTGGCGAACGTTCTCTCTATCCGATCTAACTGCCTAGATTAATTGACCGCCCGTGCGTTCACTTCTGCAATGGAAAACTAACTGGTGTGATTACTAGTGATTAATGAGTTACTATAGCAGCAGATTAACCCTAACTGGTTCCTACGAAGAGAAATTGTTCCAATGAATAGGTTAACTGTTGATTTGGTGTTTTGAAGTGAGGCGAACGTTCGCTACTATCCTCGGCTTAACTAGAATCCTAACTAGGTGATCAAGGTAGAAAAGAAAACTGGCAATGAAAAACAAACCAAACATGTAAGAGAAACTGATTGAAACTGGATTTAATTACCGCCGATCTGTGACCGCTTTAAAGCCCCGGGTCACTTAGGGTTCATTTAGTCTAAGCTCTATGAATTTAGCTACTCATATCCAATACAAAAGAATCGAAGACAAACAGAGGATACATCTTCAAACAGGAAGAACAGAGAAGAACTGTAAAACCTAATTTCAGATGAATCTGTGAAGCTTCAATCTCATGGATCTTCAACTCCTAGCACCGAGCTCTCCAAGATGGAAGAATGGCGTCACGATCTCTTCCCGGATCCTCGAACTCTCTCTCGAACTTTGAAGTCCGGAAATTAAACCTTGGAAAAATTAGTGTTGGTAGGGTTCTTTTGAAGAAGAAAAAAGCCGTTCTCTAGTTATGGCCGCCGGTTATGTATTTATAGGGTTTCAAAATCCCAGCCGAAAAAGGAATTAGTTTTCGGCGAAAACTCTAGTTTTCGCCGAAGACTTCAGTGGAAACCTCGGTTGGATCTCTTGTCTTCGACTGTGTAATTTTTGCATTAGTTTTCGACGAAAACTTTGGACTTCTCGCCGAAAACTGTAGTTAAAACCCGGGCAGTGCTTTCTTCTAGCTTAGTTGACTTCTGGATTGATCTCGGGCCATTCCTTGAAGTTCCTTTGCTTCTCGAGCTCGTCCGTGGACTTGTGTAATCTAAAAAAAACAATAGAAACCATCAAATAGACCCATAACGGGCCAAAGTAACCAAAATAGCAAGAATTAGAGCAGTTAGGTGAAAACACACCAAATTACCCTAAAACCCGAGATTCAAGCAAGGAAATGTAGCTTAAATGAGGCTGATAATCACGTAAAATTGAGTGTCATCAAATACCCCACACTTAAGCCTTTGCTTGTCCTCAAGCAAACTAAACTAGAACGCACTCAGATTCACTAATGACGAGATCGATCAAGTTAAGGTTCAAGTAATCACAATGAATTATTAAACTGCTACTTCTAGAACAAGTGACCTAACATGCTTACACGTCAACCAAATAACCTGGTCTAACTAATTATCTGCACACAAACAAGTAGTAAACACAAATCATGCACGAATTCGACCTAACCAACCAGAATTCTCACACAGACAATATTTGGTACAAGGGAACTCTCGCGCTCTATGTTTAGGGACGTGTTTCTGCTCTCAATCACTTTCTCGACCAAAGTATGTCATATGTTTGCAATTCGACCACAATCTCCACCACTTTGACAACACGAGTAACTAGTCAAAAGGACTTTCGCACGAGATTGTAACGATTCCTACACTACAAGGGTTTATAATGAGATGGATGAAGGGATGAATGATGGAATTGGCTTTGGTGCGGTGCAGCTTTCGACTAACTTCCCTCGAATCTAGTCTATGACTTCCTACCGTCTAACCAGACACGGGTGGAATAGTGTATCTCGTCCTGTGATACCCTCAAGCAACCTAGCACTTTATTATATTTTTTTTTCGAATTTTCTGATTTTTCTTCTTTTTATTTTTTTTCTTTGACTTCATTCTTCCGTTTGTAGGGAGAAGAACGTTATTGAACTATATTACTAACTTTGAAACTTTGCACTTTTTTGGGTTTTCTTTTATTCTTTTTTTTTGTGCCGATTTTCTTTTAGTTGCTAGAGGGGTTTACACGTTTGGACATAATAGCTAAGACCACCTGTTTAATGGCTATAGGCAGGTTACCAAAGCCCGACTTCCGGTAGGCTAATCTAGAACTACAACCATAAGGGATCAACGGGGTGATGTAAAATGGGGATTAGCTGTAATGTATAACGAACCGAAAGAAGGGTCAAGCTCAAGTGTTTACACCTAATGGATTTAACGTTAGGTTGGCTATCTGGCTTAAGTAGCTTCAACTAGGTGCCTCTATCCTCATAGAACTCGTGTCATCGTGTGGTCTCAAATTGGTCTAATGCAAATTCAAACTCATTCAAGGTACGAGAAAGCCACTCAAAAAGAATTAAATTGCAAGTTTATGTGCAATGGATCATAAGCTCACTATTGGTTTGCTAGCCGAATTCAATCATTATCATGCAATCAGAGTGAATTACTATAAAAGTGATAAAATTTTCTGTTCTGACCGGGCAATTTAGCATCAATGCAAGCAAGTTGGTTACCGGTTCTAGGTTAAGCAGTCTAAGCAACATTATGAAAAATTGAAAAATAACTTAACATCACAAGTCAAGAATCGATCAATTCTAAGCTAGAGGAATCAGATAAGCCACGAAATCAATCAGTTTTCACACAAGATTATGCAATTTATACACCCTACCCCACAGGACTAAAAATAAGATAGAGAGATACAGAGCACCTGGAACGAGGTGGTCGATGTAGGGGATGAACACAGAACGCCCGGAGTGGAGCGGAGTAGCTACTCAGGTTCCTACAAAAACAAAAACAACAAAAAGATCAAAAGGAAACCGGAACAAGTGTCCCGGGTCCACACAGAATAAAAATCGAAACGAAGAAGGTTAGGGAAAATTTTGAAAATAATTTGACTCTTTGTTTGAAATTTTTCAAAAATTTTTCTGAAAACAAAATAGAAGACTCGACGAAAACAACAGACTCTATAGACCAAACATTTCACCGAGAACTTCAAAGTTCTCGGTGAAAACTTCTTTGAAAACAACACTGACAACTTCGACGAAAACAAAACTGACTGACACACAAACTCTCGTTGAAAACTTTAGAGTTCTCGGCAAGAACTCTTGACCTGGCAGACAGAAATAAAATGAAATAAATTAAAATAACTGACACTTTGGCTCCCCGAAACCGACTTGCACGATGAAAAAGACTGACTCAAAAATTCAAAACGGACTCCAGCCGTGGGTTGCCTCCCACTAACCGCTCTTGATTAACGTCCTTGAGCTGGACGATACCTGGATGACGATCAAGAGACATCCCAACTCAAGATTTCTTTTATGCTCGTATCAGAGTTAATGAAATAAAGCTTCGATGTACCTCCGGTAAGTAAGAAATGCTTCCCGCTAGCATGAGTTAATTTCATTCGTCCGTCGGGAAGGTGGCCAGTAATGTCGAAGGGTCCAAAGAGGTGTATTAGAGGATCCTTCGTCTCCGGTGGCTTGGTAGAAGGGGTCAGAGCAATTAACTCGGTAGAGGGCGGTTTAATGATTTGCCTCCAAACCTCCTTATTCTTTCCTTTACTCACCTTATTCACTTCGCTAAGATCTTTAGCTCGTGGTGATTTAGTGGGAGATGCATTCGGTTCCTCCTTCTCTTCCGGCTTCTGTGCCAGAACCCCATTCTTAGGATTGAGGACCTGTCCAACACCTGTCCTAGCTATCTTGGAACAAGCACTCGAAATGACATTAGTAACGGAGTTGACCGAGGCTAACTCCACAGTATTAACAGACAAGCAATTGGTATCTTCCTTAACAGGGGCTTGCATACCGTCCTTGAGGCGGAATGTCATAGTATCCTCTCCAACCTTTAATTTCAATGAGCCATTCGGGACATTGATGTTAATGCCAGCTGTTGCCATAAAAGGTCAGCCTAGGAGAACGGTAGCATCTACCCCTTGGGTATCCATAACAATAAAATCGGCAAGGATGGTGAAAGGACAACAGACAACCACATCTTCTATTAATCCCCTAGGTGCTTTAAGAGATTTATCAGCAAACACTAAATGCATACTAGTAGGTTTTAAATCTCCTAGGTTCAGTTTCTCATACACGCAAGTAGGCATGACATTTATAGATGCACCTAAATCAACTAAGCTTCGATCAATTTGAATACCATTGATAGTTGATGAGCTGCAGAACAGTGATCAAATACTACCAAGCTAGAAGCAAGATAGATCGTATTCCACGGGTTTCTTCTAATCGTCTACTCAAAGAAGCTGACAATTTATTCAGGTTTAAACACGTTGTGCGTGGGTGGAGTTCCACGACTTCTAGACTAAGATGCAGGAAAATTAAAGAGAAATTAAAAGACAGATTGATTGGTTGGTTTAGACAGACGACAGACAAGCTTAGATTTCGAATTCCCCTTAGATCACCAAGGCAACAGCAATCAACAGATCAGCGGATTCAATTCTCATTCAATCAATTTCTATACACCACCATAACTCCTGACCCTTAGGTTTAGGACTGGCGAACGTTCACTCTATCCGATCTAACTACCAAGATTAATTAATCGCCCGGGTACGGTCGCCTCTTGCAACGATTAAACTAACTGGTGCAATTACTAATGATTTATGAGTTACTCTTGAAGCGGATTAACCCTAACTGGTTCCTACGAAAGGCACACTCCAATGAATAGGTTAACTGGTTGAATTGATGTTTTAAAGAGAGGCGAGCGTTCGCTTCTATCCTCATCTTAACAAGAATCTAAACTAGGTGATCAAGGAAGACAAGTTTATACGCCAAAGCAAGGAAGCTGTCTGGCGACTAACCCTAACTTGCATAAACCTAATCTAGGCGACCAACCAGAAGAGAAACATAAACAATCAAGAACAAAACAACCATGCAAAGAGAAACTGATTGAACTTTGAATCTAATCACCGCCGATCTGTGACCGCTTTAAAGCCCTGGGTCACTTAGGGTTCATCTAGTCTAAGCTCTACGAGTTTAGCTACTCATGTTCATAACGAAAGAATCAAAGATACAAACAGAGTTCATCACGCAAAGGAAGAACGTATAGAAACTGTAAAACCTAATTAAGACGACTCTGGCTAAGCTTCGCTCTCCGGTAATCTTCAATCCTAGCTCCGAGTCTCCGAGGTGAAAGGATGGCATCACGATCTCTTCCTGGCTCTTCGAACTCTCACTCTGCTCCAGAACTCGTGAGAATTCTGAAATTATGATGTATTATGAGGTATATCGTTTATTGGGCCGCCAGTTAACTATTTATACTTAACCCTAATACCGACGGATTTTGCCTGGAATTTTCGCCGAAAACTCAGTAAGTTTTCGCCAAAAATTCCTTTGTAAATGACTTGAATGCTCGGCTGTTTCTCCAGTGATTTTCGGACCTTAGGGTTCTCGGCGAAAACCTGGAGTTTTCGCCAAAAACTTCTCTTTATGAACTCAACCGATTTCTTCTTGAGTTTTCGCCGAAAACCTGGGGATTTTTCACCGAAAACTGCAGTGTAATTGGAGTAGGATTTGATTCGACTTGATTGACTCCTTGGATCGACCTTGGTGCATTTCCTCGAGGTTCCAACGCCTTAGACACGTCCTTGGCTACTTTATTTGACGGCAAAAACCTGTGCTATCATGAAAACACTAGAGAACCAACAAATAGACCCGAAATGGGCCAAAGTAACACAAATGGCACGAGATAGAGCAGTTGAGTGAATATTCGCTATTCTACCCTAAAAACCATGTCTTGAGCAAGGAAATGTCGCTTAAATGAGGCTGATAATCACGTCAAATCGAGTGTCATCAAAATACCCCACACTTAAGCTTTTGCTTGTCCTCAAGCAAACTGAATAGTAACGCTCAAGTTCACAAATGATAAGATTTATTAAATTGGAGTTCAAGCATGCACAATGAATTATTAGACAGGTAATTCCTAGAACAAGAAACCTAACATGCATACTGATCAGCCAAACAACCCGGTCTCACTAAAAACTGCACACGACGAGTAATAGCAACCAAATATGCACGAATTTGACCTGACCAACCAGACTCCTCACACAGGAAATATTTAGTAAACGGGAAACTCTCACTCTCTGTGTTTAAGGACGTGTTTCTGCTCTCAATCATTTTCTGTTACTGAATTCTGTCATAAGTTTGCAATTTGATCACATCTCCACCACTGTGACAACACGAGGAACTAGTCAAGAAGGACTTCTCTGCTAGGACTGTAACGAATTCTACACTATAAGGGTTTATAATGAGATGGATGATGGGAATGTGATGGCTTTGGTGCGGTGCAGCTTTCGACTAACTTCCCTCGAATCTAGCCTATGGCTTCCTACCGTCTAACCAGACACTGGTGGAATAGTGTACGCTCGTCCTATGATACCCTCAAACAACCTAGCACATATATATATTTTACACATTTTTTTCTGAATTTTTTCTTGACTTCGTTCTTCCATATGTAGGGAGAAGAACGTTATTGCACTAAAACTTTGAAACTTTTGAACTTTTCTGATTTTTCTTCTTTCTCTTTTTTCGAAATTTTCTTATTTTCTTATTTTTCTATATTTTTCGTTTGTGCCGATTCTTTCTTTTAGTTGCTCGAGGGGTTTACACGTTTGGACATAATAGCTAAGACCACCTGTTTAATGGCTATAGGCAGGTTACCATAAACCGACTTCCGGTAGGCTAATCTAGAACTACAACCACAAGGGATCAACGGGGGGTGAAAGAATGGGGAATGGCTGTAATGTATATCGAACCGAAAGAACAGGCCAAGCTCAAGGATTTACACCTAATGGATTTAACGTTGGGTAGGCTATCTGGCTTAGTAGCTGAATCTAGGTGCCCCTATCATTCTGGACTTGTGTCATCGTGTGGTCTCGAGTAGGTCTCATGCAAATTCTAACTCATTCAAGCAAACAGAAAATCACTCAAAAGGAATTGAAATTGCAAGTTACGTGCAATGGATCAAAAGCTCTCATTTGGTTTGCTAGTCGGATTCAGTCATTTTCATGCAATCAAGGCTACAAACTACAAGTGTGATTTTCAAAATCTGTTCTGACCAGGCAATTTAGATTCAAAGTATACATGTTGGTTTTCAAGTTCTAGGTTAAGCAGTCTTAGCATCATTATGAAAGATTGAACAACAACTTAACATCAAAAATCAAGAACTGAGCCATTCTAATGCTAGAGAGACTAGGAAGGAACCACGAGGCACACAAAAGCACAATCAAGGACAATCAAGTTCATGCAAGGTTCTCTAGCATCCTACCCCACACTTAAATCGTTCTGTGTCCTCACATGACTAAGACTAGAGTTTTTTTATACGAAGAACCTGGAAGGTGATGGTCGGTGTAGGGGACGAACACGGATAGCCCGGAGCGGAGCGGAGTAGCTACTCGAGTTCCTACAAAACAAAAACAACAAAAAGATCAAAAGGAAACCGGACAAGTGTCCCGGATCCACACAAAATAAAAGTCGAACAAAAATGGTTTAGCTGATTTTTTTAAACTGATTTTCTTAGATTTTTCGGCGAAAAGAAGTGCAAGTTTTCGCCAAAAATTCCAGTTCAAAACGTCTGCCGGTTTTCAAAAGCCAGTTTTCGCCGAAAACTCAGCAAGTTTTCACCGAAAAGTTTATCCAAAATCGATCAGAAAACACAACGAGATTTAAAGGGCAGTTTTCACCGAAAAGTGAAGTACTTTTCGCCAAAAAATTTGACCTGCACGATTGAAAATATTTTCGCCATCCTAACAAACTTCAAAAAATCAAAAATAATTTGACAAAAATCGGAACAACCTCAAACGACTTGCGATTCAAACGATGACACACAGACTACACACGAAAAATAAGAAATCATGCAAACTGACACTTTTGGCTCCCCTGAACCGACTCTGAAACAACGAGTTCGACACAAATTAAAAACTGACTCCAGCCGTGGGTTGCCTCCCACGAAGCGCTCTTGCTTAACGTCCTTGAGCCGGACGATACCTGGATGGCGATCAAGAGACATCCCAACTCAGGATTTCTCTTAGGCTCGGGTCGGAGTCCATAAAATACAGCTTTGGGGATCCTCCAGTAAGTATGAGCTTCTTCCCGTTTGCGTGAATTAGCTTAGTTCGTCCATCGGGAGGATGACCAGAAATTTCAAATGGCCCGAACAGTTCTTTCGAAGAAGCGTCCTTCAGAGGATCATTCTTCTCCGGTGGCTCGGTAGAAGGCAGTTTAATGACTGGCCCCCAAATCTCCTTGCTCTTCCTTGCCCCTTTCTTCTTCGTCTCGCCGGGATCCTTAGTTCGTGGTGAATTAGAAGAGGAGGATTTCAGTTCCTCCTCCTTCTTCGATTTTTCCGTGGTCGTCTTCTCCTTTTGTTGGATAGCCTGTGCAGCACCTGTTGCAGATATCTTGGGAAGAACACTTGAAATGACATTAGTAACGGAGTTGACCGAGGCCAACTCCATAGTTTCTACGGATAAACAATGCGCTTCTCCCTTAGGAATGTATTTCATACCGTCCTTGAGACGGAATGTAGCAGTATCCTTTCCAACTCTTAATGTTAACGAGCCATTTGGGACATTAATGTTAATGCCGGTTGTTGCCATAAATGGTCGACCTAAGAGAAGAGTAGAATATGTCCCTTGAGTATCCATTACTACATAATCAGCTAAGAACGTGAAAGGACCACAACAAGTGATTACATCCATGATTATTCCTCTAGGTTCTTTTAGAGATTTGTCAGTGAACACTAAATGCATGCTAGCAGGTTGTAGTTCACCTAGGTTCAGTTTCTTATATAAACACATAGGCATAACATTTATAGATGCACCTAGATCAACCAAACTACGCTCGACCTCAATGTTATTAATGATTAAAGGTAACGTAAAAGAACCAGGGTCGTAGCACTTAACTGGAATAGGTATGGGAGATGATAGAGAATTGATAGCTGAGCATTCTCCCTTAGAGGAAGTGTGAGGTGCTTCCTTCTTCTTCTCCAAGCTGTTCTGCTCACTGCTCCTAGTGGTGATGGCCTTAGCATGCTCATTCTTCATGGCGGGGTTGTTTTGAGACGGCGCCTGATTGAAGAGAGGATGGTTAGCCAACATGCTAGCAACTTTATTTACCATGCTCTCCACTCGCTCACCCTGAGCGATCTATCCTTGGTTAAGAGCAGTTTGGGCCTTGAATCTCTCTTCGTGATTGTCGAGCCTTGCCATAATCAGGTCAATCTTCTGGGTCACTTTGCTCTCCCAAGTATTCTCAAACATACAATTCTGAGGTTGCTGTCCTCCGGTGAATCTAGGGGGATCTTGATAATTATTGCTCAAGTACTGACTCTGACTCTGGTTGAATCCGAAGCTGTAAGGAGGACGCTTATGGAAGCTTCCTTGTTGTTGAGGAGGTTGTCTGAACTGTCGGTAGTCGGGGTAGCCCCTTTGATTGTTGGTGGAGCCTTGATCAATAAAATTCACTTCCTCTTTAGACCAATTATTTGCTGCACCGAAAATCTCATTCATGTGTTTCTGAACTTCGCTCTTGATCTGATCTTCACGGGTTGGTCGGCTCTTAGCTGCTCCAAACTGTCTCTCCCAATTCCTGGACTTAGATGCGCAGTTTGCAAAGTGAAGAAGAGTAGCTTCTGATGCGAGTGCGGTGTAGTAGCCATCAGCTAAGGCGTTAACCCATTTAGCTGATTCTTCATTCATCCCTCGGGAAAAGATCTCAGCTAGCTGTCTCTGCTCGAATCCATGATGAGGGCAATCGTAGAGGAGTTCTTGGAATTCGTTCCAAGCATCATATAGGCTTACTCCTCTCTTCTGAACAAATCTGGCAATGCTTTCCTTGTAAAATGTAGTTCTTGAAGGAGGAAAGTATTCCTCTACGAAGTCTTGAGCTAGACTATCCTAATCGGTGTAGTGGCCAGGTGGCTTGTAACTGAGCCATCTCTTGGCGGCGCCTCTAAGGGAGAATGGAAAGACTTGTAAGAATAATGTGTTCTTACCGAGGTTCCCACTCTTGAACGTCTCGCACATGGCTAGGAAGTTCGCCAAATGTGTACAAGGGTTATCTTGCGGCTTTCCTTCGAACTGAACATCCCTAGAGATCGCTTCTAGGAAGGGGATCGTGATCTCATAGTCAGGATCGTCATCGTTATGCGGCACAGCAATGCTAGACTGAAAATTAGCCGCACTCGGTTTATAGTAATCCGCCATGGTGCGTTGAGCAGCCATTACGGAAGGAGAAGGTGGTGGTGAATCTGAAGTAGTGGATGAAGCGGACGAAGATGAGGAGTTCTCCTTCAACTCCTCGATCTTAATGGGGGTATGCGGAATGATTCTAACTTGCTTCTGAACTCGCGGTTGCTTTGGCGGAGCAGAACTACCCGGCTTAAACTGAGAATGAGTGAGTGAGCGGTTCGTAAACCTGTAAAACAACCTACAATCAACAAAAGCAAACATAACCGGCGTAAAATCGAAGTGTGATGAAATATGAAAGATCGAAAAGTAGAAGAATAAATGCCAACCCTTCTTTCAAACAATTAGAAGAGTTCCCCGGCAACGGCGCCAATTTGATGAGCTGCAGAACATTGATCAAATACTACCAAGCTAGAAGCAAGATAGATCGTATTCCACAGGATTTCTTCTAATCGTCTACTCAAAGAAGCTGACAATTTATTCAGGTTTAAACACGTTGTGCGTGGTGTGAGTTCCATGACTTCTAGACTAAGATGCAAGAAAATTAAAATAAAATTAAAAGACAGACTGATTGGTTGGTTTAGACAGACGACATACAAGATTAGATTTCGAATTCCCCTTAGATCACCAAGGCAACAGCAATCAACAGATCAGCGGATTTCAATTCTCATTCAATCAATTTCTATACACCACCATAACTCATGACCCTTAGGTTTAAGACTGGCGAACGTTCGCTCTATCCGATCTAACTACCAAGATTAATTAATCGCCCGGGTACGGTCGCCTCTCGCAACGATTAAACTAACTGGTGCAATTACTAATGATTTATGAGTTACTCTTGAAGCGGATTAACCCTAACTGGTTCCTACGAAAGGCACATTCCAATGAATAGGTTAACTGGTTGAATTGATGTTTTAAAGAGAGGCGAACGTTCACTTCTATCCTCAGCTTAACAAGAATCTAAACTAGGTGATCAAGGAAGACAAGTTTATGCGCCAAAGCAAGGAAGCTGTCTGGCGACTAACCCTAACTTGCATAAACCTAATCTAGGCGACCAACCAGAAGAGAAACATAAACAATCAAAAACAAAACAACCATGCAAAGAGAAACTGATTGAACTTTGAATCTAATCACCGCCGATCCGTGACCGTTTTAAAGCCTTGGGTCACTTAGGGTTCATCTAGTCTAAGATCTACGAGTTTAGCTACTCATGTTCATTCCGAAAGAATCAAAGATAGAAATAGAGTTCATCACGCAAAGGAAGAACAGATAGAAACTGTAAAACCTAATTAAGACGACTCTGGCTAAGCTTCGCTCTCCGGTAATCTTCAATCCTAGCTCCGAGTCTCCGAGGTGAAGGGATGGCGTCACGATCTCTTCCTGGCTTTTCGAACTCTCACTCTGCTCCAGAACTCATGAGAATTCTGAAATTATGATGTATTATGAGGTATATCGTTTATTGGGCCGCCGGTTAAGTATTTATACTTAACCCTAATACCGCCGGATTTTGCCTGGAATTTTCGCCAAAAACTCAGTAAGTCATTCCAACAATGGCAATTCAATATCTGATTTCAAAATAATCTCCGACAATGTCATTCCAACCCTATCCAATCGAACATGACTGTAAGTGTGACAAAGGGCTTCTTACCATAATAAGTTTGGTTCAGTTGTTTGGCTCAATATGAATAAGCTAGGCATTTTCAGGAAGAAATAAAACCAAAAAACTGCACCAGAGAATTTCAGATCACCTCCTTTGGTGAAGGTTTCAGTCCAGCTGTCAACACCGATTCACAAAGCATGTAACAGTAAAGGCAATTATCTGCATCTACTCTCCAACCAGGAAATACACCCTCTCATCCAAACTTGATAGGTCTCTTTCACAGTCAAATCTATGTTTAAAAGACCAGAACATGTTACTTTACCAAGTATCTCTGTAGAATCACTCAACTTGCAGGCTAAGTTCAAGCTTTACCTTCTTCTGTGACTTTTTGATTTCTTGTAATTGTTGGTTCTGTCTGTATTGAATATCCGCAACACACACTCTTGTGGCTTTTGCCTCTCAAGCTGTCTACCTTCATAAGGATAAAAGAACTCATTCCAAGCTATCCCTAACATTATGAAGAGTTTGTCTTTTTTAACTATTGTGCGCTTCTGCAACAGTAGGCTGTTTGAGTCTGTCCAGCCTCGTGTTCATTTAACTGCCATGGGAAAGGTGTCAAACTATCTACAAAGACCATATATCTATGAAAGTGTAAAATCAATGCAACAAACAACATTAAAGGATTTGAACATACATGGCATGGCATATCATACACATGTCTGAATTTGGTCTGTTATCATGTTCACAAAAAAAATTATACTTTCTTCTGTCAGAACATGAAGAATCATCAGTACATCACAAAGAAGAATTGCTCAAAATCAGAAACTAATTAATTAAAAAATTAGATTCATCTAAAATGTCAGATTTCATAGTTGTTTCAATATTGGTGAGCCACCTATAGCTATTGCTTAGTACTGCAGTTGCAGACATGTGAACATGTCTAGTCTAGAGATTCAATTACATCTTCCTTGAGAAGGTTCTCGCCTTTCCCGCCACCATCCCTGGAAATGAGCTCATTTGTCAGTATGGATCGCATTTTTTGACAACGACGGTGAAATCTGCAACTAAAATAAAACTAATAATAGATTAATAGTTCAGTCACAAACCTGAGGTTTGCCACTGGTGTAAAGCAATGAATCTTGGCCTGCATACCATCACGGCCAGACCTTTATATCCTCATTCGTTGACCTCAATAACAGATCCACTGATGACTGATTATCAGAAGGAGGCGAAGGTGGATGATCATTATCTATTGCCTAGATTCTATTCCTATACAATCCATTCCTCTCCAAAGAACCAAGACTCCCAGTTTGTAATCAATGTTATAGGGTAAGCAAAAAATACATTCATGAAACAAATAGAGCAAGTCATGCTTATGATATATATTGATCATTCATAATAAAAAAACAACAATGAGAGCAAGACAAGAACAAGTAAACAATCCTCTATTCGCTAAACATCATTCCTAACTTTATGAATGAAGACAGGTATTCCACCTATGATGGCCATATGTGGCTTCCTAACAGCTTGCCAAAAAGAACAATGCAACATGATAACTAATTGAACCTTCTACACTTCACATCTTGCTCAAACACAACAATTAAACTTAAAGTTGAAACTCTATCCAACATGACACTTAAGTTTAAGGGAGAAAGAAGAAAAAATGGCAACAGATATTGGTTCCAAGTGAACCAACATCTCCACTCAAGGGTGGCTGTTCATTCGAGACCTATATGCTTGGATTTCTTTAAACAACTCATAAGTACATATACTCCTGATTGTGATAATCAAAACAAGTGAAGATGACCAAAATTGCACTCAGTTTCTTTCATGATCAAAAGTCAAACTCTTAAAACAACTATTATAGAATTATAACAATCAGGTAGCCTACTACTTTCTAATCGTTTCCTACATCAATGACACTTGTTCGACCTATTCTTTCCAGCTTAACACAAATACAACTACGAGGATGAACTGGTACCGGAAAACTATACAAATCAATCATGGCATGTTTTCAAACTCACCACTTGGATTGGTAAACCATAGTTTTCAGCATCAGATGTTGCTGCTGTGCAATGGCTCGGTTCACCACTAGCAGCTGCTGCTGAGTTCTTGGTCCATCATTCTCCCTTGTCCTTCAGTTTGCAAATGACATATACACACAGATTAAGAATCAGTAATGAACTTCTAGCAGCAGTAAATGAAGAATCAACAAGGCTCACTCAATGAATCAAACCTGAACATGAAGCAGGGTTGTGGCCTGTTAACGATGAATAACCCAATCGATACTAACCAGCTTAGCATCTCCTCTTGCTCGGTAGAATAACACCAAGGTCTTCTTGACTCCAATCTTTTCAGCGGTGTCTCTAACGACGATGAAAGGAGGCTTCCCCGTGAACTTTCACACCCGCCATACATCGCCATGTTAGCCCCTTTGATGTTGTTGTATTTGTAATCCATCCGAGAAGAACCACACTCAGTAATCCGATTAAGAACCCATCACCGAGTAACCATTCAACAAAAATAAAATTCGTTAGTTGCCCACCGTGAAATCCAGTAATCAGTGCAAAATCCAGTAAGGGAAAAAGGGAAATTGGAGATTAATACTACCTGGGTAAGTCCGATGGTTCCGAGCGGTAGACGTGGACTTTAGGGATGACTTCGTCGATGAGTCGTTCATCTTCAGATTCAGGTAATGGGTGATGAGCTCTAGCCTTTTCAATTAGAACCTGTAACCCATGGCCAAGGCCATGAGTAGTACGGCATACAAAACGGGAATTGAATCCCACACACCGACAATCGCACTAAGCTCAAAATTATAAGTCAATAACATCTACCTGGTAAGATTAGAGGAGATAATATACCTGAAATTTGAGATATTTCCTCGATCTGAATGAAGTTTCCCTCTACTTTGACAGACCTAGAACCCTCTTCGACTCCTCTCCCTCGTTGCTTTGCCGGAAACCATCACTGGGCTGAACCATCCTCTCAACCCGCATGTCTCTCGATTACTTTCGAGGAGAATCCTGAGATTGGGCGCTTGAGTCCCGTCTCCTCACCTGGAGTATGGTCGGCCGGCCGGCCAGCGGACGCTCGGCTGCAAGTATAGACGGTAGGGGGGTTTCCGGAGGATGAAGATAAGGTGAATGTTTAGAAATGGTGGGAGAATTGAAGATGGGTTTCGGTGATATAAAAAAATGGGTGGGTGGGTTTATTCTAAACTCAGGTGGTATGAGTGATTAAGATGGGTGAGTGAGATTGGTTGAGTAAACATATGGATGGATGTTTGAAAATGGAGAAGTGATTTAACAAGTTACAAAATAATTGTACTTAATATGTATTTATTGTTCTTATGATGATTATAATTTAATGGGAAAATGGTACTTTGCCCCCCTCTACTTTGCCAAGTTGACAAACAGCCCCCTATACTATGAAATGATCAATTTACCCCCTCCTACTATGCCAACCTAACAAACAGCCCCTTCCATCCAAAACTCCATCCAAAATTCCGTTAAGTGATGACTCACCAATATGATTCATCCATAATTAATGACAATACATTGCCACATCATTAAAGACAGTACATTTTTAGTACAAAAGGCAATAAAAATATTAATTTTAAATTTATAAATTAAAAAGTACATATTTAATTTTTATGGATTTTTATTTTTAATTTTTTTTCAATTAAATTTAAAAAATATTTTGTATTTAAAAATTATTTTTAGAAAAAAATTTATATTTATTTAGAAAAAAAATTATTTCATTTTTAATATTAAAATCCATAAACGAAATATTTTTTATTTTTTATTTATAAATTAAATTTAATTATTTTTATAATTTTTGTTTTTCTCAATTTAATTTAGTTGAGATGGATGAAATTCGTTGATGTGGCAATGTACATTCATTAATTGTGGATGAGTCATATTGGTGAGTCATCACTTAACGGAATTTTGGATGGAAATTTGGATGGAAGGGGCTGTTTGTTAGGTTGGCATAGTAGAAGGGGTAAATTAATCATTTCATAGTATAGGGGGCTGTTTGTTAACTTGGTAAAGTAGAGGGGGCCAAAATACCATTTTTCCTAATTTAATTTGGCCTGGAAAAAATTTAATTTGAACATAAAATAAAGAGTTATGATTAATTATTCATATGAAAAATGTTGAGTGACCTTTTAGTTATTTTAATTACTATTTATTTAAATTAAAAAATTAATTTATGTATAGATGGCTCAGATTAGATCTCCCATTATGAACGGATGAGATTCTCCTTGAATGGTAATATAGAAGCTGCCACATCAGCATTTTCCCATCTTTTAAGCCTTCTCCTTCATTCTCTCTCCTCTACTCCAGATCAGAAGGTTGCGTGTTCGATTCACGCCGGGTTCAACATCAACATTTTCAAGTTTTAAGCCTTATTTTTTATTCTCTCTCCTACTGCTCCAGATCAGAAGGTTTGGTGTTCGATTCACGTCGGGTTCAATTCCCATAACCACTATTTATTTTTTATGGCGGATATGTAACTCGGATGTTACTCAAGTGTTATTTTTAGTTGCACTAATTCATGTGTTATCTGAGATGTTACTCTGGTGTTATTCATATTCACGGATAACATAAAAAATACATGAATGATACCACAAATAATAGTCGAATAACACCCAAATAATCTTCAAATAACACCCCCAAATAACACTTGAATACTGACCACTAAAGTTTAATACTCGAGTAATACCTAAATAATAATGTGCGCATGGGCGGCCAAAAAAAGTGTCTGCACCAAATATTTTTTTTAGTTTTAATTATATACGTTGTTAAATTTATTGAGTCCAAAAAATTAAGTTGACACATTTATGTTGAATTCTATAGTTTTTAAAATAACTGAGTACGGTAATACCAATACAAAATAATAAATTTATTTATCATTTTATGTTCAAATCGGCCAACGGGCCGCCACTAATCTAGTATATATATATGGTGAACGCTTCGGTATGCCACTAAAAGTGACATACTCAGTACGTCACTTTCTGTGAATCAATCTGGAACGTACGTTTTAATGAACAGATCTGAACCGTGAAAAATAAAAAATAATTTTATAATGTAATTGCGTATTTCCAATGAGGTCTCCATCTTTTTTTCACTTACAAATTCATCACTCAATGTATTATATTTGTTTTGTTAAATCTACAACTGTTTTTTATTTTCAATTGAGTTTATAACTAGGTTAATTGACATATTCATCTGCACACCCATCTAACTCCATTTACATATTCATTCTAATTTCTTTCTCATCATCTTCTCCGACCAAATTTCTTCTCATCTACCGCCGACGCCGTCCCCCGCCTCCGACTGATGACGAAGTTCCGACGAGTCATCTTCTCTTCAGGCTTCACCTCTTCACCTCTTCACCTTTTGGAACAAATACCAAAAGCGAAGAGATCTGATTTCAATCTTTCCGTCGATGGAGACTAATTTCCATCTAAACACACAAGCTCAGGTCAGATATGTTATCAAATTCTTTATCTAATTTCTAATTTCAATCATAGGAAGTCTAAGAATGGATATATACACCTTGATTTAGGTGTTTTGACTTTTCCCCGACTCCTCTACGCCGACTCTACCTGGACGCCGTCAAGGGGTTTCTCGCCCTCGTAGCCAGGTTGGCGGCTCGTCAACGACGCCGACAACCTCTTCGTCTCTGCGGAGGCCTCCATCGGAATCATGGCCGTTGAGAGCTATTGTCGAACACCGGAATCGTGGTAGAGCTTTCAATGGAGCAGCAACAGAATGCTTTTCGTCCTTGTGGCAAACATCTTCTCAAGAGCGAAACTTATTTTTCACTGCTCGGACTCTTCTCCTTCTGTGACGACCATCCTCATCTCTGCCAGCTCCAACCAGGTATTATCATATTTTCGCTGTTATCCTTTTATTTTGGCGGATACATTTAGTTAATTCTGGTACCAACGGTGTCTGAGATGAGATTGGTAGAATTTTTTGTATGAAGGTAGCAATAACAGTGATGAACCCGAAGTGAAGACTTGCGTTCAAGAGGGCAATAATGATGGTGATTGCCTAGCTGAAACAAGTAAGGCTCATGATCCATCTTTTGACTGTATGGACTTAGACGACATAGGATTTGGTTAAACAAAGGTAGTATTTGATGAGATAGAGTGTATAATGAGTGTAGATGAAGATGAACATCAGCTGATGCAGTTTATAATGAGTGTAGATGAAGATGAACATCAACTGATGCAGAATTGCTCTGTTGTTGACAAGATCATGGAGTTAGACCATGTGATGAAAGGGAATGATGATTTCGTGTTGGATTAAATGCAATCCACATGCTCGATTAAATGCTTCAACGCTTGAACGGGCTAAACATTTGTGTATGTTTTGTGTTGTTCTTCTCTGATTGTTTATCGCTGTGTTACGAACTTGATTGATGTCATTTTTGTTGCTTGTCTATGAATTTGAATGATGTCGGGTTTGGAATGATACAAAGGAAAAATGAGTCTGATTTGGAAGGGACCAAGTATTCATATGCATAGCTTTATATCTTGGTTGGCTCTAAAACTTAAGTTGGTGACCTTTGATTCCATGGCTAACTAGGGGATTACTGTTAGACATTTCCCGTTTCCTGTGTGATGATGGTGTTGAAACGACTGATCATTATATTGTGGCTTGTCCTTTTGCTAAACGGACGGTGAGTAGGTGTTTACAAGGGCCAGTATGCAGCTCTTGGTACTTGGTCTGACTTCATTGTAGCAGCTGCAAACTCCAGTAGAGGTGACAACCTGTAGTACCGCCGGGAGTGTTTGATGTAGAGAGCTGTGGTAGCTACTATCAGGTATGAGCATTGTAGAAGAAACGCCAAAGGTCACTGTCTAAATGTGAATAATTCCATTCTTAGTTTGTTTCACTGTCTTAATTATCTGTTTTGGGTTTGCAAAGCTGCAATTCTCGTGCTTCGATGAATAAAAAGCTATTCATTGGAATAAATGATGTCAAGTTGCTTCTGATTACCTATATGTTAAACATTTGTGTATGCTGTTGTTGCTCTTCTGTGTCAGATCTTCCCGCTTGAATGGATGATACAGTGTGAAGCTAAGGCTTATCAAGATGTGAGTTTGATTCCGCAATGGAGGCCAAAAGGGAGGGTATTCAGGAGCTGCAGTCTGGGGAATCAGCCCTGCAATTGATGTAATGAGGAAATATTTTTAAA
This sequence comes from Linum lewisii, assembly GCA_034768395.1. Lineage (NCBI taxonomy): Eukaryota > Viridiplantae > Streptophyta > Magnoliopsida > Malpighiales > Linaceae > Linum > Linum lewisii. Next base: position 50,182,110 of record CM068301.1, on the reverse strand, counting down.
AATTGATGTAATAAAGAGACATGTTATATCGCAATTGACCTTTTCAGATTAGATGTATAACATAGTTTTTTATTGTATTAATAAATTTATTAAATTAAGATATTCAATGATATAAACATCAATATTTGTGGAGTTCTTCCTTATTTAGTATTCCTATTTAGGTCAAGAATACACTTTAAGATAGGATAGTTATAATGGTATAAATAAACCATCCCCTTTGCAAACTTGCATAAATCAATTCCCAAATCCACTATACAGGCTGCTGCTGCTATTAAATCCCTATAACAGCCGGCTGCTGCTATCAAATCACATTGGCTGCTGCTGCTATTAAATCCCTATAACAGCCTGCTGCTGCTATCAAATCACATTGGCTGCTGCTCTCCAACAGTCAGCTGCTGCTTCAGGTAGATAAATCCAACAGTCGGCTGCTGCTGCTTCAAACTGATTTTTTGCTTTCTCACAGTCGGCTATTCTTTCATTAGTTCATTCTTCCATTCTCAGTAGATTATCTCATTGTGTGCAAAACTGTAAGAGGATGAATAACAAGGGGAAATCTACACTTGGTTCATCAGGAAATTCTACCGGTTCTGAATCGTCAAGTAAGTTGTTATAGGTTCCTATTATATGTGTGAGTTATGGTTACTTTTATGAATCAGATTAAATATTCTTGTGAAAAATTTATCGTATAAAACCCTATTAATGCAGGAAAACGTAATAGGATGACAATACCGGAAGTAATTTCGATATCGGGTGACTCAAATCCATATATTGATGACGTTGACGAGGTTACTTTTCTTCCTACTCCCAAGGTAGAAAAACGTATATGATTTCAGTCTTGTCTATACCTACTTGATGGATCATTCCACATCAATATAACAAAAGAAATTATTCTAGTCTATATTTCCATTGATTAAATATATAACAATTTATGCAGTTGGACGATGAGGATTACATGGAGTTGGCTGAGAGCAAAAAGGGTCTATCTCGATACATACTTGATGGAAGTCTACCCATGGAGGAAATTTTGGTTGCCCATGATGATAAAAAATGTAATCGAACAGCCCTATGGACGTTGTGCACCGATGTCATGTTGGATCCGAATGTAAGTTATATTCGAAGTCTTGTAAGCTCTTATTTCTATAATTAAAGAAAAGAATATGTATGCTTCGAACAAAATAAGGCTAATGGAATGCCTAATTTACAGGTTATAACAAGTGTTGCTTTTCAACGAACCGTATATGAATTGAACATAATGAAAGATTTGAGGGAAGATGGTATGCGGTGTTTTCTTCCTGCTAATTTACATGTAAGTAATTAATTAAAAACCTAGCATAATTTCATGTTTTTATGATTATGATTGTGCAAATGAGGGATTTTAATGATTTGTGTTAGGAATTAGCCATGCATCAAGGATTAACAGCCCATCAAGCATTTAAGGAGTATGAGTTCACCTTTTTATTAACCGCTTTTGGATGTGGACAGGTTATGTTTCTACATTTTTGTAATGTGAAAATTTAGGTTATTTGTAGTTTCTCTATTCCTACATTCAATCTTGTTTTAAATCTTATTAGTTTTTATCGTAGGTTTTCATACCCATGAAAGATAATAATGAGCATTGGTATTTAGTGGTGATATTAATGAAAGACAAAATGGTTTACGTGGGGGATTGCTGCCCTAACTATTCTAATCGTGAAATTCAGACAACATCAACAATCTTTATGGTTAGTGACATTCATCCTTCGCTTATTTAATGTATGATAAATTAACTTTGTATAAATTAAAATATAAGTGATATTCTCTTGTTAACGCTTCATTTTGCAGATGAATTTTACAACTGAACTGTTGAAACTAGTCTACGCCAAGAGTGGATCAGCTAATGGCGAGCCAAACATTAGTGAATTTCAAATAGAATTTCCATCTATTTTCCCAGAACAGAAGCGGTAAGCAAATTTAACCAACCTTTTAATTTTTAATACATTTCTCATTTAACTTTGTGAACGCTTCTTGCAAAAAAACTAAGTGTGGATGTTCAACAAAAAATGGTATGTTTGGGTCTTTTAGGTCAGACTCTGGATTATGGGTGTGCTCCTGGATAGCCGTTGATAGTAAACATCTCTTCAGTAAATTTGGGGTAAATATTAATGTTCATTTAATTTCACGTTTTAATTTTTTTTGTCACCGACGTAAATCTTACAATGATTTCTTTAATCAACCATATGTTTTAGTTAATCGTAAGGAGCTGTTGGTGGACATGGTGATGGCGTTTGAAAATTTCGAGAGGAAGAACGTGTTGACAAGAGCTGATGCATACAAGATACTTAAGAGTCGTGGAGTTAAACACGTGCGAAGATACATAGATTTTGCACTTTAAAACAAATCTTCTTTCAATTAAACAATGTTGGAATGTTTCTGGTTTAATTTTTGGATAATGTTGGAATGTTTTTGGATTGATATTTTATTTGGTTCCATTAATAGAAACACAGAATATTCATAAACGAAAAGGATTTGTATAACCGCTTAATGACATTTGTCTCATATATCCCCTAAGTGAAATGAAACAGTACACAATTGATGTTCAAGAAATTAAATTTTAGAACCTCGATATCATAAATAACAAACAATTTTCTCAGTTATCTCAGGCTAAACTTCGTGAAAAGTCAAAGTGAAAGAACCCAGCCCATTATTTATAGCATTAAGAACCCAGCTCATTGTGCCGCCTCCTCCACATACAAGAATTCTGAAGTGAGGCACCTTCCTGAAAAGGTAAAGTCCCCTTTGGCCCTTGTGTTGAACTCAACTCAAATACCTGTAATACAGTGAAAGTAGCAACAAGATAAGCTAAGTAGCTAACTGCACATTCAATACTATGTAAAGTGAAAACAAAGATAAAGTGGACAGATCCCTTTGATTTGTCAATACAAACAAGTAATTCGCGATTTGTAAGGCCAATGTTTCCACAAATGCTAAAGTTAAGATGGAATTCAAGTTAGTACCTTCACAGGATTCAGAAGCAAGTTCAGCCGTTGCTTGAGGGAGTCGCCACGCCTGGCACCACTCTCCTGGTTAATAAAAACAAGTAGGGCAGATCGATTATCTCATATTTCTGTTCCATTCTTAATACATGTGATTCATCCTTCTGATTAAATGAACCACTCCTCTTTTAACTAGGTCTTGATTGTAGCTTATTATCCACATTCACACAAGAGTGGCGAGGACTTCCCACATTCAAGCTACCAGGACAGCTATCCTCCACCCCACTAAAACCATTTGAAGAAGGATGGTGGTCAGGTATGCTTTCAGTGGACGGATCACCAGTGCTACCACTATCGCCAGTTTCGTAAATAGAATTTCATAATTTCTACATTTTGTTAAATGCAGTCAATAATCTGAAGAAAATATCAAAACAGAAATAACCCAACACTATTCTGAACTTTTACCAGTATCCATCTCAAAGATTGCAACAGGAATTGCTCTTTCACTCACTGGCGTTCCCTGCTCATACCATCATTACAGGCATCCATTATCACTCGTTGACCAGATACAAAGGAAGACAGAATTGCCTTAAACAAATTCATACACAATAGCAGCATCCTCACTAGTTGTCAGAATATAGGGAAGTCTAATGGTGGAGAAAATCATACCTATATCATGAATGTATGTCCAAGAATTGACCATACACCGAGAAGCGTGATACCAATATTGCTTACACCGAGAAGATTAAGCCAGCGGTTTGCAACAGCAGCTACAGCTGAATAGCATTCCCCTAATGTTGATCCATCAACGGTTTGTCGAAAAGCTCAGCCTGCAAATGTGGAAGACATGGAAGGCAATTAACAGGCAGAAGAATTAAGTGCAGAGCCTTCTATAACTGACTCAATTTTGCAAGCTTAACTTGAACATTTCCAGCACCTACAATTATGATCAACATCTATGTTCACTGACCATCTCCTTGCCAATTAGCACCTACAATTATGATCAAAATCCCTAGCTATTTGGATAACATCTAAATAGCCATAATACTGGCTTTATGTTATTCCTATTTTGAGAAGTAGTATGAGGATTTGTATTTGTAAGAACTCTTAATCCTATCGAAGAAGTCATTGGAAATCCTAGTTTGAATCTTATTTTCCCATTCGTAAAAGGATTTCTTGTAATCCTATTCCAATTGAGACAAGGTCATAAACCTAATCTTATATAAGCCTCAATCAATTCATTCATCATCAACACCACCAAAAATTGAGTTAATCTACTCACCTTTGTCAAGAGTTCCTGAGATTTAAGCCTGTGTACATCTGCGACTGCTTGCGTCTCCGGAGTCCGTCGGTGTATCTCTCCCGACGTCTCTCTCTCGGCGTCTCTTTCCCGGAATCTCTCTCCCGGCGTCTCTCTCCCGGCGTCTCTCTCCCGGCGTCTCTCTCCCGGCCTCTCTATCCCGGGGTCTCGTCTCCGGTAACTCGTCTCCGCGTCTCGTCTCCAGTCGTCTGTCTACGCGTCTCTATCCGCATCTTGTCTCTCTCCAGTCTCGTCTCCGCGTGTGTCTCCTCAATCTCTGGCATCTCGTCTCTCTCCGGCGTCTCTCTCCATATTCGGTAAGATATTCTCGGCAAGATATTTGTGGATTGAATAATTATAACTCTACGATGAAAAAGAAAAGATCTTAATCATGACCGTCCACGTCATCAATCCATGTGCAATTCATTTTTTTGGCGTTTCCGTTTTTTTCTATTTAGTCTTTTTTATTTATTTAATTGGTCAATTTCTTTTTCATATAGGTTCTCATAATTGGTTTAAAATTTATTTGTTATTTAATTATGTGAAATATATTATTTACTATTATTACATAATTATTTATTTATTTTATTCTTAATTTCGTATGTCACAATTTAAATTCAAAAAATTTATTGCTAAAATATTTATCAACGTAAATATTTTTTCTAAATTGTAGCAGAATGATGAATACACCGGTGACAACTGGCACCCAAAGTAATGATGGAGAAGCCAGTGAGGCTGTAGATGCTGGAACACCTGCACATACACCTGATGTTATACCTCCAGAAGCAACAGCAGGTGTATAAGAAGTTGAACTCGTGAAATTGAGAAACATGACATATGCAGAGGTGAAGGAGCTTATATTCTCAAATTCTGACGAAGGCGAGAAATGGAATAGAAAATATGCATATGCGAGAGGCTTTGGTGTCCGAATTAGAAAAGTTTATCGCTCTAAGAAAGGTGACAACGCGATTCTACATAAAACATTCTTATGTAGTCAACAAGGATATAGGCGCGAGTACGAGGGCGAAAGGAAAACAGAGCCTAGGATGGATACTAGATTTGGGTGCAAAGCGCATATACGATTTCGAAAGAAAACACATGACGATACATGGTTTGTTGATGAATTTGTTATTGAGCACGCTCATGAAGACGTCCCGCCAAAGCAAGCACATTTGATTCCTTCACATAGGCAAATTGATGAAGCATCATTGGCTCAACTTCATAACATGACAGAAGCTGGCATGAGCCAAAGTCTTGCGTACAAGTACATGGTACACACATCTGGCGGACATGACCAAGTGGGATTCACTAATAAGGATGTTCACAATCAATTATACAGAGAAAGCACTTCCAAGGACAGTGACCACGATGTCAAAGCAGCACTTTCCTACCTTGACAAAAAAAAATTGAAGGATGCTAAATTTGTCATGAAGTACACTAAAGATGATGAAGGTAGACTAGAGAATATATTTTGGACCGACAGTATGAGTATTGCCGACTACACATCTTTTGGCGAGGTACTGGCATTTGACACGACATATAAAAAAAATGCTTACAACATGCCACTGGTTGTATTTTCAGGTATGAAATTTGTGTTTAAGTGTGATGGTAAAGCGATTATAAATTTTTTAATTAATATTATTGTTCATTGCATTCGTGCAGGGGTAAATCATCACTTCTCAACCTGTATATTTGGAAGCGCGCTTCTAAAGAATGAGACTGAGACAAATTATGTATGGGTGCTAGAGAGATTGTGTGAAGCAATGGGTGGTAAGAAACCTCATTCGGTCATCACAGATGGAGACAAGGCAATGAAAAATGCCATCATCAAAGTGTTTCCAGATGCAACTCGTCGCCGCTGTCTATGGCACATTAATAAGAATATCGGGGAACATGTGAAGAAGTCACAATATGCGGCCAAGTTTATCAGGGGATTTTTTGATATTGCGAAGGCTGATTTGACGGAGATAAAATTTGAGCAACAGTGGTCACAACTCGTGGAATCTTGTGATTTACAACACAACAACTGGATTATGAATGACTTATACGAGTGTCGTGAGAATTGGGCGCACGCATACTTACGAACCAAGTTCTTCGCAGGATTGACAATGACATCTAGATGTGAAGGGTTCAATTCACAACTTGCAAAGTACGTGGAGCGTAAACACAAATTGAAGAAATTTTTTCTGAACTACGATCGTTGGTTAGATGAATTGAGGGAAAAGGAGATTAAACTAGATTTCAAATCTAATTATGGTATGCCAGATTTGAGATCAGGAGCTTTGAAGGTGCTGACAAAGAGTGTTGCAACAATATTCACGAATGAGGTATTCATAAAGGTCAAAGAAGAGATCGAGAAGTCGAGTGAGTGTATCAAAGATAAATGTATGAAAACTACAGAGCATCACAAGTACGCGATCAGTATGTATGGAGATTCCGAAGATGTACTTGTTGAAGTCACTTATGATCAAACAACGCAAATGGCTCAATGCAGTTGTTCGAAGTTTGAGTACATGGGATTGCCATGTTGTCACATAATATTCGTACTGAAAGAAGAGAAAATCCAAGAATTTCCAAGCACCCTCGTAAAGAAAAGGTGGACAAAGAATCCAAAAGCTCCGGAGTGTTGGGACCAAACAGTGACGATTATGGATGAAGAACAACTATACACCATCAGGTATGGTATTCTACAACAAGATGCTTTCGCAATATGTCATTACGGTGCAATGACGACACAGTCTTTCATTGATGCTCGCTTGATAACGAAACCATTGTCTGATGATCTCATAAAGAAGAATGAAGGCAATGTTCAAAAAAATAAGACTCAAACTAACCCAGAATTTGATAGTGTAAAAAACCCTTTGCATGCTAAATCAAAGGGTTCGGGTAAGAAATGGCCTCGGGGAAAACCAAGAATTTGTGGTAGATGTGGTGGTAAGGGTCACACAAGAACCACATGCAAAGTGGTATTGACTGAGAGTAATGCCCAAGCTAATATCGAAGAAGGGGGTGATGTTAATAACATTGATGAAGTGGGTGCGGTTAATGACATTGAGATGATCAATGACAACACAATTGATATCGATGATGACGATGACACTAGCGAGGAGGAAAATGATGATGACGGCCTAGATTACAATTCTCCGAGTGACATTGATGAGCAGGTACACTATAACGTATTACCTCGGTTCAATATTATTTAGATTCTTATTTTCTATTTTATTTTTATAACTTAATACAAAAGAATCAAATCTACGAAGAAGTTCTCGACTAAAGAAAAAAGCAAAGGCCCAATGAGAGGTTACTCGTCTCGTTCCATGTCATAGTTCATCTCAGCGTTTTCCGTTCAGATTCAGCTTGATACTTATGATCAAAGTAGTTTTGATACTTTTTGTCCAAAATTAAGATGACTTTATTATGTTTATTGATTTGTATTTCTACCCTTAATAATATTTTTGATAATTTGGAACAAAATGCAAACACTGTGTCCAAGCTGATTCCATCAAAGGACGACAAGAGCTTACTTTTATAGGATATACTACTGGTTCAAAATCTGAACTGCATTTTCTGGGTCGAGTATTTGACTCCTAATTTGTCACAACAAGGTTAAAATTACAATACAGCAGGAAAAGCCTTGCAACTCTCTGTTTAACTGTGCCTCCACATTTCAACCTACGCTCCTGTACTTCCCACTTCAGCTTTTCCAAACCCAAAGCTCACAACAGCATCAACATATGCATAACATAACAGCAGCAACAACCTAAAAACATCATCCCACAACATCAACATATGCATAGCAAAACTCACACCAACTTACACTTATGGACAACAACTCACAGCTCACAAGTCAACCTTGCAACATAAGTTACTAGTCAAATGGCCATCCTGAATAACCCATCTGGTGATGAGTGTTCTCGTTCATTGTCATTGATGTCGAGTTGCTACCGGTGGTCTTTCTTTGGTTATGAGTGGAGCTAGAGCTGCGAAATGGCCACAGGCTGGAGAAAGGATTACTTCTTCCTTCTCTCCCACTATCCCACTCTCCCTTCTGTGTGATGAGTTGCTGCTCCTTGTTCTTGAGCTTGAGTTGGGGCAGCTGCGGGTGCTGCTGCTGCTACTACTACTCGATCCTTGGAGAGGAAGCTCCTGGCGACAAACGGGACATGAGTTATGCTGTTCTAGCCAGGGGACTATGCAACAGCTCAGAACCTGCACCCTGCAATAGGCTTACACATCTTTCATGAATCGTGTACTAACTGTAGCAAAATAGACAATAAATTCAAGCCGAAAACCCTCCCATCACCTTCCCATCGCAATAATCCAAAAGAAGGCATTCATATGGCCTATGATGAAAGAGGTCTAAATCGCTGATCAATGAGCCATCTGGTTTAACCTGCAAGGTTTTCACATTAGCTAACTTGGGATGGTGGTAAAATTTGGGCATACTCAATATCACTGAACATACAAAAAGGTAATGGATCACCTTCAACCAGAAAATAGTAGCTGCGTAAGTAACTCCATGTGAGTGGAACAACTCTTCATCAATAAACCTCTGTAATCTCTCTCTAATGTCACCCATAAGGCTACAAGAGCCCCATCTGAATGCACAAGTTGTTTAATGGGAAGGCTGAACAAATAACGGTTTGGCAAAGTTGGGTACTGAACTTAGAATAGTGAGCATAAGCAGGCTAGTTAACAAGTCAGAAAGGAATCAAAAATCATTTGAAGTAAAACCGACACAATTACGCACATTAGTTTCTGATGGGCACTTCCATTTTCCCATGGTGGATCAATCAGTGTAAGATTGAAGCCACTGCTCAAGCCAGCTGCAGAGAGGAGCAAAACAATTAAAGACCTTGTGTAAAACTTGTAGCTTCAGTTAGCAAATCCTCCTGAAACAAGGAAGGTATCAAATATCAAGATGATAACCAAATCCCAAACCATGAAGCACAATTTTGCCAATATTTGACAGTCTCTAGGGATGTTTTACCGGTGCGGAACTTGCTGAGTTTCTTGAGGGCAAGGAGGGTGTGATTAGCCTGATCAATGATGTCAGTGCGGTAATCCTCATCATAGTCGTCGTCGTCGGAACTTCATCATCAGTCGGAAGCGGGGACGGCGTCGGAAGTAGAAGAGAGGAAATCTGGTCGGAGAAAATGATGAGTCGTAGAAGAGGATGAGAATGAAATTAAGTTATAAACCCTAGTTATAGACCTTACAGAATCTGAATTCGTACCAAATCCTCCTAGATCTTCTTCTTCTTCAAAGCTCCTGGATCACCTCTTCTTCTTCTTCTTCTTCTCTTCTTCTTCTCTCTTCTTCTTCTTCTTCTTCCTTTCTTCTTCTTCTTTCTTCTTCTTCTTCTTCTCTCTTTCTTCTTCTTTCTTCTTCTCTTCTTTCTTCTTCTTTCTCTTCTTCTTTCTTCTTCTTCTTCTCTTCTTCTTCTTCTTCTTCTCTTCTCTCTTCTTCTTCTTCTTCTTCTTCTTCTTCTTCTTCTTCTTCTTCTTCTTCTTTCTCTCTTCTTCGACTTCCTTTAACAAATCCGCCTCCTTGTCTTTTCTCTTCTCCGGAATCAAGTCCTTTGCTGCTTGCTTCTCAGCTTCAATTACGGTTTCAAGGAGGTAGGGACGGCGTCGAGGTACAGTCGGCGTCGGCGTCGGCGTGGAGATTAGGATGAGAATCAACGAGTCGGACTCCGACTGTCTGAGGATAAGAATGAAAGAATAAAATGGAGTTAGATGGGGTGTGCAGATGAATCTGTTAATTAACCTAGTTATGAACTCAATTGAAAATAAAACATAGTTATGGATTGAACAAAACTAATACAATACAATGAGTGATGAATTTGTAAGTGAAAAAAAATGGAGACCTCATTGGATATACGTAATTACATTATAAAATTAACTTTTATTTTTACGGTTCAGATCTGTTCATTTAAACGGACGCTCCAGATTGATTCACAGAAAGTGACATACTCAGTACGTCACTTTTAGTGGCGTACCGAAGCGTTCAACATATTATATATATATATATATATATATATATATATATATATATATATCTACTAATACATTAAAGCAGATACCATTTTTTCAGTTGACACGTCAGCGTTTTGGGGATTTTAGAGCTTCTCCTTCATTCTAGGAATGAGGGTATTTTGGATAAAAATTGATTTTGGCAAACAAAATTTTTTGATTCTTTTCTCACGATCAAGGATCGAACTCTCAACCTCATGTTTAAGAGACAAAGTGAACAACCAACAATGCCACACCTAATGATTGGAGTAGTTTACTATTTAATCAAAGAAAAGTTGCAGTGTTTTCAACGTAACAACAAGAAAGCATAATTATAATGCTTTTATTTATTATATTCCAACAATTGATAACAAATTTATAATTTTTTACCAACATATGAATTAAATTATTATATATTAAAAAGTAGAAAAAATTCAACCACACTTCTAAGTAATCTGAATAAAAATAAAAATAAATATTTTTCGGTAAAATATTAACACAAAAAATCGGCCAATGGGCTGTCTACAGTTATTTTTTAATTCTTTGGCACGTATACCTTTAATTTTTTTTAAATATCTTTAGTTTTTTAAATTTCAAATTATATTTTCTATTACATGTCAACAATGACGTGGTAAAATTGCCAAAAAAATACACCGCTGACGTTAGTAGGACTGCTCCGAACCCGTATTAAAGTAATAAGTTCACTTTGTAAAGAATTTAAAATTTAGGAGGTACGAAGACACTCGACTGAGTTTGGAGAGGATAGGAAGCCCCGTGGCCAACTCGAAGGGGCTGTGTCCAGACGTACTAAATATTTAATGTTTTAAATATTTATCTTATGTTGAAGTCGGCCAATAGGCCGCGACTAATCTAGTATCTAGTATATATATATATATATATGGTGCACACTTCGGTGCCCATGAGTATCGGTACCCTAACTAGCACTAAAAGTCCATATTTCTAACATTTCAAACTCAAAAAATGAGTCCTAAAACTATTACAATAAACCCTGAGCACTAATGAATAATACTAACCCCCTAAACAATAAATCTCAACCCACAAACACTACATCATAGACTCAAACTTTAAATCGTATCCCAAACTCTAACATTTTATGATAAGTCCAAATTAAAAAATTACAAATGCCAAAAATAAACTCGAAAACCCCCTAACAATGTATCCTAACCCTTGAACACTAAACTAAAGTCCTCAAAATTCAAAGTTGAAACACAAATATGATGAAATTTTAGTTCTAGGGTACCGATACCCAAGGGTACCGAAGTGTTACCCATATATTATATATATATATATATATATATATATATTATATATATATGAGATTTTTCAGTTGACACATTAGCAAATTTTCAAATTTCTACTCTCCCCATGATTCTAGGAATTGGCCAAAAAAAAAAGTTTAAAAAAATCAGTTATTTGGCGTGTACACTATGTCATGCCAAAGTCAAATTGTTGAATGAAATTGATGTATTATATGTATGATAATTACACCATATGTATTATGTATTATCATGTATGATTATCATATCATTTGTGCTACAAATATGCGTAGAAAACCGTTTCAAACATATTGAAAGTTTTAAAGTTATATATGATCTCATAATTCATTCAAACTTTAAATTTTCATTAATTTTTACCATATTTTCACATACAATTTAAAATAAGGTATTTTATTAAAAAAGAATAAGAACCATAATTTTCATAACTGAACAAGTGAAGCTAATAATAGGTGAAACATGGTTCAACTATAATGATATCGTAACCATACAAAAGAAAGTAGGTTTGAAAAAAAAATGAAATAGAAGAGTTTGAGGTCTTTGGTGAACCCTAATCACCATTTTATTATGTCCACATTTAAATAGTCTATATAACTATCCGAGTAACTGATTGCATAATTCATTAATTTGTAAAAATTAAAATCAAATCAACATTCCTCATCAGAATCATACTAGATCAAATAATTGTATGGTTATGATTTTATAATCAAACAGTTTATCATATCTCCACGTTTTTAATCACTAAATTATAAATATTTTTGTATTATCAAATTTTTGAATTTTTATTACTAAACATTAGAAAGAAGATTATCATTTCAGATACCGACCAATTTAAGTACAGATTGGCCAACGGGCCGCCGTTATCTAGTTTATAATTATACCATAAATTTAACAAATCAAATAATTAATACATCCTGAAATTTTGGGCTGAGTTACAAAGTGGTCCCGAAACTTCAAGATGTTACAGACTGGTTCTGAAACTTTGAATCGTGTTACGATTCAGTCATGCAGTCGTCGACGTTAGCATATTCGGACCATTTTGCCACGTCACTACTAACATGTCATTAAGATATAATGTTTTATTAATTTTTTTATGGCATGCCAATGGTGACATGGCGAAATGACAGTGACATATGATAAAAATAAAATATTTTATTGACTGTGTGATGACGTGGCAAAATATTTGAAATATGCTATGATTTCGGGACTGGATCGTAATTCGATTCAAAGTTTTGGGACCAGTCTGTAATATTTTGAAATCTTGGAACCACTTTGTAACTCGACCCAAAATTTTAGTATGGATGAAGTATTTGATCCTAAATTAAGTGACTCCTAAACCTCCATTTTTATGATGCATAGACTAATTAATCATAATGAAGTTATATTTTTAATTAATTGATATTGGCCTCAAGTTCATGACTGCAAATTAGACGAGCACATTGAACATTAGCGTTCACATTTATAGTTTGTAAATTAAATGAAGGGATAACAGGCTGGGAGGCTCCTGTACTATTGAAAGATAACAAATAGGCCCCCCTACTATGAATTGCATCAAACAAGCCCCTCTACTTAGAACAACTAACAAAGAAACTCTTCCGTTAGAAATTTGACTAATGGCGTTATGGAGTTGCTGACACAGTTTGCTGACTCACCCTGTTATGTGGCAGGTCTAACATGTCAGCAAATGAAACTATGTCGTTTAACTCATGGTTATTTTTTACTAATTAGGGATTAAATCCTTATTTTCTCCACCACGAAGTCCCAACCACTCTTCCGCCGATTCTCATTGGAATTCTCCAGTAGTCATAGTTTGGTAATCCTTCTGCTCCGGCTCCCTTGGGTCGAAGGCGGCTGACCTCCGCCGGCGGAGCTTGACGGTTAGTGTCCCTTTCCCGTAGTCATTCGTTGCTTTCCTCACCCAGCAAATCCCTAAATTTCAATCGTTTGAATCTAGCAACCAGAGCTTGATCTTTAGTGATTTGAGGCTTGTCAATTGCGAGGAAGAAATATCCATATCACTGCAGTTTAATGACATTGTTTCCAATGATTTTGTTGTCCCTGCAATCTGAATTAATTCCCAAACATTGCAACATCCGAGATCTAGAGTTTTCAGGTTGGGATTGTTGCAGATATGAAGCTTCCTAATTCTTTTCACTGGGTGACTCAGTTTAAATTCTTATAACAGAGGGGAAGTAGCAATCAAGCGATTCAGAAATCGTTCGTCAATTATGGAGTCTTCGAGACGGAGTACACGGAGATTAATCATTCGCATATCAAGATGATTGGTGTCTGGAAATTCCCAGAATTTGCAGCGGCATAGATCGAGGATTCTGAGTTTGGGGTTGTTAATTAGCTGGGGGAATAATTGATACGATAGATTCCAATGGTATTTAACAAAAATCTCTTCTGGTTCTCTGTTTACAATCAAATCCAACACATCGCGAATGAAATCAGAGCATCTGTCACAGAACAATATAAGAATTCAGTCCGATTTTGAAACTTAGATATAGTTTTTTTGTAGTTCTAGTAATTGATTTCCAGAGTAAATTGAAGTACGTACTTGTAAGAAATCCTGAGAGCTTTGATGCGGCTGTGTTGGGAAGACGATAACTTTCTGGCGGCGGTGGCGACAAACGACTGTAGCTTAGCTGAGTATTTTAAATCTTCGTTACAGTGAAACTCGATGATTGGGTAAGAGAGCCAGATCTGCATCCATCTTCTTGACAGTAGTGATAATATGGCTTGGGGGTCACTACAAAAATTTAGCTGTTTAGCGTCGGTCAGAGACGCAGCATAGCGTCGGTCACTGACCGACGCTAAAGGTTTTGGCATCGCTCAGACAAAGCGATGCCAATTCTTCCGACGCTAAAATTTAGCGTCGCTCATACACCAAGCGACGCTAAATTCGGTTACTGAACGACGCTAAATCCTTGACCGAATCGGTCGCTGACGAACCCAATTTTTTGTTTTCTGTTTTTATTTTTATATTCCTTTTTAATATTCATTTTTTATTTTCTTTTTATCACAAATTAGTCACTGCATTTTTTAATGTCCAATTAGGTCATTTAGATTTGTTAGGTCACCATTTTGGTCACTTAGATTTATTAGGTCACCATTTTGGTCATGTCACCTAGATCTAGATCGCGAACTGTTGATCGGAGTGACGGTGGCGGCCGCGGCGTCAGATGACGGGAGATGCCAGATGACTGGAGGAGGCTGGTTGGGGAGAAGAAAAGGAAGATAAGAGGAGAAGAAGAGGAAGAGGGAAGAGGAAGAAGAGGTGGATCTGGATATTTGGAGAAGATGTGGATCTGGATATTTGGAGAAGATGTGGATCTGGATATTTGGAGAAGATGTGGATCTGGATATTTGGAGAAGATGTGGATCTGGATATTTGGAGAAGGAGCAGAGGAAGAGGAAGAAGAAGCTCTGGCTGGTTGGAAGAGAAGGGGGCTCTGGCGGCTTGCTGAAGAGAGAGGAGAAGAAGAGGAAGAGGGAAGAAGAAGAAGTTGGGAGAGTTTCAGGAGAGAGGAGAGGGTTGAGAGAAGTTAGGGTTAGGGTGGTGGTGGCTGAGAGAGGAACTGAAGGTCCAGCGGGGTTTAAATAGGTCCGGACTTTAGCGTCGGTCGATGACCGACGCTAAATCATGTCGGCAAGCGACGCTAATTCTGGTTTTGGGCAAGGGCTCCGTTTCTGACCCAAAACCTGATTTAGCGTCAGTTTTGGTCAGAATTTAGCGTCGGTCGCTTGTCGACCGACGCTAAACCCTTGGTCAAACGCGAGTCAAGGGTTTAGCGTCGGTTTTTGGTCGACCGACGCTAAGCCCTTCCCCTTCAAGCGACGCTAAACCCCCTTTTTTGTAGTGGGTATTTCAGCCGGTCCAGAATCTCATGGATGAGCTCATCCGGTAGCTCCGTTATTTGGTCGGCTTCCCTGCTCCGGCCGACGCCGAGGTAAGCAAGCTGGCTCATTGTTTGGCCGAATTTCTTTAGGGATTCGTAACCCTTCAGTTGAACATTCATCTTCCGCTCAACATGCTAACTAAGCATATCTACTCAATTATTGGGTATTTCATTTTGAAAAGAGGAACCCAGAACCCCAACTACCTGGCCACTTAGTGAGGGAATCTCTATATCCTTCTTCCGCCTAATACTCTGCTACGGCGGCCGCAATGAACATGACGATGCTGCGATGATTTTTTTAAATGAATGAGGAACCGATGAGAAATATAGAGAGAAGAACAAGAGCCTACTGTCGATCACCGCCGGAGGAGGTCCACCGCCTTCGACTAGGAGTGGGATCAGGCTTCGACCGTGAGAGAACAGAGGAGGAGAGGCTATAGATGAGAGCGAGGGGGGGTAAGGATTTCCCTTTCTCAGTAACAATCGGCTACCCATGAGCTAAACGGCGTAGTGTCATTTGCTGACATGTCAGACCTGCCACATAACAGGGTGAGTCAGCAAACTGTGTCAGCAACTCCATAACGCCGTTAGTCAAATTTCTAACGGAAAGGTTTCTTTGTTAGTTGTTCTAAGTAGAAGGACTTGTTTGATGCAATTCATAGTACGGGGGCCTGTTTGTTATCTTTCAATAGTAAAGGGGCCTCCCAGCCTATTATCCCTTAAATAAAATAGTTAATTTTGACTAAAAACAGTTAATTTAGTTAGTTTAATGATCATAAAGATTAAAAAGTTAGGGACCGGATCCGGACCCAACCTTTAAAGGTTGGGCTGGTTCCAACCAAAAATAGGGAGGGAAAATTTGGAATTCTAATAAAATCATTAATCCCTTCTCATTGTCCCTTCTCGCCGAAATCCCACTACCTTTCTCGCCGAAATCCCACTGTCTTCTCGCCGAAAATCTCACTGTCAATCTCGCCGAAATCCCACCGCTAGCTGCCATATCTGGATCGGGAACGTGGTGGAGCAACAATAGGGGGAATCGAGTGACTATAGAATCTGCTTCTTCTCGGTAGTCACCAGCCACTTCCTTAACGTGAAGTGAGGCAAAAAACCAAGGCCGGGATCTTACCTTGAGCCCTGTCTTGATCCGCGACTCGGCTTCCGGTTGCTTCTCGAGGAATTTCTTGGATCGTGTGGTATAGAGTAGACTAAAGTAGAGATATGACGGCGGAGGAGGAAATTTCGACAAGTAAGGGGCTGCCGCAACCTCCATGAACAGAATTGGGAAGTGAAGCCAGTGGGCTGGAATTCAACAGAATTGCGAATTAGTCACTGACTATTAGGGGGGGCATTGGTGCGGTTCAAACCGAACCGCACCGCATTATGTGAAAACCGCACTAAACCGCACCGCATATAGTAAACCGAAAACCGCACCGCAATTTTATCGGTTCAGTTTGAACCGCACCGCATAATTTGCGGTTTGGTGCGATTGAAGCCGCAAAACCGCATAAATATATAATACGGTACTACAAGTTTTTCATTTTTGTATAATTTAACATCTTGTCAACTTAGTATAATATGTACATTATAAAGGGAAAATTGGAAATAAATATATTTGAATATTTCATTAAAAGACGTCCAAACCCAAACCTAATTAAACCGTTAATATTATAATAACAATAATATTATAAGGCAAGTAATCGGAATCAAATATGATTTAATTAATGTACATGTGTGTGAGTGCACCACCACTGGGTATCGTCTTTTTTTACCCATTTCTTAGTATCGTCTTTTTTTTACTTATTTCTTCATACACAAATTAAAAAATTGATTTAAACCAAAACAAATAGATATATGTAATTACAGTATTTTTTTTTCATTATGATAAACAGAGAAAAAAAATACAACGCTCTTTTCTCATATATGGGGAATACAGATGTACATAAAATAAAATTTGTGATTTTTTTTGCGGTTTGCGGTTTGAACCGCTAAATTGCGGTTGCGGTTCAACCAAACCGCAATAGCAATTTAGCGGTTTAAACCGAATCGTATGTGAAACTAATGCGGTGCAGTGCGGTGCGGTGCGGTGTTAACCACACCATTGCCCACCCCTACTGACTATGTCAAGTGATTGATTTGCAGTTACAAAGCCTTTGAGGATTGTTTAGTAATTAGTAAATATTTAAAATTCAGTAACTTTATGTTCACTGTTTGAAATTTTGGTTGAAATTCTTGGTGACTATGTAAAATTTTGAATGCTCATAGAGTAATGATTGAGGAAGAGAATATTGTTGAAGAAATCATGTAACTATATATAATATTATTATAATTTAGTTATCAAAATAACATGTTAACTAATTATCAACTAAATAACTCGTTAACTAGTTAACATGAATGGATAACTAGTTAATCGATTGGTTAACTAGTTATCATCTTAAAAAATTGTTAACTAGTTATCTTACTTCATGATGTTAAATAGTTCACTCGATAAGTTATTTAGTTAACTAATGATGTTAATTTGATAACTAGTTAACTAATGTTGAAAAGAAATATCACCTAAATCTGTTAACAAGTTATCAAACAAAAAACATTGTTAACTAGTTATCAAATAAACACCATGTTAACTTGTTATCAATTAAAAAACACTGTTAACAGCAAAAAATGTGTGTTAACTAGTTAACTATTTTGATAACTAGTTATCAACTAAACTTTTTGTTAACTAATTATAT
Source organism: Linum lewisii (assembly GCA_034768395.1). NCBI lineage: Eukaryota > Viridiplantae > Streptophyta > Magnoliopsida > Malpighiales > Linaceae > Linum > Linum lewisii. The sequence continues at coordinate 50,163,898 of CM068301.1, read as the reverse complement.
TAACTAGTTATCATGTAAAAACCATGTTAACTTGTTATCAGTTAAAAAATATTGTTAACTAGTTGTCAATAAAAAAAGTGTTAACTAGTTTTTTTCAAAGCAAAAATTAAAAAGAAAAGTCGTCGGAGTCTCTTTAGAAAAGTCACCGGCTAGTCACTGTGAATATTAATATATTTAATCTAAATATAAAAAATAAATGGTGTGTGTAAAGTCCTAAATACCCCTAACAATCTAGACTATTGGATTGGTCAAAGGGTCAAAGTGTGATCTAATAGTTGAAAAAAGGTTGGAAGACTTCCAACCCTTCGAAAGAGTTGGAGCCGGATCTGATTCCAAAAAGTTGAATGTTAAAAGTATCTTAGTTTAACACAACGAATTAAAAAATATAAAAAAAGAACACAAATAAGTAATTTTGTGGGCAAATACAAAACTAGTTATTAATGTATGTTTTCTTTGGGATCTACTGGGGTGATGACACCCCTTAGTGTCATCATATCATGACACCCTTTAGAATCGTTGGATTAGAAGGTAGATCTAATGGCCTAAATTAATCTGGACAAAACAATAATTTGAAATTCCTATATATACTAAATCATATTAGGGTTTCACAAACCCTAATTCTATTTTCATCTCTCCTTCAAAGTTACCCCGTGCTCTAGCCTCGTCGCCGCAAGCTTCGCTGCCGCCAACCTCGCCGCGCTCCGCCTAGCCCGCCGCCGCACCGGCCTCGCCCCTCGCCTAGCCGCCGCTCCCTCGCCGCCCGCCTAGCCGCCGCTCGCCTCGCCGCCCGCCTAGCCGCCGCTCGCCTCGCCGCCCGCCTAGCCGCCGCTCGCCTCGCCGCCCGCCTAGCCGCCTAGCCGCGCTCGCCTCGCCGCCCCCTAGCCGCCGCTCGCCTCGCCGCCCGCCTAGCCGCCGCTCGCCTCGCCGCCCCCCTAGCCGCGCTCGCCTCGCCGCCCCCTAGCCGCCGCTCGCCTCGCCGCCCGCCTAGCCGCCGCTCGCCTCGCCGCCCGCCTAGCCGCCGCTCGCCTCGCCGCCCGCCTACGCGCCCTCGCGCCTCCTGCCGCCGCCCGCCTAGCCGCGCCGCCTAGCCGCCGCTCGCCTCGCGCCGCCTAACTGCCACTCGCCTCCTGCCTCGCCCGCCTCCGCCGCCGCCCGCCTAACAACCGCCATCCTCGCCGCCGCCCGCCTAACAACCGCCATCCTCGCCGCCGCACACCAGAAAACCGCCCCATCAGATCTGCCGCCATCATCAGATCTACCGCCGCATCAGATCTGCCCCCACGCCGCTACATCAGATCCGCCGACACGCCACTACATCAGATCCGCCGTCACCATCATCAGATCTACCACTGCGCTCTAGCCCCGCTGCCGTCATCAGATCCGCCGCCGCCATCATCAGATTTGCCCCCAACGCTGCCACTTCTTCATTCTTCCTCCCTCGTTTCTGTGCAACTTCCCCCCCCCCCCCCTCTTACCACGTTGTTTCATTTTGATGATTTAGGAACATGTTTGTATTGTTCCATATAGCTACTTATGGAACAGAAAACTGATATTATTGTTCCATTTTCAATTTGATTTTAAGATTTTATGATTTCCTGTGTTCCGATTTGGTATAATCGATTTTCAACACGTTCCATTACATTTGAGATTGTTCCTAAATATGAAAATGGGACAAAATCCTAACCTAATTCTAAGTATGAATGTTCCTAAAAATAGAAAAAGGAACAATAAACAGTAATATTATACAATGACTGTCTATAAGATTGTTCCTAAATATGAAAACGGAACAATGCATAAAACTAATTTTTCATATGAAATGTTCCTAAAAATGAAAAGGGAACAGTGAAAACAAGTTCCGCCACCGAGAAGAAACCAAAATTAGGAAGAAAATGAGAATATTTATATAATTAAAAATAAAATGAAATCAATTTTAATTAGGTAACTGCCCAAAAATCCAGGAAATAACTGCCATAAAATCATTTATGCTATTAAAAAAGGAAATAAATATATTTAATATGAATATGCAAATTAATAGATGCAATTACCCTTTTATCCATTTGATAAGAACCATTAGATCAAAACTAAAAATTGGAGGGTGGATATTGGTGTCATCACATGAAGGACACTTCATGTGTCATGATAGTAGGAATTCCCGTTTTCTTTAAAGCAAAAACATAAAATTCAAATTAGTTATCTACTATGAAAAAAGTTGTACCTAAATTAACAAATTACTACCTATTATAAAAATGGTACTTTCTCAAATCATATACCCACTATAAAATAGTTGGTACCAAAAATTTAAAAAATAAATTGATTAAGATTGTTGTGACGGTGACAACAAAAAAAAAATTGTCACGATAGGAGATCTTCTCGCATTTTGTACTGTAGGTCGCAATTTCACGTGATAAATGATTTTTGGGACCTAAAGTCATAATAAACCACCACACACAACCACAAGCCTTTTTCTTTAAATACCGTTTGAAATTTGGCAGCCAAACCAACCACACAACAACACAACAAAGGGGAAAGGGGAAAAAATTCAATCAACTACACCAACTTCAAATGCTTACCATATTTCATCAACTTGCCCTGTTTCTCCTCTGTTTCTGGTTAACACTCTGTTCTTCTGCTACATCATCATCATCATCATCGACCACGAATACCATACTCCGCAGCTCTTCTTTACATCTTATTAACCGGAGAGGACCATATCTTGGTCTCATCACTGTTTACTCCCCTGAAGAAACCGCTTTCTTCTCCACCTCTGCTTTCAAGCCCGACCCTCTTCTCCCTTTTCTCGATCTCTCAGGTTCCTCTTTACTTGTCCACCCACTTGTGGTTTATCTATCCAGTTTCCGGATAATTAGTTGACATAAATTTGAGTGATTTGATTTTCTCTCAGGCCGCCGCTTCCAGATTGGTACTGTTTATGGGCAGAGAGTCATCTATGTCAGATGTGGTATTGGATTGGTATGACGAGTCTGAATCAGAACACAAACAATCTATGTATATAGTAAATCTCTATATCTTAAATGATTTCATTGTTGTAAAACAAGGTGAATGCTGCGGCAGCAACACAGCAGATGGTGGATACGTTCAAGATATCAGGTGTTGTCCATTTCGGGATTTCTGGGAACTTGAACAACTCCTTGAACATTGGAGATGTTACAATCCCAAGTCAGATTGCTGACACAAGCCTCTGGAATTGGCAGGCAGGTTCATTTCAATCATTTGGATTACCCATAAAACAAAAATATTAATCTTTTCCCCAAATCCAGATTACTGACTGACACGATTATAAAACGAAACAGAACCCAGATGCAAAAGTGGACCCAGAAGACGTAGCTCACCTTAGAATCGCTGACTATGGAGAAGGAGAGAATGAGCTGGGACAAATAGGGTACAGCCTAAACCAGCTTTACTCTGCATCCTCACCTCAGATCAACACTCCATCATCAGTGATGTGGCTGAACGTGACCCGCCGTTGGATTGAACTTGCTGCTGCTGCTTCAGTGGGGATGGAGCTAAACCAGTGTGTGAATTCAACGACGTGCCTTGACCAGAAGCCAAAAGTGGTTGTTGGACTTAAAGCATCCACATCCAACATCTTTGTGGACAATAAAGCTTATAGGGACTTCCTTTTCCAGACATTCAACGTTTCTTCTGCTGATATGGAGAGCTCTTCAGTAGTCATGGTAATTACATGTTATAGATTCATCATTTAATTATTAGTGATATTTTGATTAATACGGTGTGTGGGTATTCTGCAGACGTGCTTGTCAAATGGGTATCCAGTAATTGTAGTAAGGGGAATGTCGGATTTAGCAGGGACACAGTCAGGAGCAAATGCTATTAAGACATTCGGTGGCCTTGCAGCTCTCAACACTGTTAATGTCGTTGTCAAATTCATTAAACAGCTATCTGGTGGATTAGTTTTGCGCACAAATATGTAGCAAGTTGGATCGGAGGATTCACATGATCACCACATTTTTATGTATTTAATTTGTTTTAGTCTCTCGTGTATTGCACGAAACAACTTGTTCAACTATGCTTTTTTAAAAATTCTCATTTCAAGCATTTTTGTAATGCTTTTTAGTAAGTCTTAAGTAATCGAATCCAAGTCATCTTACTTGGACTCGGTCATTGTAAGAACTGCCAATGGTTAATAAATAATATAAAATTAAATGTTAAACTACTAGCTCGATTATAAACTCATACTAAAATTTTAATTCGTTACATAGTGGTTCTATTGCTATGAAACGTGTAACAAATTAGTCCTAATGACGTCATTCATGTACTTTTTCATCTATTTTGCACATCACTGTTGACATGACATCAAAATATAATTTAAAATTCAACAGTCTGATCCAAATCTAAATCTAAATCTACACTTATTTAACTCATAAATTTTGGTTCAAAGCTAAATCTAGTTAGTTAAATTGATTAAATTTTATATTTGAATTAGTTTAAACTGAATTTAAAATTATATTTTTGATGACATGTTAATAGTGACATGGAAAAAATGGCAGAAAAAGTACACGGCTTAAAATTTTAGTACGAGTTTGTGACACGGCTTATAGTTGCGGGATGTATTAAGTATTTGACCCATACAATTAAGGCATAATTCAAGTTATTAAAATGTAAAAATTCATAAAAAAATGTAAAAATTTATGATATGATATGACGTAATGTTTTGACATTTATTCATCACCACATATTGTTTCTAGCTGCATTATAATAAATTGGTCTACAACAACAAATTAAATTTGAGTGGAAAGTGAAAACAAACTAAACAAAATTAAATTTTCCATGAAATTATAAATATGTGATGGCTAAAGATTGACGGTATTGCATAAGGTCCAATATAGTAACAGCCTAACAGGAAGATAAGTGGTTTACAGGGCCGGCCCTGAGGGTGTGCTGGCCGGCCCTCCGGCACAGGGCCTCAAAATTTTTGGGTTAAGTAAAAATACCTAAAATATATATTATAAATAAAGTCTGCAAATATTAAATATATATGTAGATGTCGTTTAATGGCTCATCTCTTTGTTTTATTCTAGGTGGTTATGGGTTCAATCCTCATCTTTGACAAAACTAAATAAAGTTTTTTGTTCTATTCAACATTGTTTGTCTTTTTCTTAAAAAAAAATATTGTTTGTCTTTTTGAAGTGGTCTTTCTATTTTTTATTATCATCGTTTTCTCTAAATTTATTATTAAATATATAAATATGATATGATATTAAGTTATACTCATATATTATTTTACTTTTCAGTTTTTTTAGTTGTTAATAAATTTTATATAATATAGGAATGATAATGGGTCTAAGTTAAGGTGGGTACAAGGTCGGGCGTGTATACCATCATAAAGGGGTATTATTAATGTCTCAAACCAATAAGTATACCCGTCCAAACAAGTCAAGTTAGGGTAACCCAAATAATTTGGGTTTAAATTATTATTTTATAGGGTCACATAATAAATTTAGAATATAACCTCCAAAATTCACGGGGACGGTTCTGGTAGTTTAATCACTTTTTTTCTTGCAAATTCTAGACGTGGGGATAATCAAGATAGTGACATAACACATGAGATAAAAACAAAAACAAAAAAGTGAAATTAATTCTTCAATAATAGCGTCATCTCAGTGATAACTTCTTTTCTGCAACAATGAATTGATATATTATTAAGCGATATAGAGTTTTGCATTAGAAGGATAAGATTATACACTTCTCTAGCGTACTTGTTTTTAATAGGTTGTTTGATTTCTGTGATTTGGAAGTGTAATTTGGATGAATACACTAATTCACGTGAAACCTTCGTTTTTTCAGAAAAAATGGTTTCACAAAACAGCTGTTTTGGGCATCCAAAATAACTGATTTCAAAACTCAGCTTTTAGTTGAGTTTTGGGTGATTTGATAATGAATGAATTGAAACCTTTGTACATTTACCTTTTTATTCAACTACTAATTTATATAATTACAATAACTGCCATTATTTTAATTCACATACCTAACATTACTTGACCGAATCATTGCTTGACCGAATTTTTTTGCCTCCAATTGCGGCCACAATGTCCCCATCGACATCTCAACCACGCATGTTTATCTTCAATCTTCTCCAAAATAAAGACGATGGGCTTATTAGATGGTACCAGACCCTAAAATAGAGTTCACAAAAGACAATGACCCAATGGCACAATTGAGTTTTCACCTTCTCAGCTTTTTCCCCACATGATTTAATATGGGAACAATCAAACGGTGGAATTCAACAAATGAGCTATTTTCAAAACCATGTATTTTAAAACCACAAAATTGATGAAATACACCATTTTTAATTCACAGAAACCAAACGACCCGTAAGTCTTTTCATATGATTTTTTATAGACTTTCTTATATTCTTTCCTCTCCAATTGACATACTATTTATTCTCATTTGTACTTGTTTTTAGTATTTTTCATTAAAAAAGGTATGAACTTGTGGGATTCAATTTAATTCAAACATTCTAGTTCAAATAGAATTCAAACAAATGACAGGAGGGCTAAAATTGTCATTTAAGTAATATATATATATATGGTGAACACTCCGGTGCACCCACTAAAAGTGGGTGCACTGGGTACACCCACTAACATTTTTATAGATAAACATGTTTAAATATTTTTTTTTCAAGTATAATAATCTACATGTTGTTAAAGGATATATAAGACGATTTGAAAAAAAAACTAATTTGGTAGAGATGATAATCTATCATATTGAGAAAAAATGCAGCTGTAGAAAGAAACCTGAAGAACAATAGGTATAATCTTATACTATGATGACTAAAAATTATAATTAAGCTCAATTTAGACTTATTAAGATTAATCTATTGATATAAACGATTAGTTCAATAGAAATATCACTCTAGATAGCACAAACGTCAGTGGGTGTACCGTGCACCGAAGCGTTTACCAATATATATATATATATATATATATATTATATATATATATTATTTTTCTTTGTCTTCTTCGACTTCTTCTTGGTCGAAGTTCTTCCTGAGCTCCGATGAGCTGTGTTACGATCTTATGTGGCAGAAGAAAGGAGGAAGTAGTGATGATTTAAGGGATCGTCAGACAGTTGTGTGATTAATTATGGTAGTTTGGTAATTGTAGCAATTACCCTAAGCTAGCTTATAAACAGAACTAGCTTTCAGGCCCGTCCCTGAGATTTCGGAGGCCCTGTTCTAAATTTATTATTTGGCCCCATTAAAATGAATAATTTAAATTTGGTTTGTTTGAGTTAACCTAATTTAACTTGCTTGGGGCGGATATGCTCATTGGTTTGGGCAATAATAATACTCATTTGTGATGGTATACACGTCCGACCCTTTGCCCCATACAAAAATACTCTCATAGCACCCGAACTTTCATGGAGTGAGTTTTAGATATTGATGTGCCCACTTTGACCTTGACCCATTGTCATTCCTAAACTACACAAAATTTATTAAAAATTAAAAAATATGAAAAGTAAAATAATATATGAAATATAACTTAATATCATATCATATTTTGTATATTTAATAATAGATTTAGATAAAAACAAGATGATAATAAAAATAGAAAGACTACTTAAGAAAAAACAATATAGATTCACTCAAAAAAAAAAAAAAAGATTAGAACAAAAAAATTAGTTTGATTTTGTCAAAGATGGGGATTGAACCCTTGACCACCTAGAACAAAACAAGGAGTTAAGCCCCTAGACCATCACTACATTTATATTTATTTGTTGCAGATTTTATTTATAATATTCCATCTTAGGTGTTTCTAGTTAACCCGAAACTTTTGAGGCCCCCGAAATTTTGAGGCCCTGTGCCGTAGGGCTGACCAGCACACCCTCAGGGCCGGCCCTGCTAGCTTTTGTACCTACCGTCCTATGGGCGGTGCTTTCACCCGTTTGTTTGATCATAATAAGAACAAAAAAATTCAAATACAATTAATTAGTATTTATTCTTAAATTTCTAGTCATTGTATTATTACTCACAATTTCAACACAAAATTTCAATGAGTGTTTTTTTACCTTATTTTTTTAAAAAAATTATATTTTAAATCATGTATTGATTTAGAGATTAGTTTGATTATGATTATTTTATTATATATTTTTTACATTAAAATAATATATTCATATTCTCAAATTTGTAATCAAAGGTCGAAGGTATTTATCAATATTTTCTCTTAGACTTTCGAAATATATATTTTAACTGTTTATTTTTTTAAAATAATCTTAGATTTTATTAACCGAATATTCTATTTAATTGAATAAATTAAAGTAATTTCAAAAACCAATTTAACCTTATCCACACTTCATTTATTCAACTAGTTTGTTATCAAACTCAATATTTTCATAAATTTCATTCATATCCTAAAGGTTGCTGAGAGGTAAGTTGGTGATGAAAATCCTAAGACACTAAGTTCGAAACAATAACTTATTTAGAAATACGTCATTCAAATATAGGAAATGTAATCTATAAGGACGGGAAATTTCATTATAAATAGAAAACTCATATGTAGCCCGCAAAACGTCTTGACAACAAATAATTATGATTGCACTTTCGTCACTTACTGGTATAGTGCGTCACCGAAATAATATTGCTACGAAAGACCTAGTTGATACTCATTAATATATATTGACATATTTATCTACAAAAATATTTTATTATTAAGTTTAGTTCATGGGATTTGAAAAGAATAAATGGGTGATATATAAAATATAACACAATATTTTTATATAGACAATATATATGAACTATGAATGAGATATCATAAAGTTCACAAATAACCATATATCACGATACCATCAATGCATCCATAAAAACATTATCTTCTTCACTCTCTAGTCATCTCAAATTAATATTACAACTCACTTATCTTTGTCCTCACAAAAACTCTTCCTTATGAAGTTCCAAACTTAGTCTGTAAGGTGTTCATACACTTCCAATTGTCATAACAATGACGAAGGAGGTGAAATCATTGGCCATGAAGCTGCTAAAAATGGTAGTGGATCTTTGAATTGTTGGTACTCCTGATTTAAATGGTTATCCATGGAGAATTTTTGTTGACAATTCCATGGAGATTGATCAATGAACTCATCCACCAATTATTGCAAACCCAATGTAGTCATTGTTGCTGTCTTCGACGCCATGGCCGAAACAATCTCAAATATTAGTATTGAGTGATAGACATAATGGCTCGATCTCTCTTGTTGCAGCGATTTGAGTCGCCAAATTTTGACTTGTCATAGATTGTGATGGTTGGAGATGTGAGATTGGTAAACGTAATGTAAAAGAGCCTACTAAAGATGAAGATTATAGATGAAGGAGATAGAGGAAAAAGAATCTTCATTCATGCTAAAAGGGGTTATTGGTTGGATTGAAATGAGTTGGATCTAATGGCTGAGTGTTTTATAGCATGAAATTTTAAAATTATTATTTTAGTTGACGTGGTTGCCCGTAAGATTTTGCATGAAAAATTGAACAAAAGAGGACGAAATATCGATCTCTTCTTAAATCAAACTTGAGTCATTGATGTGTTAAAGATGAAAGTTTAAGTGACCAATATGATAAGATTGCCTTAACTTGAATGACCAAAAATGTTATTAACCAAATTATTAATTAGCCTTAATGTGAGAGTATTTATTAAGAGTTTATATAAATTTTATTTTTTATTTAAAATTTGTAGATGAGGTGGAAAATTGAGAGAATAGCATTGTCCTATGTGGCAAAAAGAATGTGATGATCTCTCATAGATTATTTTAAGATAAGATATGTAAACCCTCGCTGAAACATATAGCACATCGCCTCTTCTTCTTCTTCTTCTTCCTCCTCTTTTCTCTCCGTGATAATAAGAGCTCCATCTCTTCTGTCTGTGGATTAGCTAACACACCGTTAGTGAACCACGTTATATATGTGTTTCGTGTTTCTCCAGTTGTGTTTATCGCTATGTGTAACATGGTATCAGAGCTTCACGCTCACTCTTACTCGGATTCCGCTGGAGTTTGCTTCAACGGGAAGAAATTCGCTATTTGGGAATTCTCGTTTCGTGCTTCAATTCAAGGGAAAGGATTGTTGTCTTATCTCGATGGTACCTGTGTGCTGCCAATCGCCTCTTTTTCGGCAATCGCTACTTCGGAAAAAGATAAATCTTCGGTCGTGGATCTCGCCAGGGCAAGGGCTACGCGGGAGATCAACAATTCTCAAGTTCTATCCTACCTAATCGGGTCAATTGAGACCTCAATCGCTCTAACTCTGCGCTCCTTCCCTTTTGCAACAACAATATGGAGTTATCTCAAAGGACGTACTCCCGTGCCAATGTCTCTCGCTACTTCAATCTCGAGTTCGCTTTTGCGAATCTGTCGCAAGGAGAACTTAGTATCATTAATTATTATGTGGCTGCCACTCTACTATGGACAAAGATGGATTTGGTGTCCACATCTCTCTTGTCTTCTGAGGCTAATCTAGAACTTCAAAAGGAACAAAACGGAGTCATTGCCTTCAATTCATGATGAGACTACATCTTGAGTTCGAGCAAATGCCCTCCCATCTGATTGTTGAAGATAACATGGATATCGAGTCAGGTTTGAGCTCTCTCATTAGGTCCGAGGCTCGATTTATCACACAATCGCAACTTGATGGTCAATCAAGTCAAACTTTCACGTTATCTGCCGGCATGCCCCGTCCTCAATTCCTGCCTCGACATAGCTCAATCACAGGTTCTACCTTTCAACAAAGCACAATTAAGTGTTTGTTTTGTTAAGAGACAGGTCATCCTCAAGCGATATGTCGTAAGAGGAATTTATGCAACTACTGCAAGAAATTGAGTCACATTATTTCAGAGTGTCGGGCTCAGGCATATCGAGGGTCTACTGGTTCTTTAAAGTCAGGCTATTCTCACTCCTCCAACAGTTATGCAATCCATGGGGTCTGAGGTAGCATTGCAAGTGGATACTCATTCCATCGCTTCTACCGATTTGGTCCTTGCTCCGAACCTTACCCAACTGCTCTAGAATGAGCTTGCTAGGGCTCTACCCCAAACTTTAACTTCGATTTTTGCTTCTCTTGGTATATCAGATAACCACTCTTCTCCTCCATGGTTTATTGTCAAGACTGCATTTAACCATATGACAGGTAATGCCTCTATTTTTCGAACATATACACCTGTTCAAAATAGCTCTCTTGAAGTTGCCAATGGGCAACGTCTCTCAATTACGAGTATTGGGACTATACAAACTCCTGGTATTTTGTTACTTGCAACTCTTCATGTGCCACATTTAGTTCCAAACCTTGTTTCTGTTGGACAATTAACCAATGTAGGTTACGATGTTTTGTTTGGTGCATCTCGTTGTTTGGTACAGGATTGTCGGACCAAGGAGATATTGGGACAGGGGAGTAAACAAAGAAGGAATTTTTACGTCGGGACTCTTACATTGGGGAATTCTCGGCGTGGCAATGTCAAGAGGTCGGGAGGTGGCAGTAATGTTGTTAAAGATTATAGTTATTTGGTTAAGTTATGTTCGAAACAATATTGGCATTTGTGGCATAGTGGACTTGGATATCCAAATTCTAATTGATTGTTGGGCATGTTTCGCAAGGTTTATTTTGAGTTAATAATAATACGGAGAAGTTTTTTGTTCCTAATTGTCTGCATTGCATTGAAGCCAAGATAGTTGCCTTACCCTTTCACTCGAGTACAACTGAGATTCATGAGCCGTTTGCTCTCATTCATACTGATGTGATATGAACCAATCCGCAACCGTGGGCGGCGACCCTATACCAATAAGCTTGATAACAAAACAATCGAATCAATACCAGAAAACCAGGATGGAGAGTACTTGGACCCACTAGCTATAGAGATCTAGGAACCCTAAGTGTCCAGATCAAACGGTGCCATGCAGTTTAGGGTAAATACCTTGAGTCACGATAAATCAACCTTAAGCTAAGTAACAACTAGCAAAAGCTTGAAGGAAACAAAGAACATAAGGTCTGAATTCAAATTTATATTCTTTGTTTCCTTCAAGCTTTTGCTCGTTGTTGCTTAGCTTAAGGTTGATTTATCGTGACTCAAGGTATTCACCCTTGACTACGTGGCACCGTTCGATCTGGACACTTAGGATTCTATAGCTAGTGGGTCAAAGTACTCTCCATCCCGGTTTTCTAGTTTTGATTCAATTGTTTTGAAATCAAGCTTATTGGTATAGGGTCACCGCCCACGGTTGCGGATCAGTTCATATTAGCTGGTATCAGACCTTTAGTTCAACACTCGGACCACACATATCATGTTCTTTAGTTTTATAGAAAAATTATTTTTAAAAAAACCTAAAAAGTTTCATCTTGTTTTCTGTTTTAGTTTATCTTTCGATTTGAGTTATTTCAATTCTATTGTAAGTTTGAAAAAGCTGGTGGCCAAGAAAAATCAAAAGAAAAGAATACAAAAAAAAAAATATCAAGAGGTCAAAAGAAAAGAATCGACACAAACAAAGCCAAGGACACCTCGCCAAGTTTTTGTTATAGGTTGAATTCAAGAAGAGGGGTAGAATATTTGATACCTTTCGTTGCCTTGAAGTTTCTGAACCCAAAAACCTAAATTTTTTACTGTTTACTTGTGCTTGATAATCGAGTCTTGTACTTGCACCTTGGAGTAAACCCTAGGTTAAAGGTCGGATTGTGATACACGTCACGGTTTTCTAACTTGATAGCTTCGAAGAAACTGGCAACTGTTTGAACTGAGCTTGAACTCTCTTTCTGTTTTCAAAACCCTAATTTGAGTGATTACTTAAATTCATACACGAGTTGAAAAATCAGATTTTTGTGAGTTTAGTCATATTTTAGGTTGAGAGATTTGGGAGGCCTTGTTCTATAATCTTTTATTGTTCTAAAGATGGAAAATGAGAGGATGGATCGCATCGAGGCCACATTGGCCACCTTATTAGAGAGGATGAATCATGTACCGGCAGGAGATGGTGAGCAGCATGATGAGCCACGCTGGCCCCAAGGAATGTACACGAGCCAGATGATGATATTAGCGGCCTGAAGTTGACCGTGCCTAAATTTGCTGGGAAGGCCAACGCCGACCTCTACCTGGACTGGGAAAGGGACATGGAAGCCTTTTTCGAGTGCCATAATTACTCGGACCGCAAAAAGGTAATTGTTGCTATTGTGGAGTTTGCTGATTATGCTGCTCTATGGTGGAGACAGTTGAGAAAGTAGTGGATTAGGGATGAGATGATGCCATTAGAGTCATGGAGAAAGATGAAAGGTTTGATGCGGAGAAGGTACGTACTGGCCGCGTACACCCGTGACCTGTACACACGGTTACAAGCCTTGAAGCAAGGTGGATCGACCATGGAGGAGTTCCACAAGGAGATTGAGATCATAGCCACACAGATGGATCTGAAGGAGAATGAGGAGGCTAGGGTTGCTAGTTTCACTAATGGACTCAGAAGGTCAACCTCGTAGGGTTCGTGGACTATAATGATCTATTTGCACTAGCGATCCGCGTGGAGACGGAGCTGAAGAATGGACTAGGAAGGAAGGTGCCACACCCAATGAGCTGAAGACAAGCTGGTGTGAACCGCTGCAACCGTGGGCAGACGACCCTTGAACACCACAAGCTGATCTCCTAGCACTCGTGAAGAACCTATGGAACCGGATGGAAGAGGACTTTGACCCACTAGCTATAAAGGAGTTAGGAACTAGAAGTATCAAGTGAGGGCGCCATGCCAAGAGATGGATGCTCTTGATGATAAGCCAACCTTAAGCAATGCAACAACGAGCAAAGAATTTAAGGGAAATGAACATAAGTTCCGAATCAAAGCGGGTTTATTAATCAAAGGGTGAGTACAAAAGGGTGGCCGACGACCTTATTATATAAGGAGGGAACAAGCTCTCCTCCCTATTACCTACTTCCTATCTAGGAATAAAATAATCCAAAACTAATTAGGACATTTAAAATGCCATAACAATCCAACCTAAAAAGGGAAAAAACTAGAAAGGAAAGATAATAGTTTCTTGGAAAGCAAGGAAAAAACTAAATAGGCAAAACAGGAAATCCTGGCAAAAACCCTAATCCGGGCAGCATCCGTGGCGGTCAGGCAAGTCTTGGGGGTGGCGGGGAGGGATTCAGACTCGAATTAGGCCTCCTTCTCATGTCTAAGTCCTAGAAGGACTTAGCCCACGGTATTCTGGATGTGGTAGCCTGTATTCCTAGCATGGCTGGGATTCCTTGGCTCGGAAGGATTGCATGTACAGACCTGGATCGTGTATGAGCACTTCCCTACGTGGCTCCTCCTTCATTCCTCCTCAAAATGCAACGCCGCTTGTTGGGCCATGTTCCTGAGGCCTCTAGCTATCAAGGGCAACTGGAATCTACCAAAACGCACGAGTCGTTTGGCGGCTCGGCCCAAAGTGCTCTGCAGCGCCTAGCGCCGTGCCCGGTGCCCGGGGCTGGCTCATGTCTCGGCCTTCTTCATTTCTGGCCAGGCCTTTTGCATTCGAATTTGGACAAGTCTTCAGAAACGTCCTCAAAGGATCTTCAAGGGTTGGGGCTGGTCCAGGGCTCGTGGCAATTGGCCCGGCCCGAGGCTCGCTCTGGGGCCTGTCTTCGAGTGCCAGCCTCTGCTGGCCAGGTACTCCTGGGCCTTTCGCTTCCTGTTGATAAAAGATTTTACCAAGGTCGTATTCCACGTGGTCGTCTCATAAACTAATACTCACAAGGTTCATGGATTGTCTAAACATTTAAATTGAGATTTGTTTTTTGTGACAAGTTTCAAAATCATAAACCAAACAAGCAAGTAAAGCAATAGCTAAGGAAGGTTAGCTTAGCAAGGGTTTTATTCAAGCTCAAGGATCATGAAAGATGAATTGAGTTTCAAGCAACGATGTATAGGATATTGACCATGCAGAACACTGAATTAGGAACAACAAACTCTCGCTCAATCGATCCACTAATCCTATACCACACAACTCATGCTTTCACTATAAAAACAACATAATGGAATGCTTTACTTAATTCAAAGTAATGCTTAAACACTCATTCTCTTAGCTAACATTCATCTAATACAAAGCAATGATGCAAGACACTATCATGTCAATCATAGAACATAAGGCAATCAATCAAAAGGTCTTTCAATTACTAAATGAAAGAAAACCAAATGCACACCAAGTGTTCGACACAAGGAAAACAAGCTTAAAATGGTTGCAATTGAAGAGTTTAATCTCTCAAACAATCAATTACAATCCTACAACCTTTGATCAACATCAATCAATCACTTTCATGTATTGAAAGACATAGAAAATATACCATAAGAACAAATCATGTTCCCATGGAGGCTAAGCACAAGGTCAAGGACCATCATCTTACACAAAGGCTATGAGACACTCAATCCACACAATCAATCATCTATCCAAGGTTGATCCATCCCCCACTAAGCTAAACCCTAAGTCTAGCCTAGCATACCTATGGAAGAAACCTGAAATTGAGAAGAGGAGATCATCCTTGTTTCCATGGAGGATCTTGCAACCTTGCTCTTCAAGCTGCAATCCAAGGTAGAGAGGACTTCACTTAGTTTCCTTCAAGTTGATCTTCACCTAGCTCTTAGGTTGATATGGAGAAAGATGGTTGGGAGAGAAAGGAGAGGAAAATTGTGCTTGGCAAGAGAGGGAAAAGTGTCGACGGTGTTGAAAATGAATCACCCCAAAATTATGCCCAAGTGTGCCTTAAATAGTCTGCTGGCCTACATATTTTTCAGCGAAAACTCATTAATGTTTTTGCCAAAAACTTCTTCAAAAATCAGCTCCAGCTATTCGGCATCTCTTGTTTGCAATTGGACGAAAATTCTCGGCGAGAACATTAAGTTCTCGCCGAGAACATCTTAAGCCAAACTGCATTTTCCTCGATCTTGTAACGGCCATATCTCTTCCGTCCTAGCTCCGATTGACCTCGCGTTTGATCCTTCGTGCTCCTTATCACCAGAACTACATCGCCAAAACCTGAAAATGCACAGAGAACACTCCAATAGACCACGAATTTGGCTCCAAAGTGGCTTCCGGACAACAAATGAACACTTTGCACAAAACATCTATAAAAGCACATAGAGCATGGCATTTCACGATCAAACATGGGCATTTCATAGGTCAATCATAAACTCAAAATGCACTAAATAAAGTTACATCAAATTCCCCTACGACTAAACTTTGCTTGTCCTCAAGTAAATAAATTAGAAAACATCCAAGTCCGCAAATGACAAGATCGGTTACATTGAGATTCAAGCATTAACAATTTGGCTAATACTGTTCCACAAACAAACTTAACCTAGACATGCAAGAACGTCAACCAAACAAGTCTAGACCTCACTATTTTCTGCACACTCCAAGTAGTGGTTAATTGGGACATAGAAAAACCGACCACGACAACACCGACTCTAATCAAAACACTACAACAAAAAGGAAAATTAGTGGCAGGCGGCGGGGCTATCTGCGAGTAAGTTACTCGCAGACAGGAAGCGTCTTCCACTAGCTAGTGGCAAGCGGGCTGCGAGTAAGCCCTGTCTGCCACAAGCTAGTGGCAAGTGGCCTGCGAGTAAGCGCGACCTACCACTAGCTAGTGGCAGGCGAACAGCGAGTAAGCCCGGCCTGCGAGTAAAGCCCAGCCTACCACTAGCTTGTCTGCTCCTATGGGGATAAGAGGAAAACAATCATCATTGAATATCGCCAATCTTTTCTCCCTTCCTAATCCAATTTCCTTGTTTGAATAAAACAGAAATTCCTCCCCCTCCACTCCAATTCACTTTTTTTTCTTCTTCTTCTTCTTCTCTTCTTCTTCTTCTTCTGCTCTCTTCTTCTTCTTCTCTTTTATCTCCTTAAAATCCAATTTCCTCTCCAAATCCCCGCTCCTTTCTCACACCGCGCCCCAATTCTGTCTTCCCACCTCCTCCTCATCAATGAGGAAAAGATTCAGGCTTTCTATTGTGGCAATGAGCTTCGACGCCGAAGTGGGAGTTATGGGCACTAAGCTCGGAATGATGACCTACTTCGAGCCCAATGGCGTGGTGGTTCCTGTCACGGTTGTGGGGTTCAGGGAAGGGAACATTATCACCCAGTTGAAGGCTTTGAGGTTGGCCAGAAATTGACATTTGAAGAGCTTTTCTAGGAAGAAGACTTAGTTGATGTCTCTGGAACCACCACTGGCAAACGGTTTCAAGATGGGGATGAAACGATTGGCATAACTAGAAATTTAGTGACCAGATAGCAATGATAAAAAGGTTAAGTGACTACCTATAAACGAAAAGGGATGAAACAGAAAAGACCAGAAATGTAGTGATCAGATAACAATAATCGGAAAGTTAAGTGACTGCCTAGAAACAATGGGGATGACATATGAAAAAACAAAAATTTAGTGACTAAACAGTAATAATCATAAAGTTAAGTGACTAATATTAGTCGCAGGCGCCTGCGAGTAAGCACCGCCTGCGAGTAGCTTACTCGCAGGCAGCGCCTGCCACGTGTTGCGCTTCCTCGCATGTGATTTAGTCGCAGGCCGCCTCGTGCTTAGTGGCAGGCACCGCCTGCGAGTAACCTCTATTTTTAGTCGCAGGTTGCCTGCCACAAAGCACGGCGCGGCCTGTGACTAAATCACCTGTTTGTTGTAGTGAAAGGACTTGAACTCGGCATATGAAACAGATTTAGGTGGGGGTAGGAAATATCTGGGAAATGGTGAGTGATCGTGACGTGGCTATCGACTCAACTTCGTCCGCCTCTAGACCCACACTTCACATGCTCAAGCTAGGATTTCTCTCTTCCAAGGCTTTTCTTCCGCCACTTGCTTACTGCATACCAATGCTCGATCCAACACTTCACTTAGGTGTTGGAACGGCCTAGCTCACAGTCTCCACCTTTGCTAGTGCTCAACCCGACACTTCACTTAGGTGTCGAGCTTGCCTAGCTTTTCTTTCGGCACTCCAGGAATTTGAGTAACTGGAAGACTTTCTTTTGAGCATTTTCTTTTGAACATTTTCTTCACATATTAGCCACTTGATCCTTAGCCCCTTAAACTTTCCACGCAAGTTTTCGAACAGGAATTCCGTCTAATCTCAAGCCACAATCACGAGGGATGAAAAGGTGATGAAAAACATGGATGAGACTGAAAATGTGTGCACACCAACAAACAGGCCAAGGCTCAACGGGGTTATCCTAAAGGATAACGATTCGGGTAGGCTTTTTGGCTGAATATGGCCAAATTCTAATTCTAATTGCCTTATCATCTTAGAACGGTGTTATCGAGCAGTACAAAAACACGTATCAAACCAATCAAACAACATACAAGAGTGATCCAATCTCTGTTCTAACCTAAACTCAATTTGATATTAGTGCTGACATGCTGGTTATAGGTTCTAAGTGGAACAATCTAAACGTCATTGTGAAAACTTGAAGCCAATTAAACACCAAAAGTTAAGAATCGAATGATTCTACGATAGAGGAATTCGAAACCAATCAAGAACATTCACGCAATCAAAGACCAATTATACTTCTACCGCAAACAAACATACCAAACCTCAAATCCCCCCTACGACTAGCATGAGCATTGTCCTCAATGATCAAGAGAGAGAGAGTAAGGTAGAACGATGTTACCGCGGTTGGTAGAGAAAAGCATAAGAGGTAAGAGTGGTGAGAGAGTCCCATGACGATCATTGGTGAAAAGTGATCCCAAATGCTTGCCAAAGCTTATTGTAAAACTAAAACAACACAAAAGCGAAAAAGTAAAGATAACATGGGGTGCCTTCCAAGGAGCGCTTCTTTAACGTCTCTAGCTAGACGAACCAAAAAACACTCAAGGCATGACCAAAGACAAAACCTCGACCGCAGCAATAGTATCATGAACAACATAATGCTTAAGTTGATGGCCATTCACCTTGGGACAGAGAGATTACCTCGTAGGTTCCATAAGGAGAGGCTTGAGTTACCGTGAAAGGCCCGGACCAACGAGATCTCAACTTCCCGGGAAAGAGCTTGAGCTGAGAGTTATAGAGGAGGACTTGATCACCAACTTTGAAATCCTTGCACGGCTTCAAACGGGAGTCATGGATGAGCTTTGTTCGCTCCTTGTAAAGCTTAGCATTCTCATATGCATGTTGGCGATACTCCTCAAGCTCATGTACCTGAAACTTACTCTCCTCTCCTGCGAGACTCATATCAAGATTTAGAAACTTCAAAGCCCAATACGCTCAGTGCTCCAGCTCTACCGGCAAGTGACTAGCTTTGCCATAGACCAACCTATAGGGAGTAGTGCCTATAGGGGTCTTATAGGCCGTGCGGTAGGCCCATAGAGCATCATCAAGCTTCTTCGACCAATCCTTTCGTGATTGGTCGACCGTTTTCTCCAAGATTCCCTTAAGTTTCCTATTGGTTACCTCGGCTTGGCCACTAGTTTGAGGATGATACGAGGTAGACATTCAATGAGTGACGCCGAACCGGTGGCATACTCTATCGAATTGTCCTTCAAAGTAAGTACCTCGATCACTAATGATGGCACGAGGGGCACCAAAATGAGTAAACAACTTAATAAGAAACTTCCCTACAACTCGAGCATCATTGGTAGGTAAAGCTTGAGCTTCCGCCCATTTAGACACATAATCTACCGCAACTAGTATGTATTTGTTACCATGCGAAGTAGGAAACGGTCCCATGAAATAAATACCCCATATATCAAATATTTCTACTACAACTGAGACATTTTGAGGCATTTCATTACGAGAGGAGATGTTACCTGAACGTTGACAAGCATCGCAAGACTTGACAAAGTCTTGGCAATCTCAGAAGATGGAAGGCTAAAAGAATCCGGACTCAAGTACCTTGCGAGCCGTGAGATTTGCTCCATGATGTCCACCCGTGGGACCAGAGTGGCAATGTCGCATGATGTCCTTGGACTCTCCATAAGTAACACATCTTCTAATCATACCATCCGAGCTAACTCGAAATACAAAAGGATCATCCCAATAATAATGCTTCAAGCCCGCAAAGAACTTCCTCTTGTCTTAAGTAGAGAGGCCCTCCTTCAATTCTCCGCTAGCAAGATAGTTAGCAAAATCCATGAACCAAGGTTCCTCGAACTCCAAAGTCACCATAGCAAATAATAGTTCATCGGGGAAGTTGTCATTGATCTCTTCAAAACCATTGTGTACCATCTCCGCTTCTTCCAAGCGGGACAAGTGATCGACTGCAACATTCTCAGATCCTTTCTTATCCCGAATCTCAATGTCAAACTCTTGCAACAAAAGAACCCATCGAATCAACCTTGGTTTAGCATCAGTCTTAGATATAAGGTACCTCAAAGCTTGGTGGTCCGTAAAGACAATAGTGTGAGAAAGCACCAAGTAGGACCTAACCTTATCAAAGGCAAACACTATAGCCAAGAGCTCCTTTTCCGTGGTTGTGTAGTTCCTTTGAGCATCATTGAGAGTCTTACTTGCATAGTATATTGGATGGAATCTCTTGGAGATTCGTTGTCCAAGAACCGCTCCAATAGCATAGTCACTAGCATCACACATCAACTCAAACAACTTCGACCAATCCGGAGCAATGAGTATAGGGGAATTTGTGAGCTTACCCTTAAGGATTTCAAATGCTTGCATGCATTCTTCATAAAAGTGGTATTCCACGTCCTTCTCAAGAAGCCGAGTAATAGGAGTAGCTATCTTCGAGAAGTCTTTGATAAAGCACCTATAGAAACCGACATGTCCCAATAAGCTTCTCACGGCTTTCACGGATGAAGGTGGAGGAAGTTGAGAGATGGTCTCTAACTTTGCCTTATCAAACGCAATCCCCTTTTTAGAGATCTTGTGACCGAGAACAATCCCCTCATTGACCATGAAATGACACTTTTCCCAACTTAATGCGAGATCGGTCTCTTCACAACGATGCAACACCTTCTCAAGGTTCCTCAAAAAAAGATCAAACGAATCCCCAAAGACCGAGAAATCATCCATGCACACTTCCATGATATCTTCCACAAAATCATCAAAGATGGCAAGTATACATCGTTGGAATGTAGCGGGAGCATTGCACAACCCAAAAGGAATTCAGCGATAAGCAAACGTACCAAAGGGGCATGTGAGTGTGGTCTTCTCGATGTCCTCCGGAGCAATCGGTATTTGGAAGTACCCGGACATGCCATCCAAGAAGCAATAGTACTCGTGGCCGGAAAGACGCTCTAGCATTTGATCCATGAATGGTAGAGGAAAATGATCCTTCTGAGTGGCGTCATTAAGTCAATGATAGTCTATGCATACACGCCACCCGGTGATCGTCCTTGTTGGGATAAGCTCATTCCTGTCATTACCCACCACCGTGATCCCTCCTTCTTGGGAACAACTTGCACGGGGCTAACCCAAGGGCTATCCGAGATAGGAAAGATAATCCTCGCATCCATAAGCTTAATAACCTCTTTCTTCACGACCTCCTTCATGTTAGGGTTTAACCTTCTTTGTGGTTGCACCACTGGCTTGAAATCTTCCTCCATAAGGATCCGATGTGAACGAAAAGTGGGACTTATACCTCGAATATCCGAGATGCTCCACACAATAGCTCTGATATACTTCTTGAGGAGTTCCACTAGACGGTCCTTTTGCTCGGGTAAAAGCTTAGAATTGATGATGACCGGTAGCTTATCATTTGGCATGAGAAAAGCATACTCCAAATGTGCGGGAAGAGGCTTGAGTTCAAGAGTAGGTGGTCTTCATAAGAGGTCTTCACCCTTTCCACCTTCGGAAGAGCAACAAAAACCGTTTCACCCACTAGCTTGTCTCTCCCTTCATCAAGGTAGGCCACTTGAGCTTCCAACTCCGGGGTACCTATGTGTTCCTGCACATCCATTCTAAGGCAAACATCCAAAGAATCTCGAAACAAAAAGTTAGAAATACTACACACACTATCCGAAGTAATTGTATCGCAAGAGTACTCTAAATCATCTTGTGCGTGAGCAAACTTCATGCCATTGGCTATGCAAAATGTGACACTCTATTGTCCTACTCGCAATGTCAATTTTCCATCATGCACATCAATCAAAGCACGAGAAGTAGCTAGGAATGGTCTACCAAATATCAATGAGACATCCACATCATCGGTATCTATGACCTCAAAATCAACTAGGAAGACAAAAGGTCCTACTTTCACTAGCACATCATCAACAATTCCCCTAGGACTCTTGGTCGACTTGTCCGCAAGTTGAATGTACATACGAGTAGGATGAAGATTAGACAAACCTAGCTTCTCAAATATGCAATATGGCATGACATTGATACTAGCACCTAAGTTCGCAAGACCATTAGCAAGAGAAATATTACCAATAGCACAAGGGATAATAAAGGTACCCGAATCCTTGAGCTTTTTAGGTGGACTCTTGAAGAGAACGGCAGAGCATTCCTCATTGAGGTGGACTAGAGATGTCTCCGGTAGCTTCCTCTTGTTGGTGTAGAGTTCCTTCATGGACTTAGCATATTGGGGCATCATAGTCATTGCTTTGAGAAACGGAAGAGAGAATTGCATTTGACTAATCCGCTCCACAAACTTCTTGAAAACCTTCTCAAGGCCATCATTCTATAATCGAGATGGTTATGGAGGCTTATGCTTGTATGGAGGTACAACCGGTGCGGGAGGAGAGACCGGTGGTGTACTCGATGTAGCCTTACTAGGTTCCTTGCAACCTTAGTGCTCACATTACCCGTAGGAGGTTCGACTTCAACCTCAACTTCTTCAACCTCAACTTCATCTATAGGATCATTAACATCATCATTATCAACCATCAGATTAGGATCTTGTACCTTTTGGGAATCAATTGGGGTAGAGGTTGCACCTTGCAAGGGTCTTCCACTTCTCAAGGACACTACCTTGCAATGCTCCGGGCCTTTAGGGTTGACCTCGGTATTAGAGGGCAAAGAGCCCGAGGTTCTCTCCGAGAGTGCCTTAGAAATATGACCCATTTGATCTCCAAATTTGAAATTGAAGCTTGTTGATTCTTGATAAGTTGAATCATTACCGCATTGGTGTCTTCTTGGGAGATTGAAGAACCACCCTCTTTGTTTTGAAGAGGTTTGTTGAATCCGGGTGGTCCATCACCTTTATGGTTTTACATTCCCGGTGGGTTAGAACCTCACTCACTACCTTGGTTACCTTGATTTTGATTGCCACCTTCATTCCATTGATTTCCTCCTTGGTTCCTTTGGCCTTGATTTCCCCCTTGGTTCCATTGGTTGCTTTGTCTTTGGTTACCACCTTGAGTCCATTGGTTGCCTTGATTATGTCCTTTATAGCCTTGAAATCCTCCTTGATTACCTTGGTTGTAACCCTTGTTATAACCACCACCTTGATTCCCTTGGTCTTGGTACCCTTGGTTAAGCTTGTTGTAACCACCTCCTTGGTTCCAAGGGCGGTTATAGTTACCTCCTTGATAATTACCTTGAGGGTTGAAGTTTCCATAGAACCCTTGGCCTTGCACAAAATCCACTTCCGCCTTGGTTAGGCTCGGAAGTAGCGGAAGGGCAACCATTGGCATCTTGGCCTTGGCCTCCACAACATTCACAACAATACATCGAAGAAACCGCTAGATTACCCAAATGAGATGATGAAGCCTTGGAGGGATGCTTAGGCATACTAAGATTACTTACTTGAGAGGCCATGGCATCAATCTTGGACATAAGGAGAGCGATTATGGGATCATCTTCATCACGGTGTCCCAATAGCTTAGGCTTCTTCCCATAGCTAGACGAATCTTTTGGTGCATCAACACTTATGTCCTGAGAATCATAGTGAGGGTCGCTTCCATACTTAGACTTAGGAGGTTGTTGTCGAGACCAACTCCTTGTCTTGTGGGCCATTTCTGCGAAGAGTTCTAGAGTATCTTCGGGAGTGAGCATCCTTAAATCACCTCTGGTGGCTTGGTTGATCATCCTTGTATTCTCAAAGTCAAGACACCTAGCAAAGATGTCCGCCAAAGACTATTCGGCGGTGTTGTGATGTGGACAAGACCGAAGGAGGGCTTGGAACCTATTCCAAGTCTCATGGAAAAGTTCTCCCTTGTGTCGCTCAAAGTGGTTGATGCGGTCTCGAATTGCATCCGTCATATAAGGAGGGAAGAACTCTTGGAGGAAAGCTTCGGCTAGGCCCTCCCATGTGGTGAAAGCTCTACTCGGTTGATTCTCCAACCATGACTTAGCTCTACCTTTGAGGGAGAAGGGAAAGAGCTGGAGTCTCACACAATCAGGGTGCACTTGGTCGTTCTTCACCGTGTCACATATCTCCAAGAAGTCCTTGAGATGTCTAGATGGACATTCACCATCAATGCCATTGAACACCACTCCATTTTTCACCATTTGGATCATATTAGGCTTGAGTTCAAAGTTCCTAGCATTGACAAGTCTTTGAACAATGCTAGAGGCGGCCCCTTCGAGAGTAGGGCGAGCATAGTCTGCTAAGGTGCGTCTTTCACCTCTTTATGAGTGGTCATCTTCATTAGTATGTTGAGAGTGCTTCAAACGATTGTCTCCATCCTCATGATGAGGCATGTTGTTGTGTGGGGGGCTATGAACTTCTTCTTCAATAACTAAGGTAGGAGGAGAGGTTGGATGCTCAAGAACTTGCTCAAGGCCTTGAAGTCGTGCTTGGAGTCGAGTGAGTCGAGTCATACACTACCACAAGGTACCTACACACAAACACAACAAGCACACCAAAGTAACACGACAATGTGGAATAACAAAAATAAGCAAACAAGTAACAAGGAAACAAAACTAAATTGGAAGGAAGTGAATAGATCGGTCCACTACTAAGTGCTTTTAAAGGGATGAGAGAGTCCCCGTCAACGGCGCCAAAAACTTGATAAAAGATTTTACCAAGGTCGTTTTCCACGTGGTCCTCTCATAGACTAATACTCACAAGGTTCATGGACGGTATAAACATTTAAATTGAGATTTGTTTTTGGTGACAAGTTTCAAAATCATAAACCAAACAAGCAAGTAAAGCAATAGCTAACAAGGTAAGATGAGGGTCAAACAAGAGAGAAGGAAGGTTAGCTTAGCAAGGGTTTTCTTCAAGCTCAAGGATCATGAAAGATGAATTGAGTTACAAGCAACGATGTATAGGACATTGACCATGCAAAACACTGAATTAGGAACAACAAACTCTCGCTCAATCGATCCACTAATCCTATACCGCATAACTCATGCTTTCGCTATAAGAACAACGGAATGGAATGCTTTACTTAACTCAAAGTACTGCTCAAACACTCATTCTCTTAGCTAACATTCATCTAACACAAAGCAATGATGCAAGACACTATCATGTCAATCATAGAACATAAGGCAATCAATCAAAAGGTCTTTCAACTACTAAATGAAAGAAAACCAAATGCACACCATGTGTTCGACAAAATGTCAACAAGGAAAACAAGCTTAAAATGGTTGCAGTTGAAGAGTTTAATCTCTCAAACAATCAATTACAATCCTAAAACCTTTGATCAACATCAATCAATAACTTTTATGTATTGAAAGACATAGAAAATATACGATAAGAACAAATCATGCTCCCATAGAGGCTAAGCACAAGGTCAAGGACCATCATCTTACACAAAGGCTATGAGACACTCAATCCACAAAATCGATCATCTATCCTAGCTTGATCCATCCCCCACTAAGCTAAACCCTAAGTCTAGCCTAACATAACTATGGAAGAAACCTGAAATTGAGAAGAGGAGATCATCCTTGTTTCCATGGAGGATCTTGCAACCTTGCTCTTCAAGCTTCAATCCAAGGTAGAGAGGACTTCACTTAGCTTCCTTCAAGTTGATCTTCACCTAGCTCTTAGGTTGAGATGAAGGAAGATGGTTGGGAGAGAAAGGAGAGGAAAATCGTGCTTGGCAAGAGAGGGAAAAGTGTCGACGGTGTTGAAAATGAATCCCCCCGAAATTCTGCCCAAGTGTGCCTTAAATAGTCTGCTGGCCTAGTGCATAGTTTTCGGCGAAAACTCCTTAATGTTTTCACCGAAAACTTCTTCAAAAATCAGCTCCAGCTTTTCGGCATCTCCTGTTTGCAATTGGACGAAAATTCTCGGCGAGAACATTAAGTTTTCGTCGAGAACATCTTCAGCCAAACTAAATTTTCCTCGATCTTGTAACGGCCATATCTCTTCCGTCCTAGCTCCGATTGACCTTCCGTTTCATTCTTCGTGGTCCTTGTCACCAGTACTACATCGCCAAAACCTGAAAATGCATAGAGAACACTCTAATAGACCACGAATTTGGCTCCAAAGTGGCTTCCGGACAACAAATGAACACTTTGCACAAAACATCTATAAAAGCACATAGAGCATGGCATTTCACGATCAAACATGGGCATTTCATAGGTCAATCATAAACTCAAAATGCACTAAATAAAGTTACATCACTTGTACTCCAAAACTGCCTCTAGATGATCCTAGAGGGGTCAGTTACTCAGGTGCTCGTAGGGATTGGTCCAAGGCCTATTAGGGCCCTTAGGCACCGCCCTCTGTCCGGCTCGGGGCTCGGATCGGGTTCCTTGGCCAGCAACTTGGACTGGGATGGCCTCACTCTCATCTTGGCTTGCTTGGCTACTGGTGGGGGCCTGAGCCTATACTTGGTCACATATCTTGGCTTCATGATGTGTTGAAGAGCTTTCCTTGGCCTCACACGCTTTATGTATGACCCTAGGGTTCTTCCATTGGCTGGAGACCCTGGTGGAGTGTATGAGTACCTGTTGGCATTGGGGCAGGTATGAAGGATCACGTCATCCCCCTCTTCTTTCCTTGGATTCTCCCTCGAATCCATCGTGGGCTCTTGTTGTGCACTCAGCAAGCTTCTCCAAACTTCAGTGACTTGTGTTGCTATGTCTGGGGGAGATTCAGCCTCATCTCCTGGTCTTGGTGTGTCACTAGAATCGGTGAAAGACCAAGGTTCTGGTCCTTTGGAGCTTGGCCTGTCGGTGTCCATGTTCTCTTCCGCGGAGGGGCTATCCACGAGGATGTCTAATCTTGGGGAGGTCACGGATGTGAGTGTTTCCTCAACTCCCAAGCTCATTTCTTAATCTTCCTTGGCCTAGACACCTTCCTCTTCATTGAGCTCCATAATTTGATCATTCCCGATCGGGGAAGCCTTTAAAATTTGATGGGAAATAGCCTCCCATTGAATGTCGGCGGATGCCGTGGCGTTCTAGTGTGGGTCGGGGGTGTTCCAGGTGTTGGGGCAGTCATGGGGTGCATCGGGACCGGTCTGGAGTGCACCGGGGCTGGGCAGGGTGTCGGGGAGGGTTGGGCGCCGGGGCTGGTCAAGGTACCGGCCGGGGCTAGACAGGGCGTCGGGGCTGTACTGGGCGCCGGCTCCGAGGCTGGGCAGCTTTCTTGGCTCTGGTGCTAGGGCCTTTAAGAACATCCCAGAGAACTTCTCTACCCTTCCGACTTCACTTCTTCTCCTTCATCCGAATCAACTTCTTCTTCTTCCTCCATCTTCTCATCTTTTCATCATCCGTCTCGATCTCTCCTTCTCTCATCACCATGGTCCTTTGGTTGGGGCAGTCTCTTGAGACGTGTCCTCTACCTTGGCATTTAAAGCATACAATTCCAGTAGGACGTGGGTTAGAATTCTGAACATTAGGAGTAGATTGAGTAGGTGTTACCCTTGGTGCTGAATCTTTAGGGTTTGCTCTCGGCACGGTGCTTTGGGGCTGTCCTAGCTTCCATGGGGGCTGGCTAGTACTGGAGCTTCCTCTCCATTGGCTGTTGGCTGGTGGGGCTGGCCTCCTTGTATAGCCTATCCTCATTTCTCTCTCCACTCGGATGGCTAGGGATTTCAAGTCTTCATAGTCAACATAGTTGAGGATGTTGACTTGGTGCATGTCCGGGTGTAGGCCTCCTACAAACCTGGCTATTCTGGCCTCCTATTCTTCCTTGAGGTCTAGCCTCGCCACTAGCAACTCTATCTCCTTTGTGTACTGCTCCACAGACATAGTACCTTGCCTCATGGTTTGGAGTGAGGTGTGCAAGTATCGGATGTAGGCAGCGGGGACAAACCTCTTCCTATCTTCCTCTTGAGGTATATCCATGACTCTATAGGCACCTCCTCGTCTCTTTGCACCTGTCTCTTGAATTGGCTCCACCAAAAAGCATCATAATTAGTGAATTCAAGGGTAGCCACGATTACCTTTTCCTCTCCAAATAGTGGTGGCACTCTAGGAAGTATTCCATACTTCTCTCCCAATCTAAGTACTCATCCGCATCGGTATTGCCAGCAAACTTGGGGATTGTGAGATTGAGATTTCTCACATCATCATCAATCTCTTGCACTAACCTTCTAGCCCTTTGGATGAGATCTCCATGGGATTCTTCCTCATAATCTTCTCGGTTGCCTCTTCTCTCAAGTCTTGCTAGGGCTTCTTCTATTCCCGCCATGATATGACCATGATTTTGGAGTTTTCCCTCCGTATTTGTCATTCTCTCGTCTACCATGGTTAATTACAAGCAAGCATAAGCAAATTCCTATCCCCTCTTCTTAGAATTTTTCTTACAATCGAAAGGAACAAGTTGGCAAGGGTGGCCTTACTTTTTTTTTTCTTAGCCTTTTGATCTTTTCTTGATGCCTTTGATGGCCACCAATTTTTATTTGCCTTACAATGAATACTTAATACAAGAAACTAAAATAGATGGGGATTTTTCAAAGCTCATTTTCTGAAACGCAAGGAAAGTAAAGGATATGGATCCAAGAATGAACCTGGAAACTGGGATAGGGGTTGGTCCTAGTGTTAAACCAAAGTTTTGATACCAACTGATGTGAACCGCCGCAACCATGGGCAGACGACCCTTGAACACCACAAGCTGATCTCCTAGCACTCGTGAAGAACCTATGGAACCGGATGGATGAGGACTTTGACCCACTAGCTATAAAGGAGCTAGGAACCAGAAGTATCAAGTGAGGGCGCCACACCGAGAGATGGATGATCTTGATGATAAGCCAACATTAAGCAATGCAACAACGAGCAAAGACTTGAAGGGAAAAGAGCATAAATTCTTAATCAAAGGGGGTTTATTAATCAAAGGGTGAGTACAAAAGGGTGGT
Source organism: Linum lewisii (assembly GCA_034768395.1). Lineage (NCBI taxonomy): Eukaryota > Viridiplantae > Streptophyta > Magnoliopsida > Malpighiales > Linaceae > Linum > Linum lewisii. Next base: position 50,134,769 of record CM068301.1, on the reverse strand, counting down.
CGGCGGCCTTATTATATAGGGAGGGAACAAGCTCTCCTCCTTATTAGCTACTTCCTATCTAGGAATAAAATAATCCAAAACTAATTAGGACATTTAAAATGCCATAACAATCCAACCTAAAAAGGGAAAAAACTAGAAAGGAAAGATAATAGTGTCTTGGAAAGCAAGGAAAAAACTAAATAGGCAAAACCGGCAATCCGGGCAAAAACCCTAATCCGGACAGCATCTGTGGCGATCGGGCAAGTCTTGGGGCCGGCAGGCAGGGATTCTGACTCGGATTAGGCCTCCTTCTCATGTCCTATTCCTAGAAGGACTTAGGCCCAGGGTCTTCTGGACGTGGCAGCCTGTATTCCTAGCCTGGCTGGGAATCCTTGGCTCGGTAGGATTGCATGTACGGACCCAGATCGTGTATGAGCACTTCCCTACGTGGCTCCTCCTTCATTCCTCCTCCAAATGCAACGCCGCTTGTTAGGATGTGTTCCTGAGACCTCCAGCTATCCAGGGCAACTGGAACCTCCCAAAGGCACAAGCCGTTTTGTGGCTCGGCCCAAAGTGCTCCTCTGCAGTGCCTGACGCTGTGCCCAGTGCCCGGGGCTGGCTCATGTCTCGGCCTTCTTCATTTATGGCGAGGCCTTTTGCATTCTGCTTCGGCCAAGTCTTCAGAAATGTCCTCAAAGGATCTTCAAGGGATTGGGTTGGTCCAGGGCTCGTGGCAATTGGCATAGGGCCTAGTGCTTGCATTTGGTCCGGCCTGGGGCTCGCTCCGGGGCCTGTCTTCGGGTGCCAGCCTCTGTTGGCCAGGTACTCCTGGGTCCTTCACTTCATGTACTCCAGAAATGCCTCTAGATGATCCCAGGAGGGGTCAGTTCCTCTGGGGCTCGCAGGGATTGGTCCAGGGCCTATTAATGCCCTTAGGCTCGGCCCTCTATCCAGCTCGGGGCTCGGATCGGGTGCCTTGGTCAGCAAGTTGGCCTGGGGTGGCCTCACTCTCATCCTGGCTTGCTTGGCTGCTGGCGGGGGCCTGATACTATACTTGGTCACATACCTTGGCCTCACACGCTTCTTGTATGGCCCTAGGGTTCTTCCCTTGGCTGGATACCCTAGTGGGGTGTATGAGTACCTGTTGGCATTGGGGCAGCTATGAAGGATCACGTCAGAAGCTGCCACCTCCCATAATTCATTGTGGAAAAACAACAATCTTAAGAAGGCGGAGACCGACCCAAACACTATGAACCGCGGCGCGATCACACATGGTATGACCACAATGGTGTGAATTCCAATAATAATACTAACCGTCCTAGTGGTGTTATCTATTTCAAGTGCCAAGGACGCGGTCACATGGCGAGGGACTGCCCAAACAAGCAAAGGATGGTGATTAGAGATGAGGTAGTCATGACAGACGACGAAGCTGACGGGGAGGAAGTGGCCGATGAAGAGGTGGACACTGGATCAGATGCGGACGTAGAGATGGTACCAGAATATTTGGAGAAGTTCTCGGGTATGTACAATCGTGTACCAAGCCTGGACGTCGGATCCGACGCGGTCACACTGGCCGACGCGGACACCCTATCCACCGCGGAGACTATAGACACAGACACCAACGCGAACACCCTGTCCCACGTGGACACCCTGTCCCATGCGAACACTGTGCCACACATGAAGAATGGACCAATAGAGGGTTATGAAGATGGAGTTCTAGAAAAGGAGAGTGAAGGACCGAGCACTGGAGTGGACATAAAGGGCGATACACGACCTAGTACAGACCCCCAACGTGAACCGCGACACGAGCCACGATGCCGGATCATTGCCAGATCACACCAAAAGATTTTTAGTCGTGACACAAAGAATGTTGAGTGCCCAACCAGTAGAAGACGGCTGGGAGCAAAGAGAAACCTATTCCACACCAAGTGTGTCATCCTAAACAAGCTATGATGCATGGTGATCGATGGAAGAAGTTGTACCAATGCGGTTAGCCAAACACTAGTGGATGGAATGGGACTTCAAACTCAAAGACATCCGAAGCCCTACAAGTTACAATGGATGAGCAACAGTGGTGAGCTGAAGGTGACCAGACAAGCACATGTGATGTTCAACATAGGCCAATATGTCGATGTCACACTTTGTGATGTTGTTCCCATGGAGGTTGGCCACACTTTTCTTGGAAGGCCATGGCAGTTTGACCAGTTCTCCAAACATGATGGCCGAACCAACATGTACAAACTCACCCATGGAGACAGAATATTCAAACTCAAGCCACTCACTCCCACATAAATCTGTCAAGATCAAATGGCACGCCAAACTTCCAAGGTGAGCCGAGAGTAAAAAGAGAGTGAGCTCAAGAAAGGTGAAAAGAGAGAAGAAAAGAGTGAGTCAAAGAGTGAAAAAACAGAATTAAAAGATCCACAAGATCACAAAGCTAAAAAAAGTGAGGTTGAGAGGAGAGAACCCCTAATTTTAAGGTCTAATGAGTTAAAACAAGTTGTGGTCACAAAAAGGCCTTGGTGGTCATCCTGTACAAGGAGTGTTTAAATGCTAAACCTAATCATAATGTTCCTATTGTTGTTGCACCACTTTTGCAGGAGTTCAGGGATGTATTTCCAAAGCAGACACCAAGTAGATTGCCCTCGATCCGCGGCATTGAACACCAAATTGATTTGGTGACGAGCTCCTCACAACCCAATAAACAGCCTACCAGAACAACCCAAATGAGACAAAGGAGCTCTAGAGGCAAGTCGCGGAGCTAATGGAGAAAGGCTACGTGAGGGAAATCATGAGTCCATGCGCTGTAGCGGTCATCCTCGTGCCCAAGAAGGACAGATCGTGGTGGATGTGTGTGGACTGCCGAGTCATCAACAATATCACTGTAAAGTATCAACATCCTATACCTCGTAGATGATATGTTGGATGAGCTTCATGGTGCCTGTATGTTTTCTAAAATCAATCTTAAGTCAAGCTACCATCAGATTACGATGAAAGGGGGTGATGAATGGAAAACTGCCTTTAAAACCAAGGATGGATTGTATGAATGGATGGTCATGCCGTTTGGTTTAACAAATGCACCTTGTACTTCCATGAGATTAATGAACCATGTTCTTAGGACTTACATAGGCAAATTTGTGGAGGTGTAGTTCGACAACATATTGATTTACTCACCTAGTCTAGAACATCACCTAAGACACCTAAAAAATTGTCTTAGAAACCCTAAGAAAGGAACACTTGTATGCTAACATGTCCAAGTGCACTTTTTGCACGGATCGCCTTGTGTTTCTTGGTTTTTTTGTGAGTTCCACTGGGATGAGGGTGGATGAGGAAAATATTGAAGCCATCAAGTAGTGGCCCACTCTTTGTAGCATCACAGATGTAAGAAGTTTCCATGGACTGGCCAACTTTTATAGGAAGTTCGGAGCCAATTTTTATAGGCGGTTCGTCCAAGACTTCAGCACAATTGCTGCCCCACTTATGGCAGTGATAAAAAAATGTGCCATTCCACTAGGGAGAGCCTCAACAAAAATCCTTTGAAGCTTTGAAGGAGAAGCTGACTCATGCACCCCCTGCTAATGCTGCCAGATTTCACCAAGACCTTCAAGATCGAGTGTGATACATCAAGAGATGGAATTGGAGTCGTGCTAATGCAGGAGAAGAGGCCGATTGCCTACTTCAGTGAGAATATCAATGGAGCCACCCTAAACTACCGTACCTATGATAATGAGCTGTATGCCCTAGTTCGAGCTTTGGGGACATGGCAACACTACCTTTGGCCAAATGAGTTTGTGGCTTTGGAGCTATGTTTGAGGCTTATGACAAGGGTGGGATCGAAAAGTTCTACAAGCATGATGGATACTTGTTCAGGGAAAACAAACTTTTTTTTGCCTAACTCATCTTATAGGACTGTCTTGGTTCGAGAAGCCCATGTATGGGGCTTCATGGGACACTTTGGAGTGGCCAAGACCTTGGCTTGCCTAAAGGAACACTTATACTTGCCACGAATGCGCCATGACATGGATAAGTGCCTGGCTCAATGCGCCTCATGCTAAAGAGCCAAGTCTCATGTCCAACCACACGGGTTATACCTTCCTTTACCTATTCCTACTCATCATTGGATTGATATTTCTATGGATTTTCTTTTAGGGCTGCCTAAGACTAGAAAGGGTATGGATTTGATATTTGTGGTTGTTGATAGGTTTTCTAAGATGGATCATTTCATTCCTTGCCATAAAACTGATGATGCCTCTTATGTTGCCAATCTGTTCTTTAGGGAGATTGTTAGATTACATGGAATCCCGCAAACTGTAGTGTCGATAGGTACTCAAAATTCCTTAGCTAATTTTTGGAAAGCCTATGGGGTAAGATAGGAACGAAGTTGCTGTTCTCTACGACGTGTCACCCTCAAACTGATGGTCAAACGGAAGTAGTTAATAGGTCATTGTCTCAACTACTTAGGGCCATAGTTAAGTCTAACATTAAAAGTTAGGAAGACTATTTGCTTCATCTAGAATTTTCTTACAACCATGTTGTGCATTCTGCCACTAAGTACTCACCATTTGAACTTGTGTATGGTTTCAATCCTTGAACCCCATTGGATCTATCACCACTACCTGTTCATGAATTTTTAGATGCAGATGGCCAGAAGAAAGCTAAGTATGTCAATAAGCTACACAAGAAAGCTAGGGCAAACATTGAATGCCCCATCGATCAAGTATGGATCCATTTCAGGAAGGTGAGATTACCTGAGCAAAGGAAGTCCAAGCTACTGCCTACAGGAGAAGGACCATTTACCGTGCTTGAAAGGATTAACAATAATGCTTATGTTATTGATTTTCCTAATTCCTATGGTGTGAGTGCCACTTTCAATGTTGCTGACTTGACTCCCTTTTATGATGAATATACAAGTCCACTGATACACGGGCTGGCCACCGATACATAGGCCACGTCATGGACATGCCCGAAGAAACCATGGACCAGAAGTCAAGAAAATAGTTTTAAGACTAAGGTGACCGAGTATGTGGACGTGTGGAGCTTAGGTGGCCACGAGGAGGACGACCAAATGATGCAACAAATTGGATACACGGTGTTGAGGAGGTTCGCGCCACGAGGACACAAAGATAGTACAGTACCATGGACGGACCATGGGTGGACATTGCTGATAAGCGCCATGATCGAACTGGTGGCCAACACAGGCGCCACGCCATAGCTGGTTCCTGAGAATAAAATGGCCAAAGAATTATAGTGTAGAGGAGTTGAACATGAGACGCAGGCCGGCGCGGGACATGAAGAAAAGGTCGGCCAATCGAGCCGGATCGCGGTGCGACACAAGGAATCCGTGCCTTTCCACAGTTCATAGATGGTTTTGTCCAGCCTTTTATGAGGTACTCGATTTAAAATGTGAGTCACCGAAAGGACTACTTCACCCCACAAATTGTTAGGGAGGCCTGAACTAATGATCATTACTTTCATCATGTTTTTCAAAGTGCTATTTTTCATTTCAGCTACACAATTTTGTTGGGTGGAATATGGAGTTGTAGTTTCATGAATTATACCACTTGATTCACATATATCTTTCAGAAGTTTTGAGTCATACTCACCTTATCTGTTAGTTTGTAGCCTTTTGACTTTCCTGTCTAGTTGATTCTCTGTTTTAGTTTTGAATGTAAGGAACTTTTATGCAGCTTCATCTTTCGTTTTCAAAAGGTAGACCTTTGTATACTTTGAGTAATCGTCCACGAAAGTGATGTAGTAGTGTTTCCCTCCTTTACTCTCAGTTCCTTTAAAGTCTGCCAAATCAGAATGGATTAGTTCAAGGGGAAAGGATGTTCTTTTGTTACTGACTTGAAAGATTTCTTACTTAGCTTCTATGCACACAGGGAATTTAGCAGGCACATTATTCATAACAAGTTTAGGTAGCAAGTTCATCTTTTTCATCAATTTTAATGATTTGAAGTTAAGATGACCTAGTTTAGCATGCCACATGTCACAAGACTCAACCAAGTAATAAGAAGGTACAACATTTTCATTGATTAGAACACTAGCATCAATAATAAACCCTTTCCCACAAATATCCCATTCTTCGAAATGACTAGCTTATCAGCCACTAGAACTAGTTTCATTCCTCCCTTAATTAATAAACCTGCAGAAATCAAGTTACTGCGAAGAGAGGGAACAAAAAAGCCACATTTGACTGTGAAAGGGTTTTGGCAAAAGTAAATTTCAGAATAATAGTCTCTTTTCCTTTGATTTGTGCATTGCTGGCATTCCCCATGTAAACTACTTCTCCAGTGGTTACAACTTCAAAGTTAGTGAATTGTTCCTTATCTAAGTAGAAGTGCTTAGTGGCTCACAAGGCTATAATCCATTCAGCTTTTGCTTCTGTAGTGTTAGCTTTAGTTATCGTTGCTGCAAAGGTTTGTTCTTCAGCCTCAATGATGTTTTCTTGAGTTCTTGGCCCTTGAGAGGAGGTTCCCCCTTTCCTGTGATGACATTGATAGGCCTTGTGCCAAGTTCTTCCGCAAACATAACATCCAGCCTTGCCAGGTTCTTGATTATATTCGGGCCTCTTGAAACTTGTATGATTTTTGTTCTTCCATGCAGGTCTTTTCGACTGATTTTTCATTTTGGTCTTTCTGTTAGAGATTCTAGATTCCACAATGTTAGCTTTAACAGAAAAAGAACTAGAAATAACATCTTTATCTTTCTCTTTGTTTGCCTCTTCAATCTTCATGTGACCAATGAGCTCCTCCAATGTCATGTCTCTTTTCTTGTGCTTCAATTTATTCTTGTAGTCGGACCACAAATCAAGGAGTGCTTCTCAGTTAGGACATTAGCTTGAAGAATGTCACACATCTTCATTCCTTCTGCCAATATGATGTGAACCACGGTCGGTTATGCTCCGTGACCCTAACCACCGCAAGTTGATCTCCTAGCAACAAGTCGAACCTATATGAAACCGACATGGAGAGTACTTGGACCCACTAGCACGTGAAGTCTAGGAACCCTAAGTGTCCAGTAGAAGGCGCCACTTCAAGGGGTGAATACCTTAGACGATAAACTAATACCTTAAGCAATGCAACAACGAGCAAAAGCTTAAAGGGAAAAAGAACTAAGTTCTGAAAGAAGTTTATTTAATCAAAGGTTGTTCTTCTAGTGAGGCCGGCGACCTTTATTTATAGGAGAGGAGTAGGGAACAAGCTCTCCTATTCCTCCTATTATACTACTTCCTAACTAATAAAAATAAACAAGAGTCCTAAGTAGGAAAGTAAAAAGACTAAATTAATCCTAAACAATCAGAACTAGAAAGGAAAAATTCAAAACAAACACTAAAGAGTCTTAAATAGGAAGTAGGATCCTAATCTGCCTAATCCGGCAAAATCCGTAGAAAACCTAATCTGGCGCCCGAGTGTGTATCCGAATCTGGCCAGGATTAGGTGAGCAGAATCCTAATCGGATAAGGACTTCATGGCTTCTTCTCCTATTCTTCCAGAGATTGGTGGCGGTTGATCATGGGGCCTCAGGGACTCTAGGGCCCTTGGAAAATATGAAAAGGCCCAAGCCAATTGTTGGCTCGGCCTAGGTTACTCCGGTGTAGAGCTCCGGACTAGGCCCAACGCTTGTACTTGGCCCTATTCTAGGTCTCTGAGCTTTCTGTCCAGGTCTTTGGTATTCTGTCACGGTCCTTCTCTCAGGAATACTTTGGGGACGTCTTTAGGTAAGACTTTTCCCCTGGGGCCCATAGGTACCAGCCTGGAGCCTTGACTAGGTGCTAGGCTCGGCCTGGGGCCCGACATCAGTGCCTGGCTTGGCATCACCTTCTGAACCTGATACGGCTCCTGCTCCGGAGAGGGTTTCTTGACTTCTAAGAGGGTATACCCTTCCCTGGTGAGCCTATCTGCGTCCTCCTCATGTCCATCTTTGCTCCAAGCCTTCATGTAGGAGTTGAGTCATTCCTTGAAGACCTTTGTTTGGCTCCTCGTTGGGGGATGCTCTGGTCGAGTCCATGGTACATGTAGCTCATCATTCCCCTCTTCTTGAGAAGGATTCGGCCTCCAATCCGGATCTGCATAGACATCATCATAATAGGGTGTTAAGTCATAAACATTAAAGGTAGCAGTAACCCCGTATGAATTTGGCAAATCAAGAACATAGGCATTGTTGTTGATCCTTTGAAGAAGCGTATAGGGTCCATCCCTTCTAGGCAGTAGCTTGGACTTCCTTTGCTCAGGAAACATGTCCTTCCTAAAGTGGATCCACACTTGATCTCCTACTTCAAAAATCTTCTCCTTTCTGCCTCGGTTAGCATTGCAGATGTATTGGGAAGTCCCTCTTTCAATGTTGGTGTTGGCCTTCTCATGTAGTTTCCTGACATATTCAACTTTCTCTTGGCCATCTGCATCTAAGAACTCATGTATAGGTAGAGGTGATAAATCCAGAGGTGTTAAGGGGTTAAATCCATACACAAGTTCAAAAGGGGAGTATTGAGTGGCTGAATGAACAGCCCTATTGTATGCAAATTCTACGTGAGGTAAGGAATCTTCCCAAGTTTTAATGTTGTTTCGGATGACAACCCTAAGCATTTATGATAAGGACCTATTTCATAACTTCTGTTTGACCATTGGTTTGGGGGTGGCAGGTGGTTGAAAACATTAATTTAGTACCTAGCTTAGCCCACAAGGTTTTCCAAAAGTAACTTAGAAACTTTGATCCCTATTCGAGACTATGGTCTTAGGGACTCCATGCAACTTAACTACCTCTTTAAAGAACAAATCAGCTATGTGTGAGGCATCATCAGTCTTATGGTATGCAATAAAATGAGCCATCTAAGAAAACCTATCAACTACCATAAAGATAGAATATTTTCCCTTTCTAGTTTTAGGCAGCTCTAATACGAAATCCATAGACAAATCAACCCAAAGGTGTTCAGGAATGGTTAAAGGGGTATATAACCCGTAGGGTTTGAGATGTGACTTAGCTCTTTGGCATTTAGAACACTAAGCTATGAGCTTTTCCACATCATGGCACATCTTCGGCCAATAAAAGTGTTCATTGAGGGTGGCCAAGCACTACAAGAAAATGTCAATTTAACAGCAGAAGCTTAACAGCGGCCAGAATTTGGCCGCTGTTAAATTGAAAAACACGGGAAATTTAACAGCGGCCACTTAGCCGCTGTTAAATTAGAGAGTTTAACAGCGGCTTCCGGCCGCTGTTAAAATACTAAGCCCTGATTGGCTGAAACAGATGGACGCGGATAGCTCCCAATGAAATCAGGACCGTTGATTTAATATCAACGGTCCTGATTTCTTCTTCCCAAAGAAACCCTAATCGGCCACTTCTCTTTCTTCTTTTTCTTCTTCCCCCTGATCCGCGGCTCCCACCGCCACCGCTGGAATTTTACTGCCGCCACTTCTTCTTCTTCTTCTTCTTCTCTCCATAACTCTTCTTCTTCTTCCAGAACACCATTGCTTCTTCTCCTCCTCTTCTTTTCTTTTTCTTTTCTTCTTCTTCTTCTTCTTTTTTTTCTTTTCTTCTTCTTCTTCTTCTTCTTTTTCTTTTCTTCTTCTTCTTCCGATCAAGGTGGAGCCGCCTGCGTCGAGAAAGAGGACAGCCGCATCGAGGAAGAGGAAGAGGAGGAGGAGGAAGAAGAGGAGGAGGAGGAGGAGGAGGATGACGACGACTGCCGGAGTTCCGGATCAATCGCCGGAGCTCCGACTATTACTTTAATCGACGGCATCATTTAACAGCGGCTATAGGCCGCTATTAAATAAATCAATTTAACCGCGGACTATTTAACGGTGGCAGTCATGCTGTTAAATACTTTTAACATTGGTCATTTTAACAGCGGCTTCCGGCCGCTGTTAAATTATTTTAACAGCGGCCCTGGCCGCTGTTGAATGTTGTTTCTGCCGCTGTTAAATGCAGCGTTTTTTGTAGTGAAGGTCTTGGCCACTCCAAAATGCCCCATGAGTCCCCGTCCATGAGCCTACATGGCTAGAACAGTCTTGCACGAATGTTAGGTAAACAAAGCTTGGGTCCTTTAAACAAGTAACCATCCTTCTTGTAGAATTTTCCAAATCCTCCCTGTTCACAAGCCTCAAATACCTTAAAATCAAGGTCAGTAGCATAGAGGTCTTTGATATATTCGAAGCCAATGAATTATGTAGCAAGGACATAAATTAGGGGGTACCTTCGTGAGAGGGCATCATCCACTATGTTCTCCTTACCTTGCTTGAATTGAATGATGTAGGGAAAGGATTCAATGAACTTTACCCACCTGGCATGTGTCTTATTGAGCTTGTGTTGAGCCTTGAGGTAATTGAGGGATTCATGATCCGTGTGGATGATGAATTCCTTGGTCCACAAGTAATGTTGCCAAGTCTTCAAAGCCCTCACCAATGAATATAGTTCCTTGTCGTAGGTGGGGTAATTGAGTGTGGCTCCACTCAATTTCTCACTGAAGTATGCAATGGGCCTCCTTTCTTGCATTAGGACAGCTCCAATTCCCACTCCAGAAGCATCATACTCAATCTCGAAGGGTTTGCTGAAATCAGGCAGCATGAGCAGTGGAGCTTCAGTTAGTTTCTTCTTCAAGGATTCAAAGGCCTCCTATTGTGGTGTACCCCACCTTCTTGATCACAGCCATTAGTGGGGCAGCAATGATGTTGAAATCCCTCACAAACCTACGGTAGAAGCTGGCTAGTCCATGAAAGCTTCAAACATCGGTGATGTTTTGAGGTGTGAGCTAGGACTTGATTGCTTCGATCTTGTCTTCATCAACTCTTATACCCGATGAACTAACAACAAAGCTAAGAAATACAAGGTGATCTGTGCAGAAGGTGCACTTGGCCATGTCAACATATAAGTGCTCTTTCCTTAGGGTTTCTAAGATAGCTTTTAGGTGCCCTAGGTGATCATTTAGGTTTTTGGAATAAATCGGGATGTCATCAAAGTAGACCACGACAAATTTTCCAATGTGAGACCTAAGAACCTGATTCATTAACCTCATGAAAGTACTAGGTGCATTAGTTAAGCCAAAGGGCATATCCATCCATTCATACAACCCTAGCTTGGTTTTGAAGGCAGTTTTCCATTCATCACCTTCATTCATTCGGATTTGGTGATAGCTTGATTTAAGATCAATTTTAGAAAAGATGGTAGATCCATGTAACTCATTAAGCATATCATCTAACCTAGGGATGGGATGAGGATACTTAACTATAATGTTATTAATGGCTCAACAGTCGACACACATCCTCCATGTTCCCTCTTTCTTTGGAACAAGGATGGCTGGCACAACACAAGGGCTCATGCTCTCCCTGACATATACCTTGTCCATCAGTTCTTCCACTTGAGTCTGTATCTCCTTGATCTCCTCTATATTCGTTCAGTAGGCTACCTTGTTTGGCAAGGCTGCTCCGGGTACCAAGTCAATTTGGTGCTCAACTCCCCTTAGTGATGGCAGTCCACTTGGAATCTCTTCGGGGAAAACATCGTTAAGTTCCTATAAGAGTGAGACAACAACACTAGGCAACAAGGTGTTAGGGTTAGAAATCAAGCATTCTTTGTAAAGAATGACCACAAGGGGTTTCCTAGTAACTAGGGTTTCTTTGATCTCACTAGGTGTGGCTAACATGTTTTCTCTCCTCTCATCCTCACTTTTTTAGCTCTATGACCTCTAGGGTCTTGTAATTCTGTTTTTGCACTCCAGGGGTCACTCATTTGTTCTCTCTTCTCTCTATTCTTTAGCTCTCTCTCTTTCTTCAACTTGTACTTTGTGTCTCCATGAATGAGGTTGTACCGGTTGGTCCTTCCATCATGTTTGGAGAACCTATCAAACTTCCACGGTCTTCCAAGTAATATATGAGTATCTTCCATGGGGACAACATCACATAGGATTAGATCGGTGTACCTTCTAATGCAAAAAGGCACATGAGTTTGGCGGTGTACCCTTAATTCGCCACAATTGCTAAGCCAATGTAGTTTGTAGGGCTTGGGGTGCTTCTGGGTTTAAAGGCCAAGGCCTTCCTGATGAGCCCCCTGTGCCCTGGACTCAACCTGAGCCACCGTTGACCCGGAGCCAGACCAAGGCCTTCAAAGAACGACTCAAGATATACGTAAAGGCATGGAGCAAGGGAGGACATGAGGAGGATGCAGACTTGCTTGCCAAGGGAGCCTACATCCTCCTAGAAGTCAAGGGAACCTCCCCGGAGCCGGAGCCGGATTGAGACAAGAATGACGCCACCCTGGGCAATGATGCTAAGACTGGACGCCGCCACCAGTTTCGGGCCGAGCGAAGCACCTGTTCAAGGCTCCAGACGGATACCGATGGGACTCAGGCTCAAATTGCTGCCTAATGGCGTCCCCAAGGCATGCTCTAAAGATGGCCCGAGATAGAAGACATAAGGCCTGGGCAGAACTCCCAGAGGCCCAAAGCAGGGCCAAATACTGGCGCCGAGCTTAGCCCAAAGCGCTACATCGGACCGATTTGGGCCAAACTACCAATTGGCTCGGGCCTTTGCCAATTTTCCACTGGCCTTGAAGGCCCTAGAGGCCCAGGAAGCTTAGCCACCCGTCCCTGAAGGAATTGGAGTAGTTGTCGCGAAGATGCCATCTATTTAGGAAGCTGCTCACCTAATCCGGGCCGGATTTAGAAACATGCCCGGGTGCCAGATTAGGGTTTTTCCGGATTCTGTTGGATTAGTCAAAATAGGAGTTTTTCGTCGGTTCCAAGATTCTTTAGGCTTGTTTTATGTTTTCCTTTCTAGTTTCAACTATGTAGGATTAATTTAGCCTATTTTAGGCTTTAGTTTATTTAATTATTTGAATAGGAAGTAGTTAATTAGGAGGATTAGGAGAGCTTGTTCCCTAACTCCTCCCTATAAATAGAGGTCGCTGCTGGCCACCCTTGTAAATAGGAAGTAGTTAATTAGGAGGATTAGGAGAGCTTGTTCCCTAACTCCTCCCTATAAATAGAGGTCGTCTGCCACCCTTGTAAACTCACCCTTTGATTAATTCACTTATTTTCAGAACATATGTTCTTTTCCCTTCAAGCTTTTGCTCATTGTTGCATTGCTTAAGGTTCGGCTTATCATCAAGAGCATCCACTCTTGGAGTGGCGCTTTTGACTTGATACTTGTGGTTCCTAGCTCCTTTATAGCTAGTGGATCAAAGTCATCTATACGCCCTAGTTCCATAGATTCAGCTTGTTGCTAGGAGGCCAGCTTACTGTGTTCAAGGGTCGCCTACCCACGGTTGCAGTGGTTCACATCAGTTGGTATCAGAGCACGGTTCAACACTGGGACCAACTCTATCCCAGTCTTCAGGTTCATTCTTGGATTCATATCTTTATTTTCCTTGCTCTTTAGAAAATTTGTTCGAAAATCCCCATCTATTTCAGTTTCTTGTATTTAAGTTTCGTTTGTAAGGCAGGCAGAAAAACCTAGGTGGCCATCAATTCATCAAGAAAATACCAAAAGAAGTTAAGAAAATAGTTAAAAAACAAAGCAAGGCCACCCTTACCAAGTTATTTTTCATTGTAAGAATATATTTAAGAAGAGGGGATAGAAAAGAAACTATAGCTTTCGTTGCTTATAACCTACACCCAAGCCAGCCCTACCTTCTAGATGAATTCTTCATCAAGGAGTACTCACTAGCTAGAGAGGAAGCCCTAGAGTTCAGGTCTGTGGTGCCACACGATTGGTAAGCCGGTACTTGGTAGCTTTGAAGAAACTTGCAACTGCTTGAGCTGAATTGTACTTGTTCTAATTTGTTTTTGAGTGTCACCAATAATTTTAAACGCGAGAGGTAAGAACAAGAGAGTGTGAGGTTAATTTGAGAGACTTGAGAGATTTGTGACATCCTAGGCAAATCCCACATCGACAAAGCATAGGGGAGATCCATTGGCTATGGGGAATGGTTCAACCTTAACTGACATGACACGTTTTGTGGTGGTGGGGGTTTGAACTTGAGAGGAGGAGGTCATGGGTTCGAACCCCACCAGCACCCAAAAACAAATCCGTGAGAGCTGGGCCCAAAGCGGACAATATCTTGTCAGAAAAGGTTGGGATGTTACAAGATTTTATTTCTTGTTTCTTTTGTTCTTCACTAACCATGGCAGAGAAGAGGCTAGCTAAGCTAGAAGCCATGGTAGCAAACGTCTCCCACATCCTGAGCCAGGTCCAAGCCACGTTGGACAGATTGGAGAGAGAGATGCCGGTACACTGCCGGACCAGCACCCGGCCCAGCACCGGTTCAGCGCCGGACTAGCACCCGGCCCAGCTCCGGTACAACTCCAGCCCAGCCCCGGGCTAGCACTCTACCCAGCCCCGGCACAGCACCAACCCAGCCCCGAGCCAGTGCCCTGCCCAGCATCAGTTCAGCCCCGGGCTACAGCTCCACCCAGCACCAGTACGGTGTCAGCTCCTCTCCGAGCCAGCCCGCCACCTAGCATCAACACCACACCAGCCCGGTGCCTAGCCCTACCCCGGATCAGCATCCGACCCCGGCATCCGGCCCCAGTTGGGCATCTAGTGAGAGCTCCACACCCGAGCCACACGTCAACCCGACCTCGACAAGAGTTATCACTCGGTCAATGGCCCGCGCCCTAGCTCAAGCCGCAGCCTCCCCTAGGCCTGAGCTCCGACCCGCGCCCCAGGCCATCCCAGAGCGCCACCCATCCCCAACGTGCTGCTCAGCCATGGTACCAGCTCCCTACCCAGCCCTAGAGCCACATGCCTGCCGGTTCATCCCGGTCTCACGTAGGGTTCTTAGTGCTCAAGTCGTGAAAGAATGATGGGAGCAATGATATAATCTTTTCCACACCAGATGCATGATCAAAAATAAAATTTGTTGCACGATAATTGACAGAGGAAGTTGCACCAACGCGGTAAGCACTGATCTAGTGGAAGGTCTTGGCCTTCCAACCCTAAAACACCCAAAACCCTACAAGCTACATTGGCTTAACAACTGTGGGGAATTAAGGGTGACCCGCCAAACTCACGTCCCCTTTTGCGTAAGGAGGTACGCCGATCTAATCCTATGTGATGTGGTACCCATGGAAGATGCCCACATCTTGCACGGGAGACCTTGGCAGTTCGATAGGTACTCCAAACATGACGGGAGAACCAACCGGTACAGCCTTATTCATGGAGACATGAAATACATATTGAAGCCCCTATCACCAACATAAATTCTTCAAGATCAAATATATAGGAGAGCCATCAGAGAAAAAAGGAGAGAGATCTCAAGACTAGAGAGAAGAGGGAACAAACGAGTGAACCCTTGAGTGCAAAAACAGAATTACGAGACCCTAGAGGTCCAATAGCTCAAGAGAGTGAGGCTGAGAGAAGAGAAAACATGCTAGCCACCCCTAGTGAGAACAAACAAACCCTAGTTACTAGGAAATCCCTCATGGTCATCCTCTACAAGGAATGCTTGATTTCTAACCTTAACACTTCCTTGCCTAGTGTTGTTGTCTCACTCTTACAGAATTTAAAGATGTCTTCGCTGAAGAAATACCAAGTGGAATGCCCCCACTTAGAGGAGTTGAGCACCAAATAGACTTGGTGCCCGGAGCTGCCTTACCAAACAAGCCCACCTACCGTACCAACCCAGAGGAAACTAAGGAAATCCAAGCTCAAGTAGAGGAGCTGATGGATAACGGATATGTAAGGGAAAGTATGAGCCCTTGTGCCGTACCAGTCATCCTAGTCCCCACACCACAGAAAAAAGGTAATATAGTCGCAGGCCCGAACGGATATAGTCGCAGGCTGGCCTGCGACTAAGTGTTAATTTAGTTGCAGGCGCTGCCTGCGACTAAATCTAGGCCGCCTGCGACTAAAATAGCTGCGACAAAGCCCAGGCTTAGTCGCAGGCCAGCCTGCGACTAACTTAGTCGCGGGCCTGGGCTTAGTCGCAGGCGCCTGCGACTAAGCCCAAGCCCGCGACTAAGTTAGTCGCAGGCCGGCCTGCGACTAGTTAACTATCCGGATAATTTTGGCCAGATTTCATGATTTCGGTCAAATTCTATACGATTTTGGGCAGATTCCACGATTTTGGTCAGATTTCACAATTTTTGTAGGATGTTGAATTTTATAATTAATGATTATTAACAGATTATATTCTTGGAACAACAATCATTAATTCATAAACTTAGTCATATGTTACAACACAGATTAATTCATAATCAACAACACATGAAAATATTAAACTATTCATCTAACTACACATCCAAATATTTATCACACTTGTTTGAAAATATAACACAACACCTAACATACAACAAACAAAGATGAAACATCCTATTGATCCTGGTTCTGGTTCTGGTTCTGGTAGATGCCTTCATTCCAAGGCTGCTGCATTATCAACAATGAAAGTAAGTAGAGTTAATTAAATAGTGTAATTATAAATTAATTGAAAGCATAAATAAATTCACTCACAGAGTTCATCCACTCGGCAAGATGAGCCGGTATGGTATCAAAGTCGAAGTCCGGGAACACGAACCGATCTGTCACCTGAGTGGTCTGTGGCTGGTGAACTGGCTGTGGCACATAGGGTTGCTGAACTGGTTGTGGCACATATGGCTGCTGGTCATTGGCCTGTGTCTGAGTAGGAGGTACCGCAAATGAACTGGATGCCCCGACAAACTGTGTGGGTGCAATAGACCTGAGTATGGTCTCCAGCTGACTAACCCTGCTCTCCAACTGCTGAACATACTCAGGCTTGTGTTTTGGCACAGAAGAAACACTCTCTGATGTAGACATCCCCTGACCAGCATGAATACCAAAGACCTAAACAAAGAAGAGGTTGCAAATGTGTAAATTACAATAAAGTTACTAACGAACTGTATTCAACCATTGAATTAAAATTTAATTCTCTCACCTGACTCTTAGTAAACCCTTCACCGAGCATGCGGATGTGGCCACGATGCTCTGGTTTGTTCATTGCATGTGCCAGAGAGTCGTGTGGGCTCCACTCCGGACTACAACCTTCATCCTCTATTCTTTGAATTGTCTCTTGCAGTATGAATTCATTGATCAAATAATTAGGACTACATATATTCGGGAAAAAAAATACTGTTAAAATTTATTAACTTACCGCCACTGCCTTCGCATGCGCATTCGTCAACACGGGCAACTCGTCGATCGGTGGCGGTCAGGAACGGTCGGCAGAGCAGAATTCGTAGGCGGAGTTAGAGAGAAAATCGGTGGGGAGAGAATCGCTAGAATGAGGTTCACGGTTAGAAGGGGGAGGTGTTAGGGTTTAGTCGCAGGCCTTTGGTTAGTCGCAGGTGCCTGCGACTAAGCTAGTCGCGGGCCTGGGCTTAGTCGCAGGCCCATGCTTTGTCGCGGGCCGCCTGCGACTAGCTATTCGCGGGCATGGGCTTAGTCGCAGGCGCCTGCGACTAAGCTCATAATTAGTCGCAGGCGCCTGCGACTAAGCTGGTGGTCTGCGACTAGCTTAGTCGCAGGCTCCGAATAAGCCTGCGACTATATCACCCGTTTTCTGTAGTGCCAAGAAAGAAGGAACATGGAGGATGTGTGTTGACTGCCGAGCCATCAACAACATTACAGTTAAGTATCGACACCTATTCCTATATTAGATGACATGTTTGATGAGTTACATGGATCTACCATCTTCTCTAAAATTGATCTTAAGTAAGGCTACCACCAAATCAGAATGAAGGAAGGTGATGAATGGAAAACTGCCTTCAAAACCAAACTAGCACTACAAAAATCCGCTTGTTTAGCGTCGGTCAGAGACGCTGGATAGCGTCGGTTACTGACCAACGCTAAGGGTTGCGAAACCAATTGTTCTGAAGTTAAATTTGGCGTCGGTCAAAACTCAAGCGACGCTAAGTCTGGATAATGAGCAATGCTAAATCCTTGACCGAATGGGTCGGTGACCAACCCAATTTTTTTTGTTTTTGTTTTTTATATCCATTTTTAATATTCATTTGTTATTTTTGTTTTCTATTTTTATTACAAATCAGTCACTCCATTTTTTAATGTCTAATTTCAATAGTTAATTTCCAGTTATGCAACTTGGTCACTTAGATTTATTAGGTCACGCTTTTGGTCACTTAGATTTATTAATTTCCAGTTATGTAACTTGGATCTAGATCGGGAACTATTGATCGGAGTGACGGTGGCGGCGGATGACTGGAGACGGAGGATCACTAGAGAAGGCTGGCTGGGGAGAAAAAGAGTAGAGGAGAAGAAGAGGAAGAGTGAAGAGGAAGAAGAGGAAGAAGAGGAAGAGGAAGAGGAAGAAGGATAGCTGGGAGAAGAGGTGGATATGAAGATCTGGAAAAGGAAGCAGAGGAAGAGGAAGAAGAAGAAGGCTGGTTGGGGAGAAAAGGAGGATCTGGAGAGAAGAAGAAGGCGTCGGCTGTTGGTGGTTGGGGAGAAAAAGAGGAGAGGAGAAGAAGAAGTTTGAGAAAAAAAGAAGAGGAGAAGGAGAGTTTCAGGAGAGAGAGGAGATGATTGAGAGAGGTGAGAGTTTGAGATTAGGGTAGGGTGGCGGCTGAGAGAGGAACTGAAGTTCCAGGGGTTTAAATAGGTACGCGTTTTAGCATCAGTCAGCGACCAATGCTAAAACATGTCAGTAACCGACGCTAAAGCTGGTTTTGGTCAAGGGCTTCGTTTCTGACCCAAACCCAGATTTAGCATTGATTTTTGGTCAGTTTTAGCATCGTTCATTTGTCGCCCGATGCTAAACCCTTGGTTAAACGCGAGTCAAGGGTCTAGTGTCAGTTTCTAATTGACCGACGCTAAGCTCTTCCCCTTCAAGCGACGCTAAACCCCCCTTTTTGTAGTGTAGGCTCATATGAGTGGATTGTCATGCCTTTTGGCTTAACTAATGCACCTAATACTTTCATGAGACTAATTTGTCGTGGTATATTTTGATGACATCCTTATTTACTCCAAGAACCTAGATGACCACCTAGGGCATCTAAAACTGTCTTAGAAACCCTAAGGAAAGAACACCTCTATGCTAACATGGCCAAGTGCACCTTTTGCACAGATCACCTTGTATTTCTTGGCTTTGTTGTTAGTTCAGCAGGTATAAGGGTCGATGAAGACAAGATAGAAGCTATCAAATCCTAGCACATGCCTCAAAACATCACTGATGTTAGAAGCTTTCATGGATTGGCTAGCTTCTACCAAAGATTTGTGAGGGATTTCAACACCATTGCTGCCCCACTCATAGCCGTGATCAAGAAGGATGTACCCTTCCATTGGGGTACACCAGAACAAGAGGCCTTTGAAGCCTTAAAGAAGAAGCTCACTGAAGCCCCACTACTCATGCTACCCGATTTCACAAAACCTTTTGAAATCGAGTGTGATGCCTCTGGAGTGGGAATTGGAGTTGTCCTAATGGAAGAAAGAAGGCCCATTGCATACTTCAGTGAGAAGTTGAGTGGTGTCACACTCAACTACCCCACCTATGACAAAGAACTCTATGCCTTGGTGAGGGCTTTGAAGACTTGGCAACACTACTTGTGGCCCAAGGAGTTCATCATCCACACGGATCATGAATCACTCAAGTACCTCAAGGCTCAACACAAGCTCAATAAAAGACACACCCGGTGGGTAGAGTTCATTGAATCCTTTCTCTACATCATTCAATACAAACAAGGTAAGGAGAATGTAGTAACTGATGCCCTCTCTCGAATAGCATCTTTGAGGCTTGCAAACAGGGAGGATTTGGGAAGTTCTACAAGCAGGATGGTTACTTGTTCAAAGGACCCAAGCTTTGTTTGCCTAACCATTCATGCAGGACTGTTATAACCCTAGAGGCTCATGGAGGAGGCCTCATGGGGCATTTTGGGGTGGTCAAAACATTAGCCACCCTCAAGGAGCACTTCTATTGGCCAAAAATGCGCCATGATGTGGAAAAACTCATAGCTCAGTGCTCCCAGTGCCAAAGAGCTAAGTCACGACTCAAACCCTATGGCTTATACACTCCTTTACCCATTCCTGAACACCCTTGGGTTGATTTATCTATGGATTTTGTATTAGGGCTACCTAGAACTAGGAGAGGAAAGGATTCCATCTTTGTGGTAGTTGATAGGTTCTCTAAGATGGCCCATTTCATTGTTTTCCATAAGACTGATGATGCCTCATACATTGCTGATTTATTCTTTAAAAAAGTGGTTAGGTTGCATGGAGTCCCTAAGACCATAGTTTCAGATAGGGATTCAAAGTTCCTAAGCTACTTTTGGAAAACCTTGTGGGCCAAGCCAAATTAATGTTCTCAACCACTTGCCACCCTCAAACCGATGGCCAAACAGAAGTTGTGAATCGATCCTTGTCCCAAATGCTTAGGGCCATTATCCGTAGCAACATTAAAACTTGGGAGGAATGCTTACCACACGTAGAGTTTGCTTACAATAGGGTTGTGCACTCAACCACCCAATACTCCCCTTTTGAGCTTATTTACAGATTTAACCCCCTAACTCCTTTGGATTTATCACCTCTGCCTATCCATGATTTCTTAGATGCAGGTGGCCAAGAGAAAACATAATATGTTAAGAAGCTACACGAGAAGGCCAAGGCCAACATCAAGAGAAGGACTGCCCAATACACCTGCAATGTTAACCGAGGAAGGAAGTTGAAAATCTTTGAAGTAGGGGATCAAGTATGGATCAACTTCAGGAAGGACATGTTTCCTAAGCAGAGAAAGTCCAAGCTACTACCCATAGGGGATGGGCCCTATACATTTCATCAGAGAGTCAACAACAATGCCTATGTTCTTGATTTACCAAATTCCTATGGGGTTAGTGCTACCTTTAATGTTGCTGATTTGACAACCTACTATGATGATGTCTATGCAGATCCGGATTCGAGGCCGAATCCTTCTCAAGAAGAGGGGATGATGAGCCCCCTATGCCCTGGACTCGATCTGAGCCACCCTTGACCCGGAGCCAGACCAAGGCTTTCAAAGAACAACTCAACATATACATAAAAGCATGGAGTAAGGGAGGAAATGAGGAGGATGCAGACAGGCTTGCCAAGGGAGGTTACACCCTCCTAGAAGTCAAGGGAACCTCCCCGGAGTCAGAGCTGGATCGAGAGCAAGAAATGATGACACTCCGGGTAATGATGCTAAGACCGGGTGCCGCCACCAGCTCCGGGCCGAGCGAAGCACCTGTTCAAGGCTCTGGGCGGATACCGATGGGCCTCAGGCTCAAAATACTGCCTAACGGCGTCCTCAAGGAATGCTCTAAAGATGGCCTGAGACAGAAGGCAGAAGGCATGGGAAGAAATCCCGGAGGCCCGAAGCAGGGCCAAGTTTGGGCGTCGGCCACCCTTGTAAACTCACCCTTTGATTAATAAACTTGTTTTCAGAACATATTTTCTTTTCCCTTTAAGCTTTTGCTCGTTGTTGCATTGCCTAAGGTTTGGCTTATAAACCAGAGCATCCATCTCTTGGAGTGACACCTTCGACTTGATACTTGTGGTTCCTAGCTCCTTTATAGTTAGTGGGTCAAAGTCCCTTATCCGCCCAGGTTCCATAGATTCAGCTCGTTGCTAGGTGGCCAGCTTGTGGTGTTCAAGGGTGGTCTGCCCACGGTTGCAGCGGTTCACATCACTTTCACTAGGTCAGTGCTCACGGCGTTGGCACAGCTTCCTCCATCAATCACCATGCTACAAATTTTATTTTTGATCACGCACCGGGTGTGGAAAAGATTGTCTTGTTGCTCCCATCCTTATTCTACGACTTGAGTACTAAGAATTCTCCTAGAAAACACGAAGAACCGGCGGGTGTGCTTAGGTGGAGTTTGGCTCCAGGGCTGGGCAGGGAGCTGGTTTTGGTGTCGGGCAACGTGTCGGGGCTGGATGGAGCTTCGGGGCTCGGGTCAAGGTGGGCTGGAGCTCAGACCGTGTCGTGAGCTAAAGCTTGGGAAAGGGCTCAGGCCATCGATCGAGTGATAATTCTCCTCAGGCCCGGGCTTGGAGTCGTCACTGGACGCGAGGCTTGGGCCGTGTGCTAGGGCCTGATGCTGGGCTGGTGTTGTACTAGCGCTGGCCAGAATGTTGGCCCAGGGCTGGGATGATGCTTTACCGACGCTAGGTTGGGTGCTGGCACAATGCTGTACCGGCGCTGGGTTGGGTGCTGGCTCGGTGTTTGGCAGGCGTCTCTTTCCAACCTATCCACCGTGGGTTGTATCTGGACTAGGATTTGTGATGCAGTTGACACTGTGGCTTCCAACATGGCTATTCTCTCCTCTGCCATGGTTAGTAGAAACAAAACCTCACAAAATCACTCTAATGAACCTCACTCTCTCTGATTTTACCTCTCGTGTTTAATATTGACAGTGACACTCAAAAGGAATTCAAAACACAGTCAAATTCAGCTCAAGCAGCTGCAAGTTTCTTCAAAGCTACCAAGTTTGGACTTATCGAATCGTGTGGCACAAAAAGACTTGAAACCTAAGGTTATCTCTTTAGCCAACATGTACTTCTTTTCTATGACTGGTTGATAAAGCAATCAGCTAGATAGTTAGCGAAGTAGGGTAAGCTTGGTGGAGCTCACAAACAATGAAAGTTATTCTATTTTCTACCCCTTTTTTTAACACAAACTTACAATGAAAAGAACTTGGCAAGGTGGTTTTGCTTTGTTTTTGAGTTATTTTCTATTTTCAAACCACTTTTCAAACCTTCATGTAGGAGTTGAGCCGCTCCTTGAAGGCCTTTGTTTGGCTCTTGTTCAGGGGTTGCTCTGGTCAAGTCTAGGGTACAGGTGGCTCATCACAATACTTCAGCTGTTAAGTTCTCAAACTTGTGCACCTGCTCCATGATCGGTCGGTCTTCTTCCATCTTGAAGTTAAACAAATTTCCTACAACATATTTTTTCTTTCACGCGTCATCAGCTCCATATTTCCTTTCCAATACACTCCAGACCTTTTTAGCTGATCTGTTAGACACCATTAGATCAAATATGGGGTTAGTCATATGGTTTAAAATATGACCTCTAGCTGTTTTGTTGTCTTTCTCATATTTTGTAGCATCGTGAGCCTCCTTTGATGTAGTTTTCTTCTTAGCAGTAGCAGATGAATGTTCAGAAGAAGATGGAGTGAGCACGGCTCCTGCGGGTGGATCAGAGTAGAGGACATGGTCCACCTCTAACTACTCTATGACTATTAGAATGTGTTGCGACCATCGCTTGTAGTTTGTTCCATCGAACGGTTCGATCTTGCTTAAATCTGGAACAATCCTAGCTGTATTAGACATATTTGCTTCAAACTATTGGAGCATCTACAGGATAAAACTCGAAAGGAAACGAAACTACCAACGAATCTACTTCAATTAGAGAATTAAAAAGATGGAAAAACAAAGAAAATATTGGGAAAGAAGAGAACAAATGACAGCTGAGATCGTGGCTTTATGCCACTGCCTATGAAGCAAATATTTCCCCGTTATAGTGTAAATTGCAATTAAAGGTTATCTCAGCTCACTCCCTCTCTATGCACTTTTGAGAAAGAAGTTGGAACTCATTGGATTGATCTTAGAACTCAGAAAATTAAGCTACATTTGACTGATAGAGATAGCTTCCCTATATAACTAAGGAGCCTCAGTCACATGATGGTCTTTCTCTAATGTCTGCTCAACCACTCATCATTGTTTAGGGAATTAGTTGCATAGTGGTAGTAGTGGAGTTCTGTTATGAGTTTAACTTTACTTCCAACTTTGACAACACAACTCATTAAACTAAAACTCCTCGTATGAAAGAGTTTGCTTACAAAGGTCTAAGTTTAATGGGTTGTGATTTGGGCTTTGCATTTCCCAACAAGATTTTCATATATGCTCGCAATTGACTAAACATGGGAGATGTTCTATGTGTGAAGCTTAAACTTCTTGCAAAGCGCAACTTTGATGGTAGGGAATATGATCTTCCCACTATTGATTGTTGATGGAACTGGAGATGACACTTTGCATCCAGATATTATTGTCGAGCATTTGACTTCTCAAACTGAAAGGGTGAGTTTCTATCACCCTATGGCTCTACAATATCCTCTTTTATTCCCTTATGGTGAAGATGGGTAGCATGCGAATATTATATCTGGGGGAGATTCAAATACTACTAAAATGGTATCTCAATGTGATTTTTATGTCTATCGTATCCAAACAAGATTGGGAAATCCATTCCATATACTATTGTCTAGAAAATTATTCCAACAATGTGTAGTAAAACGCTTATGCATTAGTTGAAGCTGAAAGGTTGGTTTGGATGCGAAATAACTAGCGGAAACTACGTTCTCATTGTTATAGTGGCTTAGTTGATGCCATGCGAAGGGGTGATACGGACTTGGAAAATTCAGGGAAACATATATGTTTGGCTTCATCACATAGAGGAGTCCCCAAAATAAATATGAGAATTTTCAAGAAGTAATGGCTATTTGTCGTACTTGGTTATCCAAATTTAATCATAACATTCACGTGTAACGTACTATGGCCTGAAGTCCAAGAGATAATTGATTTCTTGAGAGAAGGGCAGAAGAAGGATCCTAACAGAGCTGATGTATTAGCACATGTTTTTAAATTAAAACTCAACCAATTGACGTTCAAGATCAAGACTAAAGGAATCTTTGGCAAATGCATAGCATGTAAGTTCCAAATTTGAAAGAATTTTAAATCATAATTTTATTTCTTTGTTATGTCTAACATAATGTTTGTCATAATATGATCACGAATCATTAAAATTATTCAAAAATGGTTTATTATACACATACTCAAAGGCCACATTGATTGGGACAAACCAACTTCACATGTGACTCAAAATTCTAAACAAAATATACAAAATTATGCCTACATCAACACACATACAACAAACTAACAAAACCAATTTTGTTCCAGGGAAAGGAGGAGGCCACACAATCTACTCCTGAGCAAATCACAAGCATAGACAACATCGGCACCACAAACACGGTCCAACTACCGTCAAAGAAAGGAAGAAAATTGCAAAGCAACAAAACAACAAGTACGATGATGGACTCCCAATAGATCTCGAAGACGACATGACAATCGCGACATTACAAAAATGTATTAAAAAAAAGAAGACAATAATCTATGACACCAAGTTTTAGTTTTCGCATAAATAAGAGACCGTATGTCAAACTCGAATCTCAGTAGAGTAAAATAGTATTAGAAAAACTTTTTTCATCGACAATGTGTTCCACCAATGAAACTAAAAATAGACTTCTTTCTAATACACAAAATAAACAAGAATCAAACTATATACAAAAACACATTACCCATAACACCTTCCAAAAAAACTAAAGACAAAGAAAACCGGCCAACTAGGTCGGAGAAAAAATAGTTAAATATAGAAATATTTTTCATGATTAATATGATTATAGAAACAATTATGATTCTTATGTAACCAATGAAGATGATATATAAAAGAGGGAAATGGGTAAACAATGTTAAAACGTGAGTGGTTATAAAAATATTAGGGAATCTTTATATTTTTGTTAATTTGTTTAGGAGATAAATTTTAATTGGCTGATTTCCTAAAATTAAGGTATGAATAGAAGTGGTTTGACAATAGCAAAAGAGTTGAACTCCAATTATATATATTAACTTTGTATCCAGCTCGATCGTTAGCCGGATAAAATTGTTCATTTTTTAAAATTGTTTACCCTTTCAAACCTATAATAAGACGAGTTCATAATATGACTAATATTCACATATATTTAACTAAACTCAAATTCAATTAAGTAAGGTTGCACAACATTTCTAAATGCATATCAAACTATGACAAAATCAACGACATTTTTACTACATGCAAATGGCCCTTAAAGTGGTTGATAAACCAATGAAGGGTAAATTTCACCGGGTACCACCGAACTTGAATTTTCTTGGCTCGGGTTACCACCTAACTAATTTTCTTGGCTCAGATACCACATGTTCTTAACTATGTTTGCATTTGTTGATTGTACTGACGATATGTTCACTAAACGGGACTTTTCACCATAATAAATAAATAAAACAAACTATGTACCTAAATAAATGTGTTCTGAAACTATGTACATTTGTGGATATAAACGCCCAGGGCCCAGTCGAGTTCGCCCGACCAACCTATAAATACCAACCACCCGATTTAATTCGGCCCAACCACCCAATTAAATGTCGTCGTTTCCACTACAGGCGTTCTCGCCCCTGCCTTAGACTTTCTCGCCCATGGCCCAGGCGATCTCGCCCAGGACCTAGGAGAAATGCACCTGATTGGGCGATTCCGCGTGGCCCTCTATAAATACCACTCTTCCACTCCCACACCACTCTTCCAAATTCTCTAAGCTATGGTAAGTCTCCTTCCTCTCCTTGTTTTTTTAGTAGGTTATTTAGGTTAGAGAATTAGTTTAGGGTTTTTAGGTTAGAGAATTAGTTTAGGGTTTTAGGTTAGAGAATTAGTTTAGGGTTTTTAGGTCAGATAATTAGTTTAGGATTTCTAGAATTTGTTCGGAGTAATTTATTGACACCGTCGTATTGATGTTGGAGGATTTTTATGCAACAGACGTTTGTGTCTCGCATAGGACATGACATTTATTCGCACTGTTACACAAGGTACGTAGTGCATACATTATTTAGTGTTCTTATATGATTGTCAACTATGAATATTTAGCTAGCTTATTTATAGGGTGTTTGTTGATTATAGGTTGTTTAGTCTTTTATACGACATTGTTAGTCTAGCTAGCTTATTTATATATGTTGTTTATGGATTAAAGAATCTGCCTTTGCATGCTAGTGTGAATTTGGGTAGTTCAATTTTACCTATAGAAAATTGAACATATTATCATGTATAGTACCTAGCAATTTACTATACAATAGATGTCGAGCTATGGATGGGCTGAACCATTGGTTGATCGGACCCCCGAGGGCGTTAAGCCTCAACCTAGTGATTGTTCTCTACTGTGGGGGGAGAACAAGCATAGGGATACTTTAGTATGGCGTGACCCTAAGGCGTTCAAGGCCTTGAAGTTGCGACAGCGTAGCTCTTCGCTCACCTGGAGTTCAGAGTACGAGACATTCTTGAGAGAGTGTTGACTCCTTTCTGTCGTTCGTTTACTCGGTGCCACACCGTGTAAGGAGCTCGTCACAGCACTTATTGAGAGGTGGCGGCCGGAGACGAACACCTTCCACCTGATGCAGGACGAGGCGACTATCACTTTGGAGGATGTAGAGGTGCTTACGGGGTTTCCTACTAGGGGACTTCCGGTTACTGTAGATTTCGACAGACGTAATGCGGATGTGATATGCCAGGAATTGTTGGGTGCCACACCCCCAGCTATGATTTTTCAGGGACATTCAGTGAACATTTCGTGGGTGAAGGGGGCGTTCGACCGTCTGCCGGCTGGTGCTCCACCAGATGTTGTTACCCACTACGCATGAGCGTACACTTGGGTTCTTCTTGGCACTGTTCTACTAGCTGAGCGAGTGGAGACTAGATACCGGTCTATCTCCTACGACTTGTTGGGGACCCTATTGTGGCATCCACCTTCAGTTGGGGTAGTGCGATTCTAGAATGGCTGTATAAGGGCATGGGGAGGGCGGTCTTGTTCACTAGTGGCAGTCAGAAGGGTACCGGTGACATCGGAGGATTCACCTTGCTGGTCCAGCTCTGGGCCCTGGAGAGATTTCCGCACATAGCAAATCGCTACACAACGGGTGGGTAACCCTCCCGTTGATGACAATGTTCCTCATGGTGTGCTCTGGATACCTACCATCGCGGGCCACCAGTATCACGTGATTATGCGGCTAGAGGACATACACTACACACTCGACCAGTGTACGAAGTTCATGGTTAGGATTCTTATCCTTCTCTCACTTATATAGTTCATTTTCTTAATTCTTCCTCACAATATCTTTATGTCTCCAACATTTTCCAGTGGATGCCGTACCCATACCGCGATGAGGATTATCAGTTAGAGGTGGATGAGTTGTGGCGGGCTGTTACCCCCATAATGTGCATAGACTGTATCGCATGGCACCATCCCGACCGTTGCATCCAGCAGTTCAGATTCGGGCTGCGAGTCCCACAGGACGTCGAGCCTGCAGGTCGCGTGGAGGAGTTACTGGGTGCAGATTTTAGAACGCCGGTCCAGGATTGGGGTGCTAAGTATTGAGAGTACTTCCTTCTCTAGGACCAGTGGGGTCAGCACGTTGCCACTGGCGAGGTCAGACCAGATGCATTGAGCCACCACTTCCATGACGAGTACGACGAGTGGTACAAGAGACGGACTCGTTTGGCCTTATCTCACGGTGGTGCACAGTTCCAAGGGATGGTTCGTGTCCAACTACTTATGTAACATGATCCAAGTTAGTCACACTTAGGAGTATTCTGACATGTTCTTTTCTTTCCAGGTTGCCTCGCTGGAGCAGGCCACCATTATGAGTGGTTCCAGGGGTGATCCTAGCATGACCCACGTGTTTCGATCTGGCTTGGCTATCAGTGGATCGTATGAGCGGCTTCCCGATCGAGGACCACACCGCCCACGTCCATCCTTATGTGAGCAGATGTACCCACCCTACGATTGATATCCCATCCCTCAGAGAGGACACAGTACAGGGGTGGATGCGGTCGACTATGGCGGCATAGAGCACAGTGCGGTAGGCTTTGCCCTAGCCCCCTATTATTACTGGAACGAGGATTTTACTGACGGGCGGACGTACTCGTTCGACGGCGCCACGGTACCAGCCGACTCCCCGTGGAGAGCCAGGTTGTTCGAGTAGCCAGCAGTATGGACCCACCAGCCAGCCACTTGATCAGAGCCAACCATGCGGCTCACAGGGTTACTCAGAGGATAGTGGGTTATAGGACTAGGCCCGACGATATGATGTAGTTGCACAGACCACCCAGACACCACCACCGTACGCTCACATGTTCCTTGATCGCGCGACGTTGCGTCCCCTGGATTGTTACACAGAGGAGCAGCGACGCCAGAGGGGTCGTAGACGTTGATTCGTTTGATTGCTTGTATGTTGTTTTTTTTTTGTTATTGGACATATGTTATTGTTATCTGATGTACTTTTATATTACTTTTATTAAGCCGCGGATGTACTTGGTTGTAACTGATGTACTTTCTTGTCACTTTTATTGTTATTCTATGATGTTTGGTTTTCTGATATGTACTTTTATGTCAATTCACTGTTAATGTTCTGTAATGAAAGTCTTTATGAGAACTGTTTGGGTAGATAACAACTTGCAATTTATAACTTCCACGCATAATTCAAAGTCAACATACATCGGGCATATTTGTAGCTTCGAAGGGAAAATTACATAAACAACATAGACAACAACGGCTGCAAACAACAACACCAGGACGTCAAGCACGTGTTTCTGTCATCATCCTATGGACAATACCCTCCAATGCTTGGTATTTCTCCCTCATCTCCCGAAGGATTTTGTCCTTCTCCCTAATGATTTTATCCTTCTCCCTATTTTCTAGAACGAGTTCTTTTTCCTTCCCCCGAATGATTTGGTCCTTCTCCTTAATGACAGTGTCCACGGCCTCCCACACCTCCAATTTTTTGAAATAATCACCCCTTGTTCTACAAAACAGGAAAACAAACTTGAGGGTTTTGAAAAATCTATGAAAAGGCACGAATTAAGAAAAGAATGGGACTTGTTATACCTCCCTCTCAAGAGGGCAACCGAAATAGGGTTCAAGATCCTTTAGTCGAACGGATCTGGTTGTCCTCAAATCGCACCAGCAATTCACCACAGTTTCCTCAAACACGAAGAGGTCTTCCTTCGAATTCTTCAACTTGTGCATTATATGGTCAACTTCTGTAACTACACAACAATAACAATAGTAATGAGTGCAAAAAATAAAGTAGATGAGGTGAACATCACAAAATCTCACTTACTTCTATTGCGGCTGGTAGATCCACGGGTGAACGCCATATTCCGACCGACCTTGATGGATCACGACTATTGGAAAGTAAATCCTTTGAAAGAGAGGTGTGGTGTGTGTTTGATTCATGGTGAGAGTGGGTTCTTATAGTGGTAGAAGTTACTGCTAGCTAAACCCTGACTAGGGATTTAGCCCAGGGCCTAGTGATGACACTCGATTTGACGTGATTATCAGCCTCATTTAAGCGACATTTCTTTGCTTAAGACATGGTTTTTAGGGTAGAATAACGAATATTCAATCGATTGCCCTATCTCGTGCCATTTGTGTTACCTTGGCCCATTTCGGGTCTATTTGATGGTTTTCTAGTGTTTTTATGTTAGCACAGGTTTTTGCCGTCCAATAGAGTAGTCATGGACGTATCTAAGGCGTTGGAATCTCGAGGAATCAAACCAGAATCGATCCAAGGAGCTGATCAAGCCAAACCAAAAATCTGCCCATTCACACTTGCATCTTCGGCGAAAACAAGCTTTCATCTTCGGCGAAAGTATTAATGCAAATCAACTGATGCCAAGTGAAGGATGGTTTCGGCGAAAAGGATCAAGTGTTGGGACCGAAAATACAAGGCAGAGAAAGCACTCCCATTCCCAAAGGAATTTTCGCCGAAAATTCCTTAAGAATTTCGGCAAAAATATCAGGCTAATCCGGATCAGTTAGGGTTAAGTATAAATACTTAACCCGGCGGCCCAAAAAAGAGGAGGACAATCATAATTTACAAAAACACAACTTTTCGAGATCAGAATTCTCTGAAGTTCTGGAGCGAAGAGCTGGAGTTCGAAGAGCCGGATAGAGATCGTGACGTCATCCCTTCCATCTCGGAGAACCGGAGCTAGGAGTGTTATCTACCGAAGATCGAAGTCTGTCAGAGTCGTCTGAATTAGGTTTTTCAGATTCTTTTATGTTCTTCCTTTGAATGATGAACTCTTTCTTTGTCTTTGTTTCTTTTGTAATAATCATGAGTAGCTAAACCCTTTAGAGCTTAGACTAGATGAACCCTAAGTGACCCAGGGCTTTAAAGCGGTCACGGATCGGCGGTGATTAGATTCGAAATTCAATCAGTTCTTTTTCATGTTTGATTCGTTCTTCATTGTTCATGTTTCTTGTCTGGATTGATCACCTAGATTAGATTCTGGTTAAGCTAAGGATAGAAGCGAACGCTCGCCTTACTTTAGAACATCGAATTGAACAATTAACCTTATAATTGGAGTGTGCCTTTCGTAGGAACCGGTTAGGGTTAATCCACTGCAAGAGTAACTCATTAATCACTAGTAATCACACCAATTAATTAAGTCGTTGCGAGAGGCGACCGTACCCAGGCGGCTAGTTAATCTTGGTAGTTAGAACGGATAGAGCGAGCATTCGCCGGTCTTAAACCTAAGGGTAAGGAGTTATGGTGGTGTCTTAGTAATTGATTGAATGAGAATCGAAATCCGCTGATCTGTTGATTGCCAATGCTCTGGGGAACGAAGGGGGATTCAAAGTCTAAGTTTGTCTGTCATTCTTGTTTTCAAACCCTAATTCCCAATCTGCTTTAGTTTAATCTTTTTAATTTTTCTGCATTTCTTAGAAATAGAAGTCGTGGAACTCACACCACGCACAACGTGTTTTCCTTCGAGTATTTTGCTAGTTCTGAAGTAACCAATCATAGAAAGCCCTTGGAATACGATCTGCTATACACTTTTTCTTAGCATTAGTAGTTTTTATTTGGCTGAACCCGTCCGAACAACGACCGGGCGGTCCACCAAATTGGCGCCGTTGCCGGGGACTTCTTTTGATTGTTCGAAAGAAGAACTGGCAATTTATTCTTCTACTTTCCATCTTTCATTTTCCACCCACTTCGATTTTACACTGGTTTTGTTTGTCTTTGTTATCTGTAGGTTTACAGGTGTATGCCTCACCGTCCTTGGACTCGCTCTCAAACCAAACAGGCTAAGATTTCAGGGAATCCAGGCAGTTTTGCTACACCTCTACGATCACAGATTCTGAAGGAAGGCAGATCCAATCCATTCATCACTCCGATCAAGATCGAGGAACCGAAGGAGAGTTCCTCATCTCCGTCTTCACCGCACTCTTCATCCGCTTCATACACCGCATCACTTTCACCACCTCCATCTCCTACCATGGGCGATAGATTACCACCAAATGGCGATTAACCGCCGCCACCACCACCTGCACAGAAGAGTCTAGCAGACTATAACAAGCCGAGCGCGACTAGCGTTCGATCTGCCATTGCCGTTCCGCGCATTGAAGGAGATCCTGACTATGAGATCAAGATCCCATTCTTGACGATGATATCTAGGGATTTACAGTTTGAAGGCAGACCCCTAGACAATCCGTGCACTCATCTTGCAGACTTCCTTGATCTCTGCAGTACTTTTAAGAACGGAAACCTCGACAAAAACACCCTTTGTCTGAGAGCTTTCTCGTTCTCTCTAAAAGGCGCTGCTAAGAGGTGGCTTACTGGCAAACCACCTGGCTACTACACTAACTGGGATACTCTGGCTCAGGACTTCGTTGAAGAATACTTCCCTCCGGCCAGAACAACTGCCATCAAGGACAGCATCGCCAGATTCTCCCAGAAAGAAGGAGAAAGCTTATATGATACTTGGAATCGATTCCAAGAACTTCTTTACATCTGCCCTCATCATGGATTCGAGCAGAGGCAGTTAGCTGAAATCTTCTCTCGTGGACTTCGAGAAGAGTCTGCCAAGTGGGTCAATTCTCTAGTTGAAGGGGATTGCACTACACTCACTCCTGAAGCTACTCTTCTTCACTTCGCAAACTGTGCCTCCAAGTCAAGGAACTGGGAGCGACAATCTGAAGGATCAAGGAGCAAGCTAGATCTTGAAGCTACTATCAAAGCAGAGATAGAGAAGCATTTGAAGAAGTCTACCACACCGATCAAGCCACCGGCAGCTTCTGTCTATGTTGCTGATTGCGAGTGGTGTGGAGCTTGCTCACATAATGGAGGCCGTTGTCAGAACTTTGGTAAGGCAGAAGTCTGGTCTACCGAAGAGGTAAATTTCATACAACAAGGCTTCGTCAATAATCAGAATGGTTATGCTGGTTACTGTAACTTCAGACAGCAAGGGAACTATCAAGACAGACCCCCTACAATGTTGGCGCCAATCATAACCAGAACCAGAATAACCGCCCGGCTGGTCCAGCTCAGGATCAGAAGCTTAACCATCCGCCGGCAGGTGTCTACCAGCCGCCGCATCGCAATCCGGGTAATTATGGAACTGCTCCTGGCAATCGCCAGAATCAATATCTCAACAATACCTATCCAGGTCAGCAGCATCAAAGAGATAATAATATCAGTGACCTGGATAAGAAGCTCAGCCAGATCATCACAAGACTCGATGATCATGACAGTCAGTTCAAGGCTCAAGCTCTTCTCAATCAAGAATAGATAGCATCTGGACAAAGAATTGAGCAAGTCGTGAACAACATCTCGAGCATGCTAGTATCTGGTCGACCATTTGGCCAGCTTCCAAGCCAGACAGAGCCAAACCCGAGAAAAGAACAGGCAAAAATGGTAACTGCTCGAAAACTCCCGAACTTAATTGCTGATGCTTATTCTGTTTTACGCAGGATCGCTGAAACTCTGGAAGAAGAGGAAGAAGAGGAACAGAAACCGGTGCCTAAGGAGGATCCTCCTCTTGCACCATACATCGTAAAGCCTCCTTTTCCTAGAGCACTGCTGCCAAATGCAAGGATCGAGACTGGCATGAAGGGGAACAAGGAAGGATATCCTGACATTCGTGCTAAGAAACTTGTTTCTCCATATCCAGCTAAGTTATCGGACCCTGGTTCTTTCACTTTGCCTTTGGTCATTAATGATGTTGAGATTGAATGATGCTTAGTTGATCTAGGAGCATCTGTTAATGTTATGCCTGTGAGTCTATATGAGAAATTAAACCTAGGAGAACTTGAACCGCCTAGTATGCAACTTGTCTTTGCTGATAGATCACTTAAAACCCCTAAGGGAGAGATTAAAGACGTTGTTACTAAATGTGGTTCGTTCACGTTTTTAGCTGACTATGTGATTATGGATACTAGTACAGATGACTCTACGATTCTCATAGGTCGACCTTTCATGGCTACTACGGGAATGAATATTAACGTTCCAAATGGTTCTTTAACTTTAAGAGTCGGTAAAGAAACAAAAACGTTCCGTCTTAAAGATGGCATGAAATATGACTCTAGGAATGAAGAATCTCACTGCCTAGCTGTTGAAACGGTGGGGTTGACTCCGGTCAACTCCGTTACTAATGCTTCTTCCAGTGTCTCTAGATCAGCTGTTGCTACAGATATTAAACAGGTCATTACAAAGAAGCCAGAAATTTCGGTTCAGAAGCCGCTTAAGAAGAAGAAGAAGGAACTGCAAGCCTCTTCTAAACCACCGAGTAGACCTCGAGGAAAGAATAAGAAGACGAAGACACAAATGGTCTGGAGACCAAAAATTCCGCCGTCTTCCATCGAGGCAGCTGTACCACCATTTCGTTCCGAGAAACCGGCGCCGGAACAAGTATGGAAGGAGAAGCCGAAAGCGTCTCCTAAGGAAGTACTAACGATCACCGATCCTGGTGATAACAAGCCGAAGATTAAAGAAAAAGAGAAACCGACAGTCCTCATTCCTTCCGTCATCACACTCAAGAAGGATGATCTCTCTAGAGAGCTGTTCGGACCATTCAAGTTCGTTGATCATCTTCCCGACGGACGTACCAAGCTTTTGCATGCGAACGGGAAGAGATTCACGTTTACCGGAGAAGTCCCGAAGCTGTACTTCATGAACTCCGACGCGAGCGTGAAGGAGAATCTAAGTTGGGATGTCTCCTAATACCGTCCAGGTATCGTCCAGCTCAAGGACGTTAATAAAAGAGCGCTTTGTGGGAGGCAACCCACGGCTGGAGTCCGTTCTTGTTTTGTGTCAACCTTAGTGTTTTAGAGTCGGTTCGGGGGAGCCAAAAGTGTCAGTTTGTTTGTTTTCTTATTTTTTGTATGTAGTCTGCGTGTCGTAGTGTCAGTCGCAAGTTGATTGAGGTCGTTACGATTTTTGTGGATTTAACTGTGATTTTCTGAAGTTTGCCGGATTTGCGAAAATATTTTCACCCGAGCAGTTCAAAATTTTCGACGAAACGCACCCCTATTTTTGGCAAAATCGCCTTCTAAATTTTCACTGAATTTCTCTGTTTCATATTTTCGACCGAAAATTCATTGTGTTTTCGGCGAAAATTCATTTGAAAACCGGCGGTGATTTTAACTAATATTTTAACTAATATTTTTCGTGTAGAGTCTGTGGGTCATAGAGTCAGTTGCAAGTTGATTGGGGTCGTTCCGATTTTTGCGGATTTAACTGTAATTTTCTGAAGTTAGCCCATTTGCGAAAATATTTTAAACCCGAACAGTTCAAAATTTTCGGCGAAACTGATTTTCGAATTTCAAACCCGTTCTTCCTGTTCATTGTTTTCGGTTCGAAAAGTTTTTGTTTTCGGCGAAACCATTTTAACTGATATTTTCGGCGAAATCGTGTTCTTGTTTTCGGCGAAACCACACTTGAGAATCCGGCAGTGCATTTAAACTGAAATTTTCGGCGAAATCACCTTTCCATTTTCGCTGAAAATAATTTTAAAAATCGGACCACTATTCCTTTAAAAACCCGACCTTATCCTCTCTTTTCCCTTCTTTCATTTTCGTTCAAAAGAGCCGAAAACCCTTCTCTATTCATTTTAAAAATCGCCGCCGACCCTCCACTAAAACTCGCCGTCGCCGCCGTAACCCGCCGACCGCCGCCGCTCCCTTCCCCTCCATTTTCCGATGGATTCAAGCCCTAGAACGTTCGAATCGGAGCTTTGCAGCTCCAGTTCTCCGAAACCTAGTTTTCAACGTTTTTCACCGATTCCTCTCAACCCGTTCATTTTTAGCAATCATGACTTCAAGGTAAGTTGTAGAGATTTTCAATACGAATCTTTTGACATATAGATTGCTGAATTTCGTCGGGGTTGACTTTCGGTTGACTTTTCGATTTGCCTCGTTTTGCGTGCTGACTGTTTCGTGTGAACTAGGATTAATTGAACTTATAGAACTGTTCTTGGATGCTTAGGGAGTCCCGTGCTTAATTTCCATATCAGTTGGTCATGTGTTGCTATGCATACGATTAATTTCTTGTTATGTTTACTTTTGTGAGAAATGTCGGTTTGACTTTGAACTGTTGTTGATCGTTTGGCTGTCCTAAGTGTTCATTCTCGTTCATATTATCGAGCTGCCATATGAGATCATATTTTACCGTCATTCTCCAAGTTATGATAGTCTTGCCATGATTAGGGTTCAATATGCTAAAATGTTGACTTTCTAAATGTCGGTTTTTGAACTCTGATTGTGCTTATCCGATTCTGGCCGTTCCTAGGTGTATTTTACTGTCTATGATTGCCGGCTACTCCGCTTTTCTTACCCCACTTAGTTTCCCTCATTTCTTTGTGAAATTGAGTTTTTTTTTCTACTAAGTGTGGGGTAAGGTTTTGGTTGACTAATCTGGTTTCGTTCTTGGTTTAGGAACACCTTTGAGCGCAGGAC
The DNA here is from genome assembly GCA_034768395.1 of Linum lewisii. NCBI lineage: Eukaryota > Viridiplantae > Streptophyta > Magnoliopsida > Malpighiales > Linaceae > Linum > Linum lewisii. Next base: position 50,098,291 of record CM068301.1, on the reverse strand, counting down.
TAAGGCGCGACTTGATGGCACCTCGAGCTCAGGAGCTGCCGCTCCCGTCACACCTGCTGTTCTGGGTCCACCACCTGCTCTACCCCGTCATGCTGGATATCATCCCACCATCGTCCGTCTACCGGATTTCTATTTTGAGTGCTTCCAGAAGATTCAGCATGTTCGGGGAGCTGACGTGCGTCCTCTCTCCATGGAGTCCCTGTATGATCATGATGAGGACTACCACCGGAACGTGCATGACGCCTTACCACCGGCTGGTCTCCTCGAGCTGACCACCATCGCCGCCGAGTTCCCAGACATTGCCCTCCAGGAGTTCTGGGCAACATTTGATCTGGATGAGCACAAGAGGAAGCAACGCCAGAAGGTGATCACCTTCTATCTTGGTGGGGTGTACAGGCAGCTCAGCTACGATGAGTTTGCCGCTCATCTCGGCATCCCCTATGAGCATTATCACGATCATCACCTAGATTGGGGCGAAGATGATGACGACGAGGAGTACAACGCGTTCTGGAGCCACATGAAAGGCGTGTCTGGCGATCGCCTCGGGACGAACAACTCAGTTAAGTCTCTCTCCCACCCGCTCTATAAATTTATTCATATGGTTTGGCAGAGGTCGCTTTTATATGTTCCAGATAAGGATCGCCACCATATCCTCAAGGAGGAGCTCATGCTTCTCCGAGCCATCCGAGAGAGCTACCCTCTACACCCCGGCTGGGTACTGGCTCGCATCTTCCGCCAGAAGACCAGGAGGAAGACGCCACCTCGCAAACTCTTGGGAGGCAACTTCATAGGACGGCTCATCCTCTCCTTCGGCATCGGCCATGAGTATGGCCCGCACATTCCATGACATCCAGTTCGGACTGTTGGAGGAGACCTGGCGGTTGAGTACTACTTAGAACTCGACCTCAGTCCCCATGTAGCAGCTGATCCTCCACTCCAGCCTGTGGTCGAGTCAGAGGAAGAAGATGATGCTGAGGAGCAGCAGCAGCAGCCGCCACCAGAATTCCAAGATTATATACCCTCGCCACACCATCAGGCAGGGTATGCTCACCAGTCGCCGCCGCACATTCCAGATCCATACTCGGCGTCTCACCCTCAGCACCGACCGCACCCCGCGGATGTTGGAGAATTGTACGAGCGACTGCAGGAGTGGCGCATCACCGACAACGCCACTCAAGAGGCGCGATGGACTATTATGCAGCAACATATGCGCCGCGCCGACCGGCGATATGAGGCACAGATGGCGTGGCAACGCCAGCTCGGCGAATTTCTCCACTTTCCACCTCCCGGTTCACCGGACCAGCAGTGATCGGGTTGTATTCCTTTTCTGGTGTCTTCTTTTTATTTATTCTTTTCGGATTTCGGTCCAACTTTTTTCTGTGTGGATCCGGGACACTTGTCCCGGTTTCCTTTTTATGTTTCATTTGTTTTTGTTTTGTAGGCAATCGGTCGACTTCCTTTGCTTCAGGTTCTGTTACACTTCCCTCCGCTCTCAGGATCCGTGCTTACCCTCTGAAATCAACCGTCCTCATCCAGGTTCTTACATTCCACTCTGAACTCTAGAATTAGTCCTGTGAGGACACAGCCCGATTTAAGTGTGGGGTAGGATGCTAGAGAACTTTGCATGAACTTGATTGCCCTTGATTGTGTTTTATGTGCGCTTCGTGGTTCTATTCCAGTCTCTCTAGCATTAGAATGGCTCAGTTCTCGATTTTTGATGATAAGTTGTTGTTCAAACTTTCATAATGATGCTTAGACTGTTTAACCTAGAACTTGAGAACCAACTTGTATACTTTGATGCTAAAATTGCCTGGTCAGAACAGAATTTTAAAATCACACTTGTAGTTTGTAGCCTTGATTGCATGAAAATGACCGAATCCGACTAGCAAACCAACTGTGAGCTTTTGATCCATTACACGTAACTTGCAATTTTAATTCTTTCTGAGTGGTTTTCTGTTTACTTGAATGAGTTAGAATTTGCATGAGACCTACTCGAGACCACACGATGACACGAGTTCTAGAAGGATAGGGGCACCTAGATTCAGCTTCTAAGCCAGATAGCCTACCAAACGATAAATCCACTAGGTTTAGACCCTTGAGCTTGGCATGTTCTTTCGGTTCAATAATACATTACAGCCATTTCCCATTTCTTTCATTCCCCGTTAATCCCCTGTGGTTGTAGTTCTAGATTGACCTACCGGAAGTCGGTTTGTGGTAACCTGCCTATAGCCATTAAACAGGTGGTCTTAGCTAATATGTCCAGACGTGTAAACCCCTCTAGCAACTAAAAGAAAAATTGGCATAAAAGAAAAAAAAAGTAAAGTAAGAGAAGAAGCAAGCTTCAGAAAAAAAAAAGAAGCAGAAAAATAAGAAAAATCAGAAAAAGTTCAAAGTGTAGTTCAGTAAAACGTTCTTCTCCCTACAAATGGAAGAACGAAGTCAAAAGAAAAGTTGAAAAGAAAAAAATTGTTGTGCAAAAAGAAAAAGAATAAGTGCTAGGTTGCTTGAGGGTATCATAGGACGAGCGTTCATTATTCCACCCGTGTTTGGTTAGACGATAGGAAGCCATAGATTAGATTCGAGGGAAGTTAGTCGAAAGCTACACCGCACCAAAGCCATCATCATTCATTCCCATCATCCATCTCATTATAAACCCGAGTAGTGTAGATTTCATTACGGTCCTAGCAGGGAAGTCCTTCTTGACTAGATACTCGTGTTGTCACAGTGGTGGAGATGTGGTCGAAATGCAAACCTATGACAGAATTCGGTAACAGAAAATGATCGAGAGCAGAAACACGTCCCTAAACACAGAGAGTGAGAGTTCCCATTGTACTATATATACCCTGTGTGAGGAGTCTGGTCGGTTAGGTCAAATTCGTGCATAATTGGTTGCTAATTACTTGTCGTGTGCAGTTTATTAGTGAGACCAGGTAGTTTGGCTGATCTGTATGCATGTTAGGTTTCTTGTTCTAGGATCGATCTGTCTAATAATTCATTGTGTTTGATTGAGCTCCAATTTAATCGATCTTATCATTTATGAACATGAGCGTTTCTATTCAGTTTGCTTGAGGACAAGCAAAAGCTTAAGTGTGGGGTATTTGATGACACTCGATTTGACGTGATTATCAGCCTCATTTAAGCGACATTTCTTTGCTTAAGACATGATTTTTAGGGTAGAATAACGAATATTCAATCGATTGCCCTATCTTGTGCCATTTGTGTTACCTTGGCCCGTTTCGGGTCTATTTGATGGTTTTCTAGTGTTTTTATGTTAGCACAGGTTTTTGCCGTCAAATAGAGTAGTCATGGACGTATCTAAGGCGTTGGAATCTCGAGGAATCAAACCGGAATCGATCCAAGGAGCTGATCAAGCCAAACCGAAAATCTGCCCATTCACACTTGCATCTTCGGCGAAAACAAGCTTTCATCTTCGGCGAAAGTTTTAATGCAAATCAACTGATGCCAAGTGAAGGATTATTTCGGCGAAAAGGATCAAGTGTTCAGACCGAAAATACAAGGTAGAGAAAGCACTCCCATTCCCAAAAGAATTTTCGCCGAAAATTCCTTAAGAATTTCGGCGAAAATATCAGGCTAATCTGGATCAGTTAGGGTTAAGTATAAATACTTAACCCGACGGCCCCAAAAAGAGGAGGACAATCATAATTTACAAAAACACAACTTTTCGAGATCAGAATTCTCTGAAGTTCTGGAGCGAAGAGCTGGAGTTTGAAGAGCCGGATAGAGATCGTGACGCCATCCCTTCCATCTCGGAGAACCGGAGCTAGGAGTGTTATCTACCGAAGATCGGAGTCTGTCAGAGTCGTCTGAATTAGGTTTTTCAGATTCTTTTCTGTTCTTCCTTTGAATGATGAACTCTTTCTTTGTCTTTGTTTCTTTTGTAATAATCATGAGTAGCTAAACCCTTTAGAGCTTAGACTAGATGAACCCTAAGTGACCCAGGGCTTTAAAGCGGTCACGGATCGGCGGTGATTAGATTCGAAATTCAATCAGTTCTTTTTCATGTTTGATTCGTTCTTCATTGTTCATGTTTCTTGTCTGGATTGATCACCTAGATTAGATTCTGGTTAAGCTAAGGATAGAAGCGAACGCTCGCCTTACTTTAGAACATCGAATTGAACAATTAACCTTATAATTGGAGTGTGCCTTTCGTAGGAACCGGTTAAGGTTAATCCACTGCAAGAGTAACTCATTAGTCACTAGTAATCACACCAATTAATTAAGTCGTTGCGAGAGGCGACCGTACCCGGGCGGCTAGTTAATCTTGGTAGTTAGAACGGATAGAGCGAACGTTCGCCGGTCTTAAACCTAAGGGTAAGGAGTTATGGTGGTGTCTTAGTAATTGATTGAATGAGAATCGAAATCCGCTGATCTGTTGATTGCCAATGCTCTGGGGAACGAAGGGGGATTCAAAGTCTAAGTTCGTCTGTCATTCTTGTTTTCAAACCCTAATTCCCAATCTGCTTTAGTTTAATCTTTTTAATTTTTCTGCATTTCTTAGAAATAGAAGTCGTGGAACTCACACCACGCACAACGTGTTTTCCTTCGAGTATTTTGCTAGTTCTGAAGTAACCAATCATAGAAAGCCCTTGGAATACGATCTGATATACACTTTTTCTTAGCATTAGTAGTTTTTATTTGGCTGAACCCGTCCGAACAACGACCGGGCGGTCCACCACCTAGGCGAGAACGCCCATGGCCTAGGCGAAAACGCTTAGCTAGATAGGAGTCTCAGGATTTTAATGCGCAATTGTACAAGCATTCATATTACTCTCAATCGCTTTTGTGTAGTTCTTTAACACTCTGAATCGCTTCCAGTCTTTGACAACAAAATAGAAAGGAAGGTGACATTGATAAAATTTATTATTCATTGAACGATCCGAGATGAACACGTTACAGAAATAGTGCGTTATTTCACGCTTGATTACTAGAAGACGCCCCGACACTTCCCTTACGCCTTGCGCATGTCCTACACTTACTTGGTCGACCCACCTCACGCCAATCCATCTCATTCCTGATTCGAGTATGTCGTGGATGACCCTTTCCATGGCAAAGATGAGGTTGCGGGATCACTGGTAGGCCCGTGTGTGGGATCCAATATTTAGGACCCAATATTGGTTGGAAGGACATTGTGTACACTAGCTGAGTCTTGGAGACCATGTAGAAGGGGCTTACATAGTGGCGCCAATTCGCACCAACGAACGTGCAACAAGCTACAGCGTGGGAGCACGGTATCCTGTAGCCCTGAAACTTCCCACACGTGCACGTCCCCTTATAGTTCGAATGAACATCAAACCAAACGACGTAGCTGTTAATACCGCTACGGTTCTGATTATTGGCAGCAGACTTCACCTCGTACACTTTGTTAGCTGGATCGTACGGCAACACGTAGTGTGAGACAAAACGTGACATCCAGCTGGTGGTGAATTTCTGTCAGTACTCAGTGAGCTCATTCCCCTCTGCCAATATTGCCTGATATTGCATGTGTCGGTTGTGACAATACTTGACCATACAGTGGAATGTGTGTTCGATCATAGAAGCCATCAGCAAACGTCGCACACCCTTCAGTACTCTATTGACGCATTCTTGCGCGTTAGTCGTCATGGTTCCCCACCGAGCACCGCCACCCTCAATGTTGTCGTAGGCCATGCTCCATAACATGAGATCCTCGTTCACCCATTTTGGGTCTCGTAGGTTTTCTTCATCATGGATCTCCAACCATTTTGCTTTCTTTGGCTCAAACTTCTGCACATTGTGTTCCAAGCCTGCAGGTAGACGTGTAGACATGTATGAATATCCCATTTTTTTGTTAAAAAAAATTAGGTAAGTTGACATAAACACGGTTATGAATTAGCCAAATACCTACGTTCCAAAGGCGACTCTATAACAATGATTTGCGTTGCTTCATGTTGAAGTTGCTTACATAATGGCGTAGGCACCACCGCCAAACCCACCCTCGACCAATATTGCGCATTGCCGTTTGTATTCCCGCGTGTTGATCACTGATGATTGTGATGTTGGCCCGGTTGGTCACATGTTTTTGTAGCATCTCCGTGAACCACTTCCAATTATTGTCATCCTCTTGATCAACTATGGTGTACGCCAATTGCACAATCCGATGTTGTCCATCAAACGTACTAGCCATCAACAGCACTTGCATGTACTTGTCGTGAGGAATGTGTCGTCAATGATCATGATCCTAGTGCAGTGCTTGAAGGCTTCTATGCAGGGGCCAAATGCCCAAAACACACTTTTGAACATCCTTCTATCGCTCGCCGGAATGGTTCTAAGCTCGTACCTTGTCTCGGGTTAGTGAGTTGAATAGCATTCAGGATTGTCTCAATATTGTTGTACGAGGTCACCCAGTCTCCGTACAGCTTCTGGACAGCACATTGCTTACCAAACCACGCCTTACTATACGAAATGTTGCGATGGTACTTCTCCAGAATGCAGTCAACCACTGTCTCCACCTTCATGCCCGGCTCCCTGCGGACAATGTGCATGACTACATCTGAGATGTGCGTAACGTCGAGCTACGGGTGGGGACCTAGTATCGTAGATCGGTCACAAATGTGGCCATTGTTGAGCTGTCTTATTATCCAGAAGCCATATCTCTTGCTAAGTGTAGAACGCATCCTCCACGGACACGTCGGTTCGATGCAATTTATGGCCCCATTCCCTTGGGTTAGAAGTGGTGACCTTGTACTTATGTTTGCGGAGGACTACTTGGCTCGTCGTTAGGGACACTAGTTAGCATTTCGTAGAGAATGTCTGCCCCGAGTAGAATTCCATCTCCACCAACCAGTACGAATTCACTGGGAACTGGAAGCGCCTGTCCATGAAGTAGGAGTTGGAGATTGTCATGATGTTGTCACAGTCGTCACCCACATTTGTGGCATGTTCCGGTGGCACATAGACGTCCACGCTCTCTCCTGTGGCTTTCCCACCTTCGTCGTCGTCTTCCTCATCGAATTGGCCGATGTAATCCAAGTCATCCAAGTCATCCGTGGAATGGATCATTTCGTCATCCAAGTCATCGGAGGTGACATATTTATCTCGCACCAATCCCTCTTGATCAACCTCCTCCTCCTCCAGATCGACATGACTAGCATGTGTGAACCATCATACGTTTGGCTCTGCTCTTCCATCTGAGTTGGCATGAACCCCAAAAAATTGGAGGAGTGAGACGGCTCCTCTTCCATCAAGGCATACAACTGGGCAACTTCGAAAATTGGGTTATGGCGAACTACGTCGTAGATGACTTGCACACCGTTGTTGTCTGATATCGACCTAGCAACGTAATGAGACATAATTCCCTAGCTGAATATCGGCATTCTCTAGACAAATGACTGGATTATCTGATCCGGTCCAAGACCCATTTTCCACCGGAACACGGTGACCACGCTCTCATAGGTGGCTCGCTTGGTCATCTTGAGACGGACGTTATGTCGCCCATCGTATGTTAAGCCGATCCAATCCTAGACGATTCGGCCCCCAAAAAACTTGGATCCAGAATTCTCGTAAACTAGTGTGGTCGGCCATCTTTAGAAGTTGAGAAAATGGTTTGTAATAACAATATGTTTTGGTTTGGTGACGTTTAACCCAAAATTAAAAAGGTATTTATAGGCCCTATAAATTAATTTAGAACGGGCGATTTTACCCAGGCCCTAGGCGAACTCACCCCACCCATAGGCGTTTTCACCCCGTGACTCTGAAACTGGTCAGGAGTCTGATCAGAGAATCAATTCAGAGTCACGGGTGGAAAACGCATATGAGTCGGGCGAACTCGCCTAGGCCCTGAGCGTTTATACCCACAAATGTTCATAGTTTCAGAACACATTTATTTAGGTACATAGTTTATTTTTATTTATTTATTATGGTTAAAAGTCTGACTAAACGCAACTAATTGTTGACCTGTATTATTTTAATTGGGTTAAAATCTCTTTTATTTTAGGTTAGTAAGAAAAGTTTATGGCCCCAATGAAACCCATAGCTAAACTAGGTTAAGAGGACTCTACAACATTTTATTTCCTTTTGTATTGAGAAATTTACGAAACCAACCAAACTTTCTAATTTCTTCAACGACAATGTCCAAATCCAAACCCTCCAAATGACCTTCTATCTCATTTTCAAACAGGGAGACAGAATCAAGATCAATTAAGACAACCACGGATTTCGCGGAACTTGGTTCTTGATAAGGATCATGTAATTAAGTAGGATATTATTGTATGATATTTATTTCCCTTTGTAATTATCCTCATAATCTCTTGTAATTATCCTCATAATAGAAATCCTAGAACACGGTTGGGTGTGGGTAAACAATTCCAACCAATTCCACAGTTCTCAGGCATTGTCACTTGTCGCAACAAGGAGAAACCTAGCCAGCATGTAGTCTAGTACGACAAGCTCTTCGAGGATAAATCAGGCAAGATCCCGCTCCAAAAACCCCTATATTGGGTCAAGTTGCGACCTGCTCCACCGCCCACCAAGGAAACCAACATATTTGGGAAGTTCAACAACAAGGCGTTCCACAAAGATGGATGGTGGGAAGGCGCCATCACGTAGGAGCTCACCGCGAAGAAGTTCGTTGTCTTCTTCCAGACCTCCGATGATCGTGTTTGGGGATCCCGAGTTGAGCATGCAGTGGTATCCGAGCCAAGAAAATTATTTTGGTGGTAACCCGAGCCAAGAAAATTCAAGTTCAGTGGTATCCGAGCCAAGAAAATAATTAGGTGCTCGAACAAAGAAAAGCAGAGTTTAGTGGTATCCGAACCAAGAAAATTAGTTAGGCGGCTACCACTAAACCTAATTGATAGTTTGGTGGTACCCGATGCAATTTACCCACCAATGAACCTACAACATATATAACTTGTGGTCGATTATGCAACCCAAAATACTCTAATGCTATAGAAATTGGAGTATAGTTTTTCTAACTAATTCAAATAGAAATCATAATTTTAAGCAACATGACCCAACTTGATCAATGACTTAAGATAAACCAATTTTAACTATACAAAATCTCATAAACATGAAATATGATGAACCTGGAATTTTGGATGGTATATAAATTCACTAATCTATAACTCAAATAAAATAAATTCTAAATATATCAAATTTGCCACACTAACAACTCTAAGAATAATTTATTTTTATTTTTATAAAGCATTTTGATACTTATTTATTCTTATTGTCATCATCTCGTATTAGTTTAATTATATTTAAAAACATAAAAGTTTTATTATTTAATTCATTATATATATTTAAATGTTGAAGTACTTAATATATGAGCATTTAATAATAGGGAAGAGAAAATAATTAGATTTTAATTTAAAAATTGTGTGATGATTTGAAAATTTGTAAGGAGGGTTCTATCCTGTATGTCAAAACCAAATTTACCATACCACTATTAAGATTACTAGTTTTTTTGCCCGCCCATTGGGCGGAACATTATGTTAATATGTATGGATTTTTATTTATTTAAGAATTTCAAATACTAATTAATATATCATTAATCTTATTAAGAACCCAAATTAATATTTTTGAGTGAAAATATCAAATTAATATTTAACCATAGTGATTATTAATATCAAATTTTTAATATATAAAACCTTTCTTAATTAATTTCTAATTTTGGAATATTTTTTAGTTATGATGAGTGTGGTATATACAAAGAAAAAAATAAATTTTCATTTTCACATCCTTTACCTTTTATATAATTAATTTTTATATAAATACATTACTTCCTTAATAGGTGTGAAATTTATTTTCTTTATTTTTAATCAAAACAATAAAATTTGACAAATCTAACACATAATTTGTTACAAATCTAACCCATAATTTTTTAAAAATCTATCCTATAATTTTTGATAAATCCAACCCAAAAAAAATTAAAACAACTAGCACAATTTTTTTCACAAATCTAGCCCATAATTTTTGACAAATCTAGTTTAATAAAAATCTGGCCTTGAAGTTGTGACAAATCTAGCCAATTTTTTTTAACAAATCTATGCTAGAAATTGTTATAAATCTAGCCTAAATTTTGTGATAAACCTACCTCAGAAGCTGTGACAAATCTAGCCCAGGATTTGTGACAAATCTAGCCCATAATTTATGACAATAGCCCAGATTTTGTGCCAAATCTAGCCCATGATTTGTGCCAAATCTATCCCATATTTTGTGACAAATCTAGCCCAGGATTTGTCACAAATCTAGCCAAGAATTTGTGACAAATTCAGCCTAGAATTTGTGCAGAATCTAGGACGGAATTTGTGACAAATCTAGCACAGAAGTTGTAAAAAATCTAGCCTAGAATTTGGGCAAAATCTAGCCTAGAAGTTGTGTCAAATCTAGCCTAGAATTACCACAATCTGTCCAAAAAATCTAGGTTAGATTTGTCACAAAATATGGGCTAGATTTGGCACAACTTTTGAGCTAGATTTGACACAACTTATAGAATAGATATGGCACAAAGTATGGGCTAGATTTGGCACTTTTTTGTGCTAGATTGGCACATTAGTTTCGTGCTTCTCAACTTGACAGTTAATCAGAAACTGCATCTTACTTCATCAGAACTGGCATGTGCTTGCCACGATGTCTACGATGAAATACCACCTCCACTAAGCGCTCTAAATGGACAAAATGTCACGTTTGAGGTCTAGCTGCCAAGACATGTGCATGTGAAGGTTTCTAAAATTTGGGGACTTATGCTCCATCGTGCTTTGTTGCTCGACCAGTTGCCACATCCAATAGTGAGAAAGATAATTTATAAAAAAAAACTCTTATAAATAAATAATTAAACTATATGATAGGTACTACACTACTCAATTCTACTTGTGATCAAATTAACTCGAATGCGAATCATAAAAAGTTTATCATATTATGACATGATTTGATGAACCCGCCTACAAAGTCCAACACAACTACATTCTTGACTTGAATTAACTAAATTCAACACATGACTAATCAAGTCATGACCTAATAAACCCACTACACATTTAACATGTGATCTTATTGACTCGTAATTTGAATAAACCTACAATTCAATGAACCTCGCCCTTCTAACTCGAATAATATACGAATAAAAATGTGTCTTTCACAAATTCATTTGTATGAAAGTTGACCATCTAGATCAATTTGGCCCAACCTAGCTTTACTCGTGTCGTTAATTGAATAAAAGTCAACAACTCATAACTCGATATATTTACACAATAATTTACGAAAACATGTGACCCAATAAGTGCATACTCGACTAACTTATCTAATGATCATGATTTTTTCATATGGACTACTTCTAATTCTGCATATGAAATTAACCATTAATTATTTCAGTTATGTAATGTTTTTTATGAATAATTTACAGTTTGTAAGTTTTAACTATTAACTAGATTTAACCCGCACGTTGTAGCGGAAGCATTGATTAGAATAACACATTTTGAAACCATGTGAACTCATATAGAAAAGAATTTTCCCCCTTAATGAATAGTAGTTTCCCCTTAATGAATAGTAGAAAACCACATGGTTTATATAATATATATAATATAATAATAATAATAATATGATTCAGGTATAAACTTCTTAAAATCAAACCAAATGGGAATTATAATTTTAAATTTAGAGTAATGTAAAAATTATAATACCATAAGTAGATTCTCAAAATCATTGAACTAATCGTTTATATCAATAGATTTAATCTTAATAAGTCTAAATTGATCTTAGTTACAATTTTTAGTCATTATAGTATAAGATTATACCTAATGTTCTTCAGGTTTCTTTCTATAGCTACATTTTTTCTCAATATGATAGATTATCATCTCTACCAAATTAGTTTTTTGTTCAAATCGTCCTATATATCCTTTAACAACATGTAGATTTTTGTACTCGAAAAAACAAGATATTAAAAACATGTTTATCTATCAAAACGTTAGTGAGTGTACCCGATACTCCCACTTTTAGTAAGGGCACCGGAGTGTTCACCATATGATGGTATATTACATTTTGGTACTTTATAAAGTGTTGTACAGTGTCATGGACTAATAGATTATTATAATTTATTTACATACTATCATATTTCTATACTACCAGTTTATCTATCAAAACGTTAGTGAGTGTACCCGATACTCCCACTTTTAGTAAGGGCACCGGAGTGTTCACCATATGATGGTATATTACATTTTGGTACTTTATAAAGTGTTGTACAGTGTCATGGACTAATAGATTATTATAATTTATTTACATACTATCATATTTCTATACTACCAGTTTGATGATTTCAAAAAAAACTACTACCAGTTTGATCCGGACCAACACGGTTAATAATTTATTTTGGTCATGAATTTATAGAAAATGTCATATAGAATCCTAAATTAATATATTATTGCAATAGAAATTATTAATTATAACTTATTTACTTAATATTTTGAATTCTCTGTACCTCCGGTTTGATCCAGCTTAATTACAAAATTTGGTCGGTCCGGCTTAACTATATTTATTTATTTAATAATTAAAATAGTTCAAACCCTAGTATACAAATGGTACAACCATAGCTAAACTATTAAACCCTGAACCCTTAATCTTGTCATCTCGACACTGGTCCGGTTTTGAAAATCAATGATTTCAACTGGTGGTGAGTATTGAAACTTGATCATTTTTACTAGAGGTATACGTGGAAGTTTAGTGGTCTTTATCTATTGTTATTTTTGCCACACTTGCTACCTAGCTTCTCATTTCTTCAAGTATACAAACTACCATTAATTGATTAAACACACGGTGGTCACCTTAACCTGCAATTGCAAGTTAGTGACCTTAATATACACATTAGAACTTGCGAAAGAAATCAACAATGTGGTTGGTAATGTCGTTGGGCCTTTCTTCGTTGATGAAATGGCCAACTCCTTCCATCACAACAACTTCCTGCAGGAAAGGAACGTCCTTCTTCATTCCCCCTTTGCTTATGTAATCTCTTGCGTTTCCAGTGTTGTAAGTAAGGTCCTGATCCCCAACTATGAACTTCACCGGCACCTTGATTTGCTCTCCTGTCCACGCAGCTGACAATTCCCAGTTCCTGCAAGAAATCCACCAACCAGAATGAATGAAGCACAGTAATTAAGGATGAACAGAATGTGGGAGGGTTAGTGGTTACCGATCGATATTGCGGTAGTAGTTGAATCCTCCAGTAAATCCTGTTTTCTTGTACTTGTCTGTGTAGTAATTGACATCTTCTTCAGACAACCATGGCGGCAGTGGGATCGGTGTGGTAGCTGGATGCCCGAATAGGTTACCCTTGTGTAAGTAAAGGGGAGCTGGGGTGTGGTAAGTTAAGAACTCCTTCACAATTCTCTCTGTTCCCAGCTCTGCAAATTCAGCTTCCATTACTCCAGCCTCCTGAACAACAAATTCACCATCTACTTGTATCAATTCAGATTTGGATTCAACGATTAGAAATTGGAGGAGAGAATTTTAATTACCTGGAACCTGCAAACGTAGTAATCGTCGCCTAAGAAAGCCTTCAAAGACGGAATCGGTTTCCGATTAGGGTTCCTGGGACTAAACGGGACGCTCAAAGCGACAAAGGCCTTAACCTTATCAGGCCTGAACAAGCACAATTGCCAAGCCATGTACGCTCCCCAATCGTGTCCCACAACCAAAACCTTCTTCTTCCCCTCACAAGCATCGATCAGCGCCACCAGATCTCCGACGATGTGTAGCGCGGTATAGCTCTCCGGATCGGGCGGGGCATCCGTGTCTCCAAAGCCTCTCAAGTCAGGTGCCACCGTGCGGTAACCTAAAGAAGCCATAGCGGTCATCTGATGGCGCCAGCAGTACCAGAGTTGAGGGAAGCCGTGGATGAAGAGGATTACAGGGCCGTCTTCAGGGCCGGACTCAGCCACGTGGATGTTAATGCCGTTGAGGGTGAGATTCCTGTGGGTTATTTGGTCCATGGAGGGATTCGGAACGGGAATTGGAGTGAATGAGGGATTGTGGTACAAAAGGAGCGGAATTGTAAGGACTGTTAGAATGAGTGGTAGTTTCCGTGGAAGGGCGTTGTTGTAACAGCTTGGCAGCAGCAGCATGGCGAAAATAGTTTCGATGAATGCGAGAATGAACAAAAGGGAAGTAGTGGAGTGACGTGTCGTGAAGTAAAAAATGAATGGGCGAATAAGACACACCTGGTTATTCGTAGCGTGATAACTGAGGATTGGAGTTGTTGGTAGGGCTAGGCAAAGTATATCTATGTGGATTAAATAAATAAATATATATTTTTTTAACAAAAAATAAATATTTTTTTGGTGGTGACCAATTAGGGGATTTTTCATATAAGAATGGGTTAATACACCTTTTTGCCCCTGTACTATGCAAAGTTAACAAACATACCCTTGTATTATTTTCTAACCGATTTAACACCCTCTACTTTGAAAAGTTTAACAAATATGCCGCTCCGTTTATCTTTTCATCTATTTTTCGTCTAATGAGTTGATTATACGTGCTACTTCATATTATTTGTACACCTCATCGTTGATTGGAATGTTCACAATCCAAAATTATTTAAATTAGAAAGAAAAATAAAAAGGAATACCACAAACACATTTGTACATAATGGTGATTATAATGATTTTTCTTTTTCTTTTCTTTTTAATTTAAAAATTTTCACGTTGTGGACATCCTGATTAATGATGTTGTTGACATATAATATGACGTAGCACGTATAATCAACTCATTAGATGAAAAATAGATGAAAATATATATGGAGGGGCATATTTGTTAAACTTTTCAAAGTAGAGGGTGTTAAATCGGTTAGAAAATAGTACAAAGGTATGTTTGTTAACTTTGCATAGTACAGGGGCAAAAAGGTGTATTAAACCTATAAGAATTGATTACGAACTATTTGAACATCATCGTAATTAGTGTACGCAACGGGACGGGAAGGATAATTGGAAACAGTTTCTTGTTCAGTAATATTTGAGGTTTTCCCATCTACGTACTGATTGCACTTCCGTTTTTCGTTTAATCCTGTGGTCTCAGTAATTAGGCAGTGGATTAGCTTCCAACCTTATACAAGTGTTGGAAAGTTTTCAACATTTTCTCAACTCTTAGATCACTCTTTGACCTTTTGACTAATTGATGTGAACCGCCGCAACCGTGGGCAGACGACTCGTGCAACGAGGTAGAAACCGTCGGGAACCGGGATGGAAGAGGACTTTGACCCACTAGCTATAAACGAGCTAGGAACCAGAAGTATCAAGTCGATGACGCCACGCCAAGAGATGGATGCTCTTGATGATAAGTCGATCCTTCAGTATCGCAACATGCAGATACAATAAGGTGTTTCAAGAACAAAGTTCTATCAAAAATGGGGTTTATTTCAAAGGGTTCATGATTATAAAGGGTGGCCGGCGGCCTCCTTATATAGGTGAGGGAACAAGCTCTCCTCCCTAAAGACTACTTCTTAAATAATAATAAAATAAAGAAATAATAAAAGAGTTCTAATTAGAATTCTAAAGAGGACTTTAACTAATCCTAATCTAGACTAAAAAGAGGGAAAATTCGGATTCCAATCCTATAAGGGAAAAGAATCCTACCTAAACTAGAATTCCTAAAAAGGAGGCTGGAAAATCCTAAAATACAGCAGAACAGGTTCTGGGAGAAATTGCCAAATAAATACCAATTAAAATAGGAAAATAAGCCCTTTGGCAGATCACTAGTAGACGTCATGGGCTTCAACTTTCATGTTGGGCTTCAGCCCCAATTCTATCTCCAAGTAGCCTGAATTCGTCAATCTTCGTCAGACTAGAAATCTGTCCAAAACCGGGAAATCCTAGTTTGATTAGGATTCCTTGTTCGGATGTACTTGGCTTCTTCTCTCCATTTCCCGCGTTCATCATGGTCAAGCAACCTTCCTTGGATCAGGCTCAGGTGGTGGCCTGATCACAGCTCCTAGCATAGGCTTCCTCGGGTCAGCATCCGAGGAGTGCTCTTTGGTGCTCCATCCATGCCCTACTAGGACTTGGCCTAGCTCTATCTCCTTCGATACTTCTCCAAATTGAGCTCCGTTTGTTGGAGAGTAATCATGGGGCCATAAGGATTCCAGTTCCTTTGGAAAATCCCGAAAGGCACGGGTCAATTGTTGTCTGGGGCAAAAGTGCTCCTCTGACGGGCGCTGGCATGGGCCCTGTGCCTGTGGCAGGCTTAGCTTGGGGGCATCTTCAAATCTGTCCAGGCCTTTTGAGTTCTGCTTCGAGCCTTCTTTCCAGGGTACCTTCGGGATGTTTTTAGGGGCTGGTGTCGGTCCAGAGCTCGTGGCATTCGGCATGGGGCCTAGGATGGGTGTTAGGCTCGGCCTGGGGTCCGGGTCTGGGCTCGGTTTCAACATCAGCTCCTGGCGGGTCATGAACCGGACTTTGGCTGGAGCAGGAGCTGGCCTTGGTGCCTGGCTGAGGATCTGCATCCTCCCAGGTGCATCTTCTAGCTCCGGGGCTTGGGCTCTTCTAGGCTCCAGCGTGGTGCTGGTGTGGGCCTGGGGCCGGGTCGGCATCAGTTGTGTCCAAGCCGGGCTTGGTGGCCAGGATCACATCACTAATTCAATGGTTTAGATTGTTAGGGATATTTAGGATTTTACACACATAATTTCTTTTTTTATGATTAAATTAAATACTTAATATTCTCAGGTGACCGGCCGGCGACTCTCCGACGACCGCCATCGTCGATGGCGACGACGACATTACGAGCGAGACTCCGACAAATTTTCTAGCGACCGGCCAACCTCTGACGAGACTCCGACAACTTTTCCGACAAAGGCATGTTAACTACTTAACACCTTTTTTTGCTGATAACTAGTTAACAGTGTTTTTTTTTTTACTTATAACTAGTTAACATTATTTTTAAACCGATAACAAGTTAACAACATTTTTTTGTTGATAACTTGTTAACAGATTTTAACCTGATAACTAGTTAACGAATAAGCATATAATCAAAATTTGAACAAGATTTTTGTTAACAGGTTATCTAACTAGTTATGTTATTTTTACCGAGTTAACAATTTTAGGTGATAACTTGTTATCAGCATTAGTTAACTAGTTATCAAAATTAGTTAACAGGTTATTTTGATGTTAACTAGTTAACGAATTACAATAATTAGTTAACTAGATTTTTTGTTAACAAGTTTTTTTTTGAAATGATAGTCAAAATATTATTAATGCCTCAACTCGCAAATGTCACGTGACGTGTTACAAAGTCAATTCAAAACCTATGATCCTATAACTAGATCAGCCGTGACTAACGATCGTCTTGCCAAGGCATGAGCAACCGTATTCCCAGTTTCCCACTCCTCCAAACGAAAACCACTTTCGTGTGTGGTTGATTAAGTACCAGTGCCATCCCTCTCGCTATTATGTGTCCAAACTCAGTCTGGTCACCTTCTTTTCCTGCCAACGACAACTGCACCATCAGACTATCAGTCTCAATAATGGCTTAGCTCATCCCCAACGTCCTTGTCCACTCTAACACCATCACAAGGGCTTCGGCTTCGCACTCACTGGCCAGAGGACAACCATGTTTCATTTTCATCCTGTAGCTCAAATTTAGTTAACTTAACATCATGATTGGTAACTAGTTAACGAGAGTATTAGATAACTAGTTAACGAGATTATTTGATAAATAGATAACATTATGATTAGTTAACTAGTTAACATCATCGTCATCACATAACTAGGTAACTTTAATCTAACAGTACCAAACCACAGCCGACAGATGCAAAATTGTCCTCAATTAACCACTAATCCACAACCATTTCCCCCTCTCTTTTGAATAATAAAAACAATGCAAAACAGATCTCCATCATGCTGCCAACTTCACAAATCTGTCTTGTTCCCACACTCCCAAAGTCCCAATCTTTCCCCTCAATCAAGTCAATCAATACCCCAGTAACCAAGCAAGGAAGCAAGCAAAGATGGGAACAAAATCACTGAAAATAGGAGAAGGAACTGCAAGATTCAAGCGAGCAACATTGTGCTCTTTAGCTGCAAACCTTCTCATAATCTTCTCTATCATCATTACCAATCTCTTTGCTCTTTATGCTTTCAATTCTTCTCCACAAAACCAACTTCAAGACATTAACAGTAGTAACAACAACAATGGCCTCATCCACAATAACATCACCTTGATCTCCCACCACGGCTCTCTCATCCTCAGGGAGATCGACTCTTCCCAGAAGAAGCTAGCCAAGATGGAGAAGGATCTACTGGGTTACGAGAAAATTGATATCTCTAAACCCAACATTGCTTCTGAGCTGAAATTGTACCTCCAACATCGACTCCACCCTAAAGATTCAAGAACTGGGATCACTGAAATTGTGCCTCCTCTGTGAATGCCTGCTTCGGCGATGGCGACAAGCACTGTTTTGCGATCCACTCAATGACCCGCTTGACCACGATCAACACAAAGGCTAGATAATAAGATTAATAGTTTAATGCCCAAACTTGGAAGGTTGTGTTGATCCACGGCGGCTGCGGCTGTTGATGATGATTGTTTGGATTTCTACTTCGAAGAAGTTGCCAACGATGGCTTTAGCTTCTCCCATGGCGGCATAGCTTTCAGGTGAATCCCCGGCGAGTGCCGAAGAGACGAATCGAAGCAAGAAAACTGGGAGAATGAATGGTGAGACCAATGGGAGGCAGAGAAGAGATTTGGCAGCGGTGAAAAGTTTGGGAAAGGGAAGGAGACACAGCTAATAGGGTTAATTTAATTTTCTAAAATGCCGATTTTCCCCTCTGATTTTGGTTGGAACAGGGTCCAACCTTGAAAAAGTTGGACACAGATACTGAACCATCTCAGTACTATGTTTATAATTTTTAAAATATTTTATTTTGTTGAATTTTCCACCTATTTCTTATTAACAAAAAGTTTCTAGTAAAATTTTCCAATAACACGAGTCTCTGTTGACAAAAAAATTCACTCACGCGATCGTCGTCATTAGACCTATTATTTTGGAAAAAAATTATTTTTGTAAAAAAAATTTCCTTCACAAATTTCTTGTTGGTCAGTCTGTACAGTTTGTAAGCGGTCTACACAAACAGTATACACTTTATACTGATGTTTGTACAAGTGGTATATACTTTTTATGAGAGTTATACACTTTACATTTATTTTTGTACCATCTATACGAGGACTGTATACACTTTGCACGTGAATTGTAAATTTTTTATTTATTTTTGTACAATCTGTACGGGATTAGTATACAAATTGTATACACTTGTACGAGAGTAGTAGACTCTATATTTATTTTTGTACAATTTTTTTCGTACAATATGATTGTAGTTCATACAAATTGTATACACTTTATATGAAATTCGTCCACTTTGTATGACATTGTACAACATGTATATAGCATACACTCTGTATGGAGTTCATACAGGTTGTAGAGACAAAAAAAGCAATGTGTCCTCATTGGCGGTGCCGACATACATAAATAATCTCCCAAAAATTAGGTTCTCTTTCTATCCAACTCGTTATTCGTCCAAGAAAATAGTTGGCCAAAAAGAGATCCCGTTAATATGAGATTGAGAAATTGAAAAGAATAAGTGGAAGATATTGACTGTTATATTATATGGAGGGCTGAGATCAATGTTGCGTTGTAGACAACAATTAAATTAATGTCTCCAGAACCGCACTCTCTGCGTACTTACCATCAAGATGAGGTATAAACTCTGCATCTGGCTTTATTTGGGTTGAGTGTATATCCTCTTAATCGAGTTGGACATATTTATATATGGTACCAAATTAACACTTAGAGGTGTGAAAGTGGTGGGTTGAATAGGCCATGAGTTGGGCTAGTCGAGTTCAGGTTTGTCAGTTTGCAAATTTTATCAGGTCACGAGTTCATTAAATTATGGGTTCATCAAGTCGTGGATTCATGACTCCTAAAATTAACCATGTGACATGTCCATCGAGTTACGAGTTATTCTGATTATAAGTTAACCAGCTTACGAATTAGACTAATCATGGGTTGGCTCGAATTCATTTCGTAATGATGTGTGGCCGGTAGAGCTCATCGATCCAGCTGGAGTTAGGACTCAAGGATTTGTGGCTAGTAGCTAGATTTTGAGCCTTCGTGATGGCAAGGAGGTGATCATGCCATGGGGACCCCTAGGGACTGAGGCTGTTGGCGCAGCCTCTCTACTAGGCCAGTTTACCGGCTTGCTGGCTAATGACCAGAACCTTCTCCCACTACAGTATGAGGAGTGGCACAACGTGACGGACGAAGAGAAGAATGATTTGTTAGCTACTGTGTTTGTAAGTATTCAAATATGAAATTATTTCCTTTGTTATGTGAATTTTTAGTAGGTAATAATTTATAATCATAGAATTTGGTGCAGCGTTGTATCTTGATTGAGCTGTCATAGATAGAAGAAATTGTGACTAAGTATATCATGGAGGATATTGGCAGGAAGTGACGGGACTGCAAAACCCGACTGTGGAGAACATATGCGGTTAACACATATAAGGTAGCTCTGAAGAAGGCAGTTGGAGAAGCGGCTCAAGAGTTCAATCGGGTAGAGTTCGTGGTACCCACGAGGGCCTGGGCAATACAACATAAGCCGGGCAGGATCTCTGTGCCTATGTGGGCACTGTTCGTGGATCTTAGACTGAGACCCGATATGGTGGTAAGTCGAGCACAACTGGACCTTATGTCAATATATTTTATGACATTCAATCTATTTAATACTTTTATTGAATGAATATCAATTTGTAGGAGCTCTCTCGCAAGAATTATGCCGCTCGGAAGAATTACAAGTCATGCCACACTGGAGGGTCAAAGAAGTTGCGAGTTAGAGGACTAGAGTTGGTAATAATTCAGTTTAAATTGCTAATTCTTTTATTGTTTTAATGATTATAGAAAGTGTATTGATATTGTTTAGTTCGTACACTTGTTGGCAGTTGAAAGAGGAGGGAATGGCCCATTAGAAGTGAGTTGTATGCTATCACTCACACAAAGAAGGATCAGACTTGCACTAATCCTAATGTGGTAAGTACTTTATCACTTGTTTCAATCAAACAAAATAATCTAAAATAGTGCCTATTTAATTAACTTAGGTTTTTAAAACCCATTTTTGTCATCAATATGTAGCCTAAAATTCTGGAGCTGACCCGTGATCCCACAATCCCGACATTTCCTTCTGCGGACGATGCACTCGGATGTGTCTATCTGAATGAGCATAGTGGTAGAGTTCGCAGTATGGGATTTGGCGTGACCCCCTCTCAGGTAATGCACTATAGTATATGATATTTGTAGTCTTAAAATAGCCATACATTTGTAAATTCTAATTATTTGTTGTCTTTGTCTATGCAGGTAAATATGAGTAGGAGGCGGGGTGGAGCAGCCGGTGGATCCAATTAGGGTAGTAGTTTAGCTACTACCACTCACGTCTTCGACCATTGCCCCGCCGAGGATCGTGTGAGGGTGCTAGAAGAAGAGGTCCAGCATCTAAGCCAGCTGGAGGTGGAGGTTCAACGCCTCAGCCAGTTGGTGGGGGGTTAATCTTCCACCCCTGCCGAATCCTCTAAGGGAAAAGGGATGATGCCCCCGGATTTGGATGTTGAGGAGCCGAACTCGTGGGTTGACGACGATAACGAGGACGATGAGTAGATAGGAGTAGACGTGTGCATTACACTACAAGAAAAAGGCATATTAGTCACAGTTTTTTTACCTTTTTAGTCACGATTTTGTTTCCGCGCCGATTGAAGGTTTCCGCGCCGCTCAACCAAGGCAGGAGGAAGATGGGGCCGTAGCTATGGCAGGCGGCGTTTGGTGTTGGTCCAAATCAATCAGAAGGAGGAGGAAGAGGTAAGAAGAAGGGAAGAGGGAAGAAGGAACGGATTGCCAACATGGACAAATATTTAGTCACGGTTTTTATTAAACCGTGAATGATATTGTCACGGTTTTTAATAAACCTTGACTAATTACTCACGGTTTTTAAGGAACCATGACAAATTAGTCACGGTTTCATATAAACCGTGACTAAAAATCTGTGACCAATGCCTATTTTTCTTGTAGTGTTAGGTGGATGTTTTCATTGTACACTCACTTTTTTGACATTTATATATATGATATTTTATGTCGTGCAATTGAGTATTTTTGTTGATCGAATATGTGAATTGTGAAATCGATGTATGCAGGAAAATTTATGCAGGTATTAGCACTAGAAGAGTATGAGAATAGGAAAATATAGAGCAGATTTATGCCCACTAACCTGTAAGTTAGCGTCGGTCGAACCTGAAATAGCATCGGTTGCAATCGACGCTAAATAGACCTATAATTTAGCGTTGGCTTTGAATCTAGCGTCGGTTACACCCGACACTATTATAGGTCAACGCACAGTTGACCAGCCTGTCAACCTAGCATCAGTTATATTTAGCATCGGTTGTAAAAACGACTGACGCTAAGTCCTGACCACCTAACCAGTTGGTGGTTCGGTCAGATACGAATCTGGCGTCGATTGATCGCGGTTTAGCGTCGGTTACCATAACGACCGATGCTAAGATTTAAAGTCACTATTTATAGCGTCGGTTGATCGACCAACGCTATTTATTATAGTGCAAGTCAGTAACTGACGCTAAAACGCGCATACAACCTACACTAAAGCGCGTTTTTTGTAGTGCCACGTGGTGGGCATTTGTCTTCGAATTTCCGTAACAGATTGCCGGTTTCGTTGCTAGATTCTAGTGGATGCTCTTCCTTATCAATACTCTGTGGAGGCTCTTCCTTATTAATACTTTGTGTTGGCTTGATGATAGAGGAGGAAGAGAGGAAGAAAGAGGAGGAAGAAGAGAAGAAAAGGGAAGAGGAAGAAGAAGAGAGAAAGAGGAGAAGAAAAGAGGCGGTGAATAGAGAGCAGAGAATTAGGGAAGAAGAAGAAAGAAAGAAAAAGGATGAAGAGGTTGATTATCTCATTTTAGTGGGTTTGGGTTGGTTGGTCTAGATTGGGTTGGTTTGGATGAGTTGAGTCATGGTTGGAATAGGTGATGTGGCAAAGGGCGAGGTGAAAAAAAGGGTGACATGGCAATGATGATATCAACACTTAACGACGAAATTGGATGGACAGTTAACGGATTGACCAAATTGTTACAAACCATAAAGATTAATGACCAGTAGGTTACAAACCAAAGGTTTATAACCAGTTTGTTATAAACCCCAAAAGTTTATGACCAAAATGGATAATAAGCCTGGAATTGGAACATTTCAAGTAGATGCAAGTATCATACTTGCTTCATGTGAATTTCAAGTTTCTCATAGAAGAGTCAAACTTAATATTTCATTGTTTGGGTGATTGTTTCAACCCATAAATGAACTTATTAAGCAGGCATACATGATTAGGTTTAGTTTTATCCTCAAAACTCTTAGGTTGTTTCATATACACAGTTTCCTTTAGATCACCATGCAAGAAAGCAGTTTTAACGTCCATTTGTTCTAATTCCCAATTGTACACAACAGTCATGCCAAGTAGAAGTCTTAGGGACTTGTACTTGGCAACTGGGGAAAGACCTCATTGTAGTCGATGCCCTCCTTCTATGTGAAACTTTTGGCAACTAACCTAGACTTGAACCTAGGAGGATCCAGTGAACCTTAATCCTAAAAAACCCATTTGTTATCTATTAGACGCATTTTACCAAGGGAAGGGACAAGAATCGAGGTTCTATTAGCATGCATTGACTGAATTTCTTCATGCATAGCATGAATCCATTCATTAGAACTACAAAGTTTAAGCGTTTGTTCAAAGGTTTCAGGGACATTAGAAGTAACAAGCTTAAAAGAACAAAAAGAAAACTCGAAGCATATCTTCTATTTGGAATTACAACCCTATGAGCCCTATCTCTAACCAATTGGTAATCATTTAAGTCAGGAGCACCATTTTCATGCATACCAGGCACATTATTCAGGTTTCTAGCAGTAAAACCATAACTTGAATCATTATTAGGGTTTAAGAGAGAAGGTGTTACCTCTGCACTTACCTCCCCACCTGATTGGTGAGGTTGCTGGGGAGCTTGGGAGCTTGAGGATCCTTGAGGGTTCGTATCAGAATGCCCTTCTGAGCTTTCAGAGTGGCCTTTGTTGTGGCCAAAGGTCAAACTTATCATCAACACCAGGTTGGTTGATGACAGGGATATAGAAATACCCATGTTCACTATTAGCCGAGACATGAGTAGAGGGGTTAGAATCACTTTTGAAGTGAAAATCGTGCTCATTAAAGGTTACATCTCTTGAGATGATAACCTTATAAGTACTAGTTTAAATGAGAAGGAGCTTATAGCCCTTAACACCCTCATGGTAATTAACATAATACATTTTTGTGCCCTAGGATTCAGTTTACCTTGAGAAACCTGAGAATAGGCAGTGGAACCGAAAGGCCTCAGATGTGAGAGCTTAGGGATTACCATACTCCACATTTTTGGGGTGTTTTAAAACTGATGGTTGGGGATGGATATCAGTTTATGACGTAGGTAGCTATAACCACTGCCTCTCCCCCGCAGTGACGATCTCATCCCAGCACTTATCAGAATACACCTAGCCTTTTTTAGCAAGGTCCAGTTCACCCTCTCAGCAATACCATTATGCTGAGGGATACTGGTGCGCAAATTAACGCGCACTAGTTTTACTCAATGGATTGCTCCAA
Organism: Linum lewisii; assembly: GCA_034768395.1. NCBI lineage: Eukaryota > Viridiplantae > Streptophyta > Magnoliopsida > Malpighiales > Linaceae > Linum > Linum lewisii. Next base: position 50,073,611 of record CM068301.1, on the reverse strand, counting down.
AGAGATCGTTATTTCCCAAGGGTCTTTCTGTTTCTATTACTCAACGAATGTGGAATAAGCTATTCGGGTTTTTGGTCGTAGGTTTTGAATTGGTTTATGAAATGAATTAATCTAAGAAAACAATTAAATCAAACAAAGCAAGTAAAGCAGATTGGGGTTTTGAGTTTAGACTAAGGCGGTTGTTCAGACTCGAATCCACGCTAGTTCGGTTTAGATGGATGAAACTATGCAATCGACGAAATTCAACAGACTAGACGACTCGGTAAATCCTTTTGTAATCTCTACTCCATGGTCAGGCCGTAGAGATTCAATTCTATCAAACCTACAAGCTCCTATGGTCAAGCTAACTTGCAAGAATTCAAGAACGATCAAGAACAGTGAAATCCCACAAAATCATGCAAAGGGATTAGGTTCTGACAATCCTATGGTCAAGCTATTGGGGAATCTAACGACCTCCTAAACTCTAGAATGAAGTGCGTTCATGGTCAGACCCGCAATTCAAAGATAAACTCAGAAACTAACAATTGATCAAGTTGCCAGAATCAAAAAATTTAAATTAGGGTTCAGGAGAAATCGCATCCAAGTCTGAAATATCATCGATTAACATAAACGGGTTAGAAACCCGAAATCATCCATACAGAATCCTATCTAACGCTTCATCTAATCTAAACAAACCTAAGAGAGTTTAGCTCGACATAGAAATAGAAGAACTCAGAGATACAATGAAAAAGAAAACTGGAGAAGAAGACATCTTACTCCGAGTAAACCTAATCTTGAAGAATCAATGAAACTCTCCTGTTCTGATTGAAGTTGTGACCTCCTGCTCTCTCCTTCCTCCTGGCCGAAGCCAACTGCTCCTCTTATTCTTTTTCTAATTTTTCTTTTCGTCCTCTGCTCCCCGAGTATAAGCTCAATGGCCAAAGGCCAAAATAATACCCAATTAATTCTCCCTGTCCGCCTGTCCAAGTCCTCTGTTTATAATCCTTACACCTCCTTCCTTTCTTTTCTTCTTCTCCCTTCTAATGATGGGTGGATCATTATTAGGCCACATTTTAATGATGTGATTAAAATCCTTGGCCCAATAATGTCATCAGCCCAATAATTATGTAATAGGCGCTGCACATCATAAGCAAAATACATACGTCTAGTGCATGTGTAAACTGAAATTTGGCTCTAAGCATGCTTCTCGATTCAGGGCTTTAACTTCTGACTTTGTTTATCTCATATTGTTTCATGATTTATTTGGTTTATTTGGTTTGATTTCCCAATGTCGTATATATCCTGAAATGCATCAAAAACATGCAAAACAACGTAAAATGGTCCAAAAGAACAAAAGATAAAAATGATCAAATAATCATCAATATCTCATCCAATCACAACTAAAACACAATGAATATGTCGTCTAATGCGGGATTGAATACACCAATATTTGAGTGCATCAAATCACCCCACACTTAGACTTTTGCTTGTCCTCAAGCAAGAACTCTACACAATAATGCACCAACCAGAATGAGCGCACCGAAAACCTCTTGGATCCTAGAATGATGTATATAGTGCTTCTATTAAACAAGAGGATTACCCGACTGACCACATAGTTAAAACCAAACTCTACGAGAGTAAAAGAGGATCAAGACTTTAACGAGCGAGTGAACAACATGACTTGATAAAGGCAAGACAATACTTACTTCCGCTACACATACTCTAGGACGCAACCCGACACTTGCTAGATAAGGGGACACGACTTGAACAAAATTAAAGAGTATTTTTTTTCTTTTCTTTTCTGTTTTTTTTCTTCTGATTTTCTGTTTTTTTTTTCATTTACTTTCGAATGGTCGGTACAGTGTGGATACTACCGGGTATGGAGCAGCCAGAAACCTTTGGAATTCCGCGTTATCCTAGACCCCAGCCACGATCGGGAGTAGGTTAGAAGAAGAATGCCACATTGAGACTTCCCTTTGGGACTACAACAATGGGCAGGCACGTATGCTAGCTCGTGAATCGACCCACAACTTCAATACCGAACCACACATTTATCATATTTTCTCTGATTGGGAACATTAACAACAATTAAAAGCACGAAATTTAAAGATCCCTTATCTAGACTCAATCATGGCATTGAACTAGAGAAATTGAGCATCAGACAGACCAAGTCTTCCACATTACCAAGTCAACTATTCACTAACACGATAAGGGCAAGTTCCTAGAATACTACAAGGAAGAAGAATGGGAGATGGTCATAATACGGGTTCTCACACACACATTTGGTTAGCTAAAGCACCACATCAATCTCACCATATGGAAAACGGTAAGCCACTCAAGAAGATATTAAGCAATGTGAAGAGTTAAATGCTAATGAGAATGGGAAGCAGTGAAAGAGTGAACCACGGAATCACAGAAAAGCAAACAAATTCAAGCATTATTCTCATAGAATTCCCACCCCACACTTAGATCAGACTGTGTCCTCACAAGACTAAAAGAGAGTAGTGGAATCCGGGAACATGGAAAGTGAAGATCGATGTCGTGGATGGCGGCGAGCTCAGAGTTAAGTATCGGTGGACAGTCATGGCGGAAGCTAAGGACAGCCTGAAACAGGAGAGAATCTCACAACAAGATCAGAGCATTCAAAGTACAGAATAGATCACTGACTCAAGAACCACTAAAGTTCGACACAAACTCAAAAAAAAAAAAAACAACTGACTCAAAAACTCAAAACAGACTCCAGACATGGGTTGTCTCCCATGAAGCGCTCTTTCTTTAACGTCTTTGAGCTAGACGATACCTGATTATGGACCCCAACTCAAGAGTTCCTTGAAGTCAAACAGCTTCTTCAGGGCTAGCGGTTGAGTTCCAAATAGCACGCTAGAAGGAGCAAGATGTAGTCGGTGGTGCTCAAGTAGATCTTGGTTATGCTCGGATGACCTTTTCTTCGCAAATTTTCCTACTGGAGAAGGAAAGAGATAGTATGGTGTGTTATACTCGATGATTGCAGTCTGCTCCACACCAATGTCATCCAAGTTGCTCTTGTAGTTGAGCTCATACACCTCAGAACCATTGCCATCCTCAGTTTCAGTTGCCTGAATTACCAATGAAGGTGACTCCTCGATATCCATGTGCTCATCTCTATCTAGAACTACAGGCTGGCTCGACGGAAGCATAAATGAGGATAACTCCTCAATATCCCGATGCTCATCTTCAGCTTCAATCAAGAGATGGATAAGCTCTACATCTTCATCTACCACCATTGTCAAAGATTCTTCATCAGATACCTCTAGCTCACAACAGTCATGGGCTAGGTTATCATTTTCTTGTTCGACCAGCTCTCGAGAATCTTCTTCCATCAGTTGATACTGTTGCTCAATCTCGACGTTCACAACATTAGGAGCTCGTAGAGTCGAGATGATCTCATTCAACATAAAATCTGTATAAGACTCCTGTTGTTGGTACCGTTGCGAATGTAGATATTCCTCTTCGTAATCTCGGTAGTAGTGTGTAGCTTGTGGCTCTGGCCAAGAAGGCAAGGGTGGTGGTTCCTCATTCCAGTTTGGCATACATGGTTGCCATGATGTACTCCACTCTTGGTTGTAATCATTAAGTGGCATTCCATTGTTGTACCATCCTTGGTTGCTATCGAACCTGTAGTCCTACATCTCAAAACACAAGAGCACTACCCAGGTAAATCATGAAAAAGATGGGGAGAAAAGAGATGATAAAAGAGTGAATGAAAAGCTTAAACACACAATGCCTTTCCTAGAAAAAGAAAAGTCCCCGGCAACGGCGCCAAAAACTTGGTGCGCAAATTAACGCGCACTAGTTTTACTCAATGGATTGCTCCAAAGAGATCGTTATTTCCCAAGGGTCTTTCTGTTTCTATTACTCAACGAATGTGGAATAAGCTATTCGGGTTTTTGGTCGTAGGTTTTGAATTGGTTTATGAAATGAATTAATCTAAGAAAACAATTAAATCAAACAAAGCAAGTAAAGCAGATTGGGGTTTTGAGTTTAGACTAAGGCGGTTGTTCAGACTCGAATCCATGCTAGTTCGGTTTAGATGGATGAAACTATGCAATCGACGAAATTCAACAGACTAGATGACTCTGCAAATTCTTTTGTAATCTCTACTCCATGGTCAGGCCGTAGAGATTCAATTCTATCAAACCTACAAGCTCCTATGGTCAAGCTAACTTGCAAGAATTCAAGAACGATCAAGAACAGTGAAATGCCACAAAATCATGCAAAGGGATTAGGTTCTGACAATCCTATGGTCAAGCTATTGGGGAATCTAACGACCTCCTAAACTCTAGAATGAAGTGCGTTCATGGTCAGACCCGCAATTCAAAGATAAACTCAGAAACTAACAATTGATCAAGTTGCCAGAATCAAAAAGTTTAAATTAGGGTTCAGGAGAAATCGCATCCAAGTCTGAAATATCATCGATTAACATAAACGGGTTAGAAACCCGAAATCATCCATACAGAATCCTATCTAACGCTTCATCTAATCTAAACAAACCTAAGAGAGTTTAGCTCGACATAGAAATAGAAGAACTCAGAGATACAATGAAAAAGAAAACTGGAGAAGAAGACATCTTACTCCGAGTAAACCTAATCTTGAAGAATCAATGAAACTCTCCTGTTCTGATTGAAGTTGTGACCTCCTGCTCTCTCCTTCCTCCTGGCCGAAGCCAACTGCTCCTCTTATTCTTTTTCTAATTTTTCTTTTCGTCCTCTGCTCCCCGAGTATAAGCTCAATGGCCAAAGGCCAAAATAATACCCAATTAATTCTCCCTGTCCGCCTGTCCAAGTCCTCTGTTTATAATCCTTACACCTCCTTCCTTTCTTTTCTTCTTCTCCCTTCTAATGATGGGTGGATCATTATTAGGCCACATTTTAATGATGTGATTAAAATCCTTGGCCCAATAATGTCATCAGCCCAATAATTATGTAATAGGCGCTGCACATCATAAGCAAAATACATACGTCTAGTGCATGTGTAAACTGAAATTTGGCTCTAAGCACGCTTCTCGATTCAGGGGCTTTAACTTCTGACTTTGTTTATCTCATATTGTTTCATGATTTATTTGGTTTGATTTCCCAATGTCGTATATATCCTGAAATGCATCAAAAACATGCAAAACGACGTAAAATGGTCCAAAAGAACAAAAGATAAAAATGATCAAATAATCATCAATATCTCATCCAATCACAACTAAAACACAATGGATATGTCGTCTAATGCGGGATTGAATACACCAATATTTGAGTGCATCAGGTACCAAGGACACTGAGATGCCTGTTGATGCCATTTTCAAGGCAGAAAGAGTCAAACTCTTTGTTACATAACTCAAGACCATTATCGGTTCTTAAGCACTAAAGGTTGAGATTAGTTTGAGTCTTGATCAAGGAGTACCAATCCTCAAAAAACTGAAAGGCCTCATCCTTAGTCTTAAGGAGTTTGATCTATACTTTCCTAGAGAAGTGGTCTATTAGTGATAGGAAGTATCTCCTTCCACTGATAGTACTGACATGAGAAGGGCCCCAAAGGTCAGAATGAGCATACTCTAGGGCACGTCTGGAAACATAGGTGGACTTCTTGAAATTGTGTCTTGATTTCTTACCAAGAACACAGTCTTCACAGAAGCTGAGATCACACTGGTGTTTCTCAAGAGCACCATGCCTAAATAGTTGAACCAATCCATGTTGACCAATGTGATCCAATATGTTGTGCCACAACTTGGTATACATAATGTCTCTGTGTTTAGGATCATTGCTTAGGAAATTGAGCTCAAGTGAACCAACCACATAGTACAAACCTCCACGTTTGACAGTTTTGCCATGTTTGACAACATCTTTGATGCCATTGTGTGTAACAATTTTGCAATAAAGATCGTCAGACATGGATTCAGAGAGAAGTTTTCTTATAAGAGAAGGAACCCATCTGACATTAGAGATAACCCTAGTTCTACCATCAAATATTCTCATTGGAACATATCCATATCCCTTGATTTTCAAGGTGGAGTGGTCACCTAGCATCACTTCCACACCTTTGACTTTAGTTATTGAACTAAAGAAGTCTAGTGAGGGAGTGACATGGATGTTACATCTAGAATCTAGAATCCAATCATTAGAATAAAGATTAGAGACAACCAACAATTCGTTTAGGAAGGTTTCAAAAACATTAGAAGAACCAGGTTTATCTTTATCCCTAAACTTCCATCCCTAGCACGTTGATAACAATCCTTAGCATGGTGACCATATTTACCACAGTAAAAATAGACGACCTTAGAGTTGTCATTAGAGGAAGGCTTATCATACTTGTTATTTGACTTCCAGTTTTTGGTTCTTCCTTTGCCCTTAGACATTAAAACCTTAGCTTTTGTTTCAGATTTGACTTCCATAGACTTAGTTTTAGACTTGAAGATTCTGAGGGTATCATCCGTTTAAGATATATCCTCAGAGATCTTTCGAATACTTAAGTCATCTCACTATACTGAATAGCATCTTTTAGGTTGTCAAATTGAGCAGGCATAAAGTTCAAGAGTAACACAGCTTGGTGAGTATCATCAATATAGTCACCACATTTAGCAAGGTCTTGTGTCATATGGAGGAAAGCATCAAAGTTCTCATTAACAGACATAGAGACATCCATCTTAAAAGTAAACAGTTTGCTAAGCAGAGTGATCCTACTAGGCAATGACTTAGACTCAAAGATGGCCTATAAGCCTTCCCATAGAGTTTTAGGGTTAGTAAAGCTTAGCACCTAATGAATGACATCGTCATCCATTCGAATCATGATCTCATAATGAGCTATGTCTCGTACCTCATCCTTTCTGAGATCTCTAGTAGCATTGGGAAAGTTTTCTGTAATAGTAGCATAGCACCTTTCTTTGACCAAGATGGCTTTCATCTTGATCTTCCACAATGCGAAGTTACAGGTCCCATCGAATGGTTTTAGTCTGATTCCCTCTGCCATGGTACAAAACCACAGTGGATTAGTGAAACTTGAAAGAAAAACTTAATACAAGTTTCTAAGACAGAGAAAAAGACACAAAAGAACGACGGGAGCCAAAAGATGTCAGAACCAAGAGGGAAGCAGATCTTGCCAAAGAAACCCTAACTAGAAAATCACAAAACAAGCATCAAAAGGTAATTAAGAAACACAATTCTGATACCTTTTTGTAATCGAAATGAACTTCGGACAATAGAAAGAAGATGAATCACGACGAACAAGTTCTAAACCCTAGATCTCAATAATCACAGAAAGTAAAGAACACCAGATTTGGTAATGCAGTTGAGGAAACCCTACTCTACGGAGCCTTAGGAGGGGAGACTCAACCCAATCACACTATAGAATCACCAAGAGTACAAGATACAAGATCTAACACCAAAGGTCGAACATAATGAACCTAAAAACTAGAACAAACAGAACGAAAGCTAGGGAATTCAAGGAACGAGAAGAGAAATAAGATTCAGATTTAATTCAACGCAACAACAAAAGCCAAGCGTTGATGGAGATCGTCGATCGGAACTCTTCAAGCACCTAGAAACCCTAGCAGAGCGAAAAACTAGCAACAACAATGAATTTCGTTGAAAGATGATGTACAAGATTTAACTCACAACATACAAGGTCGTATTCCACGAGGTCCTCTCATAAGCTAATACTCACAAGGTTCATGAACGGTCTAAACATTTGAATTGAGATTTGGTTTTGAAAGAGAACAAATCAAAAGCATAAACAAACAAGGTAAAACTAACAAGTAAAATTGAGGATCAAACAAGAGAGAAGGGAGTTTAGTTTAGCAAGGGGTTTCTTCAAGCTCAAGGTTCATGAAATCTGGATTGAATCTCAAGCAACGATGTGTAAACTAATGACCATGTAATTCACTAAAGTAGAACCAACGAACTCTCGCACAATTGACTCTCTACTCCTAGATGAAATGCACCATGCTTTCGCTATGTGAACAAAGGGAATGGAGTGCCTTAACTAGCTCGATGAATTGCTCAACACTTGATTTCTATGCTAACATTCATCTAACACAAGGTAATGATGCAAGACACTCTCATGTCAATCATATAACACTAGTCTAGCAATCAAAAGGGTCTTTCAACCTTCAAATGAAAGAAAACTAAATGCACACCAAGTGTTTGATAAAATGACAACAAGGAAAAACAAGCTCAAAATGGTTGCAATTGCATAATCCAATCTCTCAAATCATTCAATTACAATCCAAACACCTTAGATCAACATCAATCAATCATTCTCATGTATTGAAAGACATAAACAATACCAAAAGAACAAGTCAAGCTCTCTTGGACAACAAGCACAAGGTCTAGGATCATCATCTTACACAAATGGCTATGAGAAACTCAATCCATACAATCAATCACCTATCCTAGCTTGATCCACCCCCCACTAAACTAAACCTAAGCTTAGCCTAGCATAACCATGGAAGAAACCTGAAATTGAGTAGAGGAGTCCATCCTTGTTTCCATGGAGGATCTTGCAACTTGGCTCTTCAAGCTTCAATCCAAGGTGTGGAAGGCTTTACTTAGATCCTTGATCTTCAATTTGATCAACAAGGGAGGAGGGATGATGTTTGGTTGAGAGAGGGAGGAGTTGATCGGCAATTGAGAGGAAAAAGGGTGATCGGCGACTGTGTAATAATAATATTCCTCCCCAATTTTCCACCCGTTTCTTCTTTATATAGTACGCTGGAAATACCCTGGATTTTCGGCAAAAACTGTACAAGATTTTCGTCGAAAATCTCTTTGAAAAACACCGAGCAGCTTGCCATTTCTTCATAGGTTTTCAGCGAAAACACTGGAAGTTTTCGCCAAAAACTTCTTCACAAATCGAATGTCCGTCTCCTGGAAGTCCATTGTTTGCACATGCCGAGGGTTTTCGGCGAGAACTAAAAGGTTCTCGCCGAAAACTTAAGTACGAAGCCGTGCACTTTTCTCGATTTTGCAACGGCCATATCTCCTCCGTCCTAGCTCCGATTGACCTACCGTTTGATCCTACGTGCTCCTTGTCACCAGTACTACGATGCCAAGGCCTGAAAATGCAAAGAAAACAACTCCAATAGACACGGAATTGGCCTCAATGTGGCACTTGGACAACAAAAGAGCACTTTGCATAAAACTTCCATAAAAGCATATAAATCATGGAAAAATGAGATCAAACATGGGAGATCATTAGGCTAATCGAGGGCTTAAAATGCACCAAATATAGTCACATCAAACTCCCCTACGACTAAGCTTTGCTTGTCCTCAAGCAAATGAATTAGAAAAACTCCAAGTTCACAAATGACAAGATCGGTCACATTGAGATTCAAGCAATAACAATTTGGCTTAGACTGTTCCACAAACAAACTTAACCTACACATGCAAGAACGTCAACCAAACAAGTCTAGACCTCACTATTCTCTGCACACTCCAAGTAGCGGTTAATTGGGATACAGAAAAAACCGACCACGACAACACCAACTCTAATCAAAAGGACTTGAACTCGGGATAAGGAAAGGATTAGGTGGAAGTAGGAAAATTTTGGAAAGTGGTAAGTAGTCGTGATGTGGCTATCGACTCGACTTCATCCGCCTCTAGATCTGCACTTTTCACGCTCAAGTTAGGATCACTACAACAAGGGCCACTTTTGAGAACTCTTTTTCTTTTCTATTTTTTTCCTACTGCATACTAGTGCTCGATTCAATACTTCACTTAGGTGTTGAACCTGCCTAGCTCACAGCCTTTGCCTTTGCTAGTGCTCAACCCGACACTTCACTTAGGTGCCGAGCTTGCCTAGCTTTTCTTTTCTTTTGAGCATTTTCTCTTTTTTTTTCACAAATAAGCCACTTGATCCTTAGCCCCTTACAACTTCCACACAAGATTTTGAATTGGATTCCGTCTAATCTCAAGCCACAATCACGAGGGATCAAAAGGGTGATGAAAAACATGGAATAGGGTGAAAATTCTGATTTCCTTCATCATCTTAGACCGGTGTTATCGAGCGGTACAAAAACACGTATCAAACCAATCAACCAACATACAAGAGTGATAAAATCTCTGTTCTGGCCTAGACTCATTTGATATCAGTGCTAACATGCTGGTTATAGGTTCTAAGCGAAACAGTCTACACATCATTGTGAAAGATTGAAGTCAATTAAACACCAAAAGTCAAGAACCGAATGATTCTACAATAGAGGAATTTGACATTTAATCAAGATCATGCAAATCATCAAAGCATAGCATTGGACTTCTACCGACAAATATTCACACCAAACCTCAAACTCCCCCCTACGACTAACATGAGCATTGCCCTCAATGATCAAAAGAGAAAGGGTAAGGTGGAACGAAGTTACCGCGTTGGTAGAGAAGCATAGGAAGCCAAAGTAGAGGAAGAGTCCCATGACGCACATTGTGAAGAGTGATCCGCCTAAGTGCTTGCCAACATCTTATTCAACGAACTAAAACAACACAAAAACATAAAAGTGGAAAGGTAAGGAAAACATGGGTTGCCTCCCATGAAGCGCTTCTTTAACGTCTCTAGCTAGATGAAAACTAGAGCACTCAAGGCATAACCAAGGACAACACCTCGACCGCACCAATAGTATGATGAATAACATAATGCTTAAGTCGATGGCCATTCACCTTAAAAGGTTCAGCTTGAGAGGGAGAAATTACCTCGACGGTGCCATAAGGAAATACTTGAGTTACCGTGAATGGTCCGGACCAACGAGATCTCAACTTCCTGGGAAAAAGTATGAGCCGAGAGTTGTATAGGAGGACTTGATCACCAACTTTGAAATCCTTGCCCGATTTCAATCGGGAGGCATGAATGAGCTTCGTCCTCTCCTTGTATAGCTTAGCACTCTCATATGCATGATGGCGATACTCCTCGAGCTCATGTACCTGAAACTTACGCTCTTCTCCTGCGAGACTCATATCAAGGTTAAGAAACTTCAATGCCCAAAGAGATCGGTGCTCAAGCTCTACCGACAAATGGCAAGCTTTACCATGACCATCCTATAAGGAGTAGTACCTATAGGGGTCTTATAAGTCGTGCGGTAGGCCCATAGAGCATCATCAAGCTTCGTCGACCAATCCTTTCGTGATTGATCGACCGTTTTCTCCAAAATTCTCTTTAAGTTCCCTATTTGTCACCTCGGCTTGGCCACTAATTTGAGGGTGATACGTGGTAGACATCCGATGAGTGACACCAAACCGGCGGCACACTCTATCGAATTGCCCTTGAAAGTGAGTACCTCGATCACTAATGATAGCACGAGGGGCACCAAAACGGGTGAACAATTTAACAAGAAACTTCCCTACAACTCGGGCATCATTGGTAGGCAAAGCTTGTGCTTCCGCCCATTTAGACACATAATCAACCGCAACTAATATATACTTGTTACCATGCGAAGTAGGAAACTGTCCCATGAAGTCAATACCCCAAATATCGAATATTTCTACCACTAACGAAACATTTTGAGGCATTTCATCACGGGAATAAATGTTACCTGAACGTTGACAAGCATCGCAAGACTTGACAAAGTCTTGACAATCTCAAAAGATCGAGGGCCAAAAGAATCCGGACTCAAGTACCTTGTGAGCCGTGCGATTTGCCCCATGATGCCCACCCGTAGGACCGGAGTGGCAATGTAGGATGATGTCCTTCGCTTCTCCTTGGTTAACACATCTTCGAATCATACCATCGGAGCCAACTCGAAAAATAAAAGGATCGTCCCAATAGTAATGCTTCAAATCCGCAAAGAACTTCCTTTTGTCTTGAGTGGAGAGGCCCTCCTTCAAGTATCCACTAGCAAGGTAATTAGCTAAATCCGCGAACCAAGGTTCCTTGAACTCCAAAGTCGCTAACGCGAACAATAGCTCATCGGGGAAGTTGTCATTGATCTCTTCATTACCGCTGTGTACCATTTCAGCATCTTTCAAATGAGACAAGTGATCAGCGGCTACATTCTCGGATCCCTTCTTATCCCGAATTTCAATGTCAAACTCTTGCAACAAAAGAACCCATCGAATCAATCTAGGTTTAGCATCGGACTTAGATAGAAGGTACCACAAAGCTTGGTGGTCCGTGAAGACAATAGTGTGAGAAAGCACCAAGTAGGATCTAAACTTATCAAAAGCAAACACTATGGCCAAGAGCTCATTCTCCGTAGTTGTATAGTTCCTTTGAGCTTCATTGAGAGTCTTACTTGCATAGTATATCAGATGGAATCTCTTGTCGATTCGTTGGCCTAGAACCGCTCCAATAGCGTAATCACTAGCATCGCACATCAACTCAAACGACTTTGACCAATTCGGAGCAATGAGTATAGGATCATTCGTGAGTTTACCCTTTAGGAGTTCAAAGGCCCGCATGCATTCATCATCAAATCGGAATTCCACGTCCTTCTCGAGAAGTCAAGTCATAGGAGTAGTTATCTTGGAGAAGTCTTTAATGAAGCGTCTATAAAAACCGGCATGCCCCAAGAAACTTCTCACGGCCTTCACGGAGGAGGGTGGAGGAAGTTGAGAGATGGTCTCTAGCTTTGCCTTATCAACCTCAATGCCTTTTCGAGAGATCTTGTGACCAAGAACAATCCCCTCATTGACCATGAAATGACACTTCTCCCAACTTAATGCAAGATTGGTCTCTTCACAACGATGCAACACCTTCTCAAGGTTCCTTAAGCAAAGATCAAACGAATCCCCAAAGACCGAGAAATCATCCATGAACACTTCCATGATATCTTCCACAAAATCATCAAAGATAGCAAGCATACATTGTTGGAAGGTAGCGGGAGCATTGCACAATCCAAATGGAATTCGGCGATAAGCAAACGTACCAAAAGGGCATGTGAATGTGGTCTTCTCGATGTCCTCCGGAGCAATCGGTATTTGGAAGTATCCGGACATGCCATCTAAGAAGCAATAGTACTCGTGACCGGAGAGACGCTCGAGCATTTGATCCATGAAAGGTAGAGGAAAATGATCCTTCCTAGTGGCCTCATTGAGTCGAGGATAATCTATGCAAACACGCCACCCGGTGATCGTCCTTGTCGGGATGAGCTCGTTCTTGTCATTAGCTACCACCGTGATCCCTCCTTTCTTGGGAACAACTTGCACGGGGCTAACCCAAGGACTATCCGAGATGGGGAAGATAATCCCAGCATCCATAAGCTTAATAACCTCTTTCTTCACAACCTCTTTCATGTTCGAATTTAACCTTCTTTGCGGTTGCACAACCGGCTTGAAGTCTTCTTCCATAAGGATCCGATGTGAACAAAAGGTAGGACTTATACCCCGAATATCTGAGATGCTCCACGCAATAGCTCTCATATACTTCTTGAGGAGCTCCACTAGGCGGTCCTTTTGCTCGGGTAGGAGCTTATAATTGATGATGACCGGTAGCTTAGAATTTGGCATGAGAAACGCATACTCCAAATGTGTGGGAAGAGGCTTTAGCTCTAGAGTAGGAGGTTCTTCATAACAGGTCTTCACCCTTTCCACCTTCGGAAGAGCAACAAAAACCGTTTCACTCTCCAACTTGTCTCTCCCTTCATCAAGGTAGGCCACTTGAGCTTTTAACTCTGGGGTATCTAGATGTTCCTGCACATTCATTCTAAGGCAAACATCCAAAGAATCTTGACACACGAAGTTAGAAATACTTCACACACTAGCCGAAGCAATAGTATCACACGAGTACTCTAAATCATCTTGTGCATGAGCAAACTTCATGCCATCGGCTATGCAAAATGTGACACTCTCTTGTCCTACTCTCAATGTCAATTTCCCATTATGCACATCAATTAAAGCACGAGAAGTAGCAAGAAATGGTCTACCAAATATCAATGAGACGTCCACATCATCGGTATCTATGACCGCAAAGTCAACTAGGAAAACAAAAGGACCTACTTTAACTAGCACATCATCAACAATCCCCCTAGGACTCTTGGTCGACTTGTCCGCAAGTTGAATTTACATACGAGTAGGACGAAGGTTAGACAGCCCTAGTTTCTCAAATATGCAATAAGGCATGACATTGATACTAGCACCTAGATCCGCAAGACCATTAGCCAAAGAGGTATTACCTATAGCACAAGAGATAGTAAAAGTACCTGGATCCTTAAGCTTTTTCGGTGGACTCTTGAAGAGAACGGCGGAGCATTCCTCATTGAGGTGGACTAGAGATGTCTCCGGTAACTTCCTCTTGTTGGTGTAGAGTTCCTTCATGAACTTAGCATATTGAGGCATCATAGTCATAGCTTCGGGAAACGGAAGAGAGAATTGCATTTGACTAAGCCACTCCACAAACTTCTTGAAAACCTTCTCAAGGCCATCCTTCTTTAATCGAGATGGGTATGGAAGCTTAGGCTTGTATGGAGGTACAACCGGTGCGGGAGGAGAGACCGGTGGTGTACTCGATGTAGCCTTACTAGGTTCCTTGGCAACCTTAGTGCTCGCATTACCCAAAGGAGGTTCGACTTCAACATCAACTTCTTCAACCTCAACGCCATCTGAAGGATCTTTAATATCATCATCATCAACCATTAGATTAGGAGCTTGTACCTTTTGGGAGTCAGTTGGGGAAGAGGTTGCATCTTGCAATGGTCTTCCACTCCTCAAGGTCACTACCTTGCAATGCTCCGGACCTTTGGGGTTGACCTCGGTATTGGAAGGTAAAGTACCCGAGGGTCGTTCCGAGAGTGCCTTAGCAATATGGCCAATTTGATTCTCTAAATTTGCAATTGAAGCTTGTTGATTCTTGATAAGTTGAATCATTGCCGTATTGGTGTCTTCTTGAGAAATTGAAGAACCGCCCTCTTTCTTGTGAGGTGGTTTGTTGAATCCGGGTGGTCCATCACCTTTATGGTTGTACATTCCCGGTTGGGTAGGACCTTGGGGACCTTGATTTGGTTGTCCACCTTGATTCCATTGATTTCCTCCATGGTTCCCTTGACCTTGGTTACCACCTTGAGTCCATTGGCTACCTTGGCTTAGATTACCTCCTTGAGACCATTGGTTACCTTGATTGTACCCTCTATAACCTTGGAATCCTCCTTGATTACCTTGGTTGTAACCCTTGTTGTAACCACCACCTTGATTACCTTGTCCTTGGTACCCTTGGTTAGACTTGTTGTACGCACCTCCTTGGTTCCAAGGACAGTTGTAGTTACCCCCATGATAGTTCCCTTGGGGGTTGAAATTACCATGGAATACTTCACCTTGTGTGAAGCTTACCTCCTCATTGTGGTCGCCTTGGCCAAGCTCAGGAGTGGCGGAGGGACAAGCACTCACATCGTGGCCTTGGACCCTGCAACATTCACAACAATATATTGAAGCCACCGGTGGATTACCCAAATGAGATGATGGAACCTTAGAGGGATGCTTAGGCATACTAAGATTGCTTACTTGAGAGGCCATGGCATCAATCTTGGACATAAGGAGAGCAAACATGGGGTCATCTTCATCACGATGTCCCGGTAACTTAGGCTTTTTCCCATAGCTAGATGAATCCTTTGGTGCATCAACACCTATGGCTCTAGAGTCGTAGTGAGTGTCACTTCCATACTTGGACCTAGGAGGTTGTTGTCGAGACCAACTCCTTGTCTTGTTGGCCATCTCCGCGAAGAGTTCTAGAGCATCTTCGGGAGTGAGCATCCTTAAATCACCTCCGGCGGCTTGGTTGATCATCCTTGTATTCTCAAAATCAAGGGACCTAGCAAAGATGTCCGCCAAGCTCCATTCGGCGAAGTTGTGATGAGGCAAGACCGAAGAAGGGCTTGGAACCTATTCCAAGTCTCATGAAAGAGCTCTCCCTTGTGTTGTGTGAAGTGGTTGATACGATCTCGGATTGCATCCGTCATATAAGGGGGAAAGAACTCTTCGAGGAAAGCTTCGGCTAGTCCCTCCCATGTAGTGAGTGTTCTACTAGGTTGGTTCTCCAACCAAGACTTGGCTCTACCTTTGAGGGAGAAAGGGAAAAGTCGGAGTCGCACACAATCCGGATGAACCTGATCGTTCTTCACCGTATCGCATATCTCGAGAAATCCTTCAAGTGTCTAGACGGGCATTCTCCATCAATGCCATTGAATACCACTCCATTTTGCACCATCTGAATCATATTTGGCTTTAACTCGAAGTTTCTTGCATTTACCGGTCTTCGCATGATGCTTGAGGCTGCCCCTTCGAGGGTTGGGCGAGCATAATCAGCTAGTGTGCGCCTCGCACCTCTTTGCGATTGATCGTCTTCATTAGTGTGATGTGAATGTTCCGAATGGTTATCTTCGTCCCCGTTATGAGACATAGTGTTGTGTGAGATGTGTTCAACTTCCTCTTCTTCAACAGTAGGAGGCAGGGGACTAGTTGGTAACTCGATCACTTGTACAAGTCCTTGGATTCGTGCTTGGAGACGAGCTGAACGCCTCATACACTAGCACAAATCACCTGCAAACAAGCACAACAAACACACCCGAGTAATACAACGATGTGGGATAACAAAGTAAACAAAAAGTAACAAGGAAGCAAAAAGGAAAATGGAAGGAAGTGTAAAGATCGGTTCACTAATAATCGCTTTCTTAGGAATGAGAGAGTCCCCGGCAACGGCGCCAAAAACTTGATGTGCAAGATTTAACTCACAACATACAAGGTCGTATTCCACGAGGTCCTCTCATAAGCTAATACTCACAAGGTTCATGAACGGTCTAAACATTTGAATTGAGATTTGGTTTTGAAAGAGAACAAATCAAAATCATAAACAAACAAGGTAAAACTAACAAGTAAAATTGAGGATCAAACAAGAGAGAAGGGAGTTTAGTTTAGCAAGGGGTTTCTTCAAGCTCAAGGTTCATGAAAGCTGGACTGAATCTCAAGCAACGATGTGTAAACTAATGACCATGCAATTCACTCAAGTAGAATCAACGAACTCTCGCACAATTGACTCTCTACTCCTATATCAAATGCACCATGCTTTCGCTATGTGAACAAAGGGAATGGAGTGCCTTAACTAGCTCGATGAATTGCTCAACACTTGATTTCTATGCTAACATTCATCTAACACAAGGTAATGATGCAAGACACTCTCATGTCAATCATATAACACTAGTCTAGCAATCAAAAGGGTCTTTCAACCTTCAAATGAAAGAAAACTAAATGCACACCAAGTGTTTGATAAAATGACAACAAGGAAAAACAAGCTCAAAATGGTTGCAATTGCATAATCCAATCTCTCAAATCATTCAGTTACAATCCAAACACCTTAGATCAACATCAATCAATCATTCTCATGTATTGAAAGACATAAACAATACCAAAAGAACAAGTCAAGCTCTCTTGGACAACAAGCACAAGGTCTAGGATCATCATCTTACACAAATGGCTATGAGAAACTCAATCCATACAATCAATCACCTATCCTAGCTTGATCCATCCCCCACTAAACTAAACCTAAACTTAGCCTAGCATAACCATGGAAGAAACCTGAAATTGAGTAGAGGAGACCATCCTTGTTTTCATGGAGGATCTTGCAACTTGGCTCTTCAAGCTTCAATCCAAGGTGTGGAAGGCTTTACTTAGATCCTTGATCTTCAATTTGATCAACAAGGGAGGAGGGATGATGTTTGGTTGAGAGAGGGAGGAGTTGATCGGCAATTGAGAGGAAAAAGGGTGATCGGCGACTGTGTAATAATAATATTCCTCCCCAATTTTCCACCCGTTTCTTCTTTATATAGTACGCTGGAAATACCCTGGATTTTCGGCAAAAACTGTACAAGATTTTCGTCGAAAATCTCTTTGAAAAACACCGAGCAGCTTGCCATTTCTTCATAGGTTTTCGGCGAAAACCTGGAAGTTTTCGCCAAAAACTTCTTCACAAATCGAATGTCCGTCTCCTGGAAGTCCATTGTTTGCAATGCCGAGGGTTTTCGGCGAGAACTAAAAGGTTCTCGCCGAAAACTTAAGTACGAAGCCGTGCACTTTTCTCGATTTTGCAACGGCCATATCTCCTCCGTCCTAGCTCCGATTGACCTACCGTTTGATCCTACGTGCTCCTTGTCACCAGTACTACGATGCCAAGGCCTGAAAATGCAAAGAAAACAACTCCAATAGACACGGAATTGGCCTCAATGTGGCACTTGGACAACAAAAGAGCACTTTGCATAAAACTTCCATAAAAGCATATAAATCATGGAAAAATGAGATCAAACATGGGAGATCATTAGGCTAATCGAGGGCTTAAAATGCACCAAATATAGTCACATGAAAAGACTATATTCTCTCTCCTCAAGCAGTTAGCAAGGATTATATACCCAACCAACTCAAGTGAAACGGTGCGAACCGAAAGCAGGTCAAAGAACCAAGAGTTATCAATCAGGGTAATAGCTAGAGATCGGTCCAACCAGTGAGTCACGGGGTTAAATAGCAACATATATCTTTCAGTATCCAAGTCATTTTCACTCTTAGCACCACTAATATTCCTTCAACATTGGGTTCAAGCTTCTTGTGAGCATAGCACCATATTTTTTGAAATTTATGATTTATCCATATGCTCTAGCATACATTTCCATAATTTTCTTCATACCAAGCTATCGCCTCCTAGATGATAACCCTAAAAAAGCATATATATTATCACCTTCTAAGAGTAAATGTGTGATGCTCGGAGCCCTACAACCATACCTTTAAGCATTAAGTTACTCTAAATTAGCTGCCTTCATAAGCAAGGTCAGTAGATCCTCAATGCATGACAAGAAAAGTAATAGAGAGAGGGGAACGCCCTAATAGATCACATTGATTAGATGATGAGAGTCTCTCTTCTCTCTCTTCTTTCTTTTTCTCTGCCCTCTCTGTATATCCTCTCTTTTTTCTTTCTCAGTGGCTACCGCCGACGCCCTTTTTTGGTGACCGACAACAACTCCTTTATAAGTTGAGCGTTCTTCATTTTTCATCTCATTTTTGTTGGTTTATCTATCCCTAAGTGATTTTATCACAACGTTCTTCCTTCTCTGATTTGCTTCATCAAATCATGAGCTTTGTTGTTGCTTGTTGTCTTCCCCCTTGGGGCCTTTGTCCGTCTCCGTCACATAACTCTATTTTTCACATTTCTCTCTATTTTTTGGAGTGATTTTGGTGGCCCGAGATACAATGGAGCCATAGATATGTTCTATGGT
This sequence comes from Linum lewisii, assembly GCA_034768395.1. Lineage (NCBI taxonomy): Eukaryota > Viridiplantae > Streptophyta > Magnoliopsida > Malpighiales > Linaceae > Linum > Linum lewisii. The sequence goes on along the minus strand of CM068301.1, from coordinate 50,054,449 downwards.
TTGCTTCTTCCTTTTTGTTCTGCTTGTCCTTCTCCTTGTTTTACTCTTGTATGGAGTGATTCAGAGATGCATGACGACTATATCTCATCAAGAGTTCAGTGCATGGAGCCTTGAAGTCGGGTTTCTTCCTGTAGCCTTTTCTCCAAAAGACTTTTGGTGTTGACAGATGGTTGTGGAGTTGTGCTTGTGGTACGACGAGTTGGGGCTCTTCTTCCTATCAGTGTCATTGTTCATCAGTTTGTACATCTTCTTCTTCCACATTCATGGTGGTTGGTGGCTGTTGGGAGTTTAGAGAAGACATAGCTAGAGTTTTTTTTAACATAAATAGCACCGAAGGAGAGATAACATAGCAAACACAAGTAGGAAGGAAAATCAAGTTCCAACCCAAGAAGTCATGTCTACCTCCATGACCCTTGGGAGGTTAACCAGGGTCATACGTGCCACATAATGGGCGACCCTGTTACATGAACGACGAACCGTTTAAAAGCGCCAAGAAGGGACTTTGCCTTGCAGTTGTAGAATTTCTTCAATGATCGCTCCTCCGGAGTTAGCCTTGATTTGACAATCCATTATCCGAGTATTGACCAATTACGCTCCCCCCCACCCTCAAAATCAACCTACAGAGAGTTTTGGTTTTCATGGTTTGGACTTGGTGTTTCTAATTTTTTAGATTTGTAACTTGTTTATGGGCTTTTGTTTAAGTCATTTTTAGTTTCTTTTTTCTTTACCATCCTTTATTGTATCTTTAAATTTTATTTTTAATTTATGAAACTTCACCCTTGCCAAATAAAAAGAGGGGGAAACCCTTGGCGTAATTATCTCTCTGAGATCATCACACCAAACTTCTTTGAATTCATCAAGACCAAGTACTCCATCAAGTGACACAGTTCCTGACTAAATTAATCCAAGATCGAGTGAACCCAAGTTTTGTCATAAAAATGTTTTTAAGATAAAAGAATATTAAAAAGAAGATTTAGTAGTTTGATTAGTTTAAAATAATATATTTTTTTTTAGAAAAATCCTATGTCCTACAATACGACAAAATCACAAAAAACCCTTTTTATCAGCCTCTTCCTTTTAGACTGGCGTTACCTTTTCACTCTATTGGTAATCATCTCTTCGGTTTAACATTGACGTGCAATCATTGTATTTCAACTCATTATAATTTATTTTCCACACAATATGTTATTGGGCCATTAGAGACCATGTTGCAATTGGATATGTGCTACAAGACTATTTAAGTTCAGTCCACAAGATGATAGGCCTAGTTAGTTGAGTTTGGGGGCTACTTAAAAGATGATTACAAGTATACGAATTTATATTGCAAGTATATATTCAAATGTTATGTCTTATGATAATGTTACGTTCAGTAGGATGATAAGAATACGAATTAATGCATTGACTATAATTAGTCATATTTCAATAGTTATGGTGCCTACTCGTATGTGATGTATGTTCTTGGTACTTAGAGAAAACCATGATCATATATGAGTAAGATTACAAATAAATTGTGGCGGTATGTTATGATTTAGTAGTTGAGTTACACTACAAAAAAAATATACATATGGCGTCGGTTAGACCGAGTTTTTAGCGTTGGTCATAGCCGGCGCTAAAAACATGTTGTGTCGGTCGATTCAACCGACGCGAATAACGGCGCCGCTAAATGTTAGCGTCGGTCGAAACTATAACCGACGCAAAATTACTATCGACCGACGCAGTTTCAGCCCAGCAACCCACGAGTCGGTTAACCGGTCGGGTGGGTTTTCTATTTTCTTTTTTAATATTCGTTTTTTAGTTTCATTTTTTATTTTGTTATATTACTTTCATTTTTTATTTTCGTTTTTATTTTTATTTTTTTCAGATCTAGGTTTTTTCCAGATCTGGGTTTTTTTCCAGATCTTGTTGTCATCCAAGTCGTTTGGGATCCAGTTTCGAGGTTTCGAAGGTGGCTAGCGACAGCTTGGATGCGAATGGCTGGAGGAGGAAGTGAAGGCGGCGCCGGCGGTGGCTGTGATGAGGATGGCTGGAGGAGGAAGCGAAAGCTGTTGGCGGCGCCGGTGGCTGGGATGTGGAGGCCGGAGGTGGGTTTAAGGAGGAGGAAGTGAGGGTTTCAAGAGGAGGAGTTGAGGAGGAGGAGGAAGAGGGTTTGAAGAGGAGGAGGGTGATGGTTGGGAGAGTTGAGGAGGAGGAGGATGAGGGTGGTGGTTGGGAGAGTTTAGGAGGAGGAGGAGGAGGGTGGTGGTTGGGAGAGTTGAGGAGGAGGAGGAGGGTGGTGGTTGGGAGAGTTGAGGAGGAGAAGGAGGGTGGTGGTTGGGAGAGTTGAGGAGGAGGAGGAGGAGGGTGGCGGTTGGGAGAGTTGAGGAGGAGGAGGAGGAGGGTGGTGGTTGGGAGAGTTGAGGAGGAGGAGGGTTTGAGGAGGAGAAGGAGAGAGAGAGAGGTGAGAGTAGGGTTAGGGTGGCGGCTGAGAGAGTTTAAATAGGTACATGATTTTAGCGTCGGTCGATGCCCGACGCTAAATCATGTCGGTAAACAACGCTAAATCTGGGTTTTGGGCAAGGGCTTCGTTTCTGACCCAAAACCGAATTTAGCGTCGGTTTTTGTAGAATTTAGCGTCGGTCGGAATTTAGCGTCGGTTTTTGTGGCCTCATTTACCGTCGGTCGTTTATTGACCGACGCTATTTACGCGGGTCAACACACACACCGTATTTGGTGTTGGTCATTGACCGACCGACGCCATCCTCTTTTGTTTCAAATGACGCGAAATTCCCTGTTTTTTGTAGTGTTAGGGGGCTAGTAAAAAGATGATTCGAAATATTACAAGTATATCTTCAAATGTTATGTTAATGATAAATGTCACGTTCAGTAGGATGATAAGAATACGAATTTATGTCTTGATTGTGATTAGTCATATTTCAACAGTTATGGTGCCTACTCGTATGTGATGTATGTTCTTGCTATTTAGAAAACACCATGATCATATAGGGTTGAAAGTTGGCCCACCGAGTAAGGCTTGTTCTAAAGTTTACAATTAACAAAACGTGAAAATGACAATGATTCATTTAACAGTGGGTGACTTTGGCATTTGCAATAAACTGTTGATGCATTTGATGTTCACAAAATTGAATTTTATTTGTTTTTAATGTTAATGGGGTTAGTTTATCCCGACCCGACCCTGTTAATACCCGTTCGGGTTAGTCGGTACCCACTACCCATTCGGGTTAGGGTTTTGGGATTTATTTCGCTTGGTACCCACTACCCATAATTTAATGAGTATGGGTACCCGAATCCGTCCCATTAGTCATCCCTATGATCATATAACATATGAGTAAGAGTACAAATAAAATTTATGGTGGTAATTATGTTTTAGTAGTGATTGTGATTTCTTTGAAAATATGTTTAAATCCATGGCGTTTAGAGAACCATGGCGCCCTGTCCCATAAGAAGTTGAACTGATGGGGAAATGGAACTGTTGGAGAAATTGACAATTTCAGTAGAACTGAATTGTTGGGGTAAAACTAGTTGTACGCGCGGCGCGTGAGGCGATCCCTATTCCATTGAGATTTTCTAATGGTGATTGTTGTTGCGGCAGCCATTGCGGCTGATCCTACTTCTGTTGGGACTTCGTCGGTGACTACGTGGGCTTTGATTGTTACTGGAGAGAGATTTGAGTTGAGATTCGTGGAAGATTCGAAGAAGGCTTTTGTCGAAGGAGTTCTAAATCTGCCTAAGGAGGTTCTTGAGGTTGGCACTAAGAAGTTGAAAGCGGCTGTTGTTGCACAGTTCCTGGGTTTGGCACCACCGATTCGAGTCATCAAGAGCATGATTAATCATCTATGGGGCTATGAGGAGAGGTGTTGCTCTTTGTACTATCGAAGGGGTTTTCCCTTTTCGAGTTACACTCCGAGGCTCTCTGTAATTGGGTTCTAGCTCGTTCTTGGCACATTCACCATCTAGCCATGGTCCTTAAGAGGTGGGTGAAAGGTATTCAACCTATTGATTTTACACCAAAAGAATTGCCTATATGGATCGTTCTGAAGAAGGTACCATCGATTCTTATTAACCCTAAGGGCATTAGTTGGTTAACTAGTCAAATTGGTAAACTTATTAAGAAGTTTGTAATAGACGGACTCGATATCAAAGTCTGTGTGGTGAAAGATGTTGTGGAGGAAGTGAAGAAGGAGATTGTTGTTGAGTTAGATGATGATGAGTGTGTTTCTATTGTCATAGAAGTACCTGAGCTGCGAACTTATAGGGAAACAGGGTGAAAAGGTGGGTTGTGAAGGACTTAACTCACCAGTTATCTATTAAGGTAGATGAGCCTAGCTCTTTAGGCATTGTCCCTGAAGCTTCTTTAGAGCAGATGGGTCAACTGAACCTAGTGCTCACATACCAACAAGAGGGGGAGGGCAATGTCCCTAAACTTATTATGGAGCAGAGGGGTCACTCTCCCAAAGGAATGCTGGTGTTCCATCTGGACCTAGCGTTCCGAGCCCTGTTAAGTCAACTATGGACGATGTTGGAGCAATTGTAAGTGAAGATGATCATGATAGTGTAGTAGGAAAGAAGTGTGACATCCTAGGCAAATCCCACATCGACAAAGCACGGGGGAGATCCATGAGCTATGTGGAATAATTCAACCTTAACTGGCATGATGTGTTTTGTGGCATAGTGGTGGTAGTTTGATCTTGAGAGGAGGAGGTCATGGGTTTGAATCCCACCAACACCCAAAAATAAATCCGTGAGGGTTGGGCCCAAAGCGGACAATATATTGTCAGAAAAGGTTGGGATGTTACAAGAAGGATGAACCAGTTGCTAGTGCTAATATTCAGTAGACTTGTTTGCTATTTTGGAGCCTAGAACTAGGCTAAATAATACTAGTGATTTATGCCGCTCTCAGTTTACTGGTTCGAATGCTGAATTCTATTTTGATGACACTCTTGGGAAGATATGGATCCTCTGGAATTTGGATGTTAATTTGATTGTTCCCGGGAAAGGTGTTCAGTATATCCATTTCAGAGTGGATTTGTCGTGTCCTTTTGTTTGCACTTTCATTTATGCAGCCAATGATAACATTCGAAGGAGAGAGCTTTATGATGATCTGGTTAGACTTAAGCATCAATATGTTCCTTGGATTTGGGGGGGGGGGGGTTTAATTCCATCCTTAACATTCAAGATTCCTCGCTTGCTCCTACTAATCTTGGTAGCATGGTGGACTTCTTAGAGTGCATTAGTAACTGTGAAGTGATTGAACATACATAGTTCAATAACCGTAGAGATGGGCCAATTTCTCGAAGGCTAGACAGAGTGTTTATAAATCTGGTTTGGTATCAGAAGTTTTCTAGGAGTACGGTAACAATTCTGACAATGAAATCATCAGACCATTGTGCTATTTTGATAGACACAGTTTCAACTACCTTTGCTCAGAACAAGCCATTTAATTTTTTTTCATTCTGGAGCAAGCACCCATTGTTTATGGATATGGTTAGAAGAGTCTGGAGTGTTGGAAATCATTCGGATAGGCCTTTTTGCAGGATGTATGGTAAACTATGCAGGTTAAAGGCTGAGCTTAAGAATTTTAACAAAATCCATTTTCTGAAGCTGCATGATAGGGTGTTGATTGTAGGTGTTGAACTGGAGAAATCCAGGGAGAACCTGTATAATAATCCTTCTACATAGTCATTAACAATTGTAAAAAATGCCGCTTCGAACTTTGATTTTTTTGAAAAGTTGAGGAAAGTATGCTACGGAGTAAATCAAAGGCTTTGTGGGTGAAGGAAGGTGACATGTACACGTTGCTTCTTTAATATGGTGAATGCTAGAAATATTTGCAACACTGTTCGGCAGTTAAAGGATGCTAATGGGATTATGGTTGAAGGATATAATGTTGTGTTTGGTGTTGCTGTCAAGTTTTATGAAAATATGCTTGGGAGAAGTTCAAGAGTCAGCCTTGGTAATCTTGATTCTTTTATCCGAGTGAGGCTTGAAGATGAAGAAAGAGATATGTTGGCTGCCCCTGTGTCTTTTGAATAGATTCGTAAGTCTCTGTTCTCTATGCCAAGTGAAAAATCTCATGGGCCTGATGGCTTTATAGTGTGCTTTTTCAAAACCTGTTGGGAGATTGTAGGACAGGATGTAACTAATGTTGTGTTGTCCTTCTTTTTCTCTGGTAAGCTTCCTCCTTTTGCTAACTCAGCATACCTGGCTTTGGTTCCTAAAAAGGTGAATGCTACGAAAATGAAGGATTACATGCCAATTTCGTGTTGCAACGTGATTTACAAAAGTGTTTCAAAAGTATTGGCTAATAGGTTTAGTTTGGTGCTCCATCTGATCATTGGAAAATCTCAATCATATTTTATCAAAGGGAGAGTCATTGGGGATAATATTCTACTTTCTATTGAGGTTTTAAGGACTTACAACAAAGCCAACATCTCTGCTCGTTGTGCTGTAAATGTGGACTTCATGAAAGCTTTTGATTTGGTTGAATGGGAGATTTTCTAGCTATTTTAACCTCAATGAACTTCCCTTCAAGCTTCACTCATTGGATCAAAGTCTGCCTCGAAACAAGTATGTTGTCTATTAGTATGAATGGAGCCTTGTGTGGACACTTCCCTGCTAAGAAAGGATTTCGTCAGGGTGATCCTATTTTGCCATACTTGTTCGTCATTTCTATGGAAATTTGGTGTGTCTTATGGATAGAGGTTAACTCATTTGAGTTTTGTGGATGACCTAACTATTTTCACAAAGGCCTTGTTGGATGGGGTTACCTGTGTCACTGATATTCTTCATGAGTTCATGGAAATGACAGGCCTTAGGTTTAACCTTGATAAGAGCGAGATTTTCATGGCTAGAGTCACATATGAAGTTGTTGATTTGTTGGTTCAGTTGTCTGGTTTAACCAAAGGGGCTTTACCCTTTAAGTACCTTGGTGTTCCTATGTGTGCAGTGAAATTCAAGAGAGATGATTGTAAGGGCCTCATTGCTAAGATTGCAGGAAGGATAACTGATTGGAAAGCTAAATGCTTGTCCTATGCTGGCATGGTTTAGCTAGTCCAGTCTGTCATCTGTGGCATTTTACAATTCTGGATAAATGTATTTCTTATCCCTAAATACATTCTTAAAAAGACCTATCTTCTCTGCAACAGGTTTATTTGGGGGAAAGAAGAAGGTGGAAGAAGTAAAGTGGCTTGGAAGCACTTAGCACTCCCCAAATCTGAGGGAGGTACTAGCCTTAAAGACTTATACTCTTGGAATGTTGCTAGCACGATTAGGCATTTGTGGAACTTGTTTGTTAGAAGTGCATTCATTTGGGTGGCGTGGATCTACAAGTACAGGATTACGCGCTCTTCCATTTGGGATTTAAAATGTTCTTCTTGTTCCTGGACTTGGAGAAGGATTCTTAAGATGAGGGCCATGGTCAAGGATTACATTAGCATGAATGATTTTGATTCTTTGCTGTGCAATGGAACTGTGATGGAGAGGTTTCAATTCTCTTCTTTTTGGGAGGCTATTCGTCCAAGGGCCACTATAGTGCGCTGGTTTGATGCAATTTGGAAGGATTGGTAATCCCTAGAAACAACTTTTTGACCTGGATCCTTATACTAGGTAGGGAAACTTGGCATGTTGATATGGTTAATTGGGGCCTCTCACTTGACATCAGTTGCTTGTTATGCTCTGAGGGAACTGATTGAAAAAGCCATGTCTTCTGGGGGTGTACTTTTGTGAAAGTAGTTATAGATGTTGTTCTGCTGAATGTTGTTTGCAGCTTTGATGACAATGCTAGGAGCATGGTGAAAAAAAGCCTTATGGTGTCATGCTGCAAGCTCCATTTGGAGTGAGCGATGTACCAGATTCTTTGGATGACGAAGGAGTACAATAGAGGAATTTTTTTTATAACATTAGACAAGATACACTTTGTATAGCTTTTGGAAAAGTAGATGATATAATTTTGTTAGAGCTTCTTTATAGTTTCATGTTTCTGGCTTAATCCAGACCCCTCTTTTAGATGTAGATGGTGACCCGAATCTTCCGTGTTATGGCCTAGTATATCGATTAGATTGGTTGTACTTCATGTGTTTGATAAAATGAAACCCCTTATTCATCAAAAAAATTTGTTGGGATAATTGACAATTCCTTTGAAATTGAATTCCTCGTTTTCTCGTCCAAATGAAATTATAGAATTAAAAGCAATCACCTAATAAAATGTCTAAAATATCCTTAATTTAAACCTAAAACACCCACCTTTGTCCCCGATCTGATTACTATCCTAATTTCACACTATCCATGCAAGCATCGTGACATAATTGTTTGAAGGGATAATAGGCTGGGAGGCTCCTGTACTATTGAAAGATAACAAACAGGCCCTTTTACTATTAATTGCACCAAACATGCCCCTCTACTTAGAACATATAACAAACAAGCCCTTCCGTTACAAATATGACAAACGGTGTTGCTGAATGGTTGACACGTCACCGGCCTGTAGGTTTTTAGAGTATAAACGTAAGTCGATTGGAATGTCAGGAAGCCGCCGTTTAGGTTTCCTGACATTCCAATCGGCTGACGTTTATACTCTAAAAACCTACGGGTAGGTGACGTGTCAACTATGTCAACAATTCAGCAACGCCGTTTGTCACATTTGTAACGGAAGGGCTTGTTTGTTATATGTTCTAAGTAGATGGGCTTGTTTGGTGCAATTAATAATAGGAGGGCATGTTTGTTATCTTTCAATAGTACAGGGGCCTCCCAACCTATTATCCCTTGTTTGAACAGGTAAACAATTTTTTTTATTAATAAAAAATAATGTGATGCGTCTGCCGGGAGTCGAACCCAGATTTATTGCTTGGAAGGCAATTATCCTAACAGTTGGACTGCAAACGCATTTGCATAGTGAACAAAATTTAATCTAATAAAAGAATGATTTTTAATGTCTATAAATGCCACTGACCCATTAGTTTAATATCTTTTAATCTAATAAAAATATGATTTTTTGTACATATACAAATATACTGATATACACACATGTATGTAGATGTCGATGACGATGACGATATAGTAAAATCTATGTAATTTTAATAATTTTAGTTATAAAGAAAATTATTAAATTTCTATATTATATTAAAAAATTCACAATTTTATTGATTAAATAGTGGGATGAAATTTTAAGCTAATGAATAATATTGAGATGAAGAGGATGAAAAACCATTCAATAACTAGAACTAAAATATAAAATATTATAATTTCCATAACTATTTTTCTTAATTATATTAAAAATAAAATTGGACTGATTGGTACCATTTAAACCACTTATTTCAACCTGGTTTGATCGCAAAGATTGCAAGAATTACTAAGCTATCATATTTTTATGAATTATAATTATATTAAGTAATGATCTTATGTGCGTTTATTAATTATATGTAATATCTTACCTATTTTATCTTTTTTTTTTAGTTTTCATTAACTTAGTATAAAAAATGTACATATTGTACAACCACAATCAACTCGTGGACCGGGGATGTACTTGAGTCCTCCCACGGTGGCTTGTTTCGTGGCTCAGGGTAGGTGGAATGTTCCTCTTCTCAGGTATTGGTTCTCAGAGGATTCAGTCTGGTTCATCCAGACAATCCCGCTTCTGTGGCCGCCCCAGGCTGACCGGCGCATCTGGCACCATTCGCCGTCTGGGGTCTATACGGTCTGCTCCCGGTATGAATTTGGCATGCGGTCTAGGCTAGACCTGTTCTTCGCCAACCTTTCTCAAATGGAATCGTTGACTTGGATCCCTATTTGGTTGCTACAAATTCAGCCAAAGTTGCGTTTATTTTTATGAAAAATCCTGCACTGCATTCTCCCCACTCTCCATGGCATAATGGTTCGAATTAGGACCGACACCATAGACTCCTTGTGCCAAGTCTTTTATGACGCTTCAGAAACAGTAGAGCATTTGCTCCTACATTGTGTGATACCCGACGCTTTCTTCGCATACTCCACTTGATCTGGGAGACATCCAGATTTTTGATTTATTGAAAAACCATCTTACTCACTCAATCGCAGCTGAAAGATATTTGGATTTTGGCTTGGTGGCGCTTGTGGAAGGGCCGAAACATAGTAGTTTTTAACAAGGCTAAGTTGAGATTGGAAAACTTATTCTAGTATTTCCATAGTCAGTGGCGGGAGCATAGCCTTATCTACGATCTTCCACCCTCACCTCCTCACCCCTCTATTTCCTCCTCCCTTGTCTCTTTGCTCCCTCCCCGCCCTACTCTGCCTCAAGTCCAATGTCGATGGTGTTGTGCGTCCGAACATGGGTGGTTCTTCTAAATGGGTCCTTTGGAATTCTGATGGTGTTATTCTACGTGCGATTGGGGTTACTTACCTAGGTATTGTTGGTCCTTTTGTGCTTGAGTTACTGGCTTCTCGAGATGCATGTATTTGGTGTTTGTGGGCTGGTGTTTTGTAGGTTGATATCGAAGGGGATGCAGAGCTTGTCTCGACAAGGCTATTGGCTGGCCAGATTCGTGCAAATCCTGGTGGGGCTATTGTAGAAGAGATTCTTCAGATGCAAATGGGAGCTCTAGCTTGGCGCTTCATGACGATTCGTTGTTCAGGTACAAGGTCGCCCATTACGTAGCTCACATAGCCCTGTCTAACCTCTCAGGGGTCACGGAGGTAGACATGACTCCTAGGTTGGGACTTAATGTTCCTTTTTGTTTGTGTTTGTTGTCTTCGTCTCTCCGCAAGGAGCTGTCTTTGCCAAAAAAAACCACAATCAACTCGATGCTTAGTGAATAATGATTAAATAATTATATAAAGCATTGGAAAAATAAAAATATCACATGCTAAAATTTTTGGGAAAAAAATAGAAGGATGAATGGTAAAGATGTACGGGGTGAATTTTTTTTATTAATTTCTTCAAAATTGTAACATCTCGATTTCGAGTTCCCGGTCAAGATTACAATTTTTGGTCAAACTCGTTGGTTAAAGGCTGGTAGAATTTAATTCAAACTAAATTCTCTATTAGTTAGGATTTATTTTACTCAATTGTTGAAAGTTGAACTTCTCGAGTTAAAGGAGTTTTGGATTAACCATCGGGTCGAGATCTCGAACCAATTGGACTGACCCATTTAAAATAGGTTGGTTATCTACGATGGGAGGGAGGGGGATAAGCTAAAATGAACTTGGGCCTTGTGTCATGTAAGCAGCAGCGAAAAGGGTAGAAGGAGGTGGGCTTTAGGCCCTAACCTTTAGTGGGAGTTAGAAGGAGCAAGAGTTTGTTCATGGCACGAAGAACGAGGGAGTGGCGGCGAGTTGTGGGTTCCGTCGACGCGTAGAGGGAGAGACAACCGAATGTCATGACCAAGGACCCTTTTATATATTTATATTAGTATAGTGACTATTTTGTTATTTGGCTTTCGGTGACTATTTTGTAACTGGGTAAACTCCGACAGTTTTTATCGTTACCACTGTAGCAGTACAACGGCTCTTCAGCCTTATCTGCTCTGTTTTGGAAAGCTAGCTCGATAAGAGCAGCTGGGGCTACGGCCGATCTATTATGAATGAATTTACAACCAATTTCAATTTTGAATCTCTCTATCTCAAAGCTCTAAGCTCTTCTCCCTTCTTTCTCAACCCTAATTCCTATTTCTCTTCTCCGATTCACCGCCGGTGAGCTACTCCGGGACATTACAACTGGTATCAGAGCACTCGTAGGCTAGACAAAGATGGCTGGAAACCATGGAACACGTATTGCCAACCTGGAAAATAGTTTGAGAACCTAAAAACCACTCAACAGCAGAACCACGCCAACCTCACAGCCACAGTGACCAGGCATGGAGAAGCCCTTACTGCACTGCAAACCAGTCAGAATGAGTTGATGGGTTCTCACCAAAGAGTGGAGCAAATGCTATAGCGCCTGATGGAAAGAATGAATGAGGAACCCCTAGGAGGAGGAGGAGGAGGTCTTCCCAGAGGGGTGCTGAGGAGACATGACCAACTGGCTGCTCATCTGCCTAAGCTGGATTTCCCTTACTTCTCAGGTACAGATCCAACCTCATGGGTGAGGAAATGTTCTAAGCTCTTTACCATTCACCAGATACCAGATGAACAGCGAGTGGAGGTAGCCTCACTCTTCCTGGAAGAGAAAGCAGATATTTGGTTCCAGGGTTGGTCAGCTGATAGACCAAACCCTTATTGGGATGACCTAACAGAGGAACTGATAAGGAGGTTTAGTGATTCAGCATGTGTTAATGTGGTGGGGAGTTTCAACAAACTCAAATAAACAGGAATGGTGCTGGATTACCAAGAAAAATTTGAATATCTCAGATCCATGATGATGAAACTTAACCCTGCACTGAATGAAGCTTATTTCATTAAAAGCTTCATCAGTGGTTTGGATGAGGAAATACAACAAGTGCTGCTAATGCTCAAGCCACCAGATCTCACAGATGCCTTTCTACAAGCCAGAATGGAAGAGGCATCCATTGAGGCACGAAAGAAGAAGTTCAAGAGCACCAACCGGTGGACCTCTAAGGGAGCTGGAACATCCAGGAGACCTCCACTAAGCAAGACAGTGGTGAACCCTAATGGTGGGAACCGAGTTTTGTGCTATAAATGTGGGGATAAGTACTTCTTTGGGCATGTATGCACCAAAAAGAGCTTAAACACACTGGAAGGTGAAGAGGGTGCTGAAGAGGATGAGTCAGAAGAGGAGCTGTCAGATGCAGAACTCATGGAGGTATGTATGCAAGCAGAGGGCAGTCCCAACAAAGGCTCAGCCATCAGGGTAAAAGGAAGGATTGGCAGGCACCCTATACTCATCCTGGTAGACACAGGGAGCAGCCACACCTTCCTCAGCAAAAAATATGCAGAGGAATTACAGTTTAAGCAGCACCCTACCACTCCTATGAAGGTCAAAATGGCCAATGGAGCTGCCATGATTAGCACCACTGAATGCAAGGGGCTCTCTTGGTTGATGCAGAGTCAGAAGATCACCTATGATGCTAGAATCCTACCCCTGAAGGAAACTGATTTGGTGCTAGGGTTGAACTGGTTGAGGACCATCAGCCCTGTACAGATGGATTTTGACAAGCTTCTCATGACATTTGAATGGGAAGGTAAGCCTATGGTGCTGCAAGGTATGGAGGACACAGGCCAGTGCCAATCCATGACCTGCGATGAGCTGTATAAAAACATGCTCAAAGGGAAGCTGGCCATGCTGGTAGGCCAAGTGATGCCCATTCAAGGGGAGAGGGCTAGTCCTGTAGTACCAGGATTCTTGAGAGGCGTGCTGGACAAGTTCAAAGACGTGTTCAACACTCCAACTACCCTCCCACCTCCCAGACACTGTGACCACCATATTCCCTTGGTGGCCAACTACAAACCAGTCAACCTGAGGCCCTACAGGTACACCCAATGCAGAAAGATGAAATTGAGAAGTTGTTTCTGGAAATGCTGGACAGCCAGATCATTCAACCAAGCCACAGTCCATTTGCATCTCCAGTGCTGTTAGGCAAAAAGAAAGACAACACTTGGAGGTTCTATGTGGACTACAGACAGTTGAACACGATGACCATCAAGAACAAGTTTCCAATACCAATGATAGATGACCTTCTGGATGAGTTGCACGGATCCAAGTTCTTCACTAAGCTGGATTTGAAGGCAGGTTACCATCAAATCAGAATGTGGCCACAAGACCAGTTCAAAACAGCTTTTAGAACTCACCAAGGGCATTATGAGTTCAAGGTGATGCCCTTTGGCCTCACCAATGCCCCGACCACCTTCCAGTCCCTCATGAACCAGGTACTATCCCCTTATCTCAAAAAATTTGTGCTGGTTTTCTTTTATGACATCCTGGTTTACAGTCCCACTGAGGCAGACCGCCAACTGCACCTGGCTAAAACCCTGCAATTGCTGAGGAAAAGCCATCTGTATGCAAAATGGACCAAGTGCTCCTTTGGACAAGAGAGGATTGAGTATCTTGGTCATGTGATTGACAAGGATGGAGTAGCCACTGAGAGCAGCAAAATAGAGGCTATGCTGGATTGGCAGAAACCAAAAACCATCAAAGCCCTGAGGGGGTTCCTAGGGTTAACTAGCTACTACAGAAAATTTATTAAGGGGTATGGCCTAATCAGTAAACCACTGACCAACCTATTGAAGAAGGACCAATTTCAGTGGGGGAACAAGCTACTGAAGCATTTGAAAGCCTCAAGAGGGCCATGACTAATGCTCCAGTTCTTGCACTTCCCAATTTCCAAGAACCTTTCAACTTGGAAACTAATGCATCTGGTACAGGCATTGGAGCAGTGTTAACTCAGCAAGGCAGACCTATAGCCTTCCTTAGCCAAGCCCTAAGCAGCAGGAACCAAGGTCTATCAGCCTATGAGAAAGAGTACTTGGTTGTCCTGCTAGTTGTGTCAAAATGGAGGCATTACCTGGAGGGAAGGCCTTTCACCATTGTAACTGACCATGAAAGCCTGAAATACTTGCTAGGTCAAAGAATTCACACTCAAATCCAGAAAAAGGGGTTGGTGAAACTACTTGGATTGGATTTTCAGATAAAATTCAGGCAAGGGAGGTTGAACAAAGCTGCAGATGCACTGTCAAGGAAGTTTGAGGAGGATGCTGAGTGTAGTAGCATCACAGCTACTATACCTGACTGGTTAAACAACATTGAAGCTAGCTATGAATGGGATACAATAGCTCACGAACTCATTGAGGCCACTGCAACTCAAGCAGCTGGTCCCAACCTCTATAGCTTCAGTAAAGGACTGCTCAGGTACGAAGGAACTATTTATATAGGTTCAGCTGCTGGCCTTAGGACCAAACTGCTTGAATTGTTCCATACCTCACCAATAGGTGGCCACTCAGGCATGCAAGCAACCTATCAAAGGCTTAAAAAATACTTCTACTGGCCAGGGGTAAAGAGGGACGTGCTCAACTGGGTAGCAGGTTGCCACATTTGCCAGCAATGCAAAGCTGAAAATGTACCCTATCCAGGGTTCCTGCAACCTCTGCCAGTGCCAGAGCAAGCTTGGAAGGACATCTCCATGGATTTCATTGAAGGGCTGCCTAAATCAAATAGCAAAGAGGTGATTTTTGTGGTGATAGACAGATTAACCAAATATGGTCATTTCATAGCACTGAGTCATCCTTATACAACAAACTCAGTTGCACAGTGCTTCATGGAGAATGTGTTCAAGCTGCACGGTATGCCCTCTACCATTGTCTCTGATAGAGACCATTTTCACCAGTTCATTTTGGAAAGAGATGTTTAGACTGCAGGGAGCTCAGCTGCATTATTCAACAGCATACCACCCTCAAACTGATGGACAAAAAGAGAGGCTGAATAGATGCCTGGAGGACTACCTACGGTACATGGTGAATGGAGCCCCTAGAACTTGGTTGCAGTGGTTACCCCTAGATGAATGGTGGTATAACACCAACTACCACAACAGCCTAAATCTAACCCCATTTGAGGCCCTCTATGGATACCCTCTTCTGTTTTTTATTTGCAGAATCCCTTATCTACTGTTGTTGCTGCTGTGGAGGATAAACTCCAACACCAACACCACATCATTGATCAGCTCAGAGAGACGTTGGCCAGAGCTCAAAATAGACAGAAGCAACAAGCAGATAAGAACAGGACAGAGAGGCACTTCCAAGTGGGAGATCAGGTATACTTGAGGCTGCATCCCTACAGGCAGAAGTCAGTGGCTCAAAGGGAAAATCAGAAGTTGGCACCAAGGTACTATGGACCATATGAAATCCTCAAGAAGATAGGTGCTGTAGCCTACGAACTCAAGCTACCAGCTGCCTCTAACATACATCCAGTATTCCATGTGTCTTTGCTGAAGAAAGCAGTGGGAGGTGCTGGAGTAATCAGCTCAACCTTGCCAGCTGTGGATGACCAAGGGGGAATCAAACAGATTCTAGGAGCAATATTGGCAAAAAGGTTCATCAACAAGGGGAATAGAGCTGTTACACAGGTGCTGGTGCACTGGGCACACCAATCAGAGGCAGATGCTAGTTGGGAGGATTGGCAGCCTTTCAAGCAACAATTCCCTGAGTTTGGAGAAGCCTGAATCGACTTGAGACAAGTCGAAGCTGACTGGGAGGGATTGTCATGACCAAGGACCCTTTTATATATTTATATTAGTATAGTGACTATTTTGTTATTTGGCTTTCGGTGACTATTTTGTAACTGGGTAAACTCCGACAGTTTTTGTCGTTACCACTGTAGCAGTACAACGGCTCTTCAGCCTTGTCTGCTCTGTTTTGGGAAAGCTGGCTCGATAAGAGCAGCTGGGGCTACGACCGATCGATTATGAATGAATTTACAACCAATTTCAATTTCGAATCTCTCTCTCTCAAAGCTCTAAGCTCTTCTCCCTTCTTTCTCAACCCTAATTCCTATTTCTCTTCTCTAATTCGCCGCCGGCGAGCTACTCCGGGACATTACACCGAAGGTGACTGACGTTGATCGATTGTGAAAGAGGAATCGAGGTTGGCAGCGGGATTCGTCCCATTGGAGGAGGATGGTCAAATGAGATGGAGAAGATCGTCGGCGACCATAAGACAATGGAAAGGGGCGATGGCGGTCCGACGACGTCATTCCAAAGAAATGGGAGCGGACGGCGACGACCGGATTGCTCATCGGCAGTAGGGAAGGCTGTTCGGAGAAGAAGGTGATTGAAATAGATACTCAAGGAAAATCCAGTGACCAAAACTGTAATCCCTGAAAGTTAAGTGACTTAATAGGATTGTTGTTTTCTTCATGGATTGTTTGAAAATTTTGGGTTTAAATGATGATATGGTCCCTAACTGTGGGGTTGAAACAGATGAGGCTTTGGGCAGAGTTTGATAACTTTTTAAAGTTCTGGACATAATTGCTTAACCAGAGAAGTTTAGGGACTATGCTGGAAGTTCGTGGGAAAAGTCAGTTTGGCCAGAAGTTGCAACGAGTGTCAGATCAGTCTTTTGGCCATATCTCACTCATTAGTGCTCCGTTCGACAAACTGTCAGGAACAGTGGAATTAGGACGACGAGATGGACGTTCTAAGATAGAATTCAGAGTCTTCTTTTAGGCTAAGGTGAGGGCTTAGCGTCGATAGGTAGAGACTTGAGGGATTGAAATTCGACTTAGTAATTAATAAGGATGCATGAATTAGAGAGTTGAAATGGTTAATTTATGATGTTGTGTTTGATTGGTATATGCGATGCTTGAGTTGACTGTTTGAATGTTTGGTTGACTTCTTTGACTGTATGGATGACTAGGTGGCTAGAAATGAGAGTTTTATTTTTAAAGTGTGCATAATTTGTGTGGATGTCATTATTATTATGTGGATGTCAGTTGTGGTTGCAGGAGAACGGACATGCCAATGTGGGGTCGCCCTAGGAATGACGAACAGGAGGGTAATACTAGACTTACGACATGGCTATCCATGTACTTGCAGGTGGGGGTGGCTGGTGAGCTAGCCGTTACCCTGATATTTATTGAACATGCATGTGTGATGATGTGAGAAATGAATTGTGAGTCTTGGTTGGATCGTTGTGAACGTTTGAGGAGATTGATGTGCAATGTTGGGAATTTATTTGAAAATGTTGAGTTATGATTGAAAGTGATGTGATTGATTGTGAATAATAAATAATAGAACCGGAAGGAGTCAATGTTACCCCACACGAAATACTGGTTGTGATTAAGTCTGATTCATTGGGGTGAATCCCTTGGTTGGGTTGCCAAGGTTGGTTGATATTCTCCTTCGGGGAAGGATCGTATATGGATCCGTCGGAATGATGTGATGGCCGACGCCTAATTAACTCACTTAGTTAAATGAAATGTGAACTATTGTGTGTGTGTGTTGTTGTGCTGGATGTGGTTGTGAATTGATATGTGATGTGTGGCTGGACCGTGTGAATGTCGATACTTGTACATTATTCAACTTATAAATTCTATATTTGTGTTGGATTGTTTATGATTGTTGGGGTGATGCATGATGGGAACAGAGGTAGAGGGCTTGACTGATCACCTAGAACTATTTTATTAGGATGCTAAAATGAAATGTAAGTATGAGTCCCATTGTTGTATTCCAATGTGGGAGTCTGTTATGCTCCCTAGGTAGTTCGGCGCATAGTTAAGCCTAGTGAGTTCACTCAATTTCATTAGGAAATTTATCTCCCTTTAGTCTCTCTCTTCAGTTAGAAGTAGTTTGTGAGCAGAGCTGGGAGTAGTAGTTGTTTGTCGTTGGCAGTTGGAGATCGGAGAAGGCAGATGACGGAAAGATGGCGACCGAGGACATATAAACTGTTTATATATGTTCGTTTCAGTTGACGTTTTGGGAACTTTGGATTTATTTATGATGAGAATTGTTGGTGAATTTAAAAGTGTAATTTGGTTTTGGTTTTGAAATCATGGAAGCTTCCGTTTGCTGATGCTTTTATACATTTATTGAGTTTAAATAATATTTTATTGGTTTCGTTATGTTTTGAGTCAAACCGTAACCCCGATTCCTACTCTAATCATGGGTTCGACCTATGCGATTTGGGGCGGGTGTTACAAAAATCTCATCTATTTGAATGGGATTTCTAATTCCCGTTCGAAGGTGATTTGGGGTCTGAACAGGAATTTAATTTCGTCGAATTTGGTTCACCATTTTAGTATGGGAAACATGAAATTAATTGTTACTCTACAATAACATGTTAGTTCGATCCTAAGTTCTTAGGATTTCAGTAAAAAAAAAAAGTTCTTAGGATCCATTTTATGTTTCTCTTGAGTTTTTTTTACAACAAAAGATTGATCTCAAGCGAGCCAACAAGTTTTCTAGAAGCTACGTCAAGTTAAGAGTGTTTTAGTTTGTCATGTTGCAATTCTGGAAGTGAATAGTTGATCCAAGTATGCGGAGTTTTAGTATAGTATCATGGAGACTTGAATTTGAGATTTTATGTAGACATGATTTCATTTAAGTTTTCCCCATGTGTTAGGACTAGTTGATGACGCTAGATTTACCACGTTTACCTCACCACATTTGCGTGATATTCCCCTTTTTGTACACCTATTTGTGATAGTTTCTAGGAACTTTCGTGTAAATTGTGTGTTATTGCCCATTCACCCTCTTTAAAGCCATTTGATGTTGTTTGATTTTTTTGAGATTTTATGTTAGCACATTGTGGAGAACCTTTCAACGAGCTCGTCACTTCAAACGAGGACCAATTCGGAGTTCAGACGGAGTGAGAATCGCCAAATTAAGGAGCTGGAATTTTGTCAAGCAAAAAGTGCGTCCGGTTGCAAAGAAAAGTGCGCTGGTACACTTTTTGGTGCATGATGAGCCAGACGTACCTTGGACACGGCCAGAGATGCCCCTGACCTGGATCCAAGTGAGAGACTTCAAGGACTAGGTCAATTCCTACATGAAGGCTTGGAGTCAAGGTAGCCATGACGAGGATGATCAGAGGCTTGCTAAGGGAGGTTATACATTGTTGGAGAGGGAGGCACCAAGCTAGGAGAGAAGGTCGGATCTAACTCCAAAAGTGATGCCGAGCCGGAGCATGATGCTGGGGCCGAGTCGTGACCACACTGGCCCCCCCAGGCCAGCACCCGTGAGCCCCGAGGCCAAGTTGCAACCTAAAGACACCCTAGGGACACTCCTGAAAGCCAGCCGAAGCCAGAAGACCAAAGGCCTGGTCAGATCAGATGAGAGCCTAGAGCCTAGCCAGACACATGCGCAAGGCCGACACCCGGGCACCACTAAGTGGCGATTTGTGTCAAGCCGACAAACTACTCATGCCTTTCCAGAATCCTTCGTGCCCAAGGATTCCTTATGTGGTCAGGATAAACATCTACTCATCCTAAATGGATTCGGAGAAGAACTCATAAAGGACACGAAGTCCTTTCCCGCATAGGACTTGCTCATCTAATCCGGATCAGACACAGATTCACGCCCGGAGCCGAATTAGGGTTCTCCGATTTTGCCGATTTTGCTATATTTAGACTTTTGAGTGTTTTAGTAGGATTTCCCTTTTAGTTTCAGTTGTTTAGGAATATTTTAGTATTCTAGAATTAGAATAAGAGTAGGGTTCAGAGATATTGTTCCTAAATCCTTCCCTATAAATAAAGACATTTGGCCTACGATGTAACACACTTTGATCAGTTATAATTTTCAGAACACAAGTTCTCATTTCCCTTCAAGTGTTTGCTCGTTGTTGCTAGGATTTGGGTTAGGTTTATCGTTCCTTGAGGTATACACTCTCAACTGCGTGCCACCATTCATCTTGGACACTTAGGGTTCCTAGTTACATACAACTAGTGGGTCCAAATACTTTCCACCAGGCACTAGGTTGGTTCATCGTTCTTGTTACTTGTTTCACGGTGTTCAAAGATCGCTTGCCCACGGCTGCAAGTGGTCATACAGCTGGTATCAGGGGCACAACCATGTATAGCTTGGGGGGCAGCAATGGCGGCCCCGAGAATTTGAAAAACTATTAATATGGTACTGGCGTCACCCGAGAATATTGAACAATTTATTATAAATAGATGGTTCGGAATAATGATTATAAACTGTTGGTTAGCCGAAATGTTTTAAGTGTTGATATTTGTTGAAGATGGTGTGGGTTTGAATCATAGCTGGAGCAATTTCAGTTTTTTTACATAATTTCTTTTCTTTTATTTTCTAATTCTCAATCTCATTACCTAAACTTCTCCAATTTCAATAAGGAAAAAAAACACCTAATAAATATAACATTCTCCAATTTCAATAAGGAATAGGTGTGTTTCTCCAATTCCAAAAAGGAATATGTGTGAAAAATATTATAAATAGAATGAAAAGAGGTTCTTCCTCAAACCTCAACTCAAGACTCAAGCAATAGTTTATTCAGAAGCTCTAAAGTTAAGGCTCAAGCGCAAGTCGTTCATTCTCTTCTTTTTTTGTCATTTTAATTTACTCAAACATGAACGACGCTTCCAATTCCAAAGGTAAACTTACTTTTTAACCTACTTCTTTTTACTTTATCCATTCACTATAATCTATATATCAATATTATTACTTGATTGTATAATTTTATTGACCTAATCCGCTAACAAATATTATTATCGATTTACTAAATTTTAAATTCAATGGAGTGTGCAAATATAATATTAGTGCTGATATGTTTATCTTTTGCAACAAAATGCATCATGAGTTTCTTGCTGACAGCTTAGTTATATACGTTGAACGCGATATATCAGAAACTTTTAGTCTAGACTCTACTTTGAATGATTTCAATGATCTTAAAGAGCGTCGTGTAAGATTAAAGTAAAAAATAAATTTAAATGAATATATTTTTATTAATAAATTTTTATTTTGTTATTATCGGCGGCTCCGACATTAAATTCCTGGCTTCGCCCCTGGCTGGTATGAGAGCACGATTCTACACTAAGACCACTCTATCCTTTACTTTTGTGTTTTATAAAATTTTCAAAAACCCCTAAAAAGTTTCGTTATTTTTACTGACCTTGTTTGTCATTGTTTCAGAAAATTGTAAGGCAGAAAAAGCTGGTGGCCATAAGAAAATACCAAAAGAAAGAAAATAAAAGAGGTCTTAAAACAGAAAGAAAATCGACCCACACAAACCAAGGTCACCTTGCCAAGTTTTCGTGCAAGTTGAGTTCTAAGAAGAGGGAAGAATAGGGGGTTTTCACATAGATAGGCTTTCGTTGTGTTTTCAAAATTCTTGAACCAAACCCTACTTTTGAAATCTGTTTGCTTGTAATTTTTTTCAACGAGTCCTAGAAAATATTGTGCTTGGGCTAGAATATAACCCTAGGTTATAGGGTTAGTGGTGTCACACGCATCGATATTCTTGACCTTTGAGGCTTGGAAGAAATTTGCAACTTCTTGATTTGAACTTGGCTGTATTCTAATTTTTCTTTTTGAGTGCTACTTTAAATTCTAAGCACGAGAGCTAAAATCAGAGTGAATGAGGTTCATTAGAGCGATTTTGTGAGGCCTTTTGTTCGATAATAACCATGGGAGATGAACGAGTACCCACAATGGAGGAGACACTTATCAATGTGGCTCAAACCCTGGCTGACGTCCAAGCCAGAATAACTAGGCTGGAGAGAGGACCGGAGGATCATGGAGTTGGCCCTCATGGAGAAAACAATCGGAGAGGACGTGGAGGAGGCAGAAGGATCATGCATGAAGTTGATGATGATATGAGAAACCTCAAGCTCACCGTACCTAAGTTCACTAGAAAAGCCAACACCGATGAATACCTTGATTGGGAGAGGAGCATGGAAGACTTCTTGGATTGCCATAACTATTCCGAAAGGAAAAATGTAACTGTTGCTACAATTGAGTTTACTGACTATGCTGCCCTTTGGTGGAGTCAACTCAGGAGGCAGATCCAGAGAGATGAGGAGGATCCAATCATGACATGGAGAGATCTCAAGAGGAGGATGAGAATAAGGTCTGTACCGGCGTCCTACACCTGTGACTTGCACACCAAGCTTCAATCCTTGAAGCAAGGAAACATGACGGTGGAGAGGGAATTGAAGAATGGCTTTGGGAAGAAACCTACGACCGTACCACCTGCAACCAGCCCTTGGAGAGGAAGTTCTAGTGCTAGAAACACCCCATGGAGACCAGGTGCTAACCGGAGCGCCGGGCCACAAACCAACCCTAACACACGTATACCACGGCTAAACCCTAATTCCACTACTGTCCAGAATTCTAACCCACAACCTAGTGGAATCGTGTGATTTAAGTGTTAAGGGAGAGGACATGTGGCCAGAGACTATCCAAATCAAAGGGCTATGGTGCTCAGAGAAGGAGAAGTGGTCACAAACGATGAGGAAGAGTCGGCTAAAGAGGAGATAGATACAGGCTCAGACGAAGGAGAAGAAGTGCCTCAAGTTGGCTTGAAGAAAATTTCAGGCATGTTCCTACGTGCCCTGATCCCGGAGCCAGAAGCTGACCCGGTCACCTTGGTCGAGCCAGACTACAACGTCGAACCGGCCCAGCCCTGGAGCGACCCCAGTGCCCAGCCCCGGAGCGGCCCCAGCGCCCAGCACTGATACAACCCCCAGCCCTGGAGTGTCCCCGACGCCTAGCACCGGATTTCTGCCCGATCACACCCAATGATTTTCAGCTATTTCATGGAGGATTTTGAGTGCTTAAGTGGTAGAAGAAGGATGGGAGCAGAGAGACAACTTATTCCACACACGGTGCGTGATCAAAGACAAAGTTTATAGCATGGTCATTGATGGATGAAGCTGCACCAATGTCGTGAGCATTGACTTGGTGGAAGGTTTAATCCTCAAAACTCAGAAGCACCCCAAGCCATACAAACTACATTGGCTCAGCAATTGTGGAGAGTTGAGGGTGACACGACAACCTCATGTGCCTTCAGCATTGGAAGGTACACAGATCTCATCCTTTGTGACATTGTTCGCATGGAAGCTGCCCACGTATTACTTGGAAGGCCTTGGCAGTTTGATAGGTTCTCAATGCACGATGGAAGGACCAACAAATACAATCTTATTCATGGAGATACGATGTACAAGCTCAAGCACTATCACCAACTGAAATCCTCAAGGATCAATTAGATAGGAAGGCGAACCGAGAGAAGAGAGAGAGAGAGAGCTCAAAAACATATAGAAGAGAGAACAAAAGAGTGTACCCATGAGTGAAAAAATAGAATTGCAAGATGAAAAAGGTCAAAGAGCTGAAAAGAGTGAGGTTGAGAGGAGAGAAAACATGTTAGCCAAACGTAGTGAGATCAAACAAACCCTAGTCTCTAGAAAATCCCTCGTGGTCATTCTCTACAAGGAATGTTTGATTTCTAACCCTAACACCTCTTTGCCTAGTGTTGTTGTTTCTCTTCTACAGGAATTCAATAACGTCTTCCCAACGGAGAATCCAAGTGGATTGCCACCAATTAGAGGGATTGAGCATCAAATCAACTTGGTGCCTGGATCTTCCTTGCCAAACAAGGCTGCCTATAGGACGAACCCTGAAGAAACCAAAGAGATTTAAAGGCAAGTGGAGGAGCTGATGGACAAGGGATACGTGAGGGAGAGCATGAGCCCTTATGCTGTACCAGTCATCCTTGTGCCAAAGAAGGAATGAACTTAAAGAATGTGTGTCGACTGTCGTGCCATAAACAATATAATAGTTAAGTATCGACACCCCATTCCTAGGTTAGATGATATGCTTGATGAATTACATGGATCTACTATTTTCTCTAAAATTGATCTTAAGTCAGGCTATCACCAAATTCGAATGAAGGAAGGTGATGAATGGAAAACCGCCTTCAAAACTAATCTAGGATTGTATGAATGGATGGTTAACTTTCGGTTTAACTAATGCACCTAGTACATTCATGAGGTTAATGAATCAGGTTCTTAGATCTTTCATTGGAAAATTTGTTGTTGTTTACTTTGATGACATCCTGATTTATTCAAAAAATCTAAACGATCACCTAGGCCACCTAAAATCTATCTTAGAAACTCTAGGAAAGAACATTTATATGCTAACATGGCCAAGTGCACCTTCTGCACCGATCACCTTGTATTTCTTGGCTTTGTTGTTAGTTCATCAGGTATAAGGGTTGATGAAGACAAGATCAAAGCAATCAAGTCCTGGTCCACACCATAAAACATCACATATGTTAGGAGCTTTCATGGACTGGCCAGCTTTTATAGAAGGTTCGTGAGGGACTTCAGTACCATTGCTGCCCCACTCACGGTCGTGATCAAGAAGAATGTATCCTTCCAATGGGGTACACCACAATAGGAGGCCTTTGACGCCTTGAAGAAGAAGCTAACTGAAGCCCCATTGCTCATGCTGCCTAATTTCACCAAGCCATTTGAAATCAAGTGTGATGCTTCTAGAGTGGGTATTGGAGCCGTCCTCATACAAGAAAGGAAGCCCATAGCATACTTTAGTGAGAAATTGAGTAGAGCCACACTCAATTACCCCACCTACGAAAAGGAGCTATATCCGTTGGTGAGGGCCTTGAAGACTTGGCAACATTACTTATGGCCAAATGAATTCATCATCCACACAGATCATGAGTCCCTCAAGTACTTGAAGGCTCAACATAAGCTCAACAAGAGACATGCACGGTGGGTGGAGTTCATTAAATCCTTTCCCTACATAATCTAGTACAAGCAAGGTAAGGAAAATGTGGTGGTTGATGCCTTGTCAAGAAGGTATACCCTAATTATTTTCCTTAGTTCAAAATTCATTGGTTTCGAACATATTAAGGATCTCTACGCCACTGGCCTTGATTTTAAGGATGTGTATGAAGCTTGTGCACAGGGAGGATTTGAGAAGTTCTACAAACAGGATGGGTATTTATTCAAGGAATCCAAGCTTTGCTTGCCTAACCATTCGTGTAGGACTGTCCTAGCTAGAGAAGCTCGTGGAGGAGGACTTATGGGACATTTTGGAGTGGCCAAGACCGTAAGCTGCCTCAAGGAGCACTTTTATTGGCCAAAGATGCGCCATGATGTGGAGAAGCTCATTGCTCAATGTTCTAAATGCCAATGAGCTAAGTCACATCTTCAACACTATGGGTTATACACCCCTTTACCTATTCTTGAACATTCTCGGATTGATTTATCTATGGATTTTGTGTTAGGATTGCTTAAGACTAGGAAAGGTAGAGATTCAATAGTTGTGGTAGTTGATAGATTCTCTAAAATGGCTCACTTCATTGTATGCCACAAAGCTGATGATGCATCCTACATTGCTGATCAATTCTTTAGGGAGGTAGTTAGGTTGCATGGGGTACCAAAGACTATAGTTTCGGATAGGGATTCAAAATTAATAAGTTACTTTTCGAAAACCTTGTGGGCTAAGTTAGGTACTAAGTTAATGTTTTCAACCACTTGCCACCCACAAACTGATGGCCAAACTGAAGTCGTAAATATATCCTTATCTCAAATGCTTAGGACTGTCATTAAATTCCAACATAAAGTCTTGGGAGGATTGCTTTCCACACGTAGATTTGCCTACAATAGGGTTGTTCACTCAGCCACCCAATACTCCCCATTCGTACTTGTTTATGGATTTAACCCCTAACCCCTTTGGATTTATCACCACTGCCTATACATGAATTTTTAGATGCAGATGGATAAAAGAAGGTTGAGTACGTACGGAAGTTACATGAGAAAGCAAAGACCAACATTGACAGGAGGACTGCTCAGTACATTCGCAACGCTAATTAGGGAAGAAAGGAGAAAATATTTAAAGTTGGGGACCAAGTGTGGATTCACTACAGAAAGGATCGATTTCCTGAGGAAAGGAAGTCCAAGCTACTGCCTAGAGGAGACGGACCCTGTACTGTCCTCAAAAGGATCAACAATAACGCCTATGTTCTTGATTTACCTAATTCATATGGTGTTAGTGCTACCTTCAATGTTGCTGACTTAACTCCCTATTATGATGATGTCTATGCATATTCAGATTCGAGGCTGAATCCTTCTCAAGAAGAGGGGAATGATGAGCCACCCGTACCCTGCTAGAGCTGCCCATGACCAGGAGCCAAGTGAGAGCCTTCGTGGACCGGGTCAATTCCTCCATGAAGGCTTGGAGTCAAGGTAGCCATGAAGAGGATGATCAGAGGCTTGCTAAGGAAGGTTATACATTGCTGGAGAGGGAGGCACCAAGCCAGGAGAGAAGGCCGGATTAGACTCCAGAAGTGATGCCGAGCCGGAGCATGATGTTGGTGCCGAGTCGAGACCACCATGGCCGCGGACCGAGACTAGCGCCGAGCCCCTGGCCCTGGCCAGCACCTGTGAGCCCCAAGGCCAAGTTGCAGCCTAAAGACACCCTAGGGACACTACTGAAGGCCAGCTGAAGCCAGAAGACCAAAGGTCTAGCCAGATCAGACGAGAGCCCAACGCCTAGCCAGACACATGAGCAAGGCCGACACCCGAGCACCACTAAGTGGCAATTTGTGCCGAGCCAACAAACTACTTGCGCCTTTCCAGAATCCTTCGTGCCCAAGGATTCCTTATGCGGTCAGGATACTACTAATCCTAAATTGATTCAGAGAAGAACTCACGAAGGACACGGAGTCCTTGCCCGCATAGGACTTGCTCACCTAATCAAGGTGCAATTCATCATGCCAACTCAAAATATTCCTATAAAGTTGAATTTTATTGATTTTTCGTTGTTTAGGTGTCGGTTGGTAGGAACAAGACCAACAGAGCATTGCAAGAGGACAATAATTGAGGAGGACCGATGTAACACCCCAACCAAACGGAACACAATCAAATACAGCGAAACACTAACAAGGGTGCTACGATGCACAAGTATCACAAGAAACTGATTTTTCGTCGTAACACAAGTAAATCTCTCTAAGAGTTTTAGAACAACTCGTAATGATCTGAAAACATATATCTTCATTTATACATGATTCAAACAGAAGTTCCTCAGGAACACAAAATAGAGGAGGAGTCACATGCTCCACAAACTTTAACAAGCATTTTACTTTCTCCTTGGAGATTAACAAGCGTTTCTCAGATACTTTATCGTACTAACATCATAGGTTACAAAACAGTTTACAGAACATAGATATACACAATATCAGACTAACTATGACATATGCATATGGCATTATAGTGTATCTCAAAACGTGCAAACCCAAAATCAAAGGACGAGGATCAAGACACATTCTTCCGATTCTACCTGGCCTCATCGCCACGCTCGCTAACCCAAATAGCTCTCCTTGGTGGCATGCTGCTCTTGTAGAATCAAGTGTACACCTGCACAGACTACTGACAGTCTGGGGAGAAAAATAAGGGTCAGTGCTAATCACTGAGTGAGAGCCTTGAGCCCTGGGTCATACTAAGGTGCAAGCAAGACACATAACAAGTATGACAACATGTATCACATAAGGTCACCCTGTAAACCTAACTCATTAGTTCATATTTTAATTGGGATCCCGGCTCACGTATGCTGGTAGACTCCCGGGCAGAACATGCAGTACCCAAACGGGTACCTCGTAAACAGACAGCTCTTCGCGGTAAGAGCCTCGAAACCGTTCAGTCAATAGGTTCAACCATCCTAATGACCTACTCCTAGCAGAATTGACCATATATGGTTTTCTGCAACAGAACAAATATAGTCTCCAGCATACGGGCCCTAACTACGTGATCAAGTAGTTCCAGATTATTCCCCTAGAATCATCAATCTAGGTGAATTGTTATCACAATCAGATCACAACAGAACACGAATATAAAATCAGGCATTATATCAAGTAAGAAGAACGAGTACAATAACAAAATCATGTATATATCAATAACAACAACTCACATACGGCCCTAGGGTTGTAGGCCACTATCCTAGCATGCATATAGCCCTTAATAATAATTAGATACATAAAGGAACGTCTAACCCGATCAGATACGCAGGAGACCCTCACCAGAAATGATTGACAAAACCTCGCTACCAACTTTCGGGTCGAAACCCTAATTCCAGACAACTTTCGTATCACGAATCGTTTAGAACACCGAAACTCAGCAACTTGCGTTTAAGCTCCTGTTCAGCTAATTAAGCTCTCTTCTATCTTTTGTACTTAACTCTCAACTTAAGCTTATATATAGAGGAGGGAAGTCGTTTTATGACCGCCTCATACTGATCCACACTTACACGCTTAGCTATTAAGTAATTTGAGCTAATCCTCATCTGTTTTTATCAGATCAATGTGCATGGAGGCAATTTCCCATATGACACGTGCCCACTTTTCCTTAATTGTTCCATGCATACATGTATTAGATTTAGCCTTACTTAATTGCAAAGAAATCCTTACTTCCCAAAGTACTATGCTTATCCATTGAACCCTCTTACTTAGCCAACAACAGCACGTGAAAGCCAAGGTGGAAATAATCCACATGTGGCACATTCATCATGCACGCATAAAACATGTGCATGAAATTGCTTAATATCAAGCTTGGAAAAATATGATGATGCTAGTGATGTGTGTATATGCATATTGTACAAATACGATTATATTATATAAATTTGCCGTTAGGCACATACTCATCAGGTTATAATGTACCAAAGTTATCATTTCGTTTACATATGCATTTATATATGAATGTCACATGTTAATGTTATATGATAATGTGGATTGAATTGTCACTTCCTTAAGGGTTTCTATTAATCTTATCAATATTTTCGGTATGATTGAACGAGATGTCACAACCGAAACCTTGTGATCGTTGTATAAAGAAAATTGTCTAGAAGATTAGTCGATCACCTTCGAGAGGTTAGATGTTTATCAAGTTTTTTAGTTGGTTAGATGTTTCGTTCAAGTTAGGGCATGCAATGCAGATAGCGATGAACATAATTTTGTTAATATTATTTTAGATTTGAATTAGTAGATTCTAGCTATTCTTAAATTTGCAACTTGCTTTCATAAAAAAATTGCAACTTGCCATTGAACAGCTTGAGCGAGATGGGGCTCCAACCGAGGTTGGCCCTAACGATTCCTTGGCGCAAGTACTAAAAAATCCACAACATTGTGACCGAGTTCAGATTATGGGTTTGGGCTTCACCTAATGATGGTAAGAAAAATATTTTGAGCCTTTTTATCAGTTTTGTAAAATTCTAATGTTAATTTTTGAACATTTTATTTATAAGGTCTTAGATGGTTGTGGGACATCACCATATTCTCCAACATTTAACAGTGTTTCGTCGATGATCCTTAATTTGTACTAGTTTTGAACCTGACCTGTTGGTCGGAAATTTTATTTAACAGTGGCAGTAATATAATATTTTTATTTTTTGGAAGCTATTAGATTTAGGCGTGAGGTATGGTACGATTATGTTTCATTTCAAACATATATAAAATACTTATTAAATTTAATCGGAAAGAAATCTACACCTATTTAAATACAAATACATATTTGTGTCGCGAATCCATAAATCACTGCCGGATGAGAATCATATATCCATATTCAAAATCCTTTGTCTAGCTTCTCTCGCCATGCCATGATTTCCAACATTTTTCCAGTCACATTCTTTTTCATTAGTCAGACACTATCGATCGCTTTAGGCGACCAATACAAATGTCATCAAAATCATAGGTTGGAACATTAACCATGACCAAATTGATACTATGCTTGTTTCCGGGTTGGTTACTTAAATGGTCACTGAACTTTGGCCAAATAACCCGGCGGTCATTGAACTTCAAAATTTTTTCTAACAATCACATGACTTCAATGATTTAACTAAACAGTCACTGTTAGCTACTGACATCCATTTTTTCGTCTATCTGCCTACGTGGACTCGCCACATCAGCTGCCACGTATGTTAAGTTTGCCACGTCACATATTTTTGAACCCAAATCTGACCGATCAACTAACCGAACACCCAACCCAAAACCCAACCCGAAACCAAAATTCCCCCATTGCATACTCGCCGTCTCCCCTGCTTTGCCGGCGAAGCTCACGACAAACCTAGGTCAAGCTTGGGGTTGTTTTAACCCAGCCGACCCTAACTCCACGTAAGAATGATCTCAAATCTAACTCTCCTGGCTTCAGAACACAAAAAATTGTCCAACACGGCCAGATCCATTACCCGACATGTTGAGTTGTCCATTACCGTCGGCCGAACTGTTAAACGACCCACAACTCACCTTCTCTTCGTTTTTGGACTTTGAATCAATTCAAGGGGCAGCGATGAGGCGTTTGAGTTGGATATAAAAGCCAGACGACCTAATGCTCCGAATTTCAGAACCAACCGTCGTAGCTCTGACGAGAAGCTGCGTCGGGGAGTTTCAAACGTCCCCAAACCAAGAAATATCCTCCGTTAGCCTCTTCTCTAACCCCGGAAGCTTTCCCCTCTGTTTAATTGCGATTTCGAGCAAAAGTCGGAAGGCTTCAATTTAATCGTTGCCGGCGTCGGCAACTTTGACAATATGAGTTCCTGCAACTTGGGGAAGAAGAAGGTCAACTTTTATTTTGGTCACCCAATTTATTTAATTTATGGATTAGTCTCTCGACTTGTGATCTTTGGTATTTAAGTGCATAACTTTGGTATCATGTTTTCGATTTCACGTGGAATCACGATTTTGACTACATTGGTCACAATGAATTATTAAACCGCTACTTCTAGAACAAGTGACCTAAAATGCATACACGTCAATCAAACAACCTGGTCTCACTAATCATCTGCACACAACAAGGAGCAATCACCAATCAAGCACAAATTCGACCTAACTGACTAGACTCCTCACACAGAAACTATTTAGTACAAGGGGGACTCTCGCACTCTGTGTTTAAGGATGTGTTTCTGCTCTCAATCACTTTCTCCACTGAAGTATGTCATAAGTTCGCAATTCGACCATATCTCCACCACTGTGACAACACGAGTAACTAGTCAAGAGGACTTTCGCAAGGGACTGTATCGATTCCTACACTACAAGGGTTTATGATGAATGGATGATGGGATGAATGATGGAATTGGCTTTGGTGCGTCGTAGCTTTCGACTAAATTCCCTTGAATCTAGCTTATGGCTTCCTACCGTCTAACCACACATGGGTGGAATAGTGTACGCTCGTCCTATGATACCCTCAAGCAACCTAGCACTTTATTTTGCACATTTTTTTCTAATTTTCCTTTACATTTTCTTTGACTTCGTTCTTCCAAATGTAGGGAGAAGAACGTTATTGAATTATACAGCTCGACTTGAAACTTGAACTCTTTTTTTTTCTTCTTTTTTTCTTTGTGCCGATTTTTTTTCCAAGTTGTTGCAGGGGTTTACACGTTTGGACATAATAGCTAAGACCACCTGTTTAATGGCAATAGGCAAGTTACCACAAACCAACTTCTGGTAGGCTAATCTAGAATTACTACCACAGGGAATGAACGGGTGATGAAGAACATGGGAAATGGCTGTAATGTATAACGAGCCGAAAGAAGGGCCAAGCTCAAGGGTTTTCACCTAAGGGATTCATCGTTAGGTTGGCTATCTAGCTTAAGTAGCTGAATCTAGGTGCCTCTATCCTCCTAGAACTCGTGTCATCGTGTAATCTCAAATTGGTCTCATGCAAATTCTAACTCATTCAAGGTACGAGAAAGCCACTCGAAAAGAATTAAAATTGCAAGTTACGTGCAATGGATCAAAAGCTCACTATTAGTTTGCTAGTCGGATTCGGTCATATTCATGCAATCAAGGGGAAATACTACAAGAGTGATAAAATTTTCTATTCTGACCAAGCAATTTAGCATCAATGCAAGTAAGTTGTTTACAGGTTCTAGATTAAGTAGTCTAAGCGTCATTATGAAAGATTGAAAGATAACTTAACATCACAAGTCAAGAACCAAGCAATTATATGCTAGAGGAATTGAAATTGCCACAAAAACACAGCAAACAAGTCAAGATCATGCAAAGTTCTAACTCCTACCCCACACTTAAACTGTTCTGTGTCCTCACGAGACTAAATTAGGAGAGAGAGATACAGAGAACCTGGATCGAGATGGTCGGTGTAGGGGATGAACACGGAGAGTCTAGAGTGGAGTGGAGTAGCTACTCAAGGTCCTACAAAATAAAAACAAACAAAAGATCAAAAGGAAACCGGGACAAGTGTCCCAGATCCACAACGAGATCGAAATCCGAAAAGAATAAATAAATAAAAAAGGAAAAGAATACGACCTGATCACTGATCCTCAGGCGGGGATGATGGAGATGGGATGTGGAAGTGGTCGAGCATTGCCCGGCTCGCCGCTGCCTGTGCTCTGTGATGGCGTTGGGTGATGAGCCACCGGACGTCCTCCTCCTCGTGCCAAGTCATGGCTCGGGCCTCGAATGCAACTCGGTCCCTCTGCCAGGACGTGGCTTGGGCCTCGAATGCAACCCAGTCCCTTTGCCACTGATGGGAACCAGAGGAGAAGTCTGTCTGCCACTGCTCCATGCGGGTGAGAACCACACCATACTTGCCAGAGTACTGGGGAGGCAGCTGGGGAGGCATCTGCTGGTGGTGAACATGCGACTCTGGCTCTGTCTAGGGCTCCTAATGGGGCTCCTCCTCCTCGTCCTCGTCTTCGTCCTCCTCAGGATCCTCAGAGATTGGGGCTGGAACGTACACCCTTGGCCCGACGATAAAGTTGAGCTCGAACTCCACCGCTAGCTCTCCTGCAACGATATGCACCTAGGCACGTGGGACCCAAGGGTCCCAGGAGTCGGAGAGTTTCAGGCTGGCGATGAGGCGACCAATGAAAGCACCGCCAAGGAGGAAAGGCGGGATCTTGGAAGAACTGATCTTCTGATGGAACAAGCGGGCAAGGACCCAGTGATGACACTCGATTTGACGTGATTTTCAGCCTCATTTAAGCAACATTTCCTTGCTTGAAACGTGGTTTTTGGGATAGAATAGCGAATATTCACTCAACTACTCTATTTCCTACCGATTTGGTTACTTTGGCCCTTTTTGGGTCTATTTGATGGTTTTCCAGTGTTTTTGTGATAGCACAGGTTTTTGCCATCATTTACGTAGCCATGGACGTATTCAAGACCTCAAGGAGTGAACCAGAATCAAACCAGAAATCAAACCAGAGTCAGAATCAAAGATCCAACTTCCCATCACAATGTTTTCACCGAAAAACCTACATAGTTTTCGGCGAAAATACCTTAAGAAACTCACAGGCGAAGTCAGCAGCTTTACACTGAATATTTCGGCGAAAACTTTCATAGTTTTCGGCGAAAATCCAAGAAGAAACCAACGCAGATTCAGCTGATGTTTTCGGCGAAAACTTAAAGTCTTCGCCGAAAACTATTGAAGAAAAACACACAGGAGATTTTAACTGAAGTTTTCGGCGAAAACTCCTTAAGTTTTCGCCGAAAACTCCTTCCTTTTCCACGGCTGGGTTGGAAAACCCTAATCTTACCTATTTAAAGAAGCAGTCGGCAGCCAGCCAGGGAGAGGATTATTCCAACAACTATTCACAAATTAGACTTTTGAGAGTCAGCCGACTCTAGGGTCGATAGATAGAGTTTAGAGAGTTCGAAGATCCGTGGAGAGATCGCGACACCATCCTTCCACCTCGGAGAGCTCGGAGCTTAAAGTTGAAGATCCAGGAGATCGAAGCTTCATCGGAGTCGTTAGAATTAGGTTTTTCAGTTCTTATATGTTCTTCCTCTATATGATGATTTCCTTTGTTGCCTTTGATTATTCTGTTATCGTTATGAGTAGCTGAACTTGTACAGCTTAGATTAGATGAACCCTAAGTGACCCAGGGCTTTAAAGCGGTCACAGATTGGCGGTAATTAGATTCGAAGTTCAATCAGTTTCTCTTTGCATGGTTGTTTTGTTCTTCATTGTTTATGTTTCTCTTCTGGTTGGTCGCCTAGATTAGGTTTATGCAAGCTAGGGTTAGTCGCCAGACAGCTTCCCTGCTTTGGCGCATAAACTTGTCTTCCTTGATCACCTAGTTTAGATTCTTGTTAAGCTGAGGATAGAAGCGAACACTCGCCTCTCTTTAAAACATCAATTCAACCAATTAACCTATTCATTGGAGTGTGCCTTTCGTAGGAACCAGTTAGGGTTAACCCATTGCAAGAGTAACTCATAAATAGTTTGTAATTCCACCAGTTAGTTTAGTCGTCGCGAGAGGCGACCGTACCCGGGTGACTAATTAATCTTGGTAGCTAGATCGGATAGAGTGAACGTTTGCCAGTCTTAAACCTAAGGGTCAGGAGTTATGGTGGTGTATAGAAACCGATTGAATTAGAATTGAAAATCGCTGGTCTTGTGATTGCCGTTGCCTTGGTGATCTAAGGGGGATTCGAAATCTAAGTTCGTCTATCTTCTCGTTAGTCAACCTTTTAATCTTTCTGTCTTTTATTTTTCTTATTTATTAGATTAGAAGTCGTGGAACTCACACCACGCACAACCTGTTTAAACCTGAGTAATTTGCCAACATATTTGAGTAGACAAGAAGAAGAGACCCGTGGAATACAATCTGTCCTGCTCTATGCTTGACAGTTATTTGATCACTATTTTGCAGCTCATCACCCAGCCTGGATGGAGGGGGTAGCCCTCATGGATGGCTCAGAAGAGGAGGAGCTCCTCTGCGGCTATGTAATGGTGGTATTTTTCTAGTACGAAAAATAAAGCACGACGCTAAACGTAATGAAAGAAACGAAAGAGAGGGTGAGAAACCATACTGATATAGTTCTTATTGGTGGACTTGACACCCGACTGACCAGTGATGTGGCTCCAGAGGGCGTCAAAAATTGGACCCTTTGTCTTGTTGCTCTCCCAGCCTTGGTGGTGGTGAGTGTAGTGCTCGGTCGGGATGCCGAGGAGATCGGCGAACTCATCGTAGGTGAGCTCATGGTTCCGGTTGGCGAGGCGGAAGGTGATCACCTTCGAGCGTTGTCTGCTCTTGTGGGTGTCGAGCTCAAAACTGCTCCAGAACTCTTGGAGGGCGACAGGCGGATAGTCGTCGGTGATGGTGGTGAGCTCGAGGAGTCCTGCCGCGGTGAGGGACTGGTGGACGGTGTTGTGCTAGTCCTCATCATGCTCCTGGAGAGACTCCATGGATAGGGGGCGCACGTCAGCAAGAGGGATCTCCCGGATCCTCTATTAGCGATCGAAGTAGTGGACGGGGAGATGTGCAATGAAGTGGTGGATTCCCTGACGGTTGGGGTTGACCGAAGGTGGACCGGCGAGAGCGGGAGTGACAGGGGTGGGGGCACTAGTACAAGCCCCTGCAGAAGATGATCCTGCACCGCTAGCAGCTACTCTCAGTCTCTTACCCCTGTTCCTGAAAGATATCAAAACTTGGAAACC
This sequence comes from Linum lewisii, assembly GCA_034768395.1. NCBI lineage: Eukaryota > Viridiplantae > Streptophyta > Magnoliopsida > Malpighiales > Linaceae > Linum > Linum lewisii. The sequence goes on along the minus strand of CM068301.1, from coordinate 50,018,676 downwards.
ACATTAGTCAAACCGACATCTTACCCCACACTTAGTTGAAAAACTCAATTTCACAAAGAAATGAGGAAAACCGAGTGTGGATAAGCCAATTCAACATTTGGGAACCATAATTGATCCTAACACATGCATATGAACTATCCGGTTATAAAATTCACATCGTTCATTCAAAGTCAAACCGACATTTTATAAAAGTCAACACCCAACAAATTTGGCAATTAAGCATGGCAAACTAAGTTCAATTATCATCAACTCATGGCACAATGTTCCCTAATCAGTCTAGATTGTCTAAGTTCAAACAATTAAGCACAATTCACACTGAAACAGTAGGCACACATATCGAGGTAGACCGAAATCAAGTTCAACAAAATTCAACAATCTATATGTCAAAAGATTTGAAATTGAAAACACAACATCTAAACTTGAAGGCTGATAGTAGAAAACGAACGGAGAACAAGGAAATTGGCAAAAAACTCGAAAAAACTCGTTTCGGGCGGAGCTGAAGCTCTGTAGTTCCGATTCGGACGATCTAGGTAGGGAGGAAGCTCGGAAAAGGGAGAGGAACAGAGCGGCGGTGGCGACTTAAAAACGATGGCGAGACTTGGGAAAAACGGCGGGGCAGTTGCTGGTTTTGGTTCGACAAGACCTAACGGAACTGGGGTGTCGCGAAAACGAGAGGATAAGTGGATTTTTTCAAATTTTTGGCTGAAGTTTTCATCGATAACTATTAAAGTTCTCGCCGAAAACTTCTTTTAAAACTATTTAAAAAGACTCAAAACGCACCGGATTTAAGAAAAGTTCTCGTCGAAAACTTTGGAAGTTCTCGGTGAGGAGTTTGTCGAAATCGGAGACAGGAGGCAATGGGTTTTTGAAAACTAAAGTTCTAAGTTTTTGGCGAAAACAACTGACCTGGACAGTTTAAAACAATTTTCTGAAAACACCGGCAACGCAACTTCGAAAAATCATTACAAAATCAAAAAAAATCAGAAAAATCCCAAATAAATTGGAACTGAACCGAGAACACACGACACACACAAGAAAAATAAGAAACCATAAATGACACTTTTGGCTTCCCCGAACCGACTCTAGACACGAGAATTGACTCAAAAATAAAAAACTGACTTTAGCCGTGTGTTGCCTCCTATTTAACTTCTTTGAGCTGGACGATACCTGGATGGTGCTCAAGAGGTATCCCAATTCAGAATTTCCTTCACGCTCGCGTCAAAATTGACGAAATACAGCCTCAGTTTACCTCCAGAAAGTAGGAAACGCTTCCCATTGATATGTGTCAATTGGGTTCATTGGAACGTTTTTGGTGTAGTAGTGGATGAGCTCTTGCAACTTTTAACGTTATCGTTCTTCGGATTTGATTCTGTTTGGCTTTGTAGCTTACCGAAGGGACGACCACTAGAGAGCATATTAGCGATGTTATTCACTTGGCTCTCCACTCTATGACCTTGTGCAATCTGCTCCTGGTTCAAGATGGCGTGAGCTTTGAATTGGTTGTCATGATCATCAAGCCTTGTGATGATCTGATTAAGCTTCTTGTCCAGCTCGGTCTCCTCGTTGTCTTGAACCGTAGGTCGTTGGGGCTGTTGTCCTCCGGTGAATCTAGGAGGGCCTTGGTAGTTGTTATTCCGCTATTGATTCTGGCGATTGCTAGGTGTTGTACCTTAGTTGCCTTGATTTCTATGCGGTGGCTGATACACTCCTCCAGATTGGGTGTTCAACTTTTGCTCTTTGGTACGACCCAGATGGTCAGCTATTCTGGTTCTGGTTCTGATTGGAGTCAAAGTTGTAGGGAGGTCTCTCCTGGAAACTTCCCTATTGCAGAGCTGGCCTGTAGTTGCGGTAGTTGGCATAACCTTGTTGGTTATTAAGGAATCCATGGGTAATGAAGCTCACTTCATCCACAGAGCAGACATCTGCTTTCCCAAAATTCTGGCAGCTTCCTCCGTTATGAGCACAGGCTCCACAGTAGTTATAGTCAGCTACATGGACAGAGGCTGATGGAGGGTTGATTGGCGCAGTGGACTTCTTCAGATGCTCTCAATTTCAGCCTTAACATGCTCTTCAATGTTGAGCTTACTTCTGGCTCCTTCTGATTGTCTCTCCCAGTTTCTTGACTTGGAAGCACAGTTGGAAAAATGAAGCATATCAGCTGCTTGAGTAAGAGTGGTGCAATCTCCCTCAGCCAAGGAGTTGACCCATTTAGTAGACTCATCATTCATCCCTTGAGAAAAGATCTCAGCCAGTTGTCTTTGTTCAAAGCCATGATGAGGGCAGTTGTAGAGGAGTTCTTGGAATTCATTCCAAGCGTCGTACAAGCTCGTTCCTTCCTTCTGTCTGAACTTGGTGATGTTATCCTTGTAGGCTGTCGTTCTTGACGGAGGAAAGTATTCCTCTACAAACTCTTGAGCCAGCTTATCCCAGTTGTTGTAGTGACTGGGAGGCTTGCTATTGAGCCATCTCTTTGCGGGGCCCTTGAGAGAGAATGGAAACGCTCGTAAGCACAAGTCTTCTTGTCGAGGGTTCCACTCTTGAAAGTTTCACACATAGCAATGAAGTCTGCCAAGTGTGTGCAAGGATTATCGTGCGGCTTTCCTTCAAACTGCACGTCCCTAGAGATCATTCCCAGGAAGGGAATCTTGATCTCATAGTTAGGATCAGCTTCATTGCGTGACCCATCTAGTCGCGCTCGGCTTGTTGTAGTCCGCAAGGCTCTTCTAAGCAGCCATTTCGGTAGGAGAGGGTGGTGGCGAGTTTGATGCAGTAGATGAAGCGGATGAAGATGAGGAGCTCTCCTTCGGCTCCTCTATCTTAATTGGTGTGAAGGATGAGGGCGGAACGGTAGTAGATTTCTTTGGAATGCGTGGTTGCTTAGGCGGAGCAGAACTACCCGGCTTGTCTGAAGTAGAAGACTTCATAGACTTAGACTGAGAACGAGTGATCGGGCGGTTCATAAACATGCGAACAACCTGCAGAGAACAAAAACAAACACAACCGGTGTAAAATCGAAGTGTGATGGAAAAGTGAAAGATGGAAAGGTAGAAGAATAAAATGCCAACTCTTCTTTCAAACAATTAGAAGAGTCCCCGGCAACGGCGCCAATTTGATGTACGCCTTTTTCAGCATTTTGTATCAAATAACTGCCTTACTAAAGTAAGACAGATTGAATCTCTCGAGGTTTCTTCTAATCATTTACTCAAATGAGCCGGCAATTTAGTCGGGTTTAAACAAGTTGTGCGTGGTGTGAGTTCCACGACTTCAAAACTATGAAGTAGAAAAATTGAAATGAAAACAGAAAGAAAATTGAAAGGTTGAGTGACTTAACAAGATGACAGACGATCTTAGATTTCGAATCCCCCTAAGATCGCCAGAACATTGGGATCACAAGACCAACGGCTTTCAATCCCGATTCATTCAGTTCTCAGACACCACCTTAACTCCCGACCCTTAGGTTTAAGACTGACGAACGTTCTCTCTATCCAATCTAACTCCCAAGATTAATTACCGTCCGTGCGTTCGCTTCTGCAACGAAAAACTAACTGGAACGATTACTAGGGATTTATTAGTTACTCTAACAGTGGATTAACCCTAACTGGTTCCTATGAAAGGCACACTCCAATGAATAGGTTAATTGTTGATTTCGTGTTTTAAAGTGAGGCGAACGTTCGCTACTATCCTCAACTTAACAAGAATCTAATCTAGGTGATCAAGCTAGAAAGGAAACACAAACAACGAAGAACAAACCAAACATGCAAGAGAAACTGTCTAAATCTGAATTTAATTACCGCCGATCTGAGACCGATTTAAAGCCCCGGGTCACTTAGGGTTCATCTAATCTAAGCTCTATGAGTTTAGCTACTCATATTCGAAACAAAAGAAATGAAAACAATCAAGGAATACATCTCAGGTAGGAAGAACAGAGAAGAACTGTAAAACCTAATTCTGATGAAATTGAGAAGCTTCAATCTCTTGAATCTTCAACTCCTAGCTCCGAGCACTCCGAGGTGGAAAGATGGCGTCATGATCTCTCTGGGAACTCCAATGATGCTCTCAACTCTCTCTCAAAATATCAAGTCTGGAAATTAATCCAAGGAATAAGTGTCTTTTGATTGTTGGCCGCCAATTGCTTTATATAGGGTTTGTCCGTATCCGACTGGGAAAAAAAGAGCTTCTCGGCGAGAACCTTGAAAGTTCTCGCCGAGAACTTTGGTTAAAAACCCCATGTTCGTTCAGTGCAATTCTTCAATAGTTCTTGGCGAACACTATGGAAGTTCTCGTCGAGAACTTCTTTCTTGAGCCTCCTATGAGTTGAGTGTTTAAACACCTCGGTGAGAACTATGGAAGTTCTCGCTGAGAACTTCAGTTGTGGCAGGGGAGGATTTGGTTTCTGACTTGTGTGATTTCTGGATCGATTCCGGGCAATTCTTCAAGGTTCCCTTGCTTCCCGAGCACGTTCGTGGCTACGTTATTGATAGCAACAACCTGTGCATTTCACAAAGCACTAGAAAACACATCAAATAGACCCATAACGGGCCAAAGTAACATAAATGGTAGAAAATAGAGCAATCGAGTGAAAATCCACTAAACTACCCTAAAAACTATGTCTCAAGCAGGGAAATGTCGCTTAAATGAGGCTGATAATCACGTCAAATCGAGTGTCATCACTAACATAATATTTTATATAGATATCTAATAGATATTTCAAAATAGCTATATAGTTAATTAATAGATATTATGATTTAAACTCTAATTAATTTCATCACCTACACTAAATCAGACATCTTCCAATGGATAAGTCTTGGATAACCAAACATTGGTTGTCACAGGAGTATAGAAATGGGTTAGAAACCTTTTTTAATTTCTCTTTCGCGAATAATCATGATGGAGATCAAATAGTCTGTCCATGTCCAAAATGTGGATTCAAGAATGATTGTATAGGGATGATGTGTACGAACACTTTCTTCGTAAGCCATTTCCCCTAACCTACACTGTTTGGTATCGACATGGAGAGTGCATCATTGCTGAATATTTTTAGAGTGCAAATGCAGTAGTGCAGAACTATGATCATACAAGATCATTTCGAGATTTGGTTAATGACGCTTTTGGTGTTACTCCTGAGGAGGTCACTACTACAATACAAGCTTCTGCAGATATTCTTATGGGTAATGAAGAAGAGAATGTTCCAGAAGATTATATGAATCCTCAACTTGAATATCCCATGATTGCAGATGATGACATGAGCTACCAGAATGACACAGAGGAGCCGGATGAGACCAATGTCAACTTCACGGATTTAATGAAAGATGGAGAAGCACCCTTATATGAGGTATGTACAAAATTCTCAAAATTATCTTTAATTTTTAGGCTTTATCATATCAAGGGGATGCATAACATCAACGATAAAGTAATGTCGTTGATCATTGAGTTGTTGCATGACACTTTCGAGTTTTCCAACATACTGAAATCGGGATATGGTGCAAAGAAAATGATCTCAAAATTTGGATTGGGGTACACAAACATTGATGTATGTGAGAATGACTGTATGTTGTTTTGGGGGAATGACATAGAAGAGATTGTCTGCAAGATTTGCAAGCAGTCTAGATACAAAGATGTTGGGCCTGAGGAGGAAACTGTAGAACGTAAGAAAAAATGAAAAGCGATGAGAACATATCGCTAATCTTTATTAATTCCGAGGTTGAGAAGATTATTTATGTGTCCTACAATAGCTAAGAGTATGGTGTGGAATTCTACAGAAAAAAATAATGACGGAATGGCAAGACATCCACGGGATGGAGAAGCGTGGGTATACTTTAACAATAGATACCCTGAGTTTGCATCTGATCCTAGAAATATGTGGCTTGGTCTTGCTACTTATGGCTTCAATCCATTTGGAAATATGAGTCTTAGTCATAGCACATGGCCTATTATCCTTATGTCGTATAACACGCCTTCCTGGGAATGCATGAAATAAACAGGTATGATTTTGTCAAGTATCATCCCTGGAAAGAAAGCCCCGACAATGATATTGATATCTACCTACAATCTTTAATCAATGAGCTAAAAACTTTGTGGGAAGGCGAAGAAGCATACGATGCAGCCAAAAATGAAGTATTTCAATTGAGAGCTTCCTAATGTGGACTATTAGTGATTTCCCCGGACTGTCCATATTATCAGGTTGGAACACTTATACAGGGTAAGCTTGTCCAACTTGTAATTTCGATTAGGAACCGTTACGTTTAGGAGGTAGTTTGAAAAACTGTTTAATAGGAAGTCGACGTTTCTTGTCTGCAGCCGACAACAGAAGACTAAATTCAATGTTGATGTCAATTTTAGAGAGCCAACCAAACTATTATTTGGCTCTGAAATACTCAAACAGGTGGAGAACATCAATGTCACTTTTGGGAAGACGAATGAGAGTGAGAAGGGTGTACCGCCAAAGAAGAAGTCCAGAAGTGATGGAGGGAACAAAAGGCAGACAAAACAATGGAAGAAGATGAGTTGTTTCTTTCAATTGCCTTATTGGGAGTTCAATAAATTGCGACACAATCTTGATGTTATGCACATAGAGAAGAATGTGTGTGACAATATTCTTTACATTTTGATAAATGACAAAGATCGAAGTAAGGGTCATCTGAAAGCAAGGATGGATTTGAAAATGATGAAAATTAGAAGAGATTTATGGCCAAGAGCATATGGAAGAACTTGTCCAGCAGCTATATACACAATGGGTAAATGAGAAATTCAAACAATGCTCGAGACCTTGAAAGATATTTATGTACTAGACGAGTACTCAAGCAACATATCTTGATGCATTGATGTGGAACACCGGAAGATATTGGGTTTGAAAACTCATGACTTCCATATCTTAATGCATGAGCTAATACCTTTGTCCATTCGGAATGTATTGTCATCGCAAGTCTCTTTGGTATTGGTCGCATTTTGTTCTTGGATGAAGCAGTTATTCTCAAAAGTGGTCCATGTTGACGATTTGGATACGTTACAACAACGAATTGTTGTAGCTCTGTGCAATTTGGAAATGATATTCCCACCATCATTCTTTACAGTGATGGTTTATCTAGTGGTTCATTTCGTCGAGGAAATGAGACTTGGTGGACCAGTATATTATCGTTGGATGTACCCTATAGAAAGGTACAACTACAAACTATTATTTTCTTCTGTATTATACTGTCAACTACAATAATCTATTACTACTGAACATGTTCTCTTAATCAGATTTCATGGAAAGTTAAAAACTTTTGTACGAAAATCGGTCACAACCAAAAGGTTCAATTGCCGAACGCTGGATTTTTGAACAAATCACGAATTTCACATGCTTATACTATGATGTTGGAGTTGAGACTAGATTCAACCGTGTATCTCGACACCGTGATCAAGTATTAGAAGATGAATCACATTATCTGTCTATTCTTCCATCCACTGGGCACCATGTTGGTAGTATAAATTACTTCCGAATGATAAATACAAAGTTGTTACAAATGCACCGACATGTCCTTATGGGGTTCCAACTAGTCGGTCCTTTTCTCATGTAAGTACAATTCTTATTTGGACTTATGTCATAGTTAGTAATTCTACATGTTTAACATATGTGAATTTCAATATAAACAATTCATGGTAAATTAGGGAGTTCCAAACTATAACAAAATGATGACTTCGAGGAAAATCTGTAGTAGAAATTGAGAAAGTTGTTCATAGAGACTTCGTACAATGATTTCAGAGTCGAGTACGTGCTTTACTATGTAATTTGTTTGTGACTTTGTCCTAATGAATATCTAAAATATAATAAGCTTGTCAAGTACTATTATTTTTATCAATTGAACAGATACTTGACGATAACTAAGTAGTCCATTCTAAGGATCTAAGAGTGTTAGCTCGCGGTCCTCAACGACAAAGCCGTTCAAAAAGGTTTTAGCCGAGGAAACAGCAAGGAACAACCAAGATTTTGATCCAAAAGAGTTTGTGGTGCCCTCGAGAGCGTGGGCACTAGACAGGAAACCTCCACAAATTCCCGCGCCTATGTGGACGCAGTATGTGGACTTGAGGATGGACGAAAATATGAAGGTATTGATGACACTCGAATTGACGTGATTATCAGCCTCATTTAAGCGACATTTCATTGCTTAAGACACGGTTTTTAGGGTAGAATAGTGAATATTCACTCAATTGATCCATCTCATTCCTTTTGCGTTACCTTGGCCCATTTCAGGTCTATTTGATGGTTTTCTAGTATTTTCGTGTTAGCACAGGTGTTCGCCATCTAATACGGTAGCCAAGGACATGTCTAAGGCACTGGAACCCGAGGAATCACACCTGAATCAACCAGAAAAGTCATTCAACTCAAAAGGAATTCCTGCTCTATTTACACACAAATTTTCGGCGAAAATACCCTTGAATTTTCGCCAAAAATGCAAGAAGGAATCCACTGGCCCGATCAAGAAGAAGTTTTCGGCGAAAACCTTGGGAGTTTTCACCGAAAACCCTAAGCCATTTCAGCCAGAAGAAACAGACGAATCAAGCCAACTTTTCAACAAATATTTTAGCCGAAAATCTCCTTGTATTTTTGGCGAAAATTCAAGCAAAAATCAGCAGTCGCTCGGTTAGGTTTAAATACAAAAGCAACGGCTAAATTAAAAGACACAATTTACACTGGACAAAAAATCCCAAGACTGAGAGAGAGAGAGACGAGTCGATAGAGTTCGAGGAGCCAGGAACGGATCATGACGCCATCCATCCATCTCGGAGAGCCAGTGCTAGGAGTTGAAGATCCAGCAGATTGAAGCTGCAAGGAGTTGTCGAAATTAGGTTTTGCAGTTCTTCTCTGTTTCCCTACTTGAGATGTATTCTTTGTCTGTCTTCGATTCTTCTGTATTGAATATGAGTAGCTAAACTCGTAGAGCTTAGATTAGATGAACCCTAAGTGACCCAGGGCTTTAAAGCGGTCACGGATCGGCGGTGATTAGATTCGAAATTCATTCAGTTTCTTCTTCATGTTTGATTTGTTCTTTGTTCTTTGTGTTTCTTGTCTGGTTTGGCCACCCAGATTAGATTCTTGTTAAGCTAACGATAGAAGCGAACGCTCGCCTTACTTTAGAACATCAAGTTGAACAATTAACCTTATAATTGGAGTGTGCCTTTCGTAGGAACCGATTAGGGTTAATCCACTGCAAGAGTGACTCATAAATCGTTAGAATTTGCACCAGTTAGCTAAGTCGTTGCGAGAGGCGACCGTACCCGGGCGGCTAATTAATCGTGGTAGCTAGATCGGATAGAGCGAACGTTCGCCAGTCTTAAACCTAAGGGTGAGGAATTACGGTGGTGTCTGAGAACTTAATGAACTAGAATCGGAAAGCGCTGATCTGTTGATTGCTATTGCTCTGGTGATCTAAGGGGGATTCGAAATCTAAGCTTGTCTGTCGTCCGTCTTAGTCTTTCAATAACCTTTCTTCGCCTTAATTTCATTTCAATTAATCTTTTCATTTTAGTATAGAAGTCGTGGAACTCACACCACGCACTAAGTGTTTAACCTTGAATTTAATTGCCAACATATTTGAGTAAGGAAGTAGAGGAGACCAGTGGAATATGATCTACCCTAGCTTCACAGCTTGGTAGTTATTTGATTGATCGCTATTCTGCAGCTCATCAAATTGGCGCCGTTGCCGGGGACTCTTCTATTTCGTTGAAAGAAGAGTTGGCATTTTTATTCTTCTACCTTTCCATCTTTTATTTCCCATCACACTTCGATTTTACACCGGTTGTGTTTGTTTTTGTCTCTTGCAGATCATAGCAGGTACAGAAACGGATCACTTCCGTTCCATCTTCCCTTACTGCAATGGATGCTCCTAAGAGTGTTGCGGACTACAGTAAGCCGCGCGCATCTAATGTTCGGTCCCCCATCACCGTGCTTTCCAATGACAACGATCCTGACTATGAGATTAAGATTCCTCTCCTAGAACTGATCTCTAGGGACGTACAATTCGAAGGAAGACCGGATGATAATCCCTGCACACATATAGCTGACTTCCTGGCTGTCTGTGAAACTTTCAAGTCTGGGAACCTCAACAAGAACGCTTTATGTCTCTGAGCTTTTCCGTTCTCTCTCAGAGGTGCAGCTAAGAAGTGGCTTGGAAGCAAACCACCAGGCCACTACACTAACTGGGAGACATTAGCTCAAGATTTTGTTGAGGAGTACTTCTCTCCAGAAAGGACAATTGCTTATAAAGACCGCATCTCCAGGTTCACTCAGAGAGAAGATGCAAGCCTGTATGACACTTGGAATGAATTCCAATCCCTTCTCTTCAATTGCCCTCACCATGGGTATGAACAGAGGCATCTGGCTGAATTCTTTGCTCGAGGTATGTGCGAAGAATCTGCGAAGTGGGTCAACTCCTTAGCAGGCGGAGACTGCACCGCCCTCACTCCTCAGGATGCTCTTCTGCATTTTGCTAGCTGTGCACCAAGGGTCAGTTGAGCGTTGCAGAGCAGATCAAAGCAGAAGTTCAGAAACATCTACAAGCAGCTGGTATCCCCCTCGATCCCCCGCCAGCTACCATCTTTTTGGCTGACTGTGGAGGGTGTGGATCCTGTGCTCATAACGGTGGAAGCTGCCTCAACTTCGGTAAAACAGAAGTCTGGTCTGCAGAAGAGGTAAACTTCGTTGATCAAGGCTTCGCCAACAATCAAAAAGGCTACACAGGTTTCAGGAACCTCGTACCGCAGAACCAGTACAAACGGTTTGCAGATCCGTATAAAAGACCTCCGGGATTCATTGGAGGACAGCAACAGTTCCAAGCAAAGCTGTATTACCATAGAGACATAGATTACGAGAAGAAGTTTGATCAGATCATGAGCAGACTCGATGACCACGACATTCAATTAAAAGCTCAAGCCGCACTCAATCAAGGACAGAGAGCTCAGAGCCAGAGGATAGAGGATGCTATAAGCAATATGACAAGACTTTTTACTAGCAATCCTCTCCTCAATCCAGCAGCATTTCAGGTAGACTCCGGTGCAAAGAGCAAACACGCTCAAGCTATTACCACCAGGAGCGGCAAGCAAACAACTGATCCAAAGGCTCCAGAACCTGACATGATACCCGATACCAGTGCTGCCATGGATATGCCAGAAATTGAAGATATAACAGAAGAAGAAGAAGCAGCACCAACCCCTCCTCCCAAGACAGCTCATGAGCCCGTATTGGCGCCATACATACCTCGGATCCCCTTCCCAAAAGCTGCAATGAGCAAGGCTAATGATCACGATACTCAGTACAAGAGATGGTACAATGTTCTTAAGACTGCAGAGATCAAAATACCAGTAACTGAAGCTGTGAAGATCATACCACCGCTTGGGAAGTTCATTAAGGATATCGTGAAGAAAGTGAAGAACGGAGAGGCGTACTCTGTCACGCTCACTAATGAATGTGCGTCTCTCTTCAGTGCGCCATCTCCCATAAGACAGCCGCCACCACCTCCAGCTAAGTGTTCTGATCCCGGTCCTTTTACATTATCGTGCATCATTAATGGTATTAAAATTGATCGAAGTCTGGCTGATTCTGGTGCGTCTATTAATGTTATGCCTGTTTATCTATATGAAAAGCTAAACCTAGGGCAATTAAAACTGATTACTTTGCATCTCGTGTTAGCCGATAGGTCTGTCAAACTACCTAGGGGTATAATAGAAGATGTAGCTGTTTGCTGTGGTCCGTTTACTATAATTGCAGATTTTGTTGTTCTAGATACCCGTGAATTAGACGGAACACTTATCCTAGGTCGACCGTTCTTAACTACTGCTGGTGCAAATATTAACTGCAAACAAGGCCTGTTAACTCTAAGTGTAGGACAAGAGAGTGTTGCATTTCGCATTAAAGATAGCATGAGATATTCTGTTGCTCAAGATGATAAATGTTATACTGTTGATCCCCTAGAGTTGGCCTCGGCCAACTTCGTTACTAATGCCTTATCTAGTGATCCACTAGAGTTTTCTTGATTTCAGGAATTGACAGTGCACTAGAAGACCTAGAGCAGCGCCTATGGCAGGATGAGTTAGACGAGCAGAAGGCGACATTCGCACCCATTCATGCGCCTACACATATTGAGCCAGCATCGAGTCGGATCACTACTTCATATGAGAATCTGCCAGAACTCGACTTGAAGGAGCTCCCTGACCATCTAGAGTATGCATTCCTGGGGAAGGAATGCCAGCTGCCTGTCATCATTAATTCGAACCTATCTCCCGAGCAAAAAGAGCAACTAATCGGGCTACTCAAGAAGCATGTCCGAGCTATTGCCTGGCAGTTGGCCGACATCAGAGGCATCTCTGAAACTTTCTGTAAACATCAGATAGTCGTTGATGAAGAATTCAAACCAGTCAGACAACCGCAACGCCGACTTAACCCTCTGATGCAGGAAGTTGTGAAGAAAGAAGTCCTTAAGCTTTTGCACGCCGGTATCATCTATCCTATTGCGGACAGTCCTTGGGTCAGTCTGACTCAAGTCATTCCGAAGAAGGAGGAATCACCGTCATCCCTAATCCAAAGGGTGAGCTCATTCCAACTCGCACGGTTACTGGTTGGAGAGTCTGTATCGATTATCAACGACTAAATGATGCCACCAAGAAGGATCACTTTCCACTGCCGTTCATTGATAAGATGCTTGAACGATTGGCTAGTCATGACTACTATTGCTTCTTAGATGGGATGTCTGGTTACTTCCAGATCCCTATCGAGCTTGATGACCAAGAGAAGACGACCTTCACCTGCCCGTTTGGTACGTTTGCTTATCGTCGCATTCCTTTTGGTTTATGTAATGCTTCTGCCACTTTTCAGAGATGCATGCTGGCTATATTTGGAGATCTGGTAGAGAATGTGGTGGAGGTATTCATGGACGACTTCTCCGTCTATGGAGATTCATTTTCAAAGTGTCTGGCCAATCTGGACAAGGTGCTAGCTCGTTGTGAGGAGACCAACCTGGCTCTTAGTTGGGAGAAATGTCAGTTCATGGTTAGCGAAGGCATTTTCTGGGCCATAGGATCTCTAAGACCAGTATAGAAGTCGATCGTGCCAAGCTTGAAACCATCGCCAGCTTGCCGCCGCCGTCCTCAGTTAAGACAGTTCAAAGTTTCCTCGGTCATGCTGGGTTCTACCGAAGATTCATCTGAGATTTCTCCAAGATCACTCTTCCAATGACGAAGCTTCTTGAGAAAGATGTTCATTTCGTGTTTGATAAAGCTTGTCTTGAAGCTTTTGAAACTTTGAAGACTCAACTCACCATCGTACCGATCCTTACAGCACCAGATTGGAATCTTCCATTCGAGATTATGTGCGATGCTAGCGACTTCGCCGTTGGCGTGGTTCTTCGTCAGAGAAAGGAGAAGAGATTTCATCCTATCTACTTTGCTAGCAAGACGCTCAACGATGCTCAGAGGAACTACACCACTACAGAGAAGGAGCTCCTGGCTATCATTTTCTCCTTTGATAAATTCAGACAGTACTTGGTTCTTTCACATACCATTGTCTACACAGATCATGCTGCCTGCGCCATCTATTGGCCAAGCAGGACTCGAAGCCACGTCTCATCCGATGGATCCTTCTCCTCCAAGAGTTTGACATAGAAATTAAAGACAAGAAGGGAGCAGAGAACTTAGCAGCGGATCATCTTTCCCGACTGGAGGAATCACAAACAGGTAAATCTACTACTCCTATCAATGATTCTTTCCCTGACGAGTTGTTGCGTGTTGAAACGTATGAATAGGTTAACAGCATAGCTATCGAGCCCTGGGCAATCCCTCATGCTCAAGATCTGAGTAATGCAGCCGACTCGGAAGAACCATGGTATGCAACCCTGGCTAATTATCTCTCTCACGGCATTGTACCTCCTGAGCTGGATTTCAATGCACGCAAGAAGCTCTTTAAAGAAGCCAAGTCATACTTCTGGGATGAGCCCTTCTTATACCGCATCAGCATTGACGGAATGATCCGGAGATGTGTTTCTTACATCGAAGCAGCTGACATTATGCGTAAATGCCATGAAGGACAGTTCGGAGGACACTTCGGAGGCAACCGCACTGCGAGAAAGGTACTCGAAACAGGTTTTTATTGGCCTTCAATCTTTAGTGATTGTGACGTCTTTGCTCATCGTTGTGATGCGTGCCAGCGATCAGGTAACATCTCTAACCGTAACGAGATGCCCCAAATCGTTTCTTTAACTGTTGAGATCTTTGATGTTTGGGGGAATTGATTTCATGGGTCCGTTCACACCCTCCAACGGAAACAAGTACATTCTTGTAGCCGTTGATTATGTCTCTAAGTGGGCTGAAGCTGAAGCTTTACCCACTAACGATTCAAGAGTGGTGGGTCGTTTCCTTACCCGCCTTTTCACGCGTTTTGGTTCACCACGCTTTATCATAAGCGATAGGGTACCCATTTCCATGGACATTTCGACCGGGTGTGCAAACGCTTTGGCGTCACCCACCGTATGTCCACGGCTTACCATCCTCAAGCTAATGGTCAAGCGGAAGTGACGAACCGTGAGCTCAAGCGGATTCTTGATAGGACAGTTGGCCGGTCCCGCAAGGACTGGTCATCTAAGCTTAATGATGCCTTATGGGCTTATCGAACTGCCTTCAAGACTCCCATCAGTACCTCACCCTATCAGCTGGTCTATGGCAAGGCATGCCATTTGCCGGTTGAGCTTGAGCACAAGGCATTATGGGCTAATAAAGAGTTGAATATGAGCTATGCAGTAGCAGGTAATAACTGCCACGACCAGATCGCTGAGCTTGAGGAGCACCGTCTCTACGCATATGAGAGCACGAAGTTATACAAAGAGCGAACGAAGAGAATTCATGACTCTCAATTAAAGATGATCAAACAGTTCTAGCCCGGAGATGAAGTCCTCTTATATAACTCTCGATTGAAGCTCTTCCCGGGCAAACTGAAGTCCCGTTGGTCCGGACCTTATACCGTGGTGCGGCAGACATCTTTAGGCAGTGTCCTAATCAAATTGCATGATCAAGAGCCGTTGATAGTCACCGGGCATAGGCTTAAGAAGTATCTGCAAGGATTAGTTGTCTCTTCCATAGACGTACACTACTTCATGACGGAGTCGTGACACGAATCCAGGTATCATCTGGCTCACGGACGTTAAACAAGAGCGCTTCGTGGGAGGCAACCCACGGCTGGAGTCAGTTGTTTTCGTTTCGAGTCGTTTTGTTTTAAAACCCCTCAGTCAAAAAAAAAAAACAGCCGCCCGTTTTTCAAGTGAGTTTTCGGCAAAAATTTATCAATATTTTCGCCGAAAATTCAAGCTTTAAACCTCATGTTTCTCCTGTTTCTCGCCACCGAGACTTTTCGCCGCAACACCCCACACTTTTCGCCGAAACGGTTTTTGATTTTAACTAACATTTTCGCCGAAAATCCACCCTTATTTTTGCCAAAAATTCTATGTTTTCCGCTGACTATTTAAGCCGGTTTCAACTTCTGATTTTCGCACCCCCCATCCAAAAATTTAAACTCGAACCCCCCTGCCAGCCGTTTTCGTCGATCCGCTAGCCCTCGCCCTTCTTCTTCCTAGCCCGCCGCCGCCCCCCTGTTCGCCGACCGCCGGAGCCGCCGCCGTCCAGTGATCCGCCGACCGCCGCCACCCTTACCTTGTTTATTCCGACTTCCAACACTTGAATCGGAGCTCCACAGCTCCGGTTCCTCCCGAACTAGTTTTCGATCTTTTCGTCGATTTCTTGGATTTCCAATCGTTTTCTCGAGTAATGTCGTCACGGTTAGTTGTTCAGCCCTTGATTGTGAATCTTTTGGCTTTTTGACTTTCGGTTTTCGGCATGGTTGACTTTTTGGTTCTTCCTCGATTTTCATGATTGCTATTTCGGTGTCAATTGGCTAGGTTCTGGCAATTTCTTTTTGACCTTTTAAGGCTCGTGAATTGTTGTCTGTGCGATCGTGTTAATGAATCATTTCATTCCTCATGCTTGCTTAATTGAATGTCAGTCCTTTGCTGCTATGTCTCGATTTGGTGATCTCTCGATTTTATTTGCTTGCCCCCACTTGTCAACCTAAGTGTGGGGTAGGATTCTTGTCTTCTGATACTGGTTTCCCCTAAGTTCTGTTTTACAGGGCTCCCAAACGATTCAAGACCACCAGTGCAGATAGGGTACAGCGATCCTCGGCTCGACAGAACCGGACTCAACCCTCCCGACCACCCGCACCAGCTGCACCAACATCGACGGCTATAGCCATCGTCCCCGAGGATGCACCGACCCCTGTGACTCTTATCTCCTCTGTTCCTGCACCCGCCACTGGGGCCCTCCATCCTTTCATCGCAACCCTGGAGCTGCACTAGCTAGAGGTCTTTTAGAAGATCAAAGACATTCCTCCGGCTAAGGTAGCAGTTCTGTCTCTGGATAGTCTCAAGGACCACAATCTGGCTTGGCACTCCACCATCGACACCGCCCTTCATAAAGCCGGTTTGCGAGTTCTGACCGCTCGTGGTTCCCCCTACCCGCTTGTCGCCCTTCAAGAGTTATGGAGTTCATTCCGGCGCCTCACTCTGAAGCCCATACGTGATCAGAAATTCGTATCCTTTCGCCTCGGTGGTGTTCTCCACGAGAAGTCCCTCCACGAGTTCGGCCACCTGCTGGATCCGCACGCCAACCTCCAAGATACATCCGTTGGTTTCGCAGACACGTACTCCATCACGAGTGCTCCGTACCCAGAACTGTGGAAGTGGGCAGCTAGCCTAACCGAGATCGAGCCTATTGTCAACCCCACGGTGGGTGATATTGCTAACCCTATTCTTAAATTCTTACATTATGTTTGGGTGCAGTCTTTATGTTATTGCAGCAAGACAGGCCGTCACCATGTTTCTCTGGAAGAACTCGTTCTCTTCCGTGCTTTAGAGGAGGATGCAAACTTCCATCCCGGATGGTGGCTTGCACGATTCTTTCACAAGCACACTACAACCAAGAAGCTTCCTTCTGAGCTTCCGGGTGGACCTTTCATTTCATTTCTGATCGACAATCTCCAGCTTGGTGACAAATGGGGCCCCGCCGTTCCTCGCGTCCCGATTGAGTACATAGGAGCCGACCTCGCTGTAGCACGGGGCATCGACCTATCGTTGGATTTCGAGAGTTGCAACTCGCTTCCTCACCGCATTCCACAGCCATTTGAACGCCCACTGTCGCGGGCGCTAATCGCCGCTGAGATGAATGAGAGGCTGGCGCGTATTGAGAAGTGGCAGCTTGACTACTCGGCTGGTTCGCTTCCATGGCAGAAGGACCGGGTAGCACATGAGGAGACACAGAATGAGCGATGGGCCATTCTTCAGCAGTTCATGACCGACTAGTCAGCCAGACACAGGGATGATATCGCATGGCGACAGCAGATGGAGCAGCGGCTTGGCATTTCACCTTTACCGACCCCGCCTCCACCCCCACCCTCGGAACTGTGATCAGGTGGTTTCTATCCTTTCCATTTCTTTTCTTTCTTCTTTTCGGATCTCTATCCAATTTTATTCTGTGTGGATCCGGGGCACTTGTCCCGGTATCCTTTTGATCTTTTTGTTGTTTGTGTTTTGTAGGATTTTGAGTAGCTACTCCGCTCCGCCCCGGACTCTTCGTGCTCAACCACTACACCGCCCATCACCCTCCAGGTTCTTCGTATCTCTCTACTTTAGTTTGGTCCTGTGAGGACACAGAACAGTCTAAGTGTGGGGTAGGATGTTAGAGAACTATGCATGATCTTGATTGCCTATATCTTTATGTGCCTCGTGATTCCTGTCTAGTCTCTCTAGCATAGAATGGCTCAGTTCTTGATTTTTGATGTTAAGTTGCTGTTCAAACCTTCATAATGATGCTTAGACTGCTTAACCTAGAACTTGAGAACTAATGTGTATATTTTGATGCTAAATTACCTGGTCAGAACATAATTTTTAAAATCACACTTGTAGTTTGTAGCCTTGATTGCATGAGAATGACCGAATCCGACTAGCAAACCAACTGTGAGCTTTTAATCCATTGCACATAACTTGCAATCTCGATTCTTTTTGAGTGATTTTCTGTTTGCTTGAATGAGTTAGAATTTGCATGAGATCTACTCGAGACCACACGATGACACGAGTTCTAGAATGATAGGGGCCCCTAGATTCAGCTACTAAGCCAGATAGCCTACCAAACGATAAATCCACTAGGTTTAAACCCTTGAGCTTGGCCTGTTCTTTCGGTTCGATATACATTACAACCATTTCCCATTCTTTCATCCCCCGTTGATCCCCTGTGGTTGTAGTTCTAGATTGACCTACCGGAAGTCAGTTTGTGGTAACCTGCCTAAAGCCATTAAAACAGGTGGTCTTAGTTGTTATGTCCAGACGTGTAAACCCCTCTAGCAACTAAAAGAAAGAATCGGCACAATAGAAAAAGAAAAAGAGAAGTAAATTTTGAAAAGAAAATGATGAAAAGAAAGAAGAAAAATCAGAAAAGCCAGAAAGGTTTCAAGTTTTCAATTCAATAAACGTTCTTCTCCCTACATAGGGAAAGAACGAAGTCAAAAGAAAAGTTATTAAGAAAAGAAATGTGTAAAGAAAATAAGTGCTAGTTTGCTTGAGGGTATCATAGGATGAGCATTCACTATTCCACTCGTGTCTGGTTAGACGGTAGGAAGCCATAGGCTAGATTCGAGGGAAGTTAGTCGAAAGCTACACCGCACCAAAGCCATCATCATACCTTCCCATCATCCATCTCATTATAAACCCTTGTAGTGTAGAATTGGTTACAGTCCTAGCAGGGAAGTCCTTCTTGACTGGTTACTCGTGTTGTCACAGTGGTGGAGATGTGGTCGAAATGCAAACTTATGACAGAATTCAGTAACAGAAAATGATTGAGAGATTAAAACACGTCCTTAAACACAGAGAGTGAGAGTTCCCATTGTTCTATATATTTCCTGTGTGAGGAGTCTGGTCGGTCAGGTTAAATTCGTGCATAATTGATTACGATCACTTGTCGTGTGCAGTCTACTAGTGAGACCAGGTTGTTTGGCTGATCTGTATGCGTATTAGGTTTCTTGTTCTAGGAATTATCTGTCTAATAATTCATTGTGTTTGATTGAGCTCCAATTTAATCGATCTTGTCATTTGTGAACATGAGCGTTTCTATTCAGTTTGCTTGAGGACAAGCAAAAACTTAAGTGTGGGGTATTTTGATGACACTCGAATTGACGTGATTATCAGCCTCATTTAAGCGACATTTCATTGCTTAAGACACGGGTTTTAGGGTAGAATAGTGAATATTCACTCAATTGATCCATCTCATGCCTTTTGTGTTACCTTGGCCCATTTCGGGTCTATTTGATGGTTTTCTAGTATTTTCGTGTTAGCACAGGTGTTCGCCATCAAATACGGTAGCCAAGGACGTGTCTAAGGCACTGGAACCCCAAGGAATCACACCCGAATCAACCAGAAAAGTCATTCAACTCAAAAGGAATTCCTGCTCTATTTACACACAGATTTTCGGCGAAAATACCCTTGAATTTTCGCCAAAAATGCAAGAAGGAATCCACTGGCCCGATCAAGAAGAAGTTTTCGGCGAAAACCTTGGGAGTTTTCACCGAAAACCCTAAGCCATTTCAGCCGGAAGAAACAGACGAATCAAGCCAACTTTTCAACAGATATTTTCACTGAAAATCTCCTTGTATTTTCGGTGAAAATTCAAGCAAAAATCAGCAGTCGCTCGGTTAGGTTTAAATACAAAAGCAGCGGCTAAATTAAAAGACACACAATTTACACAAGACGAAAAATCCCAAGACTGAGAGAGAGAGAGAACGAGTGGATAGAGTTTGAGGAGCGAGGAATGGATCGTGACGCCATCCATCCATCTCGGAGAGCCAGTGCTAGGAGTTGAAGATCCAGCAGATTGAAGCTGCAAGGAGTCGTCGAAATTAGGTTTTGCAGTTCTTCTCTGTTTCCCTACCTGAGATGTATTCTTTGTCTGTCTTCGATTCTTCTGTATTGAATATGAGTAGATAAACTCGTAGAGCTTAGATTAGATGAACCCTAAGTGACCCAGGGCTTTAAAGCGGTCACGGATCGGCGGTGATTAGATTCGAAATTCATTCAGTTTCTTCTTCATGTTTGATTTGTTCTTTGTGTTTCTTGTCTGGTTTGGCCACCTAGATTAGATTCTTGTTAAGCTAAGGATAGAAGCGAATGCTCGCCTTACTTTAGAACATCAAGTTGAACAATTAACCTTATAATTGGAGTGTGCCTTTCGTAGGAACCGATTAGGGTTAATCCACTGCAAGAGTGACTCATAAATCGTTAGAATTTGCACCAGTTAGTTAAGTCGTTGCGAGAGGCGACCGTACCCGGGTGGCTAATTAATCGTGGTAGCTAGATCGGATAGAGCGAATGTTCACCAGTCTTAAACCTAAGGGTCAGGAGTTAAGGTGGTGTCTGAGAACTGAATGAACTAGAATCGGAAAGCGCTGATCTGTTGATTGCTATTGCTCTGGTGATCTAAGGGGGATTCGAAATCTAAGCTTGCCGTCTTAGTCTTTCAATCAACCTTTCTTCTCCTTAATTTCATTTCAATTAATCTTTGCATTTTAGTATAGAAGTCGTGGAACTCACACCACGCACTAAGTGTTTAATCTTGAATTTAATTGCCAACATATTTGAGTAAGGAAGTAGAGGAGACCCGTGGAATACGATCTACCCTAGCTTCACAGCTTGGTAGTTATTTGATTGACCGTTATTATGCATCTCTCATCAGGTATGTTACGAAATATATGAATGCACTTCATTGAAGTAAATTTAGTTAGTGATACAAATGGTGTTACTGAAAAAATCTCAATTTCCAGGAGCTTATTCGGATTAACTCTTTGAGGAGGATGGAATACAAATCACCCCACACTTGGGGGTCGAAGAAGTTGAGAGTGAGAGGATCAGAACTGGTAAGAGTTCATTCTAAAATCACCTTGTTTTGTTAATTTATTTGAAAAGAAATTAATATTGTTTAGTTTGTGCAGATATAGGAAGTACAAACGGAAAAGAGACCCATGAGAGGTGAGTTGTATGACATCACTCACCAGAAGAAGGATGGCACATACACTGATCCTAATGTTGTAGGTGACATTTCATGCTTCTTTTCAACTTAGTCATTACATTATTCAGAGTTTGGTTTCGAACATGTGATGGTTCGTCAATGTGTAGCCTAAGATTCTTGAGTTTTTGAATGACCCTACCATCCCGACTTGGGTAAGTTCTAAGGATGCATTGGGTCAAGTCTACCGCACTGAACATAGTGGTTGAGTTCGAGGATTGGGATTTGGTGCAACACCCACTCTGGTCAATATATTATTATGTTATGATATTGGTGATATATGTTGTAAGCGTGGCATCAAATTACTAATCTACAGAAGTAGACTAGATCGAATTTCTCAGGGTTCTTCAAATCGTTTACTCAAAGAAGTTGGCAACTTACTCTGGTTTAAACAAGTTGTGTGTGGTGTGAGTTCCACGACTTCTAAACTATTAAGCGAGGAAAATGAAAAGGAATTAAAAGACAGATTGATTGATTTGGGTTGACTAACAAATTGACAAACAGAGCTTAGACTCGAATCCCCCTAAGATTACCAGGACATTGGCGATCACAAAACCGACGACTTTCAATCCTAATTCATTCAGATCTTAGACACCACCATAACTCCGTACCCTTCGGTCTAAGTTCCGTGAATGTTCGCTCTATCGGATCTAACTACCAAGATTAATTAACCATCTGTGCGTTCACTTCTGCAACGGAGAACTAGCTGGTGCAATTGATTAAGATTAATGAGTTACTCTAGAAGCGGATTAACCCTAAATGGTTCCTACGAAAGGCACACTCCATTGATTAGGTTAATTGATTGATTTGATGTTCTAAAACAAGGCGGACGTTCACCACTATCCTTATTTTAACAAGAATCTAATCTAGGTTATCAAGCTAGAAAAGAAACACAGAACACGAAGAACAATCCAATTATGCAAGAGAAACTGTCTGAATTAAGATCTAATTACCGCCGATCCGTGACCGCTTTAAAACCCCGGGTCACTTAGGGTTCATCTAATCTAAGCTTAACAAGTTTAGCTACTCATGTTGATAATAAGAGAATCAAAGACTACAAGGGAGTTCATCATACAAAGAGAGAACAGAGAAGAGCTGTAAAACATAATTCTGATGATTCCGGCGAAGCTTCGATCTCTAGCAATCTTCACTCCTAGCTCCGAGCACTCCGAGATGGAAAGATGGTGTCAAGATATCTCCGGGAACTCCAAGTCACTCTCTAAACTCTATCTCTTAGCTCTGAACTCTGGAATTCGGTATTCCGAAAAAGTAAATGTGATCTCCCAGTATAAGGGGTTGCAGCTGCTTATATACCCCTTTGACGAATCATAGCCAGAAAAGAACCATATTCTCGGCAAGAATCCTTAAGTTCTCACCGAGAACTTGTGTGTAATATAACCCTGACTGCCGATGAGATTTTCCATTGTTTTCTTCATAGGTTCTCGTGAGAACATTGAAGTTCTCACCGAGAACTTCTTCATAAATTTATTCTACCCCAACGACGAGAATTGGACTTTACTTTCTTAATGAATTCTCAGTGAGAATTGTGAGAGTTATCGCCGAGAACTAAGGTGCTAGGCAGGTATATTGATTCTTTGATCGGTTTGACTTCTCCCATTGATTCTGGGTCATTTGTTGAGGCTCCATCGCCTACTGAACACGTCCGAGGCTACATATTTAACGGCAAAAACCTGTGTACTTATAGAGACACTAGAAAACACATCAAATAGACCTTAAACAAGCCAAAGTAACCAAATTGATAAGAAATATTGCTAATGAGTGAAAACACACTAAACTACCCCTAAAATCGTGTTACAAGGCAATGAAATGTCGCTTAAACGGGGCTGATAATCACATTAATTCTAGTGTCATCAAAACGCCCCACACCTAAGCTTTTGCTTGTCCTCAAGCAAACTAAATTAGAACACACTCAGGTTCACAAATGACCATATCGATTAAATTGAGATTCAAGCCTTCACAATGAATATTAAACCGATACACTTAGAACAACTAACCTAACATGCATACATATCAACCAAACAACCCCGTCTCGCTAATTCTCTACACACAAACAAGGAGCAATCACCAATCATGCACAAATCCGATCTAACCGACCAGACTTCCTCACACAGAAAATATTTAGTACATGGGGAACTCTCACACTCTGTGTTTAGGGACGTGTTTATGCTCTCAATCACTTTCTCGACTGAATTATGTCATAAGTTTGCATTTCGACCACATCTCCACCACTGTGACAACACGAGAAACTAGTCAAAGGACTTTGCAAGAGACTGTAACGATCCTACACTGCAAAGGTTTTAAAATGAATGGATGAAGGGATGTATTATGATGGCTTTGGTGCGGCATAGCAATCGACTAACTTCCCTCGAATCAGGAACTATGGATCCCTACCATCTAACCAGACACGAAATGGAATGATGTATGCTCGTCCTATGATACCCTCAAACAACCTAGCACTTTTTATTAATTTTTTTCTGATTTTTATTTTCTTACTACATTTACTTGCTTTCGTTCTTCAATATGTAGGGAGAAGAACGTTTTGAACTATCGAACTACTACTTTGACTTGAACTTTATTTGAACTTTTTCTTTGTATTTTTCTATTTTTTCTTGTAGTGCTGATTTCTTTAGTTGCTAGAGGGGTTTACACGTCTGGACATAATAGCTAAGACCACCGGTTTACTGGCTATAGGCAAGTCACCACAAACCGACTTCCGGTTAGCTAATCTCAAACTACTATCACATGGGATCAACGGGGTGATGAAAAACATGGGAATTGGTTGTAATGTATAAACGAACCGAAAGAAAGGCCAAGCTCAAGGGTTTACACCTAGAGGATTTAACGTTGGGTTTGCTTCTGGTTTAGAAGCAATTTCTAGGTGCCTCTATCCTCCTAGTACTCATGTTATCGTGTGGTCTCGAATAGATCTCATGCAAATTCTAACTCATTCAAGGTACAAGAAAGCCACTCAAATAGAATCAAAGTTGCTAGTTATGTGCAACGGATCAAAAGCTCACCATTGGTTGCTAGTCGGATTTGATCATTTTCATGCATTTCAAGGTGACACTACAAACGTGATTTAAATTTCTGTTCTGACCAGGTTATTTAGCATCAATGCAGGCAAGTTGGTTACAGGTTCTAAGTTAATCAATCTTAGCATCATTGTGAAAGATTGAAGTTAACTTAACAACAAAAGTCAAGAACCGAGTAATTCTATGCTAGAAGAATTAGAATGCACCATCAAATCATAGAAAACAAACAAGATCATGCGTAATTCTCTAGCATCCTACCCCACATCTAGACTGTTATGTGTCCTCACGGGACTAAACTAGAGTAGAGAGATACGGAGAACCTGGAAGGTGATGGTCGATGTCGAGGATGGAATGGAATGCCTGGAGCGGAGTGAAGCAGCTACAAAGGTCTTACAAAAACAAAAACAACAAAAAATCAAAAGAAAACGAGACAAGTATCCCGAATCCACACATAATAAAATTGGATCAAAATCCAAAAAGAATAAATAAAAAGAAAGGAAAGGATACAACCTGATCACTGATCCTCAGGTGGGGGTGGGGGTGGAATGTGGAAGTGAGCCATCATCGCCCGGCGCCAAGCTACCTCCTCAGTATGCCAAGCTCGTTGCTGCTCTTGGTGGCACTATGTGATGAGCCATCGGGCGTCCTGCTCCTTTCTCCAAGCAGTAAGGTCTCTCTCGTAATCCAACCTCCCTTACTCGAACTCTACCTTGTCCTTCTGCCACTGATGGAAACCGGAAGAGAATTCCGTCTGCCACTGCTGCATCAGAGTGAGCATCTGACCGTACTGATCAGTATATTGGGACGACGGCGGAGGAGGCATCTGCTGTGGACTGTGGTGAGGCTCTGGCTCGGAATCCTCAGAGTTGGTTGGTGTGGGAGCTGCTACGTAATCATCTGGCTCGATGGCCAAGTCCAGATAGAACTCCTGGGCGAGTCCCGCTCCACTGTGGTGGACCTAAATGCGGGGAATCTCAGGACCCAACAAATGGGAGAGCTGGAGGTCGGCAATGAGTTTTCCAACGAATGCACCGCCAGGGAGAGTGCCAGGTATCTTAGAGGAACTGGTCATTGTCAAAGAGTCGGGCAAGTACCCAGCTAGGATGAAGGGGGTAACTCTCAAAGATAGCTGATGACACTCGATTTGACGTGATTATCAGCCTCATTTAAGCGACATTTCCTTGCTTAAGACATGGTTTTTAGGGTAGAATAACGAATATTCAATCAATTGCCCTATCTCGTGCCATTTGTGTTACCTTGGCCCGTTTTGGGTCTATTTGATGGTTTTCTAGTGTTTCTATGCTAGCACAGGTTTTTGCCGTCAAATAAGTAGCCAATGACGTGTCTAAGGCATTGGAACCTCGAGGAATCGCACCGGAATCGATCCAAGGAGCCAACCAAATCAAACCAAATCCTGCCCCGTTTTACAAAGGAATTTTCGGTGAAAACACCTAGGGTTTTTGGTGAAAATACATGAACAAATCCACTGGAGCTCAACCAAAGAAGTTTTCGACGAAAATATGAAGTTTTCGCCGAAAACCATTGGTCCGAAAAACACAGGAGAATTCAGCCGGCGGACAACCTATTTTGTAAGGAATTTTCGGCAAAAATTCCTTCATATTTTCGCCGAAAATCTCAGTTAAAATCCGGCGGTATTAGGGTTAAGTATAAATACTTAACCGGCGGCCCAAATCAGGATATACTTTCATGATCATAATTTCTAACTAATACCAAATACTTCAAGGATTCTCAAGAGTTCTGAAGGAGAGTTTAGAGTTCGAAGAGCCGGAAAGAGATCGTGACACCATCCCTTCCATCTCGAGGACTCGGAGCTAGGATTGCAGTCTACCGGAAGATCGAAGTTCTGTCGGAGTCGTCTTAATTAGGTTTTTCAGATACTTTTTTGTTCTTCCTTTGTATGATGAACTCTATCTTTGTCTTTGATTTTTTTGTGATGAATATGTGTAGCTAAACTCTTAGAGCTTAGACTAGATGAACCCTAAGTGACCCAGGGCTTTAAAGCGGTCACGGATCGGCGGTGATTAGATTCAAAGTTTAATCATTTTCTTTTTCATGTTTGATTTGTTCTTCATTGTTCATGTTTCTTGTCTGGATTGATCACCTAGATTAGATTCTTGTTAAGCTAAGGATAGAAGCGAACGCTCGCCTTACTTTAAAACATCAAATCAAACAATTAACCTTATAATTGGAGTGTGCCTTTCGTAGGAACTGGTTAGGGTTAATCCACTGCAAGAGTAACTC
Organism: Linum lewisii; assembly: GCA_034768395.1. Classification (NCBI taxonomy): domain Eukaryota; kingdom Viridiplantae; phylum Streptophyta; class Magnoliopsida; order Malpighiales; family Linaceae; genus Linum; species Linum lewisii. The sequence continues at coordinate 49,992,241 of CM068301.1, read as the reverse complement.
ATAAATCGTTAGTAATTCCACCACTTAAGTTAAGTCGTTGCGAGAGGCGACCGTACCCGGGCGGCTAATTAATCTTGGTAGCTAGAACGGATAGAGCGAACGTTCACCGGTCTTAAACCTAAGGGTTAGGAGTTATGGTGGTGACTTAGAATTGATTTAATGAGAATTGAAATTCGCTGATCTGTTGATTGCCTATGCTCTGGTGAACGAAGGGGGATTCGAAGTCTAAGTTTGTCTGTCATCTCTGTTTTCAACCCTAATTTCCAATTTGTTTTAGTTTCAATTTTTAATTTCTCTGCATTTCTTAGAATTAGAAGTCGTGGAACTCACACCACGCACGAAGTGTTTAATCTGAGTAATTTGCTAGCTTATTTGAGTAGTCAATCATTAGAAGGCACGTGGAATATGATCTACCCTAGCTTTTGTTAGCTTTGTTAGTTATTTGTTTGAACCAGCACAACGACGGGTTCATCAATAGCTCTGAAGAGTAGCAACTCCTCGGAGGCTATGTGGTGGCATCCTCTCTCAGCTGCATGAAATAAAGAATGACGCCAAACAAAATGGATAAATCGAAAGAGAGGGTGAGAGAGATGACTGATATAGATCTTGTCGGTAAGTCGGCATCTGGTCTACCCGTGATGTGGCGCTAGAGCTCCTCGTATGGAGGCCCTCTCACCTTGTTGCTCTCTCATCTATGGTGGCGAGCTGTGTAGTGGTCGGGGTGAATGCCAAGGCGGTGGGAAAACTCGTCGTAGGTGAGCGTGACATTCTGGCCGGCGAGGCGGAATGTGATGCACTTCGAGTTCTTCCTGTTGCTCCGGGTGTCGAGCTTGAAAGAAATCCAGAACTCCTGAAGTGCTACAAATGGGTAGGAGGAAGTCTCTCGTCAAGAGGTCGAGCAATCCCGCCTCGGTGAGAGAGTGGCTAACATTATCGAACCATGCGGTGTCAAACTGCTAGATGGACTCCATGGAGAGGGATGCTATGTCAGTTGGAGGGACGTTTCTGATCTTCCAGTACCGCTCGAAGTAGGCCGGAGGAAGTCTGGCGAGGAAGGGATGGAGGCCGTCGATGTCCTGAGGGTTGGGAGGAGGGGGAGCGGCGGGGTGATGGGGGCGGGGAAGGGGCACCCTCTCTCGTGTCCATAGGGTCCGGGTTTACGGATGAGGAGCTCGAACCACTGAGTCTCGATCTCTTACCCATGTTCCTAAAAATAATAAGACATGAAACCAAATTAGTCAACCCGACATTTTACCCCACACTTGGTCGAAAAACTCAATTTCGCTAAGAAACGAGGAAAATCAAGTGGGGCTAACTAATTGAACGTTCAACAACATTCATTGATCACAAGACATGCACAGGAATTGACGGAACAGCGATATATCGACTAGAGTGCAACGTCAACCGTTCGGTTAACAAAAGTGAACACACCCAAAAAATTCAACAATTCGGTAATGCAAACGAGAATCAACTATAAAAAAATGTGTGGCACAGCAGTCTTAGCATAGTCTAGATCATCTAAGCTCAATCAAAGTACCAAATTCACACCAAAACAGTAGGCACGCAAATCGAGGCAGACTGAAAAGACAACCAGAATGAAACTCATCAGAATTCAATTATCAGCACGTCAAAATATTTGAAATTGAAAACCCAACAACTAACCTTGAAGACAGAACTCAAGAAAATGGACGGAAGATGATGAAATCGATAAAAAACACGAAAAGTTTGTTTCGGGTGAAACCGGAGCTTAGAGCTCCGATTTGGGTGATCTACGTATCAACGGACTTGTACCGACGAGGGAAAGGGTGCGACGGTGGCAGCGGCGAAGGATTTTGGGTGGCGCGGTGAGAAAAATGGCGACAGGAGGTTGGGTGGCTGTTTGTTTTCGGCGAGAAGAGTTTTGAAAAATGGGGTTGTACGGACGGGATAAGGTGGGGGGATAATTTAAAATTTTAGACTGAAGTTCTCAGCGAGAATTTTGAGGTTCTTTCCGAGAATCTCTTTGAAAACATACAAAATAAAACGACACGGACTTTGACCGGGTTTGTACTAACATTCTCGCCGAGAATTTTCAAAGTTTTCGGTGAGAACTTCTTTGAAAACATTTTTCAAAAATCGACGCTGGAAATTCAAATTAAAAGGGCTGACTTCTCGTCAAGAACTTGATTTTTTCGGCGAGAACTTTGGACCTGGGCAGTCAAAATCATTTTCGAAAATACCGACGAACTCGACTTCAAAAACCCAAAACAAAATCAACAAATTTTTAAAAATCGGAAAAATCCCAAATAAATTAGAACTGAACCGATAACACACGACACACACAAGAAAAATAATAAACCACGAATTGACACTTTTGACTCCCCCAAAACCGACTCAAAACACAAGGACTAGCTCAATAAATTCAAAAACTGACTCCAGCCGTGGGTTGCCTCCCACGAAGCGCTCTCGTTTATCGTCCTTGACCTGGACGATACCTGGATGACGATCAAGATGTGTCCCAACTTAGGATTTCTTTTACGCTCGCGTCAGAATTCATGAAATACAGCTTCGGTGTATCTACGGTAAGGATAAATCGCCTCTCATTGGCGTGAGTTAATTGAGTTCCTCCATCGGGGAGGTGGCCAGTAACTTCGAATGGCCCGAATAAATCCTCTAAAGGTGCGTCTTTGTCAGGTGGCTTGGTGGAGGATGGCGGAACAACTGGCTTCCAAACTACTTGCTTCTTCGCCTTGCACTCCTTCTTTACTTCACCAGGATCTCTAGCTCGTGGTGATTCAACGGTGGGTGCTTTCTCTTTGTCCTTCCTCTTCAGCTTCTGTGCATGAGCCTCATTCTTTGGATGGATAGTCTGTTCAGCACCTGTCATAACCATCTTGGGAGAAACACTAGAAATTTCATTAGTAACAGAGTTGGCCGAGGCCAACTCCACGGTATCGACAGACAAACAGTGTGCCTCTTCCTTGGGGATGTACTTCATACCGTCCTTGAGGCGGAATGTCACGCTATCCTTTTCGACCGGTAATGTCAATGAGCCATTCGGGACATTGATTGTCATGCCAGCTGTTGCCATAAATGGTCGGCCTAGGAGGAGAGGGTAACATCCATATCTCGGGTATCCATAACTAGGAAATCAGCTAAGATAGTGAAAGGACCACAACAGATAGTCACATCTTTTATTAATCCCCTAGGTGCTTTAACAGGTCTGTCAGCAAACACGAACTGTATACTAATTGGTTTCAATTCGCCTAGATTCAACTTTTCATATAAGCACGTAGGCATGACATTGATAGATCACCTAAATCAACTAAGCTACGATCAATTTCAATACCATTAATAATGCATGGTAAGGTAAAAGAACCAGGATCAGAACACTTAGCTGGGGGAGGTATGGTTGGTGTGCGGTCGAGGTCGGTAGAGCGCTCCTCGTTGAGGGAGACAGAAGACGCCTCTCCCTTCTTCTTTTTCTTTGTCAGGTCCTTCATGACTTTCCCAACCTATGGTATCATCTTCATGGCATCAGTGACTGGTATTTTTATTTCTGTGTTCTCCATGACGGAATACCATCTCTTGTATTGGGTGTCAAGATTCTTGATCTTCGTGGCCTTAGGGAACAAAATCCTAGGCTGATATGGGGCAAGGGGTGGCGCATGAGCTGATGTTGGAAGCGGGGCAGTTACCTCTTCGTCGTCTTTATCATCCTCTTCTTCCGTGATATCCTCAATCTCTGGCATATCAATGGTTATGGCATCAAGAATCATAATCGGGTCAGGAACTGTAGGGTCAGCTAGTTGCTTGCCGCTTCTTGTAGAGATGGCCTTGACTTGCTATTTCTTGGGGTTGGGTTCAATTTGGTAGGCAATTGACCAAAGGGGCGGCCGCTAGCTAGCAGCTTGCAATGTTTTTCACTTGACTCTCTACTCTGTGTCCTTGCGCAATCTGCTCTTGGTTTAAGATAGCTTGAGCTTTGAATTGATTATCATGATCATCAAGCCTAGAGATGATCTGATTGAGCTTCTTATCCAACTCGATATCCTTGTTGTCTTGCGGCATCGATCGTTGAGGTTACTATCCTCTGGTGTATCCAGGAGGGCCTTTATATGTGATGTTCAAGTACTGATTCAGTCGATTGCTAGGTGATGTACCATAGTTGTCTTGATTCCTGTGAGGCGGCTGATAGAACTCCTTCATAAAAACGAAGTTATTAAAGTTATTTTTCTCGAAGAAGTTGATGTGCTGTAAAATAGTGATCAAATACTCCCAAGCTAATATCAAGGCAGATCGTATTCCACGGGTCTCTACTAATCATTTACTCAAATGAGCTCACAAATTATTCGGGTTTAAACAAGTTGTGCGTGGTGTGAGTTCCACGACTTCTAAGCTAAGATGCAAAGAAAATGAAATGATATTGAAAGAAAGGTTGATTGGGTTTTCACTTAACGAGAATGACAGACAAACTTAGATTTTGAATCCCCCTGAGATCACCAGAGCATTGGTGATCACAAGACTAGCGGTTTTCAATCCAGATTCATTCAGTTCTCAGACACCACCATAACTCCTGACCTTTAAGTTTAAGTCCGGCGAATGTTTGCCCTCTCCGATCTAACTCCCAATATTAATTAACCGTCCGTGCATTCACTTCTGCAACGAAAAACTAACTGGCGCGATTACTAGTGATTTATGAGTTACTCTAGCAGTGGATTAATCCTAAATGATTCTTACGAAAGGCACATTCCATTGAATAGATTAATTATTGATTTGATGTTCTAAAGTGAGGAGAACGTTCACTACTATCCTCAGCTTAACAAGAAACTACTCTAGGTGATTAGGCTTGAAAAGAAACACAGGCAATGAAGAACAAACCAAACATGCAAGGGAAACTGTCTGAATCTGAATTTAATTACTAGCGATCCATGATCGCTTTAAAGCCCCGGGTCACTTAGGGTTCATCTAATCTAAACTCTACGAGTTTAGCTACTCATATTCAATACAAGAGAATCGAAAATAATCAAAGAATACATCTCAGGTAGGAGAACAGAGAAGAACTACAAAACCTAATTTGATGAATCTATGAAGCTTCAATCTCAAGAATCTTCAACTCCTAGCTCTGAGCACTCTGAGGTGGAAAGATGGTGTCACGATCTCTCCGAGAACTCCGAGGTGGAAAGATGGTGTCACGATCTCTCCGGGAACTCCGAGGATGCTCTCAACTCTCTCTCGAACTCTGAAGTCTGGAAATTAATCCATGGAAAAAGTGTATCTTGAATGGTTGTCGCGGCTGTCCTTAAATAGGAGTTCTCCAAATCAACGCCGAAAAAGAAGAGACTTCTCAGTGAGAACATTGAAAGTTCTCGCCGATAACTTTAGTTAAAATGTTCTCGGTGAGAACTTTGAAACATCTTGATGAGAACTTCTGTTCAAAAACCTCGTGTGAGTTCTATATGCAAAACTCTTCGGCGAGAACTTTAAAAGTTCTCGTCGAGAACTTGTTTCTGGATGCTCCTGTAAGTCTGTGTTGAAAACTCCTCGGCGAGAACTATGAGAGTTCTCGCCGAGATCTTCAGTATTGGCAGGGAGAGGTTTTGGTTTATGACTTGTTTGATTTCTGGCTCGATTTCGGGCAATCCCTTAAGGTTCCTTCGCTTCCCGAGCACGTCCGTGGCTACGTTATTGATGGCAAAAACCTGTGCATTCACAAACGCACTAGAAAACACATCAAATAGACCCATAACGGGCCAAAGTAACCAAAACGTAAGAACTAGGGAAATCAAGTGAAAACACCCTAAACTACCCCAAAAACCGTGTCTCAAACAGGGAAATGTCGCTTAAATGAGGCTAATAATCACGTCAAATTGAGTGTCATCAAATACCCCAAACTTAAGCTTTTCTTGTCCTCAAGCAACTAAACTAGAATGCACTTAGATTCACAAATGACAACATCGATCAAGTTAAGATTCAAGCCTTCACAATGAATTATTAAACCGCTACTCCTAGAACAAGTGACCTAACATGCATACACGTCAACCAAACAACCTGTTCTCACTAATTATCTGCACACAACAAGGAGCAATCAGCAATCAAGCACAAATCCGACCAAACCGACTAGACTCCTCACACAGATAATATTTAGTACACTGGGGACTCTCGCACTCTGTGTTTAGGGACGTGTTTTTGCTCTCAATCACTTTCTCTACCGAAGTATGTCATAAGTTTGCAATTCGACCACATCTTCACCATTGTGACAACACGAGTAACTAGTCAAAAGGACTTTCGCAAAGGGACTGTATCAATCCTACACTACAAGGGTTTATGATGAATGGATGATGGGATGAATGATGGAATTGGCTTTTGTGCGGTGTTGCTTTGACTAACTTCCCTCGAATCTAACCTATGGCTTCCTACTGTCTGACCAAACATGGGGGGAATAGTGTACGCTCGTCCTATGATACCCTCAAGTAACCTAGCACTTTTTTTTCTTTTTCTGATTTTTTCTGACTTTTCTTTACATTTATTTTGACTTCGTTCTTCCATATGTAGGGAGAAGAACATTTTGAACTATAAGAACTACTACTTTGAACTCGAACTTCAATTGACTTTTTGGAATTTCTGTTTTTCTTCTTTTTCTCTTTTTTCTCTTTTTTTTCTTTTTCTACTGCCGATTTTTTTAAGTCGCTAGAGGGGTTTAAACGTTGGACATAATAGCTAAGATCACCTTTTTAATGGCTATAGGAAGGTTACCACAAACCGACTTCGAGAGGCTAATCTAGAACTACTATCACATGGGATCAACAGGGTGATGAAAAACATGGGAAATAGTTGTAATGTATAACGAACCGAAAGAAGGGCCAAGCTCAAGGGTTTACACCTAAGGGATTTATTGTTGGGTTGGCTTTATGGCTTAAGTAGCTGATTCTAAGTGCCTCTGTCCTTCTAGAAGTCATGTCATCGTGTGATCTCGAATAGGTCTCATGCAAATTCTAACTCATTCAAGGTACGAGAAAGCCACTCAAAAACGAACTGAAATTACAAGTTATGTGCAATGGATCAAAACCTCACAGTTCGTTTGCTAGTCGGATTCGATCATTTTCATGCAATCAAGGTGAAATACTACAAGCGTGATAAAATTTTCTGTTCTGACCAGGAAATTTAGCATCAATGCATGCCAGTTGGTTACAGGTTCTAGGTTAAGCAGCCTAAGCATCATTATGAAAGATTGAAGAACAACTTAACATCAAAAGTAAAAAACCGAGCAATTCTATGATAGAGGAATTGAAATAAGCCACGAAATCACAGAAAATCACACAAGATCATGCAAAGTTTCTAACACCCTACCCCACACTTAAACGGTTCTATGTCGTCACAGGACTAAAATAGGATAGAGAGATACGGAAAACCTGGAATGAGTTGGTTGGTGTAGGGGATGAACACGGAAAGTCCGGAGTGGAGCGGAGTAGTTGCAAAATATCCTAAAAAATAAAAACAACAAAAAGATCAAAAGGAAACCGGGACAAGTGTCCCGGATCCACACAGAATAAATGTCGAAACGAAGAAGGCTAGGGAATTTTTGAAAAAAAAAATTTGACAAAGATTTTCAAATTTTTTTTGACATAACAATAGTTCTCACCGAGAAGTTTGATGTTCTCGGCGAAAACTTATTTGAAAACAAACTGCAAAAACTCGCCAAGAAAACTGACTCAAATAGACTACACTTCTCACCGAAAACTTTGAAAATTCTCAGCGAGAACTTATTTGAAATTAGAACAGAAATAACTGACTCAAAGAACCCATTCTCGCCGAGAATGTTTAACTTTTCGGCGAGAAGTTTTGACCTGACAGAAAATAAAATAGATGAAAACAAAAAGAAAAACTGACACTTTGGCTCACCGAACCCAACTCGAACGACGAAAAACTGACTTAGCACAATTAAAAACGGACTCCAGCCGTGGGTTGCCTCCCACGAAGCGCTCTTGCTTAACGTCCTTGAGCTGGACGATACCTGGATGACGATCAAGAGGCATCCCAACTCAGGATTTCCTTCACACTCGCATCAAGGTCGATGAAGTACAGCTTTGGTTTACCTCCGGTCAAGAGGAATCGCCTCCCATTAATATGAGTTAATTGAGTTCGTCCATCAGGGAGGTGTCCAGTAACTTCAAAAAGCCCGAATAAATCCTTCATATCCTTGCTTTCATCCGGTGGCTTATTGGAGGATGGAGGAGTAATTGGCTTCCGAACCATCTTAGTCTTCGTTTTACTCTCCTTCTTCATTTCGTCGGGATCTTTAGCTCGTGGTGAATCAGTGGAAGATGCTTTCGGCTCCTCCTTCTTCTTTGGCTTTTGTGCCAGAGGCTCATTCTTCATATTGATGACCTGTGCACCACCTGTTACAGCTAACTTGGGAGAAACACTAGAAATGACATTAGTAACGGAGTTGACCGAGGTCAACTCCACAGTATCAACAGACAAACAATGCGCCTCTCCCTTAGGGATGTACTTCATACCGTCCTTGAGGCGGAATGTTACGCTATCCTTTCCGACCTTTAATGTCAACGAGCCATTCGGGACATTGATTGTCATGCCGGCTGTTGCAATAAACGGTCGGCCTAGGAGGAGGGTAACATCTTCCTCTCAGGTATCCATAACAACAAAATCAGCTAAGATAGTGAAGGGACCACAACGAATAGCTACATCTTTAATTAACCCCCTAGGTGCCTTAATAGATCTGTCAGCAAATACTAACTGCATGCTACTTGGTTTCAATTCACCTAGGTTCAATTTCTCATATAAGCATGTAGGCATAACATTGATAGATGCACATATATCAACTAAGCTACGATCAATTTTTATACCATTGATAAAGCAAGGTAAAGTAAAAGAACCAGGGTCGGAACACTTAGCTGGGGGTGGTATAGGCGACGAGTGAGCATGGACTGTGGAGCATTCTTTATCGGAGGGAGCGGGAGATGCTTCTTCCTCCCTCTTGACCTTGAAGTATGAGTACCACTCCCTGAACTTGGGGTCGGAGGTCTTTCCCTTCATTGCTTGAGGAAACAAGATTCGGGGCTGATATGGAGCAAGAGGTGGCTTAGACTTCTCCTCTTCTTCTTTATTCTTTTCTTCAATAACAGAGACGGAAGACAACTCTTCCTTCTTCTTGTTTTTTACAAGATCCTTCACGACTTTTCCAACCTGTGGTATCATCTGGACAGCTGATGAACGTTGTAATGCATGTTATCAAATACTACCAACCACCAAGCAAGATTGATCTTATTCCACGGGTCTTCTAATAATTGTCTACTCAGACGTAAAGGCAGATTACTCAGGTTTTAACACGTTGTGCGTGGTGTGAGTTCCACGACTTCTAAACTAGAAAATGCAAGGACATTAAAAAAATTTCTAAATTGAAAAACAGATTGGAAGATTGGTTGACTTAACAAAGACGACAGACAAGCTTAGACTTCGAATCCCCCTTAGATCACCAGAGCATTGGCAATCAACAGATCAGCGGATTTCAATTCACGTTCGATCAATTCTAAGACACCACCATAACTCCTGACCCTTAGGTTTAAGACTGGCGAACGTTCGCTCTATCCGTTCTAGCTACCAAGATTAATTAGCCGTCCGAGTACGATCGCTTCATGCGACGACTAAACTAACTGGTGGAATTTACTAGTGATTAATGAGTTACCCTTGCAGTGGATTAACCCTAACTGGTTCTTACGAAAGGCACACTCCAATGAATAGGTTAATTATTGATTTGGTGTTTTAAAGTTAGGCGAGCGTTCGCTTCTATACTTAGCTTAACAAAAATCTAATCTAGGTGATCAAGCCAGACAAGAAACATAAACAACGAAGAACAAACAAAACATGAAAGAGAAACTGATTGAACTTTGAATCTAATCACTGTCGATCCATGACCGCTTTAAAGCCCTGGGTCACTTAGGGTTCATCTAGTCTAAGCTCTACGAATTTAGCTACTGATGTTCATAACGACAGAATCAAAGACAAAAACAGAGTTCATCACGAAAAGGAAGAACAGATAGAAACTGTAAAACATAATTAAGGCGACTCTGGCAAGGCTTCGCTCTCCGGTAATCTTCAATCCTAGCTCCGAGTCTCCGAGGTGAAGGGATGGCGTCACGATCTCTTCCTCACTCTTCGAACTCTTCAAATGTGTCCTCTCGAACTTCTTAGGTCTGGAACTCATGAAAGTTCTGAATTATATTGTATATATGAATTTGGGCCGCCAGTTAAGTATTTATACTTAACCCTACATCTGCCGGATTTGCCTGGATTTTTTGGCAAAAACTTCTTTGGAAAATGGCTGGATTTCTGACTGCTTCTTCTGTGATTTTTGGACTTAGAGTTTTTGGCGAGAACTTTGACTTCTCGTCAAAAACTTCTTCTTGTGATGCTCTACTGATTTCTTATGGAGTTTTCGTCGAAAACTCTAAGCTTTTTCACCTAAAACTCGAGTGTAAAACAGGGTAGGATTTGAGTTGACTTGATTGACTCCTTGGATCAATTCTAGTGCGGTTCCTCGAGGTCCTAATGCCTTAGACACGTCCTTGGCTACATTATTTGATGGCAAAAAACCTGTGCTATCATGAAAACACTAGAAAACCATCAAATAGACCTGAAATGGGCCAAAGTAACACAAATGGCACGAGATAGAGTAGTTGAGTGATTATTCGCTATTCTACCCTAAAAACCATGTCTTAAGCCAAGAAATGTCGCTTAAATGAGGCTGATAATCACGTCAAATTGAGTGTCATCAAAATACCCCACACTTAAGCTTTTGCTTGTCCTCAAGCAAACTGAATAGAAACGCTCACGTTCGCAAATGATAAGATCGATTAAATTGGAGTTCAAGCATGCACAATGAGTTATTAGACAGATAATCCCTAGAACAAGAAACCTAACATGCATACTGATCAGCTAAACAACCTGGTCTCACTAAAAACTGCACACGACAAGAAGTAGTAACCAATCATGCAAGAATTTGACCTGACCGACTAGACTCTTCACACAGATAATATTTAGTACAAGGGGGTAACTCTCATTCTCTGTGTTTAGGGACGTGTTTCTGCTCTCAATCATTTTCTGTTACTAAATTTTGTCATAAGTTTTCAATTCGACCACATCTCCACCACTGTGACAACATGAGGAACTAGTCAAGAAGGACTTCCCTGCTAGGACCGTAACGAATTTTACACTACAAGGGTTAAGATGAGATGGATGAAGGGAATGTATGATGATGGCTTTGGTGCGGTGTAGCTTTCGACTAACTTCCCTCGAATCTAACTTATGGCTTCCTACCGTCTAACCAGACACGGGTGGAATAGTGTACGCTCGTCCTACGATACCCTCAAGCAACCTAGCACTTTATTTTCTTTAAACACATTTTTCTGATTTTTTTTTACTTCGTTCTTCCATATGTAGGGAGAAGAACGTTATTGAACTTTGAAACTTTGAATTTTTCTTTTTTTCTTTTTTTCAAAATTTTTTATTTTTTTATTTTCTTCTTTTGTGCTGATTCTTTCTTTTAGTTGCTAGAGGGGTTTACACGTTTGGACATAATAGCTAAGACCACCTGTTTAATGGCTATAGGCAGGTTACCACAAACCGACTTCCGGTAGGTCAATCTAGAGCTACAACCATAAGGGATCAACGGGGAATGAAAGAATGGGGATTGGCTGTAATGTAAATCGAACCGAAAGAAAGGCCAAGCTCAAGGGTTTAAACCTAATGGATTTAACGTTGGGTAGGCAATCTGGCTTAGTAGCTGAATCTAGGTGCCCCTATCATTCTAGAACTCGTGTCGTGGTGTGGTCTCGAGTAGGTCTTGTGCAAATTCTAACTCATTCAAGCAAACAGAAAATCACTCACAAGGAATTGAAATTGCAAGATATGTGCAATGGATCAAAAGCTCACAGTTGGTTCGGATTTGGTCATTTTCATGCAATCAAGGTGAAATACTACAAGCGTGATAAAATTTTCTGTTCTGACCAGGAAATTTAGCATCAATGCATGCCAGTTGGTTACAGGTTCTAGGTTAAGCAGCCTAAACATCATTATGAAAGATTGTAGAACAACTTAACATCAAAAGTAAAAAACCGAGCAATTTTGTGCTAGAGGAATTGAAATAAGCCACGAAATCACAGAAAATCACACAAGATCATGCAAAGTTTTTAACACCCTACCCCACACTTAAACGGTTCTATGTCGTCACAGGACTAAAATAGGATAGAGAGATACAGAAAACTTGGAACGAGTTGGTTGGTGTAGGGGATGAACACGGAAAGTCCGGAGTGGAGCGGAGTAGTTGCAAAATATCCTAAAAAACAAATGAAACAAAAAGATCAAAAGGAAACCGGGACAAGTGTCCCGGATCCACACAGAATAAATGTCGAAACGAAGAAGGCTAGGGAATTTTTGAAAAAAAAATTTGACAAATATTTTCAAAATTTTTTTCACATAACAATAGTTCTCGCCGAGAAGTTTGATGTTCTCAGCGAAAACTTATTTGAAAACAAACTGCAATAACTCGCCAAGAAAACTGACTCAAATAGACTACACTTCTCACCGAAAATTTTGAAAATTCTCTGCGAGAACTTATTTGAAATCAGAACAAAATAACTGACTCAAAGAACACATTCTCGCCGAGAATGTTTAACTTTTCGGCGAGAAGTTTTGACCTGACAGAAAATAAAACAGACGAAAACAAAAAGAAAAACTGACACTTTGGCTCACCGAACCCAACTCGAACGACGAAAAACTGACTTAACACAATTTAAAAAGGACTCCAGCCGTGGGTTGCCTCCCACGAAGCGCTCTTGCTTAACGTCCTTGAGCTGGACGATACCTGGATGACGATGAAGAGGCATCCCAACTCAGGATTTCCTTCACACTCGCATCAAGGTCGATGAAGTACAGCTTTAGTTTACCTCCGGTCAAGAGGAATCGCCTCCCATTAATATGAGTTAATTGAGTTCGTCCATCAGAGAGGTGTCCAGTAACTTCGAAAAGCCCGAATAAATCCTTCATATCCTTGCTTTCATCCGGTGGCTTATTAGAGGATGGAGGAGTAATTGGCTTCCAAGCCGTCATAGTCTTCGTTTTACTCTCCTTCTTCATTTTTTCGGGATCTTTAGCTCGTGGTGAATTAGTGGAAGATGCTTTCGGCTCCTCCTTCTTCTTTGGCTTTTGTGCCGGAGGCTCATTCTTCAGATTGATGACCTGTGCACCACCTGTTACAGCTAACTTTGGAGAAACACTAGAAACGACATTAGTAACGGAGTTGACCGAGGTCAACTCCACAGTATCAACAGACAAACAATGCGCCTCTCCCTTAGGGATGTACTTCATACCATCCTTGAGGCGGAATGTTACGCTATCCTTTCCGACCTTTAATGTCAACGAGCCATTCGGGACATTGATTGTCATGCCAGCTGTTGCCATAAACGGTCGGCCTAGGAGGAGGGTAACATCTTCCTCTCAGGTATCCATAACAACAAAATCAGCTAAGATAGTGAAGGGACTACAACGAATAGCTACATCTTTAATTAACCCCCTAGGTGCCTTAACAGATCTGTCAGCAAATACTAACTGCATGCTACTTGGTTTCAATTCACCTAGGTTCAATTTCTCATATAAGCATGTAGGCATAACATTGATATATGCACATATATCAACTAAGCTACGATCAATTTTTATACCATTGATAAAGCAAGGTAAAGTAAAAGAACAAGGGTCGGAACACTTAGCTGGGGGTGGTATAGGCGACGAGTGAGCATGGACTGTGGAGCATTCTTTATCGGAGGGAGCGGTAGATGCTTCTTCCTCACTCTTGACCTTGAAGTATGAGTACCACTCCCTGAACTTGGGGTCGGAGGTCTTTCCCTTCAATGCTTGAGGAAACGAGATTCGGGGCTGATATGGAGGAAGAGGTGGCTTAGACTTCTCCTCTTCTTCTTTATTCTTTTCTTCAATAACAGAGACGGAAGACAACTCTTCCTTCTTCTTGTTGTTTACAAGATCCTTCATGACTTTTCCAACCTGTGGTATCATCTGGATAGCTGATGAACGTTGTAATGCGTGTTATCAAATACTACCAAGCACCAAGCAAGATAGATCTTATTCCACGGGTCTTCTAATAATTGTCTACTCAGATGTAAAGGCAGATTACTCAGGTTTTAACACGCTGTGCGTGGTGTGAGTTCCATGACTTCTAGAATAGAAAATGCAAGGAAATTAAAAAAATTTCTGAATTGAAAAACAGATTGGAAGATTGGTTGACTTAACAAGGACGACAGACAAGATTAGACTTCGAATCCCCCTTAGTTCACCAGAGCATTGGCAATCAACAGATCAGCGGATTTCAATTCACGTTCAATCAATTCTAAGACACCACCATAACTCCTGACCCTTAGGTTTAAGACTGGCGAACGTTCGCTCTATCCGTTCTAGCTACCAAGATTAATTAGTCGTCCGAGTACGATCGCTTCATGCGACGACTAAACTAACTGGTGGAATTTACTAGTAATTAATGAGTTACTCTTGCAGTGGATTAACCCTAACTGGTTCTTACGAAAGGCACACTCCAATGAATAGGTTAATTATTGATTTGGTGTTTTAAAGTTAGGCGAGCGTTCGCTTCTATACTTAGCTTAACAAAAATCTAATCTAGGTGATCAAGCCAGACAAGAAACATAAACAACGAAGAACAAACAAAACATGAAAGAGAAACTGATTGAACTTTGAATCTAATCACTGCCGATCCATGACCGCTTTAAAGCCCTGGGTCACTTAGGGTTCATCTAGTCTAAGCTCTACGAATTTAGCTACTCATGTTCATAACGACAGAATCAAAGACAAAAACAGAGTTCATCACGAAAAGGAAGAACAGGTAAAAACTGTAAAACATAATTAAGGCGACTCTGGCAAAGCTTCGCTCTCCGGTAATCTTCAATCCTAGCTCCGAGTCTCCGAGGTGAAGGGATGGCGTCACGATCTCTTCCTCGCTCTTTGAACTCTTCAAATGTGTCCTCTCGAACTTCTTAGGTCTGGAACTCGTGAAAGTTCTGAATTATATTGTATATTTGAATTTGGGCCGCCAGTTAAGTATTTATACTTAACCCTACATCTGCTGGATTTGCCTGGATTTTTCGGCGAAAACTTCTTTGGAAAATGGCTGGATTTCCGACTGCTTCTTCTGTGATTTTCGGACTTAGAGTTTTCGGCGAGAACTTTGACTTCTCACCGAAAACTTCTTCTTGTGATGCTCTACTGATTTCTTCTGGAGTTTTCGCCGAAAACTCTAAGCTTTTTCACCTAAAACTCGAGTGTAAAACAGGGCAGGATTTGAGTTGACTTTATTGACTCCTTGGATCAATTCTAGTGCGGTTCCTCGAGGTCCTAATGCCTTAGACACGTCCTTGGCTACATTATTTGATGGCAAAAAACCTGTGCTATCATGAAAACACTAGAAAACCATCAAATAGACCCGAAATGGGCCAAAGTAACACAAATGGCACGAGATAGAGTAGTTGAGTGATTATTCGCTATTCTACCCTAAAAACCATGTCTTAAGCCAAGAAATGTCGCTTAAATGAGGCTGATAATCACGTCAAATTGAGTGTCATCAAAATACCCCACA
Organism: Linum lewisii; assembly: GCA_034768395.1. Classification (NCBI taxonomy): domain Eukaryota; kingdom Viridiplantae; phylum Streptophyta; class Magnoliopsida; order Malpighiales; family Linaceae; genus Linum; species Linum lewisii. The sequence continues at coordinate 49,976,586 of CM068301.1, read as the reverse complement.
CTTAAGCTTTTGCTTGTCCTCAAGCAAACTGAATAGAAACGCTCACGTTCGCAAATGATAAGATCGATTAAATTGGAGTTCAAGCATGCACAATGAATTATTAGACAGATAATCCCTAGAACAAGAAACCTAGCATGCATACTGATTAGCTAAACAACCTGGTCTCACTAAAAACTGCACACGACAAGAAGTAGTAACCAATCATGCAAGAATTTGACCTGGCCGACTAGAGTCCTCACACAGATAATATTTAGTACAAGGGGGTAACTCTCATTCTCTGTGTTTAGGGACGTGTTTCTGCTCTCAATCATTTTCTGTTACTAAATTCTGTCATAAGTTTTCAATTCGACCACATCTCCACCACTGTGACAACATGAGGAACTAGTCAAGAAGGACTTCCCTGCTAGGACCGTAACGAATTTTACACTACAAGGGTTAAGATGAGATGGATGAAGGGAATGTATGATGATGGCTTTGGTGCGGTGTAGCTTTCGACTAACTTCCCTCGAATCTAGCTTATGGCTTCCTACCGTCTAACCAGACACGGGTAGAATAGTGTACGCTCGTCCTACGATACCCTCAAGCAACCTAGCACTTTATTTTCTTTGAACACATTTTTTCTGATTTTTTTTTACTTCGTTCTTCCATATGTAGGGAGAAGAACGTTATTGAACTTTCAAACTTTGAATTTTTCTTTTTTTTTCTTTTTTTCAAAATTTTTTATTTTTTTATTTTCTTTTTTTGTGTCGATTCTTTCTTTTAGTTGCTAGAGCGGTTTACACGTTTGGACATAGTAGCTAAGACCACCTGTTTAATGGCTATAGGAAGGTTACCACAAACCGACTTCCGGTAGGTCAATCTAGAGCTACAACCATAAGGGATGAACAGGGAATGAAAGAATGGGGATTGGCTGTAATGTAAATCGAACCGAAAGAAAGGCCAAGCTCAAGGGTTTAAACCTAATGGATTTAACGTTGGGTAGGCAATCTGGCTTAGTAGCTGAATCTAGGTGCCCCTATCATTCTAGAACTCGTGTCGTGGTGTGGTCTCGTGTAGGTCTTGTGCAAATTCTAACTCATTCAAGCAAACAGAAAATCACTCACAAGGAATTGAAATTGCAAGATATGTGCAATGGATCAAAAGCTCACAGTTGGTTTGCTAGTCGGATTCGGTCATTTTCATGCAATCAAAGTGACAAACTACAATTGTGATTTTGAAAATCTGTTCTGACCAGGCATTTTAGCATCAAAGTATACACATTGATTCTCAGGTTCTAAATTAAGCAGTCTAAGCATCATTATGATAGATTGAACAACAACTTAACATCAAAAATTAAGAACTGAGCAATTATAATGCTAGAGAAACTGGAAAGGGACCACGAGGCACACAAAAACACAATCAAGGGCAATCAAGTTCATGCAAGGTTCTCTAGCATCCTGCCCCACACTTAAATCGTTTTGTGTCCTCACAGGACTAAGACTAAAGTTGAGAGTGAAACAGAAGAACCTAGACCGAGATGATTGGTGTAGTGGATGAACACGGATCCTCGGAGCGGAGGGAATCTATCGAAGCGAAGGGAAGTGTAGTAGACCCTGAAGCAAAGGAAATCTACCAACTGCCTGCAAAACAAAAACAAATGAAAGATAAAAAGGAAACCGAGACAAGTATCCCGGGACCACACAGAAAAAAGTTGGATCGAAATCTGAAAAGAAGAAATAAAAAGAAAGGACAAGGAAGAGGACACAACCCGATCATTGCTGGTCAGGTGCATCGGGAGGTGGAAACCGGAAGAAGTTTGTGACCCGCTGCTGCCATGCCAGCTGCGCCTCGTGCCTCTCATCTTGCACGCGCATGTGCTGCTGCATAATATCCCATCTGGCGTCTTGTGTGGTGGTGTCGGTGACTCGCCACTCCTGGAGTCGCTCATACAGCTCGCCAAGATCAGCTAGATGTGGAGGGTGGTGTGGAGGAGGCATTTGGAAATCACCCTGGAAGGGCGACTGCTGTTGAAATGCATACCATGCCTGCTGCTGTGGCGAGGGCATATGATCGTCAAACATCGGCTCCGGCTGAAGCTGCTCCTCCTCATAATCATCTTCTTCCTCTGACTCATCCTCATGGGGCGGAGGAAGAACGACGGCCACGTATGGACTGTAGTCCAGCTGGAGGTCGTACTCAACAGCTAAATCACCATCGACGGTGTGTACTATGTGGTGCGAGACGTCAGGACCATAGGACTGGCCGAGACCGAGGGAGATGATGAGGCGGCCTACAAAGTTACCACCAAGGAGGGAGCGAGGCGGCTTGGTCGTCTTGGTCTTCTTGTGGAAGAGATGTGCCAGCACCCATCCTGGATGAAGCGGGCGAGCCTCTTGGATGGCACGGAGCAAAATGAGCTCCTCTCGACTAATATGGTGGCGGTCCTTCTCTGGGGCATATAAAATAGATCTACGCCAAACCATATGAATGAAATGAAAGAGAGGGTGAGCGAGTGACCTGACGGAGTTATGAGCTCTGGTCCGAGCGCCAGGCACTCCAGTGATGTGGCTCCAGAGCTCATCATAGACCGGACTGTTGCCCGAGTTATCCTGCCAACCGAGCTGGTGGTAGCGGTAGTGAGCAGGTGGAATGCCCAGATGGTCGACAAACTCATCGTAGTTGAATGCGATGTACACCCCGCCAAGAAAGAAGGAGACGACCTTCTTATACTGGCGCCTCTTGTGCGTGTCCAGCTCGAATGTGGCCCAGAACTCCTGGAGGGCGACTTTGGGGAAATCGTTAGCCATGGTAGTCAGCTCCAGAAGTCCTGAAGCTGCTAGAGAGTCGCTCACAGTTCGGTGCCAATCCTCGTTATGCTCGAGGAGGGACTCCAGGGAGAGCGGACGCACGTCAGCAACGGGGGTGTCCTGGAACTGCTAGTAACGCTCAAAGTAGTGCACCGGTAGGCGGGCGACGGAGTGGTGATGCCCGGCACGGTCAGGGAATGCTGGTGGAGGACCGTGGATGGCGGGTGTGACGGGGGCAGGTGCTCGAGAGCTAGAGCCGATGTCGAGTCTGGCCTTAGTCCTGCGCTCATTGGTGACGTTCCTAATTCATAGTAAGAAAAGAAAATAGATTAGTAAAACTAAGACCCTACCCCACACTTAGTAGAAAAAACTCAATTTCACAAGGAAATGAGGAAAACCGAGTGGGGGTAAGCAAAGCAAGTAACCGGTAATTACAAATAATCACAAAACACGCATAAGACTTGCCAGAACTGTTAACATCACAATCAGAGTCCAAAAGTCAAACTGACATTCAAAAAGTCAACATTAGAACATATTGAACCCTAATCATGGCAATTACTAGCACAAAGCGGGAAATGACGGAATAACATCAGCTCAGACAACCAACAAAGTAATCCGTGCGTAAATGGACAAACATGGCCGCCAATTGAGCAAAAATAGTTCATGGTCAAACCGACATTTCCACAAAAGTCAACACCACAAAGAATTAATCTTTAAGCATATCAAATCATGATCAAATTGCATCAAATTTCAACACAAAGCTCCCTAAACATTCTAGAACAGTCCAAACTAATCAGTTCAACAAAATTCTCACGAAACAGTCGGCACGCAAATCGAGGTAGATCAAAAAGTCAACCAAAGTCAACCCTGATGAAATTCAGCATTCAACATGTCAAAAGATTCGGAATGAAAATCTCTACAACTTACCTGGTAGTCATGATTGCTGAAAACGAACGGAATGAGAGAAATCGGTGAAAAACTCAAAAAGCTAGGTTTCGGTGGAACTTGAGCTCTAGAGCTCCGATTCGGACGTTCTATGGCTTAAAATGATCGGGAGAGCAAGGGGAACCGAGCGGCGGCAATCGGCAGTGGCGCCAGTGGTGAGGGGAGTGATCGGCGCGGTTTGTTTCGAAAACAGGGGGGCTGTCGCTTCGGTCGAAAATGTGGGGAGGAGAGACAGAATCGGGAAAATAGGGGAAAAAGTTTTGGATTTTTTGGAAGTTTTTCGGCGAAAAGAAGTGCAAGTTTTTGCCGAAAACTTCAGTTAAAAAATGTCTGCCAGATTTCAAAGCAAGTTTTCGCCGAAAAGTTTGAAACTTTTCGCCGAAAAGTTTAACAAAAATTGGTCAGAAAACACAGGGGTTTTAAAGAAAAGTTTTCATCGAAAACATAGTGCTTTTCGCCGAAAAATTTGCCCTGCAGGATTGAAAATATTTTCGCAATTCCGACAAACTTCAGAAAATCACAACTAATTTGACAAAAATTGGAGCAACCTCAAACAACTTGCGATTGAAACAATGACACACAAACTACACACGAAAAATAAGAAATCATGCAAACTGACACTTTTGGCTCCCCCGAACTGACTCTAAAATGCTAAGTTCGACACAAATTAAAAACTGACTCCAGCCGTGGGTTGCCTCCCACGAAGCGCTCTTGATTAACGTCCTTGAGCTGGATGATACCTGGACGGTATTAGGAGACATCCCAACTTAGGATCTCCTTAACGCTTGCGTCGGAGTTCATGAAGTAGAGCTTCGGGGTATCTCCGGCGAGCATGAATTTTTTTCCGTTAGCATGTATGAGTTTAGTATGACCATCGGGAAGATGATCAGTGATTTTGAATGGACCGAAAAGTTCTTTTGAGGGATCATCCTCTACAAGGAAGACGGTAGAGGGGATGAGAACGGTCGGTTTCGTCTTCTCTTTGACCTTCGGCTTCATTTCACCAGGATCGGTGATCCTTGGTACTTCCTTGGGAGATGCTTTTGGCTTCTCCTTCTTTACTTGCTCCGGTGTCGGTGGCTTGGCAGGAATTGGTGGTGCAGCTGGCTCGGAAGAGGGTGGCGGAGCAACTGGTCTCCAGACCATTTGAGTCTTCATTTGATTCCTCCTCCGTAGCCTGCCAGGTTCCTTGCTTGGCGGCGATTGAGAAGAAAAGGCTTTCAGTTCCTTCTTATTCTGCGGCTTTTGTGCCGAATCTCCGGTCTTCTTGATGACAAACTGTTCAACACCTGCAACAACAGTTGATCTAGGAACACTGGAAGGGACATCAATAACGGAGTTGACCGGAGTCAACTCCACAGTTTCAACAGCTAGACAGTGAGGTTCTTCATCCCTAGGAGTATATTTCATACCGTCCTTAAGGCGGAATGTTATTGTTTCCTTACCAACCCTTAAGCTCAAGGAACCACTCGGAACGTTGATTTGCATTCCGGTTGTTGCCATGAAGGGTCGACCTATAAGAACAGTAGAATCATCCTTGCTAGTATCTATAACCACAAAATCAGCTAGGAAAGTGAAAGGACCACATTTAGTAACGACATCCATAATCTCTCCTCTAGGAGTTTTCAATGATCTATCAGCAAAGACAACTTGCATGCTAGTCGGCTCAAGTTCTCCTAGATTCAATTTCTCAAACAAACTCATAGGCATGACATTCACAGACGCACCTAGATCAACCAAACTACGTTCTATCTCAACATCATTAATGACCAGAGGTATCGTGAAAGAACCAGGATCGGAACACTTAGCTGGATATGGCGAGGAAGGCTTCTTGCTACGGATGGCAGGATATCCTTCTTTGTTCCCCCACATGCCAGTCTCGATCCTTGCGTTCGGTAGTAACGCCCTTGGAAAAGGATGCTTCTCGTAGTATGGAGCGAGAAGAGGGTCGTACTCCTAAGGAGCCTCTTTCTTCGGTGTCTTCTTCTCTGGAACTTTAATGGTCCTGTAAAGATTAAAAGAAGAATTAGTAGGTGAGCTTGTCGATCTTGAATAGATACCATCTTAGCTTGCTCCTTTTTTGGATTCGGCTCGGTTTGGCTTGGGAGCTGGTCGTATGGGCGACCAAAGGCTAACATGCTAGAGATCTGGTTCACTGCATGCTCTATTCTTTGACCGAACGCAATCTGTTCTTAGTTTAGGAGAGCTTGAGCCTTGAACAGACTATCATGATCGTCAAGTCTGGTGATGATCTGATTGAGCTTCTTGTCGAGTTCAATGTCCTTGTTCTCCTTCTGATGTTGTTGTCCTGTATAGCTATTGTTCAAATATTGATTCTGGTGATTGACAGAAGCTGTTCCATAGTTACCCGGATTACGATGCGGCGGCTGGTAGATACCTCCCGTCGGATTGTTCAGCTTTTGGTCCTGAACTGAACCAATTGGTCGGTTATTCTGATTCTGGTTCTGGTTTTGGTTGGCATCGGCATTGTAGGGAGGTCGATCTTGGAAATTTCCCCATTGCCTGTAATTGTGGTAGCCAACATAACCTTGTTGATTGTTACTGAAGCCTTAGGAGACGAAATTGACTTCTTCGGTAGACCAGACTTCTGTTTTTCCGAAGTTCTGACAACGGCCTCCGTTATGAGCACAAGCTCCACACCACTCGTAATCAACAACGTAGACAGAGGCTACTGGCGGCTTGATAGGTGTAGAAGACTTCTTCAGATGCTTCTCAACTTCTGCTTTAATGGTTGCTTTGAGATCAAGCTTGCTTCTTGATCCTTCTGATTGTCGTTCCTAGTTCCTTGACTTGGAAGCACAGTTTGCAAAGTGGAGAAGAGCAGCTTCAGGTGTGAGGCTAGTGCAATCCCCTTCAGCTAGGGAATTGACCCATTTAGCAGATTCTTCACGAAGACCTCGAGCAAAGATTTCAGCTAACTGTCTCTGCTCGAAACCATGGTGAGGACAGTTGTAGAGAAGTTCTTGGAATTCATTCCAAGTGTCATATAAGCTTGTACCTTCCTTCTAAGAAAATCTAGCGATGCTGCCATTGAAGGCGGTTGTTCTGGAAGGTGGGAAGTACTCTTCGACGAAGCCTTGAGCAAGAGTATCCCAGTCTGTGTAGTAACCAGGTGGTTTACTAGTGAGCCACCTCTTAGCTGTGCCTTTAAGAGAGAACGGGGAAAGCTCTCAAGCAAAGAGTGTTCTTGTCGAGATTCCCACTCTTGAAAGTACCGCAGAGATCAATGAAATCCACCAGATGCGTGCACGGGTTGTCTAGTGTCCTGCCTTCAAATTGTAAATCCCTAGAGATCATAGTCAAGAAAGGAATCTTGATCTCATAGTCAGGATCTCCTTCGATGCGTGGCACGGCGATAGAAGATCGAACGCTAGTCGCGCTCGGCTTGTTGTAGTCAGCTAGACTCTTTGGTGCAACTGGTGGTAGTGGTGGCGGTAGTTGATCGTCCATCCTAGGAGATGGAGGAGGTGAGAGTGATTCGGTGTATGAAGCAAATGAAGATGAAGATGAGGAACTCTCCTTTAGTTCCTCGATCTTAATAGGAGTGAAAGGTGGAGGTGGGTTGGTTCTGCATCTCGTTGGAACTCGTGGTTGTCTTGGTGGGGCAGAACTGCCTGATCTCTCTACACTCTTAGCCTTGTCAGTCTTGGTTAAGGAACGCGTAAGAGGACGGTGCTGCATAAACCTGTAAACAACCTACAAATGACAAAAACAAACACAACCAGTGTAAAATCGAATTGGATGGAAATATGAAAGATGGAAACTAGAATAATGAAATGCCAGTTCTTCTTTCAAAAAATTAAAGAAAGTCCCCGGCAACGGCACCAATTTGATGAACGTTGTAATGCATGTTATCAAATACTACCAAGCACCAAGCAAGATAGATCGTATTCCACGGGTCTTCTAATAATTGTCTACTCAAATGTAAAGGCAGATTACTCATGTTTTAACACGTTGTGCGTGGTGTGAGTTCCACGACTTCTAGACTAGAAAATGCAAGGAAATTAAAAAAAATTCTAAATTGAAAAATAGATTGGAAGATTGGTTGACTTAACAAAAATGACAGACATCCTTAGACTTCGAATCCCCCTTAGTTCACCAGAGCATTGCCAATCAACAGATCAACGGATTTCAATTCTCGTTCAATCAATTCTAAGACACCACCATAACTCCTGACCCTTAGGTTTAAGACTGGCGAACATTCGCTCTATCCGGTCTAGCTACCAAGATTAATTAGCCGCCCTAGTACGGTCTCTTCGTGCAACGAATAAACTAACTGGTGGAATTTACTAGTGATTAATGAGTTACTCTTGCAGTGGATTAACCCTAACTGGTTCCTACGAAAGGCACACTCCAATGAATAGGTTAATTGTTGATTTGGTGTTTTAAAGTAAGGCGAGCGTTCGCTTTTATCCTTAGCTTAACAAGAATCTAATCTAGGTGATCAAGCCAGACAAGAAACATAAACAACGAAGAACAAACCAAACATGAAAGAGAAACTTATTGACCTTTGAATTTAATCACCGCCGATCCGTGACCGCTTTAAAGCCCTGGGTCACTTAGGGTTCATCTAGTCTAAGCTCTACGAATTTAGCTACTCGTGTTCATAACGACAGAATCAAAGACAAAAACAGAGTTCATCATGAAAAGGAAGAACAGATAGAAACTATAAAACCTAATTAAGGCGACTCTGGCAAAGCTTCGCTCTCCGGTAATCTTCAATTCTAGCTCCGAGTCTCCGAGGTGAAGGGATGGCGTCATGATCTCTTCCTCACTCTCCAAACTCTTTAACTATGTTCTCTTGAACTTCTTAGGTCTGGAACTCGTGAAAGTTCTGAATTATATTGTATATTTGAATTTGGGCCGCCAGTTAAGTATTTATACTTAACCCTACATCTGCCGGATTTGCCTGGATTTTCGGCGAAAACTTAAGAAGTTTTCGCCGAAAACTTCTTTGGAAAATGGCTGGATTTCCGACTGCTTCTCCTGTGATTTTTGGACTTGGAGTTTTCGGCGAGAACTTTGACTTCTCGAAGAAACCTTCTTCTTATGATGCTCTGCCGATTTCTTCTGGAGTTTTCGCCGAAAACTCAAGTGTAAAATAGGGCAGGATTTGAGTTGACTTGATTGACTCCTTGGATCAATTCTGGTACGGTTCCTCGAGGTCCTAATGCCTTAGACACATCCTTGGCTATATTATTTGACGGTAAAAACCTGTGCTATCATGAAAACACTAGAAAACCATCAAATAGACCCGAAACGGGCCAAAGTAACACAAATGGCACGAGATAGAGTAGTTGAGTGATTATTCGCTATTCTACCCTAAAAACCATGTCTTAAGCCAAGAAATGTCACTTAAATGAGGCTGATAATCACGTCAAATCGAGTGTCATCAACAGCATCGGTAACTGGAATCTTGACTTCTGCATTCTTCAAGATTGTGAACTATCTCTTGTATTGAGTGTCGTGATCCTTAGATTTGTTTAGAAAGGCTTTAGGATACGGAGGCTTGGGCATGTAGGGAGCAAGAGGTGGTGCAGAAATTGGCTTTGACGGAGGAGGCGGGGCAGTCGTCTCTTCTTCTTCTTCTTTATCTTCCTCCTCGATCTCTGGCATATCAATGGCTATGGCATCTGGAATCATCACCGGATCAGGAGTTATAGGATCAGCTAGTTGCTTGTCGCTTCTAGTAGAGATGGCTTTAACATGTTCATTCCTTGGATTAGGCTCTGCCTGTCTCGATAACTGATTAGAGATGAGGTCGATAAGGGTGCTCAACTGCTTGTTCATGGTGTTCAACTGACTTTCCACGTTCTGTGTGCTATTCATCTGCTCTTGATTTAGTGCAGCCTGGGTTTTCCATTGAGCATCATTATCGTCGAGTCTGGATATGATCTGATTGAGCTTCTTATCCAACTCGCTATCCTCGTTATCTTGCAGTACCGATCGTTGAGTTTGTTATCCTCCGGTGAATTCAGAAGGGCCTTTGTAAGTGTTGTTCAAGTACTGATTCTGGAGATCACTAGGTGATGTATCATAGTTGCCTTGATTCCTGTGAAGCAGTTGATAGATTCCACTGGATTGATTATCTGGATTCTGTTCTTGATACGACCCAGATGGTCGGCTGTTCTGACTCTGGTTGATGCCGGAGTTACATGGAAGACGCTCTTCGAAGCTCCCTTGTTATTGAGGTTACCGGGAGTTGCGGTAACTGATGTAGCCTTGTTGGTTGTTAGGGAAGCCTTGAGTAATGAAGCTCACCTCATCCACAGACCAGACATCTACTTTCCCAAAATTCTGGCAACTTCCTCCATTATGAGCACATACCCCACACCATTCACAATCGGCAGCATAGATAGTGGCTGACGGAGAGTTGGTGGGAGAGCCAGCCTTCTTTATGTGCTTCTGTACTTCAGCCTTGATTTGTTCTTCAAGGCTTAATTGGCTCTTAGCTGCTTCAGATTGTCTCTCCCAATTCCTGGACTTAGATGGTCTGGAAATTAATTCGTAGAAAAAGTGTGTATCTTGAATGGTTGTCACGACTGTCCTTAAATAGGAGTTCTCCAAATCAGCGCCGGAAAAGAAGAGACTTCTCGGCGAGAACATTGAAAGTTCTCGCAGAGAACTTTAGTTAAAATAAGCCTGCTCCTCCTCTATTTCTTCAAATGTTCTCGGCGAGAACTTTGAAACATCTTGACGAGAACTTCTGTTCAAAAACCTCCTGTGAGTTCTGTGTGCAAAACTCTTCGGCGAGAACTTTAGAAGTTAAAGTTCTCGCCGAGAACTTCTTTCTGGATGCTCCTGTAAGTCTGTGTTGAAAACTCCTCGGCAAGAACTATGAGAGTTCTCGCCGAGATCTTCAGTTATGGCAGGGGGGAGGTTTTGGTTTATGACTTGTTTGATTTCTGGCTCGATTTCAGGCAATCCCTTGAGGTTTCTTCGCTCCCCGAGCACGTCCGTGGCTACGTTATTGATGGAAAAAACCTATGCATTCACAAATGCACTAGATAACACATCAAATATACCCATAACGGGCCAAAGTAACCAAAACGGTAAGAACTAGGGCAATCGAGTGAAAACACCTTAAACCACCCCAAAAACCGTGTCTCAAGCAGGGAAATGTCACTTAAATGAGGCTGATAATCACGTCAAATTGAGTGTCATCAGAAGTCCCACTCCGACGGCCCTACGTTCCTCCGAATTGATTGATCGGCTTCTGTTCTTGATACGACCCAGATGGTTTGTTATTCTAGTTCTGGTTGGCTCTGGAGTTATAAGGAGGTCGCTCTTGGAAGCTTCCTCGTTGTTGAGGTTATTGGTAATTACGGTAGCCGATATAACCCTGTTGGTTATTGGTGAAGCCTTGATTAATGAAGTTCACTTCATCCACAGACCAGACATCTGCTTTACCAAAATTCTGGTAACATCCTCCGCTATGAGCACAAGCTCCACACTATTAGCAATCAGCTACAAAGATAGAAGCTGATGGGGGATTAATATGCGCGCCAACTTTCTTCGAATGTTTATGTACTTCTGCCTTGATCTGCTCTTCGATATTTAGCATACTCTTGGCTCCTTCGGATTGCCTCTCCCAATTTCTAGACTTGGAGGTGCAGCTAGCAAAGTAAAGAAGAGCAGCTTCTGGTGTGAGAGCGGTACAATCTCCCTCAGCCAAGGAGTTGACCCATTTAGCAGATTCTTCATTCATCCCTCGAGCAAAGATCTCAGCTAGTTTCCTTTACTCGAAGCCGTGATGAAGGCATTTGTAGAGGAGTTCTTGGAATTCATTCCAAGCATCGTATAAACTTACTCCGTCCTTCTGTCTGAACCGAGCAATGCTATCCTTGTATGTTGTGGTTCTGGCTGGAGGAAAGTATTGCTCTACAAAATCTTGAGCAAGTTCATCCCAGTTGGTGTAGTGACCTGGAGACTTGCTATTGAGCTATCTCTTGGCAGCGCCTCTGAGAGAGAATGGGAAGGCTCGTAAGCATAAGGTGTTCTTATCGAGGTACCCACTTTTGAAGGTCTCACACATGGCTAAGAAGTCCGCCGAATGTGTGCACGGGTTGTCATGCGGCTTCCCTTCGAACTGAACATCCCTAGAGATCATTCCCAGGAAGGGGATCTTGATCTCATAGTCAGGATAAGCATCGTTGTGAGGCACAGCAATGCTAGACCGAACACTAGTTGCGCTCGGCTTTTTGTAATCCGCCATAGTGCGCTGAGCAGGAGGCGATGGTGGTGGTGGATCTCGGTCACCCATTCTAGGAGAGGGTGGGGGAGACTCTGATGAAGTGGATGATGCGAAAGAAGAAGAGTCCTCCTTCGACTCTTCAATCTTAATGGGGGTAGAGGAAGGTGGGACGATTGTTGCTTTGATACTTGCGGTTGCTTTGATACTTGCAGAACTGATCGGCTTGTCTGAGCTCTTAGTCTTGGTATTCTTGAGCAGAGAATGAGTGAACGGGCGGTTCATATACCTGCATACAACCTACAAGTCAACAAAAACAAACACAACCGGTGTAAAATCATAGTGTGATGGAAAATGAAAAGATGGAAGGTAGAAGCATAAAATGTCAACTCTTCTTTCAAATTATAGAGATGAAGAGTCCCTGGCAACGGCGCCAATTTGATATACGCTGTAAGCGTGGTATCAAATTACTAATCTACAGAAGTAGACTAGATCAAAGTTCTTGGGGTTCTTCAAATCGTTTACTCAAAGAAGCTGGCAACTTACTCGGGTTTAAACAAGTTGTGTGTGGTGTGAGTTCCACGACTTCTAAACTATTAAGCGAGGAAAATGAAAAAGAATTAAAAGACAGATTGATTGATTTCGGTTGACTAACAAATTGACAGACAAATCTTATACTCAAATCCCCCTAAGATTACCAAGACATTAGCGATCACAAAACCGACGACTTTCAATCCTAATTCCTTACCCTTAGGTCTAAGTTTCGCGAACGTTTGCTCTATCGGATCTAACTACCAAGATTAATTAACTATTCGTGTGTTCACTTCTGCAACGGAGAACTAACTGGTGCAATTAATTAAGATTAATGAGTTACTCTAGAACCGGCTTAACCCTAAATAGTTCCTACAAAAAGGCACAATCCATTGATTAGGTTAATTGATTGATTTGATGTTCTAAAACAAGGCGGATGTTCGCCACTATCCTTATTTTAATAAGAATCTAATCTAGGTGATCAAGCTAGAAAAGAAACACAGAACACGACGAACAAACCAATTATGCAAGAGAAACTGTCTGAATTAAGACCTAATTACCGCCGATTTATGACCGCTTTAAAGCCCCGGGTCACTTAGGGTTCATCTAATATAAGCTTAACAAGTTTAGCTACTCATGTTGATAATGAGAGAATCAAAGACTACAAGGGAGTTCATCATACAAAGAGAGAACATAGAAGAACTGTAAAACCTAATTCTGATTACTCCATCGAAGCTTTGATCTCTGGCAATCTTCACTCCTAGCTCCGAGCACTCCGAGGTGGAAAGATGGTGTCAAGATCTCTCCGGGAACTCAAAGTCACTCTCTAAACTCTATCTCTCAGCTCTGAAGTCTGGAATTTGGTATTCCGAACAAGTATATGTGATCTCCCAGTATAAGGGGTTGTGGCTGCTTAAATACCCCTTTGCCGAATCACAGCCGGAAAAGAACCATATTCTCGGCGAGAATCCTTAAGTTCTCATCGAGAACTTCTTCGTAAATTTATTTTACCCCAGCGACGAGAATTGGACTTTAATTTCTGAATGAATTCTCGGCAAGAATTGTTAAAGTTCTCGCCAAGAGCTAAGGTGCTGGGCAGGTATATTGATTCTTCCATCAGTTTGACCTCTCCAATTGATTTCGGTTTATTTCTCGAGGCTCCATCGCTTACCGAACACGTTCGAGACTACATATTTTGATGGCAAAAACTGTATACCATAGAGACACTAGAAAACACATCAAATAGACCCGAAACGGGCCAAAGTAACCAAATTGATAGGAAAAAGTGCTAATGAGTAAAAACACACTAAACTACCCCTAAAACCGTGTTACAAGCAATGAAATGTCGCTTAAACGGGGTTAATAATCACATTAATTCTAGTGTCATCAATTGGTCAAATTTAAATTTATATAACACTAACATTTTTAATGTTTTGTTGTCTTTTTTTTTTTTTGTAGGTCAACTTGAGTAGGAGGAGGGGTGCAGTTGGCCAGAGTAGCAGCCCAACAGATGCTGCCATGCATGACTTTGGACATTGTCCTGTACAAGGACAAGTAACAGTGTTACATGCAGGGTCGGTCCTAAGGGTGTGCTGGTCAGCCCTACGGCATAGGGCCTCAAAATTTTGGGGACCTCAAAAGTTTCGGGACAACTAGAAACACCTAAGACAGATATTATAAATAAAATCTGCAAAAGAATGTACATAAATGTAGTGATTTAAACAAAGCTCGTTTCTTGGTGAAACAATTAATCATAATTAATCGACTACGATAACACCAATTCTAATCAAAAAGACTTTAAGCTCTAGCCATGATGTGGACGCGGAGGTAGGAAAAGTGACGTGGCTATCGACTCGACTTCATCCGTTTCTAGATCTGTACGTTACATGTTCTAGCTAGGACCGATTTAAACAACAATTTATTTCAAGTTTTAACTTCTTCCTTCAATTTATTTACTGCATACTAGTGCTCAATACCAAACACTTCACTTAGGTGTTGGACCTGCCTAGCTCACAGTATTTGTGCCTATGCTAGTGCTCAACCCGAACACTTCACTTAGGTGTCGGGCTTGCCTAGCTTTGATTTCAGCACTTTAAAGAACTTTACATTAAATTGCACATTTTGAATTTCACCACTCAAACACTTGATTTATCGATTTAACCACTTGATCCTAGCTAGTTATAACTTTTTACACGAGATTTCGAATTGAATTTCCGCCTAATCTCTAGCCACAATCACAGGTGAACAAATATGGAGTGAAAACATGGGAGAGGCTAGCATTTATCATCTTAGAATGGTGTTATCGAGCTTTGTTATTAACAAGTCAATCAATTCAATTAATTCAAGTTTCAACTACCGAAGTGATTTGTGATCTGTTCTGACCTAGACTCATTTAATATCAGTTTCGACACGTTGGTTACAGGTTCTAAGTGGAACAGTCTAGACGTCATTGTTCAAAATTGAAGTCAATTTAACATCAAAAGTCAAGAATTGAGCAATTCTATGCTAGAGAAATTTCAAATTTGAACCACAGAATCATAGATAGCAAGCAAGATCAGGCAAATTCAAACATCCTACCCCACACTTAAACGGTTCTGTGTCCTCACAGAACTAATCTAGAGTAAAGAGATACGAAGAACCTGGAAGGTGATGGTCGGTGTAGCGGATGAGCACGGAGAGTCCGGAGTGGAGCGGGGTAGATACTCAAGTTCCTACACAACAAAAACAACAAAAAGATCAAAAGG
Organism: Linum lewisii; assembly: GCA_034768395.1. Taxonomy (NCBI): domain Eukaryota; kingdom Viridiplantae; phylum Streptophyta; class Magnoliopsida; order Malpighiales; family Linaceae; genus Linum; species Linum lewisii. The sequence goes on along the minus strand of CM068301.1, from coordinate 49,961,368 downwards.
ATACCGGGACAAGTGCCCCGGATCCACACATAATAAAAGTCGAACAAAGACGGTTAGGGGAATTTTGAAAATATTTTGACTCTTTTTTTTTTTTGAAAAGGTTTTCAAAAAAATTTTGACCCAACTAAGGTTTTCGCCGAAAACTGGTGAAGTTTTCGGCGAAAACTACTTTGAAAACAAAGACAGACGACTTAACTAAACATTTTCGCCGAAAACTTTAGAAGTTTTTGGCGAAAACTAATTCAAAAACAGAAACAGACTCAAACAGACTAAATATTTCGCCGAAAACTTTGGAAGTTTTTCGGCGAAAACAACTTTGAAAACCCACTGGAAAACAGACTCGAACCAACTAAAGTTTTCGCCAAAAAAACTGAGGAGTTTTCGGCGAAAATTTGACCTGACACAGAAAATTAAAACAGACGAAAATAAAAGAAGTCTGACACTTTAGCTCCCCGAAACCGACTCGAACGACGAAAAAGACTGACTCAAAATTTTTTTCAAAAACGGACTCCAGCCGTGGTTGCCTCCCACGAAGCGCTCTCTTTTAACGTCCTTGAGCCGGACGGTACCTGTTAGGGACCCCAACTCAAGAGCTCCTTGAAGTCAATCGTCTTCTTCAAGGCCAGCGGTTGAGTGCCATGTAGCACTCCAGAAGGGTGATGCAGCGGTAGTGCTCTAGTAGATCGCGGTTCTGTTTGGACCAGTTCTTCTTGAATTCTCCTACTGGAGGAGGAAAGAGGTAGTACGGCGCGGCATGGTCAATGAGCTCCATCTTCTCCACTTGATGATCATCCAAAGGTCTATCAGGATTGAGTATGTAAACTTCTAAATCAATGACCTTGTTGCTTTCCACGTGTTCGTCTCTGGCTTGATCTACAGGTTGACTCGGCGGAAGTGTAGGTGAGGGTATCTCCTTAATCTCTATGTGCTCCTCTTTGGCTTCAACTTCAGGATGAATTGGCTCTATGTCTTCATCAACCACCATCGCCAAGGATTCTTCTAGCTCATAATAGTCATGGATAGGATCATCATCTTCTTCTTCGAACAGCTCTTGAGCGTCTTCTATCATTAACTGCTTTGGTTGCTCGAGCTTGATGTCCGTCGTGAGATGAGCTTGTAGCATTGAAGAGATATTATCCAAGGCAGATTGGGTTCTCGACGAGCATTGTTGATGTTCATGAAGCATCTTTTGGTTATCTCTAGCGCCTCTTCGATGCTCTTGTTGGTGTATCTCTTGGTAGCCTTGTAGCATTGAAGAGATCTTATCAAAGAGGGAGTCAAATCTCGCCGTCTGTTGTTGTTGTTGATGTAGCATTTCTCGATAATCATCGGGATATGGTGCTTCATTGATGTACCACTCTTGGTACTGGTCATCCCACCTGTAATCCTGCATAATCAAAACTCAAAAGCACTACCCAGGTAAATCATGGAAATATGGAGGGAAAATAAATGGTAAGGCGGAAAGGTAGAAGAATAATTTGCCAACTCTTCTTTCAAACAATTAGAAGAGTCCCCGGCAACGGCGCCAATTTGATGCTGCAGTTTTAGCGGTATCAAATAACTAATCTACCAAGGTAGACTAGATCGTATTCTACTCGAGGTCTCTTCTTCTTGTCTACTCAAATATGTTGGCAAATTACTCAGGTTTAAACAGGTTGTGCGTGGTGTGAGTTCCACGACTTCTAATCTAATGAACAAAGGAAAATAAAAGGCAGAAATATTAAAAGGTTGACTAACGAGAAGATAGACGAGCTTAGATTTCGAATCCCCCTTTAGATCACCAAAGCAAAGCAATCACAAGACCAACGGTTTTCAATTCTAATTCAATCAATTTCTATACACCACCATAACTCCTTACCCTTAGGTTTAAGACTGGCGAACGTTCGCTCTATCCGATCTAACTACCAAGATTAACTAGCCGCCCGGGTACGGTCGCCTCTCGCAACGACTTAATTTAACTGGTGCAATTACTAATGATTTATGAGTTACTCTTGCAGTGGATTAACCCTAATCGGTTCCTACGAAAGGCACACTCCAATTATAAGGTTAACTGGTTGAATTGATGTTTTAAAGAGAGGCGAGCGTTCGCTTCTATCCTCAGCTTAACAAGTATCTAAACTAGGTGATCAAGGAAGACAGGTTTAAGCGCCAAAGAGGGAACCATCTAGCGACTAACCCTAGCTTGCAAAAACCTAATCTAGGCGACCAACCAGAAAAGAAACATGAACAATCAAGAACAAAACAATCATGCAAAGAGAAACTGATTGAACTTTGAATCTAATTACTGCCAATCCGTGACCGCTTTAAAGCCCTGGGTCACTTAGGGTTCATCTAATCTAAGCTCTACAAGTTCAGCTACTCATAACGATAACAGAAGAATCAAAGGCAACAAAGGAAATCATCATACAGAGGAAGAACAGATAAGAACTGAAAAACCTAATTCTGACGACTCCGGCAAAGCTTCAATCTCCTGGATCTTCAACTTTAAGCTCCGAGCTCTTCGAGGTGGAAGGATGGCGTCACGATCTCTCCACGGATCTTCGAACTCTCTAAACTCTATCTATCGACCCTAAGGTCGTGGCTAATCAGCCAAAATTCGTGTCTATCTAATCTGGCTTCAAGAAGTCTATATATAACCCCAGAAACCCTTTACAAGTTGGAAAAGGCTGAAAATTAGGGTTTCTGCCCGGATTTTCAAAGGAATTTTCGCCGGAAACATCACCAGATTTTCGCCGAAAATGTTAGTTAAAAACCAGCTCCAACTTGTTTTGATGATTTCCGCTCCGTTTGAACTCCGATTTGGTCCCCGTTTGAAGCGCTGGACTCGTGAGAGAGTCCTCTATAATGTGGTAACCTAGAGGCTCAACATAAAAGCTCACAAAAAGGGTAAAAATAGCCAATAAATGGACAATGTATGCACTTGGAGCCTAGAATTACATAATAAACACATTTTCACCAAATATTCATCAGAATGGCATCAAAGGGGCATGAAATGTTGCTTAAATGGGGATGAAAATCACGTCAAATCGAGTGTCATCATGGAATGAGGTCAGGGATTTCAGATCTGGAATTTGAAGTTAGGGTAGCCTTCTCCGATGAAGCTCATTATCACCACCCTCACAAACCCCAAAACCCATCTCCACGCCATTGCTCGTTTTCTCTTCCTCCTCACCTTTCTCTATCTCTCCCCTTCAAATGGCAACAACAACAACGTTGTCACCTCCAATTCCATTGTTGCCTTCATTGACGTAACAAGTTCTTCTCCAATCAAAAACCTTGTTGGATGTTGATTAAACACCGCCCTTGTTATCTACAAATGAATGCTTGCAGTACTTGCAAAAGATAAAGCTTTAGCCTGAGTCTTGCTCCATCTTTCACGTTGAATCCAAGCTCTAGGAATCTAAAAATTGGGGATCTGAAATGCAATCACCACCAACACTTCAATATCACCATAACCAACCACTGATTTTCCCCAAGTTCCCAAGTTACCAATTTGATGGCAGAGTCAAATTAGAATTGGAATTTGGGAGTAACTTGCAGACATGTGATTGGAAAAATTACCTTCATCGAGGACGACGCCACCATCGACAAATCCATTGGGTTCCTCTTCTTCACAAACCCAATTAGAGATGGCAGTTCGATTACGAGCCTTAACGGAGATGTCCTCGTCGTCATCCTATCAAACCTTGACTGCCACAAATCTTAGACCGCCATTAACGACCCATCTCAGAAGCCAAATAGATTGAAAAAATAGCGGCAAGTTAGCTCCAAATTTCCCCTCGCTCCATCTACTTCCCCTTCTCAAGAATTCATCTTCAACAACACCAAAAATGGAACCGCCCTTCTCCTTCTTCGTCCCCTTCTCCATCCCCTGTTTCCCAAATCGAGGGAAGCCAGCCGCTAGCCTTCCTCCGCCAACAAATTGCCGATGAATCTCTTGTGGAGTAATAGTATCGTGAACAATAGGAGATCTAAAGATGCTCAGCTGAGTCGGTGCGATAGTGAGAGAATGATTGAGATCCAGAAGGAGAAGATGAGGAAGAGAGAGAGGCCGGAGTTAGATCGGAGGAGGATGTGTTTATCTTTTTACTTTTTCTTTTATAATTTAAGTGTTTATTATTTTTCTTTTATAATTTAAGTGCTTAGAGGTAGTAGATTTCCAAGTCAGTGCTGAGGTGGACAAATACTCCTACGTGGCATAAATAGTCAGCAGCTTTAACGGAAAGTGGATGGAAGTTTAAACGGAGGGGCGTATTTGTTAAACGTCTCAAAGTATAGGGTGCTAAATCGGTTGGAAGGGGCAAAAAGGTGTATTAACTCATTATTAAATATAAAAATATGATATGATATTAAGTTATATTTCATATATTATTTTACTTTTCATATTTTTTAATATTTAATAAGTTTTGTGTAGTTTATGACAATGTGTCAAGGTCAAAGTGGGCACATCAATATCCAAAACTCACTCCATGAAAGTTCGGGTGCTATGAGAGTATTTTTGTATGGGGCAAAGGGTCGGACGTGTATACCATCGCAAATGAGTATTATTATTGCCCAAACCAATGAGCATATCCGCCCCAAACAAGTTAAATTAGGTAGACTCAAATAAACCAAATTTAAATGTTTCATTTTAATGGATCCAAATAATAAATTTAGAACAGGGCCTCCGAAATCTCAGGGTCGGGCCTGGTTACATGATGAGGTTCAAGTTCTGAAGGAGCAGATGTCACTTATGGTATCAGGAGCAGCATGATCCTCCGCTCAGGGTAAAGGGAATGAGAAATCCGTCATTGAGGAGGAGGAGGAGAGTGAGACGGAGGGTGATGATGAGGAGGATGATGATGAAGAGGAGGATGATTGATTTTGTGTGAACATTGTTATGCTATTATATTACATGTAGAGATATATAGTTTATAATATTATTAGAATTATATAGTATGTTATGACTATTATTTATCCATGTCATTGGTTAGTAGTGTTTGTATTGTGCGGTATAATTTGTGTTGAATTCCATGAATGAAATTACGGTTTGCAGGTTTGTAGGTTGGCACTAGAAGAGTATGAGATAAGGAGCTGAAGTGGCCAAATAATTTTGACCTGTAATACAGGTTTGGCGTCAGTCGAAGAGTTTTGACGTCACTCAGAACTGACGCCAAAACGACCTATAATTAGCGTAAGTTTTTGGGATTTGGCGTCGATCGTAAACCGACACTAAAAAGTCAATAGTCAACAAACCAACGGGTCAACTGTTGACCATTTGGCATCGGTCATGCTATTTAGCGTCGGTTTCTAAACCGACGCTAAAAGCGATTTGGTTTACAACCAGGCTAGTCCGATCAAGGATTTGGTGTCGCTCGTTATAGGATTTAGCATCACTTCTTAATTGACCGACGCCAAAATTTAGCGTCGGTTTTACGACTGACGCCAAACTATTTAGCGTCGGTCAGTAAGCATAGCTAAGCTGCGACCGCGACCGATGCTAAATAGACGGATTTTTGTAGTGATCGTTACCATTTTGAATACTTCAATCAATGTATAGATTTTCAGTTTGGAACATTAAATTCAAGATTCAGTGAGTCTTTAGTTAGATTACTTTAGTTGAGCGGAGCACTAAATCCCAAAAAATATTCAGTCTTTTAACGAGGGTGATATTTACAAGCTTACATAAGAGTTTTATCCTCAAGATTTTGAAGGTTATGAGATGCATGCTTTGAGGAATGAGTTACGATTTTATGGCGTTCGTGTGGTTCATAGTTAGGAATATGATGTTCCTTCTCTTGCAAAATTACTAAAAAAGTTGGTGGAAATAGGGATGGACGCACATTATAGAATGATAAACAGGTTAGTTTGTCTAGTGTTGACTTTGCCTGTTCAACGGCTACCACTGAGAGAACTTTTTCAACAATGAAATATGGGAAGACCGATTTACACAAGAAAATGTCCGATGAATTTCTTGTTGATTGTTTCACTATTTTCTTTAAGAGAGCATGTTAATGATATAGATGAATACCTATTATTAATGAGTTTGCTAAAGTAAAATCATATCATGTACCTTAATAAAATCTATAGTTTTATTATATTTGTGTCTTTATTATCAATTTTTATCAAATGCGGCCCAATGCTTTTGATTCATCCCGGATCCGTCGCTGGACATAACAGTGATAAAACAACACAATTACAATGACATATTGAGAATACAACAATGACATAACAGTGATATAATAACAACATGACAATGATGTATTAGGAACATAACAATGACATAATAGTGATATAACAACAACTGTTAAAGTTTCACGTGTTGATGCATTGTATTAAAAATCATAAGCTTCATTTACACAATTGTTATACACAGAAACCATAAGCTTCAAAATGTTATGTTAGTGTTATATTTTTTTTTATGTAATGATGTCATAAAGAAACATAATCACGACATAATAGGACCATATCAATGACATAAGGAGGAACTAACAATTCATTTACACAATTGTATAAGTTATACATAGAAACCAAAAGTTTCGAAATGTTATGTTAGTGTTATATGTATGTTATATTATACGGCTGGAATGGGTGGTTAACTTGGCAGACTAAGGCCCAAACACGGGTATCCGCCAATTATCCGGCCGGAATGGGTGGTCTTTGCTCGCATTGACCGGGTATTTGATGGGGTCGGGTAAACTCGTTACCCGGTTTGGGTGGTTTGCGGGCGGAGATCGGATTTGGGGTATTTGACCTGTCCCCGAGCCCGATGGGTACCCTGGAGCTAAAACGATGGCCTTTTAGGATTAATATATAAGCATATTTTTAAACCCTAACTCATTTTCCTTCCTTCTTTCTTCGACTTCAACTCAAAACTCTTCCCTGAACTACTACGGCTACGGCTACTAAAGAATCGAAGCGTGGAGCTTACCCCAAATCAGCAAATCCCACTGTCCCAGCCTATCCTGATGATTTCTGCCCTATTCTTTCATGTTTCATACCTGAAATCCTGATTCTCCTCCTCCATCCACGATTTTCAGCGTGAATATCAATCAATCTTCGATTGAATCATGTTGTTATTATCGATCGAACGACACAAATGACTCGTCCTAGTAGTGGATCGAGGTGCTCTATCTCTTCGATAACAAATAAGATTCTTCCAATCTTGACTCTTTCTTTTTGTTTATGTTTTCGTATCCGTATTCTTAGTCCTAGTACTATAAATATATAGGGTGTCAACTCTTAGGCTTTTAACCATTACACCTTTGTTCATCGCAGAATCTCTGGAGCTGGACTCGAACCTGTTTTATGCTTTTGCCTAGCCCTTCTGGTTTTCTGGAAGTCAAATATGCAATCTAAAGCGGTAAGTTATCTCAGCTATAAATTATCGAGTTGGTGTTAAAGTGTTGTTACTTATCTGAAACTCATTGTCATAACTATTCTGAAATTGAACAACTAGTGTTGTTTCTTGTTATTAGTTTGTGATTGTGATAAACTAATTAGTGATTAACTTGCTGATGATTAATTGTTGATTTGTTATCTTATTGAAAACTCTTGAATTATGTGTATTAGTGTGTGTTGATTTGCTGATTTCACTTATTGTAATTAACTATTCATTTCTATAATTGCTGGTTTATACTTATCTATTTTCATTCATAGTTTCGAGTTGTTGTTCAAGTGTTGTTAACATGTCTGCTAATGCTATATGTTTTTTGCAAACTATCCAGTAGTATGTTACTTGGAGCACTATTATTCATCTGTTGTTGATGGCATTGTTCTTGGAGCTACTGCTGTCAAGTATCATGCAAGGAGCTGTTGCAATCAAGATTCAAGCGAGGGGGCTGCAGTGTTGCATTCAAACAAAGGGTTGCTTCACTTTGTTTTGAATTTCGAAGTTATGTTCTACAATCAGAATTTTGGATATTACTTTTGGATATTATTGCATTAGCACATTTGAATATTATTCTGCGGTCTGTAGTCTGCACTTTTAATTTTATTATGGTTTACAGAAAATTGGTCCAAAACTTTCTTTTTCGGGTATTACCCGACAGACCGGGTAAACCCGTTGGCCCGATGCTAGGCGGGGATGGTTACATTTTCATACCCAATTAGCTTGGATGGGTGGGTACGGGTAAAACCCGCCTAATGAACCAGGGGCGGAACTGAGGGGGAGCCGGGCCGAGCCCCGGCTCACCCCATTTTCGGTCCCCGAGCGTTAAATTCGAGTATAAATTTATGCTTTTTTCGAATCCGGTTCAGTGCAAAATTCAATTCCGGCTCAGTGTTATTTTAATTTGGCTCAGTTCATTGTTTTAATTTCAAAATTAACAACTAAATATATTCTAATGCCTTTTTCTTTAGAAAAAAACCTAATATAGTTAATATACTCAATCATATTAACTATACGCTTCCCTAATGCTAATGTTTCGTCAACATGTGTAGAGGGTTGAGTAAACCTAATACCATTTTATCTCGACTTATGAATTAGTAAAAATACAATATTTAATGATAAATCGTTCAAAATATTAAAAAATCGCCGGTGGCACATTCTAATTTCAATTTTTCAAGAGTAATACTAATAATCTTAAGAACAAACATATCGGGCACAATGATCTAATGACAAATATCATCATATATTGAAAGTAAAATAATATATGTAATATAATATATATTCTAGTAATAAATTTCGGTTCAGGGCATTTCTAATCCTGGTTCCGCCCCTGTAATGAACGGGTGGGGATCGGATATACCAAACCCGTCCCCGACCCACCCATTTGCCAAGCCTAATTGTTAAACCATCTCCCATCATAAGATCTTAAAATCCTAAATTTAAGAACTCCAAAAGTAATTAATAGTATAAAAGTAAATTTCCCTCCAATCATATCTACATTAATTTTTTATTTTACAATTAATGTAGATAATAACTTCCATATAACTCACCTTAAAACTCCTATTTATATATTTTATACTAAGGATTCAATAACATTATACGTCTTATTCACAGAACATAAATACTAGTATTACAGTAACCAGCAAATACTAGTATTAACTCATAGTGTATCCCCTTAAATCCTAGTAATACAGTTAGTAATCAAGTAACCTAAATACTAGTAATACAGTTAAGCTGGAAATTGAACAAATCACATGTTTACAAAACCACAAACTCATGAAATTGAACAAATCCAAATTAAAATTAAAACACACAATCCTAATTCCATACTAGTATTATAATTAGTTATCAATTAACCAAAATACTAGTATTAAAGTTAGTAGAATCAACTAACCCAAAATTACACCAATTGAAACAGGAAATTGAACAAATCCCAATTACAAAAATCCAAATTTCATGAAATTGAACAAATCCAAATTAAAATTAAAACACAAAAATCCTAATTCCATACTAGTATTACAGCTAGTATGGAACTATTTCATGAAGACAATAACATAATAACCCAGTATACTAAGATGAGCTATTGGATGGTAATTAAATGTGTAATTAAATGAGCCATTGAAAAAATGGTAATTAAATATAGCAAAAATATTATTTTATATTTACTAGTTATGAGCCATTAGATTAGAAAGAGTTAATCTAAGGGCTCATATTAACTTTTGTCTAGGGGACAAAACTCTCATATTGTCACCCACCCCGGTCCCCAATCATAAGGTCTTATAATTTGAAGTCATATAATGAAGTTGTGCTTGTAATTTGTTTTAGAGTAGATCTAGTTTATAAATTTATAACTTGATTGTCATTTATGCATACTCTACTATAATTAATTAGAGCGAACATTCGGTAAAAAAATAAAGAAATTTGAACATTAATTTTTTAAAATAAAATAAAACGACTTAGTTACAAATAACTTGAAAAAAGTGAATTTTTTAAACTACTGGTACATCTACCAACCTTTAGCTACCACATGTCCAACTAACTTCTTCATCCATCATCCACGTATGAGATCTACCCATCGATTTTAGTTCCAAACATATAAATATGTTATTTGGTTAGTTGAAGGCATCCCTCCCACATTAAAGAAGTGTAACTAGTCTCAACCTCTCTAAAAGTTTATAATAGTTGCTGCATCGACCAAAATCCGACCGACTTCGGTTCGTTAATCGGTAAAATTGACACCAAATTGGTTGGTTAATGGTTAAGAAGTTTGCAATTTTTAAACTGCTTGATCGACCGAAATCCGTCGGTTATTAATCTAACCAATCGATTATTATCCCCACAACAACACCATATTTTAGAATATATTTTATTATTTTTGATAGTTTAAATCTTGTCTAAGTTTAATTAAGTTAATAAAGTGACTTTAAATCTATAGTCTAAGTTTAATTAAGTGGATAAATGAGTGTGATTGGGTAATGATTCATTTGATAGAATGATAATAAGTGGGACCCACTTTTTAAGACCAATGATGGAAAAGTCTTAAATTTATAGGCCCCCGAAATTTGGAGGCCCTGTGCCGTAGGACAGGCCGGCACACCCTATTGGGCGGCCCTGCGTCGGCGCCGCTACTTCTTTCCCGTCCTCTATACGCTGTCGCTGGGTTCGAGAAGGCATATTTTAGGGTTCAGTCGCCATCGCCGACGCTGTTGTTATTGTCCTCTACGCCGACCCCGATTCTATCGATTTACGCCTCCACCGATGAATTAATTCGCCGCCACCGTCGAATTAACAGGTACAAAGCTTTTGCTCAGTGGCTCTTGTCCTCTATTTTTGCTCAGTTCATCTTTTGTCCACTGTTGATCTTTTCTTAAATCCAGTATCTGAAATTACATGCATCAGTTGATCTTTTGGTGCTCTGTTGTTCTTGTCATCCAGTTGATCTTTTTTGTCAATTTGGGTGTGAATTTCATTAATTTTGGATTCTTTGAAATTCGAATTTGTTCAATTTTGTGTGGGAATTGGTGGAATTTTAGATGAGTTGATTACCATTTGTAATACTAGTATTTAGATTGGTTGATTATTAACCAAATACTAACATTTCAGCAGGTGTAGAAGGCTTTTTAATACTAGTATTTGATTATTAGATGCTTCCCGTTATTTGATTCTTAGATACTTCTCATTATTTTCTGTAGAATCGCCACTCTTCTTCTTGTTCGATTTGAGTCTTCTTCTTGTACGATTTGAATACTATTTTGAAATTAGTATTTGGTGTTTCATTCGTAATTGTGATTTGGACGATTTCATGAAATTGGGGATTTTGAAATTCTTATTTGTTAAATTTGGGGGGAGAATTGGTGTAATTTCAGCTTAGTTAATTACGAACTGTGATACTAGTATTCAGATTACATGTTTAGCCAAATACTAGAATTTAAACGTACATAATCGGATTTGTCATACTAGGATATGATACTAGTATTTAATTCATCACAGGAGTTGAACCATCTCGTTCGAGCTACTCTCTGCTCCATCGCCTGAAGCCCTCTCCCCTCACTTTCGACCAACGAGCTCGTCTGTTCAAGATATGGGGACGACTGAAATTTAGCCAGACATTTCCTTCGTTATAAGTGCTAGGTTCAATGCTCATAATCTATGCAGTATGGGACAATAAGTTTTGGGGGCTAAATGGTTCATACTTGTTTCTAAGAAATAACAGATGATTAGATATGATATGATTAATTTGTGCAGCATGGTTCATACTTGTTTATTAATGTTGTATCTCTTGTAATTACGCCAGTTCATAATCTGTGCAGTTTACGCTTTGAGTGAGAAAAAAACGTCTCATATGTGGGGGCATAAGATTGTGGGTGTGCTTGACTTTCCATCCGGTAATCATGTAGCAATCTTTCTCCTCGACAAATTTCAGTTTCAATCCCTGCACCACAACCACACCTAGTCTCATCGCGATGTGTTCTTCTAGTTGTGGTATCAAATTGCCCTTTGTTCTTCGGATCTCGCTCACTTCTCGACCTATGAGCATGCTTGGTGTAGTTGAAGTAAATGTAGTTTATTTGGTCCGTCATATCACCTTTGCTATTGTTCTTGTTGGTCGACCTCTTTTTTTGTATCAAACCCAATGTTATAAGCATAGTCTTTGTAAAAATCGTAAGCATCATCGATAGACTTGAACTCCAATACTGTGTAGTCAAAGTCTAGTTCAGGAACATCTACAATTAATAAAAAAAATTAAGTAATCCACGTTGGATTGACTGAAACAAACTGGTAGAAGCAGAAGTATTAAAGTAAAGGAACAAACAGCAAATACTAGTATTTAATGAAAAATATTAATCGCATAAAATACTAGTATTATTACCTAGTGTATCACCTTAACTCCAAGTATTACAGTTAGATCTCAAATAACCTAAAATACTAGTAAATCTGTTAAGCCGACAATAGAACAAATTACATTTTTAGTTTATATCAAACCTATGAAATTGAACAAATCCAACAACTATAATTCAAAAACACCGTAGCCTAATTCCACACTAATATAACAGTTATTTATCTATGAACATAAATACTAGTAAATTAAAAGGCAAATACCAATTGAGTATGAACTAAGTTGGCAGTAGCATGAAAAGGCAGAAGCATGAACAATTGATTCAAGAAATTAAAAAACAAACATGAACAATATATTGAACGAAAGGGGTATAAAGAATAATACCATATCCTCGAACGATTTCTTGTTGTACATTAGAAGGGCGTGAATTCCCATCGACTGTAGCAGAATCATCATTATCGGCAAGATCGGCCGGGGGATTATTAAGATCGAAAATAAATGCGGAAGAAGGATTGTTGACTTGACTCGATTCGGGTAAATCCATTTTGTTTATAAAACGCGTTGCCGACGGGTATATATGGCCGGCCGGCCGGCGTTTGGAATGGGATAAATAAAGAGGCGGTGGCGGTTGTTTTGTGAAGAGAAAATCAATGAAGAAGGTGATTATGTGTTAGAGACGTTTTTATAATAAAAAAATATATAAATAGGGTTATTAATCTAAAATATACGGAAGGGAGTAACTACACTAATTGTAAAGTAAAAAATTAAAGTGAAAAGATAATGAAGGCACACAATATGGAAGGAATAATAAAAAAATAATTCAAGTAATATTCCAGCAATAAATATAGATAGGATGAACGGCTAGGATTAAATATTGTTTTTGGGACAAAACTTTGATTTTGTCACTGAAAAAATTGTCGTCTTGGACCATCTCCTTTCTCAAAATTTCCACTTTCTTCAATCTCCCCAGAATGTTCCTGCTTTTTGTAATATTTTTGTTCCATTTGTACCCCTGCATTTATGTTTCTTTTTCCAACCGTAGGATGCAATTTTAACCAATCCAACGGCCAACAACCTCTCAGATTGATTTGAGAGAATCACCTCTCAGATCAATAATTGGACTGTAGTCTCCTAGCTTGAGTTGAGATTTTAACCTCTCAGCCCAATAGCAAGACCGCACTCACAGAACTACCACTTGTACTAACAATTTTTACTTGCATACAATTGTATATGACAACAATATCAGAACATTCATGATCAACATCTTAACATTGATTTTTTTTATTCAATTAACTCTCTAACATTTTTATCATTTCATTGTTTATCTAATTCTACCATTTAATTCTCACGTGATTCTCTCATTATAAATCTATTCACCGCATGACCCCATCCACTTCAAATTGCCGATAGGCAAGTTTACCGAGTGTATTTGTGTAACATGTAAGTATTTGTATAGTATGGTAACCATTGACTACTTAAAGCGGGTTGCTATTTGCAGATCGTGTTTTGTTGTACGCAATCCGTATTTTTACATAAATGGACAATTATATCCTTGCAGTCCGTTTTTAGTAACGCAGTCCATTTTTACTAACGTAGTCCATTTTTTACTAACGCAGTCCATTTTTACTAACGCAATCATTTTTTTACTAACGCAGTCCATGTTTACTAACGCAGTTCGTTTTTTTACTAACGCAATCCGTTTTTACTAATGCAGTCTGTTTTTTACTAACGCAGTCCGCTTTTACTAACGCAGTCCGCTTTTACTAACGCAGTCTGTTTTTTAACAAATTAATAATATTGATGAAAAAAAACTGATGGAAAATTATAAATGTTGAAATAAAATTAGTGATTACTAAAAATTCTTGTTGATGGAAAATTATAAATGTTTAAATAAATTAATAATAATGATGCAAAATTATATATCTCTATTTTTTTGGAAAATTATAAAAATTCAAATAAATTAACAATATTTATTAAAAATTATATACTTCTTAAAATTAATAATTTTGAGAGAAATTATTGCTAAGAAATTATGTAATTAAAAAATGGATGCGTTAGTAAAAACGAGATGCGTTAGTAAAAAATGGGCTACGTTAGTAAAAAATGGGCTACGTTAGTAAAAAATGAACTGCGTTAGTAAAATACGGACTGTATTAGTAAAAAATGGATTGGGTTAGTAAAAATGGATTGCGTTAGTAAAAACGGATTGCGTTAGTAAAAATGGACTGCGTTAGTAAAAAACGGATTGCGTTAGTAAAAAATAGATTGTGTTAGTAAAAACTGACTGCGTTAGTAAATATGGATTGTGAAGGCATAGTTGTCCATTTATGTTAAAAATACGAACTGCGTTAATAAAACGCGGACTGCAAATAGTAGCACCCCTACTTAAAAGGTAAAAACTCAAGATAAATAGTTGAACATTTTTAAAAATTACACCCTGAAAATAAGAATTATGATTGAGCCATACATGATTGATGATTCTACCTACCTTGCCAAGTCTAACCAAGAATGAATTGGACCCTTTGGTTCAAATAAAGGCCAAGCAAAAAAAAGGGCATAATGATTAAAGAATGAATTCGCCCCTCTTATTTAATTTTATTCTTCACAGTGACTCTTTCAGAGTATCAATTAACTAGTGGTTAAAGATCATGTCTTAAGTAGTTTGCAATCAATGATAACAAACAAAAGTGAACACTCCGGTGACGCGCGTCACCGGTTACGCCGCTACGTGACAGCACGTCATTGGTCCACTTAATATTAATAATTTTAGCTCATATTTAGTGTTCTAACTTTTCTGAATGTATCAAAAGGTCACCCAATTCAATAAAATCAACAATTTATTTTTACATCCATATTCCATCTGTTAAATCAGTGACATGTTTGGACCACACAATTTATCTACCTTATCTCACAAATACCATTTATCACCGCCACACCATTTACCAACGACCTCCTTATTTCTTTATGATCTCTAAATTCTATTCCTAACAGCGATCAACCTCGGTGAACACGACGGGAAGCTCCGATCTCCGTCTCATCGTCGAGCACAGCCAATTTTGTGCGCTGAAATCCTGATTTTGCAAAGGTTAACTCGATCCTCTCATCAATGACTTGCACCGATTCAAAACATCCAACCAAACTGGTATGACCGGAATTGTTCAGACCCGGAATGGTCCGACCTCGTCTTCAACCCACGATTTCCAAGAAGATTGGAAAAGACCCAGATGTCGGCGTTTTAAAGTTTCGGCGACTGGGGAAATAAACCCAACTGGGTTCAATTCAAGGATACTGGTGAAGGGTAAATAACCCTTAGCTCCTGAAGCTGTTGAGAACAAAACAGAGAGAGAGAGGATGGGCCACCGAAATTCATAAAAAAAATCTGGAAATTGCCTCCGAGCTCCGATAGTCCACGATACGACTGGGAATCTTCGTCACAGTGATGGTTGGTGGAGTTCATACTCGTCACATATGAAATCTAACCAAACGAAAAAAGGGAAGGTTAGACTAATGTTCTAGGACGGGAAGGGAAGCCGTCTTATTGTCGATGTCAGGAAACCCTAAGTAGATCCCTAAGTAGCTCGTATTGATGAGGAGATCGAGTTAACCTTTACAAAATCAGGATTTAAGCACACAAAATCGGCTATGCTCGACGATGAGACGGATCCGGAGCTTCCCATCGTGTTCACCGAGGTTGATCGCTATTAGAAATAGAATTTAGAGATCAGAAAGAAATAAGGAGGTCGTTGGTAAATGGTGTGGCGGTGATAAATGGTGTTTGTGAGATAAGGTAGATAAATTGTGTGGTCCAAACATGTCCTTGATTTAACAGATGGAATATTGGATGGAAAAATAGATTGTTGATTTTATTGAATTGAGTGACCTTTTAATAAATTCAGAAAAGTTAGAACACTAAATATGAGATAAAACTATTAGTATTAAGTGGACCAATGATGAGCTGCCACGTGGCGGCATAACCGGTGACGCGCGTCACCGGAGTGTTCACCAACAAACAAAATGTTCTTATGTAGTTTGCAATCAATGCTAGTTATTATTTTGAATATACATATTATTTTACGCTCATTAATATAATTTAAACGATTACAACTAAATAAAACCATTGAAACGAGACGACCAATATAATTCAAATTAAAATTACATTTTGGCCCCTTCTACTTTGCCAACCTAACAAATAGCCACTTATACTATAACTTGCTCTTTTTACTCCTTCCTACTTTGATCACTTTGTCATTTGGGTCATAACGTTCCAACTTTATTCTTCGTAACGTTAATTAATACGCATTTGGTACACCATATTAGCTCTAATAGTCATGCATTAGCTTGTTAAGCATTTTGTAGCTGAAAATATAAATTTATATAATTAAATAGGATAAAATCAAGGCACAAAATGCGTGATTATAAAACTTTCGTATTTTACCATACTCTTCACGAGACCTCCCCAATTTATCTCTCTGGTCAACTTTTCGTCTCCTACATCCGATATCTCTCTCTGTCGGGTGCGGATGTGTTCAGATTTAATGTTACGAAGATAAAAGTTGGAACGAAAGGACCCAAATGACAAAGTGGTCAAAATAGGAGGATGATAAAAAGAGTGATTTATAGTATAAGGGACTATTGTTAGGTTGGTAAAAATAGAGGGGTCAAATTCCTATTTTCCATTATTATACTTAGCTAGGCGGAACTGCGTTTGAGACATAACTACTAATAAAACGACGACGAAATGACAGCTGCTTCCCGAGCTGAGCTCTCATTTTATTTTCTTTTCTTTTCTTCTGGCAACCCCCAATTACAATTAGAGCTCAATTTGGCTCGTCGGAGTTATTCGGAATCAGAACTATTCTTCTTCTTTCCATCTTTCTGGCAAAACCAGCAGATTCCAGGACGCAATTGAGGAAATCAGGGTATACGGAGCACTAGTCCTCTCTCAAAAATGACGCTTTCACGCCTCAGACATCCGGTGATCTCACGGGCTTCTTCCCTGTTCAGAGCTCGCTTTCTCTCCCAATACGCTTACTCGTCCACTAGATCCCTTTCTCGGTAACTCTTTGCTTCTTTTTTTTCTTCTTTTAATTACTACTTCGAATGTCTGTATTCGTTCTAGTGAGATCATTTCTCATTCTTCCTTGCGGGGAACTTTTGTTAGATTCTGACTTTTATTACTGGGAATTGAGTTGTCTTAGAACATTCTCCACGCATTTGGCTATGTTATTATCTCGGTCAGGTTTGAAGTTGTACCTTGTCAATTCTGTTAACCTTTTTAATATATGAATGTGGAAAATAGGAGTATGCGGTGATCACTGCTTCTTTTGGGAACTTAGACGATCCTGTTAAAATGAACTTCCATTGTGAGAAGGGATACACACAAATCCTGTTTTAGTTAGAAAATTTTTGTTTACATCAGAGCTTTGGACTGGGATAATTTAGCCTACTCTGCTTCCTGTTATGGGCAAGTGAAACGCGTTGCAATATCTATGAGATTTTTTTGGTATAGTTGCTTGGAGTTTTAGTGCATTTGGGACTGTGAGTGTGCTTGCTTTTAGAATCAGACGCCCATGGAACTCCCTGCTTTTCGATGTTGAAATAACAGATCGATGAAAATGGGAGTCTGTTAATCTTTTATATTTGTAAGGAAACAGAAGAAAGGATGAAGAGTTATAGGCAAGCAGCAGGAAGCCAGAAATGAGTTTAATTCTTCCCTAGTTCCTAAACTTGTTACATTCTGCGAGTTTAGAATCCTGTCCGTTGGGGGACATTTTAAATGCACCATGTTCTTTACTTTGTCAATGTTGTGTACGTATGATCAAGGCTCTGTTCACGTGTTTCATATAGTTCATTGACACTTTTTTTTCTTGATTTCCTTGTGCAGCCCCCAAAGCAGTCATAATTCTTTTGCTGATGACAATGGCGTTTTGTTAAGGTTGGTAGCTGTTGGTTCTTTACCTGTGATATCCTGCAATGCTACCTACATCTATGCATGTTGATGTTTTAGCCCTATCACCATATGTGAAGTTCCCTAATGCGGTAAATATATTAGGTCAAAGCTTTTATACATCATTAATGGAATGCTGTTATATACTACTTAACTGAGTCGTTTAGCGATAAGTCAGGTAGTTGTCTCATTAAATGATGTTTGAATGAGTTATGTGTGATGGAAAATGTTTCAAGCTGCCACTCATATACAAGCAACTATACCTATTTGGTGTACAATTTATGTCTCTTTCTTTTCCTGAACTTTTTCACCTCTTCTGTTCTATTTGTACCTGTTCTCATTTCTGACCAATAATGGTTCTTGCTAGGCCTACTTCATTATTTGGTATCAAGGGTGCACATGACAGTTCCTTGACCATGAAGGTACGCGTTAGCATCAATCTTCCGTCTAACTCAGTTTCACTCTTCTCTTTACTGACCACCATGTCATTTTGTAGTTGAATAGCGGTGGCCGTCATTTCTCTTCAGGTATTTATTATCTTCTTGAGAAAACCAAAACTACTTGTTGCCGGTTCTTTGTCAATGGAAAGTAGCTCGAATCATGGTTAAGAGAATAACATATTCTTTCTTTTATTGGATCTAGTTGTTCTTGGTTCGAAGTGTTTGTGTTAGCTGTGATAGTTCACACTTTAAAGTTAATGTTTTACTGCTCAAAATCAATTAAGATAGTATTCCTGTAACATTATGAAACTAAACATCTCTTCATATCATTCCCAGCATCTCCCAATATCGATGAGTGTCACGTGGAAATTATAATTAATTGGAAATAAAGGAATTTCATTTACTTGATCTCTTCTTTTGATACATACGCTTGACGAAACAAAATACTTGAACCTGGTCTCATTCTCATATAACTGTCATTGATCAGGGTAATTGCCACTTTCACAAATAGTACATTTTTGTAGATTTTAACATTGATCTCAATGACTTGACCTTTAAGCTAAAATTGAAAGAGAAGTATGTCCTGATGTACAAGAGGCTTACTTTTGATGTTTTTGTATACTATTCCATATGTTGATTACCAGTATATCATGAGCTTGCCTGCAATTTCCTATAGATTTTCACCACATTCCTTTGATATACTATCAAGCTTTGGCTCTGATTTTCAAAAGACAATCATAAATGATCATATATTGCACGGGTGTTATCATTGTCGCTGGACTGAATTGTTAATTGCAGTTCTTGTGGTGTTGTTTATTCATCACTAATATATCACAGCACTGTAACTGAACATTTGTTTCTTACATATATACGCTCCAGTTCCTTTTTTCCTGTTAAGTTGATCCAGATATTCACGGGCAGTCAAGTAGGTAAGGTCCAGGCCTCATTATTTGATGGTGATGTTGGGAATATATTATAAATATTAGAATAGATCACTGTACAAAGATGAATCAGAACTCCTCATGCACCATTTCTCTAGAAGAAAGTGCTCACTCTTTCAAGTTTTCATCCATCTTTTCTAATCGTGATTCTCGCCATAGCATAACCTTGAACAGATGATGTATTCATGTGGACCTTTCCAAACTTGGTGGCTGGTGCTGCTTCTGTAGTTCTGTGTTGTGCATAGAGAACATATAGGGAACTTCCTAACAAAGCTTGATTGGTCAATAATGTCCTAGCTTCTTTTTCTAGGTTAACTTTATGTGAGTTTTAGTTCCTCCTGAAAATTGTACTATGTCTTGTTATCGAATTCTGGAAAGGATGCTGCTTTAGTCATGCATCTGCAGTGCTGTCTTTAATTTTCTCAATGTTCTCTATTGTTTCAGAGGTTCCACCACACACAGTTGTTGGGATGCCAGCTTTATCCCCTACAATGGTAAGATTCTATGAAAATGATATTCAATGTGCTACATTTTTTCTGGCTCTTTTTTCTTGTGCGAAGTCAAAATCTTAGCCTGATGGTTTATGCAGACTCAAGGTAACATAGCAAAATGGAATAAAAAGGAAGGAGATAAGGTGCTCCAATTTTTTGAAAAAAGTGCTTGTGAGGCTTGTTGTACTATGTTTTATCATGTTCTCATTTCTGGACTTTTTAATTCATCTAAACAGATAGAAGTTGGTGATGTACTGTGTGAAATAGAGACAGATAAGGCTACTCTTGAATTTGAATGCCTTGAAGAGGGGTGAGTCTTTAATTCCAGTTGTTCATTTTTTGTCCTCTTGGCTCTTAAATGCATGCAGGGATCAAAATGGACATGCAGACCCTTGTACAGTTTATGCTTCATGACTACGTTTACTAGCCTTTTGTTTCTCATATTGTTTTATATCTTGTATTCTTGTTTATTTTTTCTGTTTGTATTGCTCAGTAATCTGGTTGTGCAACGTCAACCCTATTATTGTTTATTCTTCCATGTTGATGGATATTTGTTGGCACAGATATTTGGCTAAGATATTGGCACCTGAAGGTTCGAAAGACATACTTGTAGGGCAGGCCATCGCTATAACTGTAAGTTAGGCTTCTCTCTCTCTCTCTTGTAATGTGTGTATTTGTATGTTTGAAAGGGGGGAGGGGGGAATTCAAGAGCCTGTTTTATGCGTCCTCTGAAGTTTCTAATCAATATGGTGCGGTTTTAGCCTATGGTTCTTTTGTAGTCTCAAGAATAAGTTATTATGTGACCTTATAAATTATAATCCTTTCCGAATCCTGTTGTCTTTAGTTAAAATTAAAAGATGTGCAACTTTGGATTTGTCATCTTTTGCTTTCAAACTAACTTTTTTTATGATTAACAGATTAATACTTATCAAGTCTGTTAACCTGCTTTTGATGGTTTCACTAGGTTGAGGATGCAGATGATATAGGTAATGTCCCTGCAAGTGTTGCAAGTGGCTCAGAGGTTAAAGAGGAAAAAATAAAAACTGATCTGGATGTCAAAACTGAAGACAACGTACATGAAAAGAGTTCTGTTCAGTTGAACACTTCAGAACTCCCACCCCATATTGTTCTTGGAATGCCAGCACTGTCTCCCACAATGGTAAGTATGATTGAACTTGTGAATAAATGATCTGGCTGTTGTTTTGAAAGTCTTTATCCTTCAGCGCTGATTATTGTATTTTTTGATGCAGAACCAAGGTAACATTGCCAAGTGGACGAAAAAGGAAGGTGATAAGGTTAGAAATACTGGGTGCATTTTTTCACATTCTTGGATATATTGTTCCATCTTGACAAAGTAACTTAATTCTACCTTGACAGATAGAAGTTGGTGACATAATATGTGAGATAGAGACAGACAAAGCTACTCTTGAGTTTGAAAGTCTAGAAGAAGGGTAAATGCTCTTTCTTGTTCGACTTAGGTGTCCAAATTTTTAGAGAAATTTTTGATGTAGCCAAAAAGCATAATTTGATAACTCCTATATTGGTATTATTGCTGAATTTTCTAACCAGCAATGGATTTAGCCATTATATCTGCATTGTACATTTTTTACCTCAGCTAGACCATACAATTCTAAAGTAAATTGTGTTTTTCATTTCCTCAGGAGTTGTGTGTGTCTTCCTTATTAGCTGGCGTCCTATTTTACATTAATATTTTAAAAGCTGATTGCAGGTATTTGGCTAAGATAGTGGCTCCAGATGGTTCGAAAGATGTTGCTGTTGGAGATCCTATTGCAATAACAGTAAGTTTCTTCATACTACCTAAAGAGGAGATTTTGTATGTCTTATGCTGGGTGTCTTGCTTTTCTTTGCTTTGTCTTCTCATTTTCGCTTCAGTTTCCTTGCTTGCTATTGTCTTCATGGTTTGCTAAAATTTCTCTACTTATCCTCTTGCAAGGTTGAAGATCCAGGTGATATTGAAATCGTGAAGAATTCTTCTGCCATTGGGTCAGAGGTTAAAGAAGAAAAACCACTGCCTCATGCTACTAAACAAGAAACGCAGGGAGCTCATGCTAGTGTTAGAAGGATTAGTCCATCTGCTAAGATGCTAATTTCAGAGCATGGATTGGATGTATCATCTTTGAATCCTTCAGGTTTTGATGGTACTCTACTTAAGACGGATGTTATGGAAGCTATAAGGTCAGGAAAGGGGTCTAAAAGCAAATCAGAAACTAAGGAGAAAGTTGCTCCATCGTCTCAGAAAAGCGAACAACCATCTTCCACAACCCCACCACTGCATTCAGATTCTTTTGAAGACATACCCAACTCTCAGATTCGCAAGGTATGTTCACCTTTTTCATTGCGTATCCTAAGTGAAAGGCTATACTCAGATGAGCCAGTGGTTTGCTCAATGAATTCCATAGGAAACTCAATGAAACCGTTTTATTTAGACAATTGCACCTCTCATTTCCTAGTTACTTCCTTAACTTAGGAGTTTCATTCTAGGTACTTGAATGATTAACTGATCACATCACATATACGTGTCATATGCTGTTCTAAGTAAGATCATAGAATATAAGATAAAAGAGTAAGTATATCTGGCTCCTTTCTTTCAATGGATTCTTGAAGTTCCAGACATGGGTCTCCCTTTTTTGACAGTATAGTAGGATTGGGATTGGAGGATAATCAATTGCTGATCTGCTTAAAATATTTTCTACTATTGTTTCCTGTTCTGATATTTGAAGCAGTGACTTATGTTGGAAGAATGTTCCCTGTGTTGTAATATTCATTGTTATTTTTCAGGTTATAGCTAAGAGGCTGTTGGAATCTAAGCAGTCTACCCCACATTTATACTTGTCCACAGGTTGAACCAAATTCAGCTCTGACTTGTATGTGTTGTTTCTGCATAGTTGTTGTTCTAATTTTCCCGGCTGTATCTATCAGATGTCATTTTGGATCCTCTCCTCGCTTTCAGAAAGGAGCTTAAAGGTATGAAGTTTTTGTCAAGAGAATGCAGTTGTCCCCATTAGTTGAGGGGCCTATTTACCTAATGGAGCATATATGTGTGTGCACGTGTGTATTTTGTTCCTACTTGGAATAATTGGATGAACTATTTAACAATTTATTCTTTTGACAGTTTTCATATTGATATTGTCCCTTTTACTTCATAATTTTTATCAACTTCATTGGACCGACCTTCTGTCTCCTTTGCTGCAGAGAATCATGATATTAAAGTTTCGGTCAATGACATTGTCATCAAAGCTGTTGCTGTTGCTCTAAAGAACGTACCTGAAGCCAATGGTAACATGTCTCCATCTTTAGATACTGGTCAAGAAAACACTGTGTGGATTTTTGGTGGAGGCTCTCTTACTCGCTGTAGGTTGCCCTTGAATGGGCATTACTTGTGCCTAAGTCATCCATCAATTCTAATCCTTGAAATAACCAAACTGATTTTGATCTGTGATAATAGAAAACTCCTCGTCTTTAAGGTGTGATTGTTAGCCCTAAGATCCGAACCTAGTCTGAGAATGAACAGAATAACAACGTAATATCTAGCATCATTTTTTCGGCCCTTCCACATTGATTCGTTGATTTCAACTTGAAGAAAATATTGATTGATCAAGTACCCTTGTTTTTATTATTCTTATAGTTAACAGTTGTGTTAATTTCTTGGATGAACCTTCATCAGTGATTTAGTTAAGTTTATAGTAGTTTATGGGGTCTTTGCGGGTAGTACAATCTCACATGACGTTCGAAAGATAAACGTTAAACAGATGAAGCTGATTCTTATATTTGATCTCTGTTTGGAAAGGGAGTACAGGCTAAATGAATTATCTTCACTGCCGTAGAAGTTGTGTCTACTGATTTATCTTTTGGCATTCTGCTTGCTTTCACTGTCTAGCTAATGCTATAAAGAGGAGGTCCTTCGTCCTTTTATCTCTTTGTAATCTGCCATCCCTCACACTTCTCCAGCCTTTCTGATTCATCTGTTTTTCATTGAATATGATATCAAGAAAAGAAAGGTGGCGAAAGTGAGGGTTTGGCTTTTATGTCTGAATTGATCTTGGGGCTTTTGAAATCGTTACTGTTGTTATACTCCATGACTGCATTTGACTTTCTGTCTTTTAGTTTGGCTCTCACTTTATCAGAAACTGACTCTTCAATCAATGTAATGCAGCTTATTGGAATGACAAGAAAGGTGAGATCATTCCCAGCGACTCTGTTGACATCTCAATTGCAGTCGCCACTGACAAGGTATGCTAATAAAATGAGCTGTTATTTAAAGTGTACAAAATTCGTTCTTACTAATGTCTTGTATAAATTTGCAGGGCTTGATGACACCTATTATAAAAAATGCTGATCAGAAATCTATCTCCGCCATCTCTTTGGAGGTATGTTTGAAACAAAGTTGATGGACAGACAGTTGAACTCATGTGAAGTTACTCAGTACCAGTTTGTTTCGCCCTTGACATCTTTGTTGCCACCATGAAAGAATATTTCAAAATCTTTCAATTAACTCAAACTGTACTCCAAGCTGCCTAACCCTGCCTTCTGTTATCAAAATTCCTTCCCTGACGCCATGGTTACCAAATGAGTATTGACTTAAGTTTCTATTCTTATTTGAGAAACTTCGTTCTTTCATTAGCATAACATGTGCTTGTGCCCTACTTTAGCTGAATAGAACAATTTGAATTTGATAAGATAGGACTTAATAGCGGTGTACTGTGTCAACATAATCTGCTCAAACTTACTCTTTCAACCAAACTTTTCAGGTCAAGCAACTCGCGGAAAAAGCTCGAACTGGGAAGCTTGCTCCACATGAGTTTCAAGGAGGGACGTTCAGGTAATGATACTGTCTGATTCCTGTCCTTTGTTTTCCTCACTTCCCAGGTGGTTGAAGGATACACTAAGCAAGATTCACTGATTCCCAAAAATTTGTTGATCATTATGTAGCATTTCAAACCTGGGTATGTATCCGGTAGATCAGTTCTCTGCAATAATCAACCCCCCACAGGTTCTTCCTCGCACATATCTTCTTCGTGCCAGAAAACCCTGTTTGAGCACCATAACTGGCGTTGTTTGGTGTATTTTTGTGATTTGAACATTTGCGATAACTCATGTGTTGTATTGGGTCTTGTTGCAGGCGGGCATACTAGCGATAGGGAGAGGAAACAAAGTAGTTGAGGCAGTGGTTGGAAGTGATGGTGAGTGTTTGCTTCCCAAGATCTTGTGTGTATATATCAGGTCAGGATGAGTACTTTAAATGACACCACCCTCTTTTTGGCAGGAACTTTGGTAGCTGCGGTTGTGAACAAAATGATATTGACGTTATCTGCGGATCATCGTGTTTTCGATGGCAAAGTCGGAGGTTGGTGGAACTAGATTGTGATCATAGTAGTAGTTGTTGTAGTCCTTGGGATATGTTATAAATAACATTGAGTTTTATTGGGTTTTTGTAGGTGCATTTCTGTCAGCTCTGAGGTCAAACTTCAGTGACATCAAAAGACTACTACTTTGAGAGACGTATACTAACTCACTCAAAAACCTTTTGCATGAGTTGTTGTGAATGTCATATTCTTTTACACTGCAATTTTCTTGGCAATTCAGACACTGCCGACATAAATGACAGTTTAACCCTCTGTGTCAGGGGACTTTTATGATGAAGCCTTATCTTGCTGACAGAATAAGGATGCAAGAAAATTTGTATGAACAGAACAAAATTGTGCAGAGTTTTGATTACTCAATAAATTGCTGTCTGTCCCTTCCATGATATATATATATAATTAATCACATGTTTATCTCTTTTAAATTGCTCTCTTGACTTGCATCGATTATCATCTTCAGATTGGTTGGCCCTAGTGGTAAAATATTGTGTTTGTTTCTGCTTCCTTTTTAATTCACTCGCTTTAGAATACAGACGAGTAACTTTTTATCTTAAATATTTGTCCTCTGGTTCATGTTAAATACCACATCATCCAATCAGTTATGACCTAAATAGGGCGGTTGGTGAAAGCCGCTTGCGAGACCTGGTGATCAGTTCGAAAAAATTTCAATCGGAACTTGATTCGTATTTTTACGAGCTGGCTCGCGAGATGGCTTGATTGTAAACAAGCGGAGCTCGAGCTCATGCCTCTTCGGCTCGGCTCGCTCGCGAGCCAGCTTGGCTCGTCGGCTCGAATGATGAAGCTTGCGACTTGACTTGTTAGAGCTCGTTACACGGCTCATCGATCAGCTCGATTAATTAGCTCGCGAGCTAGCTCGCGAACTGACTCGATTATCTCGTGAAATGGTTTGATTTTGGCTCGATTATTTTTAAAAATTCTAGATCTTGTACACAGTAATATTCATTTTGATTTTTAATAATGCCTACAAATTAATGATAAGTAATAATTCAGAAAAATGAGTAAGTTGGTAATATAACATTAATTTATTATAGTATCTTTAGTGTTCGGTAACACACAACACCCTAATTGTTAAGTAAGAAGTAAGAACCAAGAACCAAGAACACAAAACATTTATAATTTATAGTTTAGTATTAGTATGCTTTAGTGAATTATACTTTATAGTTTACGGTCAGAACGTCTATCATATAATCAATATTTTAGGGTTTAGGGTTCAATTTGAAACCCCAATTTCAATTTAAAAGGACATTTTAATGTTCTTCGTTAGTTAGTTTATGTACAAATAAAGTCAATAGAACCTTCAAGACGATTCATTAATGACACATCAACCCGAATTCTATGTACTTGTTTCTAAATTTGTTTGAAACAAATATCACCTTACCTTTTAATTTTAATAAGGTTATTATTTCTAAAATACTCAAACTTTGGCGATTTATTTTGAAAATGCACTAAATTTAAAAACCCTCAAATATATCCCAGACTTAACGCCATTAGTCATTGTTTGTAAAATTTTAAACATTCTGAACCAAGTGGCTAATGGAAATAACTTTTAAGTTTTCTGTCTTCTAATATTAGTAATCCAGGTTTTCCGAAATGCATTTTGGACCCTGCTCAATTCAATCCCTTACAAATCCTCCCCAACTCCCAGCTCCACCGCCGCCGCACTTCTTTCAGCTCCCCTCTCGTCTCCGGCGCATCCTCCGGCTCCGGCCAGTACTTGAACGATTCGCCTGATAAATAAGATCAACGCCCAACCCAAATGAGGAAGCTGGCTCCACTTCCCAGAAGACTGATTACAAAGGGAAAATGATCGGACGGCTCAGATCCGTTTCCAATTCCAGCTCCTCCGCCGACGTCGCCATGGAAGAAGAGGACGGATCCGAGGATGAGGATGATTATTGTTAGACAATGGAACCAGCGGCAGCGGTGAAGGTGGAATCGGGTTTCCTCGGGCCCACTGGATGGGAGTGAAGTTCTGTCAATTGGAAACTCTAGCGGCGACTGCGGAGATGGTGCAGCCGATGAAGAAGAGCAGGAGGGACCACGGTGGAGAAGCTCGCAGTACACCTAACCCTAATTTCATCTGAATAACTAAAGCAAAAGGAAAACAAAAAATAATCAAATCAGTAAGATGCAATTTGTATGAACAATATCTTCATTCCCCAAGAAGAAGAAGTATCATTAGGTTAGATCCGAAAAAAACTCTGTATTGAAATCTAGTATTTTGTCCTTTCCTTCAACTATAGTCTACAGATCAATAGAAAGCTATACAGGGACGAAGAAGGAGGGCTTCAATTTCTCCGGCTCGTACTAGAAGGGCGCAGCCGGATGCTGCCATTTCTTGAACACGATTGGCTTATCAGTCTCCCCGCCTCGCTGCTGATTCAGAATCTGATTCTGCTGTTGTTGTTGCTCCTTCAGCTCGATTGCGGTCGAAGATGTTTCGAGGGGTGAGAGAAGAGGGATGGCCGCGTTCTAGAAGGAAGAAGACGCCGGATCTGAGTGCTGCTGTTTCTCAGCTTGTCCGCCATTAAGACGTATTTTGAGATTCAGTTCCTGGATTTAGAATGAGAGAAGTAATTTGATTGTTGTGTGGTGTGGGTTTGTCTTTTCTGGGAATATATAAGGGGGCATGTGGAGGACACGTTTGGCTTTGGGTTGTGGCGGAGTTGATATGGCGGCGGCGGCGACGGGGGTTGAGAGAAGAGATGATCGGAGAAGACGAAGGGGTGGGGAGAATTTGTAAGGGATTGAATTGAGCAGGGTCCAAAATGTATTTCGGAAAACATGAGTTACTAATTTTAGAAGACAGAAAAGTTAAAAGTTATTTCAGTTAACCACTTGGTTCAGAATGTTTAAAATTAAAATTGATGGGGACATAAGTATGTACATGGGATATTGGCTTTGTCGTCTTTGAATCAAGTGAACAAATTGTCTTTACAGGAGCTAAATGTTTCCAATCAGTTTGTGACCCAGTTACAATCGAGTGTATTGCGTATAGGGAAGTTTTGTGTTTAGAGTCGATAAAATTAGCCTTAGAGTTTAAAGTTAGTTTTTTTTGCAATTTTGTTTGTAAAATATGTTTTTATCTAAGTAAAATTACTAAATTAGATTAGTTAGACTATCACATATCCACTTTAAAATTACAAACACAAGTGCGTAAGATAAAATTAGTATTATATTTCTCATCTATAAATATAGTTGATCTAACAAAACTTATTAAATTAGATTAGTTAGACTATTGTATATTCACTTTAAAATAGCAAAAAACAAGTGCCTATGTCAAGTTGGTATTATACTATTTATCTAGAAATATAATTGATCTCAGTAAAATTACTAAATTAGAGTAGTTAGACAATCAAATATTTATTTTTAAATATAAAAAACAAGATAAAATTAGTAATATATCACTTATCTAGAAATATAGTTGATCTAAGCAAAAATCTAAATTTCTTACAAAACGAGCACTCTACCATATGAGCTACTCTCCTTGTTATTTTGTATGTAAAATGTACTTAACAGAACTTATTTCTTATATAATAAATTTTACTAATTGTTGCACTTAAAAATAGCATATCTAAGATTTAGACGATATATAGATATATATCCCAACGTACTCATATTACAAACAATTGGTTAATTAAACCTTTAACAATTATAACAATTTTTTGTGATTTGAAATATTGGCAGAGCAGAAGGGAGAAGGAGAGTAAGCATCATTTGTTTTTTTATTAATGTACAACTCAAGCAGTAGTGCAGGTCATCTTACCAGAACTGAAGTTACTGAGCTGGGAAAATGCAGTTGGTGTTGCTGAAACCTAGGGATGCTCAACAGTAGCAAGGAAAGTTAAACAATTGAAATGGATAATGGTGCTGAACGCTATATGGAGAACGAGATGTGAAGTGATGTTCGGAGGGAAAATTGCAGATAGTAATATTATGATTGAAAGAGTGAATAGTGATATTAGATTTTTTGCAGAAGGTAGAGTTGATGAGAGAGCGATTTTAGGTTGTATATAGTTTTTTCTCTTCTAGGTATTTTTTGACCTAGAGTGAGGTTTTTTCTCTTCTTTAGTATGTACATATTGTCTTTTTGATGAAATGCAACTACTTATTCATCAAAAAAGCAGAAAAAAGGATGATAATTATCACCCCTAAAGTTGTTGTTAAAATGAATTTCAAAATGTTACAAATAAACAAAGACAATTTATACACTTAAAGAAGTGTGTGTTCTCACTAAAAGAAGTGTACATCCTCACCATCCTCTTTCTTCTCAGTCTCATAATCAATCAGCGTAATTGCGTGTTCCTCTAAAATGTCACGCTCATCCGACTTTGGCTAATAAACTTTGTCAGTCTGTAAATCAAATAACCACAAATAAATACTAAAATTACAAATAAAATTATTAAAACCACAAATTTACGACTAAGTCTTACCATTTCAAACTCTTTGAAAGACAAATAAATTTTCAAAGTTACTACACTTTTCAAAGTTACTGCCAACAATTTCAAAAGCTCTCTACCTTCTCTGGTTCTTGGTGTCCCTCAATATACAAGCGCGGTTTTTTTTCCGACCAAAACAAATCGTCAAAATTGTTTTAAAATAGATCAACAACGGTTTAAGATTTAACTAACCTTGGATCCTACAAGTAGTCTCTTTGGCTTCGCAGGCTCTGCTTGAAACTAATAGTCTTTTTCCAGAGCAATCTCGTCTTCCTCAATGCATTGCCAGACTCTATATCCTATTGAGAGGGATCATTATTCTTCTTTTCTTTGAGACTCGTTTCTTTGTCGATGAGCTCCTATGGTGCAGCCGAAAGGTACTCCCTACCCCGTCAAACTTGTTGACGAATGCCTTAACCATTACTGTTGTGACAATTGCCCAAACAAGTGTCTACAACAAAAAAGAAAAACAAGGATCAACAAATATTGTAACAGAAAAATTAAAATCACATGTTTGAATACCCTTTTTGTTATTTAGAATTTGAACATCATTCCACAAATCATAACTTTCTACAGTACAAATGCAGATTCACAAAATAAGAGAGCTGTTGACTGAAATCTAGACTATGATAAAATAATCCTTTATGGGATGCCTTGGCCAAAAAAAAACGAAGAAGAAGAAGTACGAAGAAAAAAATCATCATCATCGTCGGTAGAATTGACATTAGAGTTTTTATTTTATCTGAAGAATTGACGTTAGAGTTTAAAGTTAGTTTTTTTACAATTTTTTGTAAAGTGTGATTTCGATCTAAGTAAAGTTACTAAATTAGATTGGTTGGACTATCTCATATCTACTTTAAAATAGCAAAAACACGCACATATGATAACATTAGCTAAAATTAAATTAGTTAGACTATCACATATCCACTTTTAAATAGCAAAAACAAGCATAGGTAAAGTTAGTATTATACAAATATATAGATAGATAGATAGATAGATCCCAAATTATTGATATTACAAACAAATGTCTAAACCTTTAACAATTATAACAAAAAAATATTCGATTTCGATTAGATATTGCAAAACAAAAATTATGTTGGAATAATTGTCACCCCTACAAATTGTTTAAATGAACTTCAAAATGTTACAAATAAACAGAGACAATCAAACGATTACTTTTCATATGTCCTATTTTTACTTAGCCCGATAGAACGTTGATAAAAATTGTTTCACAATAAATACAACATATATATTCATAATGATTTCATTTATGAATATAAACATAAAAAGGTGAAAAAAAATGTAACAACATAAAAAAATAAGTCAATAAAGACAATAAAAAAAACATGTAAAAGAGAAATTAAAAAAATGAATGAAACATTGTAAGTGAGGTTTGAAGTGGTGATCAATTTTAATGAAATCACACCATTTTTTCAAGTGCAACCTGTTTTCAGAACATAAGAAAACTACTATTTTTCGTTTTCAAGATTACAAGTTTAGACGGTATTATCAATTAGTTGCCGCAACTTGATGTCAAAACTCAAATTAAAAATTGATAGTAAACATGAGATTTTTTTTTAAATGAAAGTGAAATGATTACTAAACAGGGCCTAACCTTTGATCCGAAAACTTGTTTTTTTGTGACTTTTCTCTTTGCAAAATGTTACTTTCGCGTCGGAGGAACAAAATATTCAAACGGATAATCATTTTCTAAACCAATCCCAACATTTTTCTCAATGTGGTGTCACGCTCGAAAAATCCTAGTAACATGCTTACCTTGGACCCAATGGCGTAACCAGGATTGGTATATAGGGGAGCTGAATTGTAAATCGAAAATTGGTGCCACCGGCAAAAAATTTTATTGAAATTTGAATAATAGTATAAATTTTTCATTAATCTAATACTAAGTAAAAATACACAATAAATATTTTGGCTATAGGTTGCTTAATTAGTAAAAAATAATTATATGCTCCACCGACAATTTTTTTTTTCAAATTTGGATAATTTATGATCAAATATTTAATTATTACACACTATAAGTGAATTATGAGTAACTATTATGTAAAATTTAAGACAACGTTTCACCGAAACAACATAGTGGGGGAGTCGAACTTCAAATACCCCGGCGCCAAATTCCAAAAATACCAAAAAAATACATGTAATATTGAACTCGATACCGGGGGAGGGGGCGTCGTGGCTCCCCCCAGCTCCCCCTAGTACCGCCATTGCTTGGACCCGTTCACCAGAAGTCAGTACGTAATCAATAAGATACTAGGGTGCAGCGGAAAGATATTATGCCCCTATCTTATGGCGTTGTTGGTTAACGAAAGCTTCAACTACTACAGCTGTAACAATTGCCCAACAATTGTCTGCAACAAAAAAGGAAACAGGGATAAGTAAATGCCCTATTAAACATGTAACAGAAAAGAAAATCACATGAAATGCATTTCAAAGATTGACCAGTGATCAAAAATTAAGAAAGTTACTTACTAGATATCCCTTGATGTTTAACTTCGGAGATGATGAACTTGGAATGATCAACATCTATCAGAGCATCACCGATATCCGACGAATGAGTGGAAGATTGACCTTGTTTTGAGACTTGTTTTCCCTTCCCCTTCGGTGGCATCTAACAAACAAAAAGACAAGTTCATGATTAGTTTGTTCGAATTAGAGTTCATACACAACTAGTTATCTTCCATTACAAGTATTATAGCAAGCTTATCACTTTGGTATGTTGTTGGTGCCTGACTAGTGAGAATATAAAAGGGTTCAAGGTCATAACCATGGAAGCAACATTAACAAACACAGCAAAGTAGTAGCGGCTAAAGGATTGAGTGTAACAAGAAACTAGCAAGTATGACAAAGCACCATCTACAAGTATGTAACAGCAAAGTAGCAGCAGTGAATATACAAGGGTTCAAGATCATAACCATGAAAGACAACATTAACAAACACATCAAAGTAGCAGTTGATGAGCCGCAATCGTTGTGCGTGCGTTCAATCAAATAACTAACAAAGCTAACAAAAGCTAGGGTAGATCATATTCCACGGGTCTTCTAATGATTGACTACTCAAATAAGCTAGCAAATTACTCAGATTTAAACACTTCGTGCGTGGTGTGAGTTCCACGACTTCTAATTCTAAGAAATGCAGAGAAATTAAAAAATTGAAACTAAAAACAGATTGGAAATTAGGGTTGAAAACAGAGATGACAGACAAACTTAGACTTCGAATCCCCCTTCGTTCACCAGAACATAGGCAATCAACAGATCAGCGGATTTCAATTCTCATTCAATCAGTTCTAAGACACCACCATAACTCCTAACCCTTAGGTTTAAGACCGGCGAACGTTCGCTCTATCCGTTCTAGCTACCAAGATTAATTAGCTGCCCGGGTACGGTCGCCTCTCGCAACGACTTAGCTTAACTGGTGGAATTACTAACGATTCATGAGTTACTCTTGCAGTGGATTAACCCTAACCGGTTCCTACGAAAGGCACACTCCAATTATAAGGTTAATTGTTCAGTTTGATGTTTTAAAGTAAGGCGAGCGTTCGCTTCTATCCTTAGCTTAACAAGAATCTAATCTAGGTGATCAATCCAGACAAGAAATATAAACAACGAAGAACAAACCAAACATGAAAGAGAAACTGATTGAACTTTGAATCTAATCACCGCCGATCCGTGACCGCTTTAAAGCCTTGGGTCACTAAGGGTTCATCTAGTCTAAGCTCTAAGAGTTTAGTTACTCATGTTCAACACAAAAGAATCAAAGATAAAGAAAGAGTTCATCATACAAAGGAAGAACAGAAAAGTATCTGAAAAACCTAATTAAGACGACTCCGGCAGAACTTCGATCTTCCGGTAGACTGCAATCCTAGCTCCGAGTCCTCGAGATGGAAGGGATGGTGTCACGATCTCTTTCCGGCTCTTCGAACTCTAAACTCTCCTTCAGAACTCTTGAGAATCCTTGAAGTCTTTGGTATTAGTTGGAAAATTCTGATTATGAAAAGTATATCTGATTTTGGGCCACCGGTTAAGTATTTATACTTAACCCTATTACCGCCGGATTTTAACTAGGATTTTCGGCGAAAATATTAAGGAATTTTCGCCGAAAATTCCTTTGCAAAAGTGGATGACCGCCGGCTGATTTCTCTGTGATTTTCGGTCCAACACTTCTCGACGAAAACTTAGTATTTTCGCCAAAAATATCCTTCAGTTGACATCAGTGATTTTGTTCTTGCATTTTCGCCGAAAATACTAAGGGATTTTCGGCGAAAACTCCTTTGTAAACCGGGGCAGGAATTTGTTTGACTTGGTTGGCTCCTTGGATCGATTCCGGTGCGATTCCTCGATGTTCCAACGCCTTAGACACGTCCTTGGCTACTTTATTTGACGGTAAAAAGCTGTGCTATCATAAAAACACTAGAAAACCATCAAATAGACCCGAAACGGGCCAAAGTAACACAAATGGCACGAGATAGGGCAATTGATTGAATATTCGTTATTCTACCCTAAAAACCATGTCTTAAGCAAGGAAATGTCGCTTAAATGAGGCTGATAATCACGTCAAATCGAGTGTCATCAAAATACCCCACACTTAAGCTTTTGCTTGTCCTCAAGCAAATTGAATAGAAACGCTCATGTTCACAAATGATAAGATCGATTAAATTGGAGCTCAATCAAACACAATGAATTATTAGACAGATAGATCCTAGAACAAGAAACCTATCATGCATACAGATCAACCAAACCACCTGGTCTCACTAATAAACTGCACACGACAAGTAATCGTAACCAATTATGCACAAATTTGACCTGACCGACCAGACTCCTCGCACAGGAAATATTTAGTAAATTGGGAACTCTCACTCTCTGTGTTTAAGGACGTGTTTCTGCTCTCAATCATTTTCTGTTACTGAATTCTGTCATAAGTTTCCATTTCGACCACATCTCCACCACTGTGACAACACGAGTAACTAGTCAAGAAGGACTTCCCTGCTAGGACTGTAACGAATTCTACACTACTTGGGTTTATGATGAGATGAATGATGGGAATGTATGATGATGGCATTGGTGCGGTGTAGCTTTCGACTAACTTCCCTCGAATCTAGCTTATGGCTTCCTACCATCTAACCAGACACGGGTGGAATAGTGAACGCTCGTCCTAAGATACCCTCAAGCAACCTAGCACTTCTTATTTTCTTTTAACATATTTTTTTCTTTTTTGACTTTTCTTTTGACTTCGTTCTTCCATATGTAGAGAGAAGAACATTTATTGAACTTAAAACTTTTGGCTTTCCTGATTTTTCTTCTTTCTTTTTTTTTTTCGAAACTTGCTTCTTTTTCTATTTTTTTTATTTTTTTCTTTTGTGCCGATTCTTTCTTTTAGTTGCTAGAGGGGTTTACACGTCTGGACATAATAGCTAAGACCACCTGTTTAATGGCTATAGGCAGGTTACCACAAACCGACTTCCGGTAGGTCAGTCTAGAACTACAACCACAGGGGATCAACGGGGAATGAAAGAATGGGAAATGGCTGTAATGTATTATCGAACCGAAAGAACAGGCCAAACTCAAGGGTTTAAACCTAATGGATTTTATCGTTGGGTAGGCTATCTAGCTTAGTAGCTGAATCTAGGTGCCCCTATCATTCTAGAACTCGTGTCATCGTGTGGTCTCGAGTAGGTCTCATGCAAATTCTAACTCATTCAAGCAAACAGAAAACCACTCAAAAAGAATTGAAATTGCAAGTTACGTGCAATGGATCAAAAGCTCACAGTTGGTTTGCTAGTCGGATTCGGTCATTTTCATGCAATCAAGGCTACAAGTGTGATTTTAAAAATTCTGTTCTGACCAGGCAATTTAGCATCAAGGTAAACACGTTGGTTCTCAAGTTCTAGGTTAAGTAGTCTAAGCATCATTATGAAAGTTTGAAAAGCAACCTAATCATCAAAATCAAGAACTGAGTCATTCTAATGCTAGAGAGATTGGACAGGAATCACGAGGCACACAAAAACACAATCAAGGGCAATCAAGTTCATGCAAGGTTCTCTAGCATCCTACCCCACACTTAAATCGTATTGTGTCCTCACAGGACTAAAATTAGCGTTCAGAGTGAAATAGAAGAACCTGGACCGAGATGGTTGGCGTAGGGGATGAGCACGGATCCTCGGAGCGGAGGGAATCTACCTAAGCGAAGCAAAGGGAATCTCCCTACTGCCTACAAAACAAAAATAAATGAAACATAAAAAGGAAACCGGGACAAGTGTCCCGAACCCACACAGAAAAAAGTTGGATCAAAATCCGAAAAGAATAAATAAAAAGAAGGGACAAGATAGAGGATACAACCCGATCACTGCTCGTCAGGCGCGTCGGGAGGTGGGAAGTGGAGGAAATCACCGAGCTGACGTTGCCACGCCATCTGTGCCTCATACCGCTCGTTGGAGCGGTGCATATGTTGCTGCATAATAGTCCATCTCGCCTCTTGAGTGGCGTTGTCGGTGATGCGCCACTCCTGCAGTCGCTCATACAGCTCTCCAACATCCGCGGGGTGCGGGTGGTGCTGCGGGTGAGGCGCCTGATATGGCTCTGGAATGGGCGGCGACGACTGGCGTGCATACCCTGCCTGATGGTGTGGCGAGGGTATATGATCATGAAATTCTGGCTCGAACGCAGGCTGAGACTCCTCAAAATCATCTTCTTCCTCCGACTCATCCTCGTCCTGGGGAGGAGGATCTGCTGCTACCTGGGGGCTGAGGTCCAGCTCGAGGTTGTACTCGACCGCCAAATCGCCTCCAACGGTGCGTACTCTGCGGCGTGGGATGTTCGGGCCATATTCGTGGCTGAGGCCGAAGGAGATGATGAGTCGGCCTACAAAGTTGCCTCCCAGAAGTGAGCGAGGTTGCTTTGACCTTTGAGTCTTCTTGCGGAGTAGTCGGGCAAGCACCCATTCGGGATGAAGTGGGTAGCTCTCCCGGATGGCGCGAAGAAGAAGAAGCTCCTCTCGGCTGATGTGGTGGCAGTCCTTCTCTGGAGCATACAAAAGAGAACGACGCCAAACAATGTGAATGAATCGATAGAAAGGGTGAGAGAGAGACTTAACTGAATTATGCTTCGTGAGACGATCGCCGGGCACTTCCAGTCATGTGGCTCCAGAGTGCATGGTACTCCTCCCCATTGGCATCGTCGTCCTCCCAGCCGAGGTAATGACCATTGTAGTACTCGTAGGGGACGCCTAGATGAGCAGCAAACTCATCATAGGTAAGTGTCCTGTGCACCCCGCCCAGATAGAAGGAAACGACCTTCCTGTGCTGCCTCCTCCGGTGCTCGTCTAGATCAAAAGTCGCCCAGAACTCCTGTAGAGCGACGTCGGGGAAGTCGGAAGCTATGGTGGTCAGCTCTAGGAGGCCGGCAGGTACCAGGGCGTCGTGCACGTTCCGGTGGTAGTCCTCATCGTGATCGAAGAGGGACTCCATGGAAAGTGGGCGAACATCGGCACCAGGGGTATTCTCGAGCTTCTGGTAGCACTCGAAGTAGTATGGGGGCAGGCGAGCAACGGTGTGGTGGTACCCCACACGGCCAGGGAAAGCTGGGGGAGGTCCATGAATGGCAGGTGTGACGGGAGCGGGACCTCGGGAGCTGGAGGCGGTGTCAAGTCTCTGCTTGGTCCTGCGCTCATAAGTTACGTTCCTAAGCAAGAAAATAAACCAGATTAGTCAAACTAAAACCCTACCCCACACTTAGTCGAAAAAACTCAATTTCACAAAGAAATGAGGAAAACCGAGTGGGGGTAAGCAAAGCAGATTAACCGGTAATCCCAAACAATTAAAATACACGCTTAGGACACAGCCAGAATGGAATTATCACAATCAGAGTTCAAAAGTCAAAACAACATTCAAAAAGTCAACATAATCGAACATTGAACCCTAATCATGGCAAGACTATCACAAAGCGGGAAATGACGACATAATATGATCTCAGATGGCAAGCACAAGAAATTGAACGTAAATGAGCACATAAGGCAGCCAACTGATCATAAACAGTTCATGGTCAAACCGACATTTCTCAAAAGTCAACATCACAAAGAATAGGTCTTATGCATAGTAACACATGATCAAACGATATGAAAATTAAGCACAATACTCCCTAAGCATGCTAGATCAGTCCAACAAATTCAGCTAACCTAGTTCACACGAAATCAGTCAGCACGCAAATCGAGGCAAACCGAAAAGTCAACCCCGACGAAATTCAGCATTCAGTATGTCAAAAGATTCGTAATGAAAAGTTCTACAACTTACCTTGAAGCCATGGATGCTAAAAATGAACGGAGGAAGAGAAATCGGAGAAAAACCGAAAATTTTAGGGTTTGGGTGAACTAGAGCTGTAGAGCTCTGATTCGGCTGTTCTAGGGCTCAAGATGATCGAAAATGCAAGGGGAAGGGAGCGGCGGCGGTCGGCGACAGCGGCGGCGGCGGGTTTGGTCGGCGGCGGCGAAGGGAAGGTGGCGGCGGTTTGGTTAACAGGGGGTATTTTTTTCGAAAATGAAAGAAGGAAGAGAGAGAGGGTGAATCCGGATTTTTTAAAACGAAAAATTGGTTGATTTTCAAATGAATTTTCGGCGAAAATAAGTGCAGGTTTTCGCCGAAAATGTTAGTTAAAAAGTACTGCCGGTTTTCAAAAGGATTTTCGCCGAAAATATCAATAAATTTTCGCCGAAAATGTTAGTTAAAAATGCCTGGAAAACTCAGTGGGATTTCAAAGAGAATTTTCGCCGAAAATTTTGAACTCTACGATTGAAAATATTTTCGCAATCCCGGCAAACTTCAGAAAATCACAGTTAAATCCACAAAAATCGGAAAAACCTCAAACGACTTGCAATTGACACTACGACACACAGACTACACACGAAAAATAAGAAATAAAACAAACTGACACTTTTAGCTCCCCCCGAACCGACTCTAAAACACTAAGGTTGACACAATGAAAAACTGACTCCAGCCGTGGGTTGCCTCCCACGAAGCGCTCTAGATTAACGTCCTTGAGCTGGACGATACCTGGACGGTATTAGGAGACATCCCAACTCAGGTTCTCCTTAACGCTAGCATCAGAGTTCATGAAGTAGAGCTTCGGGGTATCTCC
Source organism: Linum lewisii (assembly GCA_034768395.1). Classification (NCBI taxonomy): domain Eukaryota; kingdom Viridiplantae; phylum Streptophyta; class Magnoliopsida; order Malpighiales; family Linaceae; genus Linum; species Linum lewisii. Next base: position 49,922,359 of record CM068301.1, on the reverse strand, counting down.
GGTGAGCGTGAATTTCTTCCCGTTAGCGTGTGTAAGCTTGGTACGTCCGTCGGGAAGGTGCTGAGTGATCTTGAACGGACCAAAGAGCTTTGTCAAGGGATCATCTTCTACGAGGAAGACGGTGGAAGGAATGAGAATGATTGGCTTCGTCTTCTCTTTAACCTCCGGCTTTGTATAACCAGGATCGGTGATCGTAGGTACTTCCTTAGGAGATGCTTTAGGCTTCTCCTTCCATACTTGTTCCGGTGCCGGTATCTCGGAATGAATTGGTGGTGCAGCTGGCTCGGTAGAAGGCGGCGGCACAACTGGTCTCCAGACCATTTGAGTCTTCGTCTTCTTGTTCTTCCCCCGTGATCTACTAGGATCTTTTCTCGGTGGCTTAGAAGAGGCTTGCAGTTCCTTCTTCTTTGGCGGCTTCTGAGGAACAGATTTCGGTTTCTGCTTGGTAATCAGTCCAGCACCTGTAACAGCAATTGATCTAGGGATACTAGAAGAGACATCAGTAACGGAGTTGACCGGAGTCAACTCCACAGTTTCAACAGCTAAACAATGAAATTCTTCACTCTTGGGATTATATTTCATTCCGTCTTTAAGGCGGAATGTGATAGTTTCTTTACCAACCCTCAAAGTTAAAGAACCATTTGGAACGTTAATTTACATTCCAGTAGTAGCCATGAAAGGTCGTCCTATGAGAATGGTAGAATCATTTTTACTAGTATCGATCATAACAAAGTCAGCTAAGAACGTGAAAGGACCACATTTAGTAACAACGTCTTTTATCTCTCCCCTAGGGGTTTTAAGTGATCGATCAGCAAAGACAAGTTGCATGCTAGGCGGTTCAAGTTCTCCTAGGTTCAATTTTTCATACAGACTCATAGGCATAACATTAACGGACGCGCCAAGATCAACCAAACAACGTTCTATCTCAACATCATTAATGACAAGAGGTAGAGTGAAAGAACCAGGATCAGAACACTTAGCTGGATATGGAGAGGAGGGTTTCGTGCTACGAGCATCAGGATATCCTTCTTTATTCCCCTTCATGCCAGTCTCGATCCTTGCATTTGGCAGCAATGCTCTCAGAAACGGAGGCTTTGATGTGACTTTAATCAGTGCATTTTAAGCTTATGAATGACCTATGATATGCCCGTATTTATTCACGAAATGACATGATTTATATGCGTTTATTGAATTTTTGTGCTAAGTGTCATTTTGTTGTCCGGTTGCCACTTTGGAGCCAAAATTCGTGGGCTATTGGAGCTGCTCTGTGCATTTTCAGGTTCTGGCTTCAAAGTACGGATAACAAGGAGCGTATAGGAGCAAACGGGAGGTCATTTGGAGGCCGGACGAGGGAGATGTGAGCCTTGCAAGATCGGGTCTTCTGCAGAGTGCAGGGGGTGCACGCCGTGCAGATGTGCACGCCGTGCAGGGGTGCACGCCGTGCACTGTCCCCTGCACTATAAATACTCTTGATTTTGGCCATTTTGAAGGAGGATATGCAATCTCTTGAACCCCAAATACATTTCCACGAACCCTCAAACCCTAGAGCACGTTTTTGGAGCATTTTGAAGCCATTGGAGCTAGGATTGAAGCCAACCAACCTTGGGAGAAGTGCTACAAGTGAAGAAGTGAAGATCATCTCAAGGATTCATCCATGGTGTTCTTGGTGACCATTCTTCCTTCTTTCCTCTTTACTCCCTTGGCCATGTGTGGCTGAGTTTCTAGGGTTCATCTTGGATGGGTAGATTAGTTGTGCTATGATAGAGAGATGATTGTATAGAACTTGCCATGATTGATCTTGGTTGTATGAGGATGATTCCTAGACTTGTTCTTAATGCCATATTTTGCCATGTTTGCTTAATTTGGTCCATTCATTGTAATTTGATGCATGAGAGTGCTTGGATTGCATAGATTGTAGGTCTAGGGATTGAAGTGAGTGTGTTCTAAGAGATTAGATCATCTTATTTCAACCATTTTCACTTGATTTCTCTCTTGGGCATTTTATCGAACACTTGGTGTGCATGTGGAATTTCATTCAATTGAGTTTGAAAAGGCTTTTTGGGTGAATCTCTTAGTGTTAGGGCATTGATATGAGAGTGTTGTGTCTAGCCTTGTGGTCATAGAGTCTTAAGAGAGGATCTTGTGTCTTGGCATTTCATCAAACACTTAGAATGCATCCTATTTTCACTTAGTTTGAGAGCGAGAGCCTAAATTGAGTGGTATTGGGATAGGGATTAGGTGCTACGAGAGTGCATCGAGTCTAAAAAAGTGAAATGCATGGTCATCCGAGTGCAAACTCGATCTTGATTAGCTTGTTTGTTCAATTATTCATCTTGAGCATGATGAAACTACCTACCAAGAGAACCCCTTTATCTTTGATTTGTTCCAACTTTCATCTTGCTTTAACCTTGTTAGTTTTTCATTGTTTATGCTTTTGATTTGTTCTCTTTCAAAACCAAAACTCAATTCCAAATGTTTAGACCGTTCATGAACTTTGTGAGTACGAGCTTATGAGAGGACCTCGAGGAATACGACCTTGGTAAACCAATACTTACCAAGTTTTTGGCGCCGTTGCCGGGACTCTCTCATTCCTTTGAAAGCACTTATAAGTAGTGAACCGATCTATTCACTTCCTTCCAATTTAGTTTTTGCTTCCTTTTACTTGTTGTTTGGTTTTGTTATTCCACATTGTCGTGTTACTCGGGTGTGTTTGTTGTGCTTATTTGTAGGAGATTTTGGGTTAGTGCATGAGGCGTTCAGCTCGTCTTCAAGCACGAATCCAAGGACTAGAACAAGTGCTCAAGTCACCTACCACTTCCTCACCTCCTATAGTTGAAGAAGAAGAAGTTGATCACATCTCACACCACACTATGACTCAACACGGGGATGACGATGACCAATCGGTACATTCACACCACACTAATGATGATGATCACTCACAACGGGGTGCAAGACGTACCTTGGCGGATTATGCTCGTCCTACTCTTGAAGGGGCAGCCTCTAGCATTGTTCGAAGACCCGTCAATGCTAGGAACTTTGAGCTCAAGCCTAATATGATCCAAATGGTTCAAAATGGAGTGGTGTTCAATGGCATTGATGGTGAATGTCCATCTAGGCATCTCAAGGACTTCTTGGAGATATGCGACACGGTTAAGAATGACCAAGTTCACCCGGATTGCATACGACTCCGACTCTTCCCCTTCTCACTCAAAGGTCGAGCCAAGTCTTGGTTGGAGAACCAACCTAGTAGAACATTCACTACATGGGAGGGCCTAGCCGAAGCTTTCCTTGAAGAATTCTTTCCTCCCTATATGACGGATGCAATCCGGGATCGCATTAACCACTTCATACAACACAAGGGAGAGCTCTTCCATGAGACTTGGAATAGGTTCCAAGCCATTCTTCGGTCTTGTCCTCATCACAACTTTTCCGAATGGAGCTTGGCGGACATCTTTGCTAGGTCCCTTGATTTTGAGAATACAAGGATGATCAACCAAGCCGCCGGAGGTGACTTAAGGATGCTCACTCCCGAAGATGCTCTAGAACTCTTCGCGGAGATGGCCAACAAGACAAGGAGTTGGTCTCGACAACAACCTCCTAAGTCTAAATATGGAAGTGACGCGCACTATGACTCTCGGTCCGTAAGTGTTGATGCACCAAAGGATTCATCCACCTATGGGAAGAAGCCTAAGTTACCGGGGCACCGAGATGAAGATGATCCCATGATTGCTCTCCTTATGTCCAAGATTGATGCCATGGCTTCACAAGTAAGTAACCTAAGCATGCCTAAGCATCCCTCCCAAGATCCAATCATCTCATGTGGGTAATCCACCGGTTGCTTCTATATATTGTTGTGAGGGTTGTGGGGGTCAAGATCACGATGTTAGTGCTTGTCCTTCCACCATTCCCGAACTTGGCCAAGGCGACCTTGAGGAGGTAAGCTTCGCACAAGGTCAAGGTTTCCATGGTAATTTCAGCCCCCAAGGTAACTATCAAGGTAACTATAACCGACCTTGGTACAACAAGTCTAACCAAGGTTACCAAGGCCAAGGGAGTCAAGGTAGTGGTTATAGCAAGGGCTACAACCAAGGAAATCAAGGAGGTTATCAAGGTTATAGGGGTTATCAAGGCAACCAATGGTCTCAAGGAAGTAACCTAAACCAAGGGAGCCAAGGGACTCAAGGAGGACCCCAAGGTCAAGGGCACCAAGGGGGAAATCAATGGAATCAAAGTGGACATCCAAGTCAAGGTTTCCAAGGTCCTTCCCCACCGGGAATGTACAACCATAGAGGTGAAGGACCACCCGGGTTCAACAAGCCTCCTCAAAATAAGGAGGGTGGTTCTTCGATCTCTCAAGAAGACACCAATGCGGCAATGATCCAACTCATCAAGAATCAACAAGCTTCAATTGCCAATTTGGAGAACCAATTAGGACATATTTCTAAGGCACTCTCGGAGCGACCCTCGGGCACTTTACCTTCCAATACCGAGATCAATCCCAAAGGTCCGGAGCATTGCAAGGTAGTGACTTTGAGAAGTGGAAGACCCTTGCAAGATACAACCTCTACTCCAATTGACTCTAATGAGGTACAAGGTCCTAATTTAATGGTTGATGATGATGATATTAATGATCCTCCTTCGGATGAAGTTGAGGTTGAAGTCGAACCTCCTACGGGTAATGCGAACACTAAGGTTGCAAAGGAACCTAGTAAGGCTACATCGAGTACACCACCGGTCTCTCCTCCCGCACCGGGTGTATCCCCATATAAGCCTAAGCCTCCATACCCATCTCGATTGAAGAAGGATGGCATTGAGAAGGTTTTCAAGAAGTTTGTGGAGCGGATTAGTCAAATGCAATTCTCTCTCCCGTTTCCCGAAGCAATGACTATGATGCCCCAATATGCTAAGTTTATGAAGGAACTCTACACCAACAAGAGAAAGCTACCGGAGACATCTCTAGTCCACCTTAATGAGGAATGCTCCGCCGTTCTCTTCAAAAGTCCACCCAAAAAGCTCAAGGATCCGGGTACCTTTACTATCCCTTGTGCTATTGGTAATATTTCTCTTGCTAATGGTCTTGCGGATCTAGGTGCTAGTATCAATGTCATGCCTTATTGCATATTTGAGAAGCTAGGATTGTCTAATCTTCGTCCTACTCGTATGTACATTCAACTTGCGGACAAGTCGACCAAGAGTCCTAGGGGAATTGTTGATGATGTGCTAGTCAAAGTAGGCCCTTTTGTGTTCCTAGTTGATTTTGCGGTCATTGATACCGATGATGTTGATGTCTCATTGATATTTGGTAGACCATTCCTAGCTACTTCTCGTGCATTGATTGATGTGCATGACGGAAAATTGACATTGAGAGTAGGACAAGAGAGTGTCACATTTTGCATAGCCGATGGCATGAAGTTTGCTCACGCACAAGATGATTTAGAGTACTCGTGTGATACTATTGCTTTGGCTAGTGTGTGTAGTATTTCTAACTTCGTGTGTCGAGATTCTTTGGATGTTTGCCTTAGAACGGATGTGCAGGAACATTTAGGCACCCCGGAGTTAAAAGCTCAAGTGGCTTACCTTGATGAAGGAAGAGACAAGTTAGAGAGTGAAACGGTTTTTGTTGCTCTCCCGAAGGTGGAAAGGGTAAAGACCTCCTATGAAGAACCACCTACTCTTGAGCTCAAGCCTCTTCCCGCACATTTGGAGTATGCTTTTCTCATGCCGGATTCTAAGCTACCGGTCATCATCAATTCTGAGCTTCTACCCGAGCAAAAGGACCGTCTAGTGGAGCTCCTCAAGAAGTACATGAGAGCTATTGCGTGGAGCATCTCGGATATTCGAGGTATAAGTCCCACATTTTGCTCACATCAGATCCTTATGGAGGAAGATTTCAAGCCGGTTGTGCAACCACAAAGAAGGCTAAATCCTAACATGAAGGAGGTTGTGAAGAAAGAAGTTATTAAGCTTATGGATGCGGGGATTATCTTTCCTATCTCGGACAGCCCTTGGGTTAGCCCCGTGCAAGTTGTCCCCAAGAAAGGAGGGATCACGGTGGTAGCTAATGACAAGGATGAGCTTATCCCGACAAGGACGATCACCGGGTGGCGTGTTTGCATCGATTATCGTCGACTCAATGATGCCACTAGGAAGGATCACTTTCCTCTACCTTTCATGGATCAAATGCTCGAGCGTCTTTCCGGTCACGAGTACTATTGTTTCTTGGATGGTATGTCCGGGTACTTCCAAATCCCGATCGCCTCGGAGGACATCGAGAAGACCACATTCACATGCCCTTTCGGTACTTTTGCTTATCGACGGATCCCCTTTGGGTTGTGCAATGCTCCCGCCACCTTCCAACGGTGTATGCTTGCCATTTTCGATGATTTCGTGGAAGATATCATGGAAGTGTTCATGGACGACTTCTCGGTTTTTGGGGATTCATTCGACCTATGTTTGAGGAACCTTGAGAAGGTCTTGCGTCGGTGTGAAGAGACCAATCTTGCATTAAGTTGGGAGAAGTGTCATTTCATGGTCAAAGAAGGGATTGTTCTTGGTCACAAGATCTCTAAAAAGGGCATTGAGGTTGACAAGGCAAAGTTGGAGACCATCTCTCAACTTCCTCCACCCTCATCCGTGAAAGCCGTGAGAAGCTTCTTGGGGCATGCCGGTTTCTATAGGCGCTTCATCAAAGACTTCTCGAAAATAACTACTCCTATGACTCGGCTTCTTGAGAAGGATGTGGAATTTTGAACTCCTCAAGGGTAAGCTCACGAATGCCCCTATACTCATTGCTCCGGATTGGTCAAAGTCATTTGAGTTGATGTGTGATGCTAGCGATTACGCCATTGGAGCGGTTCTAGGCCAACGAATCGACAAGAGATTCCATCCAATATACTATGCAAGTAAGACTCTCAACGATGCTCAAAGGAACTACACAACTACGGAAAAGGAGCTCTTGGCCATAGTGTTTGCTTTTGATAAGTTTAGGTCCTACTTGGTACTTTCTCACACTATTGTCTTCACGGACCACCAAGCTTTGAGGTACCTTCTATCTAAGGCCGATGCTAAACCAAGGTTGATCCGATGGGTCCTTCTATTGCAAGAGTTTGATATTGAGATTCGAGATAAGAAGGGGTCCGAGAATGTAGCCGCCGACCACTTGTCTCGCTTGGAAGAGGCGGAAATGGTACACAATGGTAGTGAAGAGATCAATGACAACTTCCCCGATGAGCTATTATTCGCTATAACAACTTTAGAGTTCAAGGAACCTTGGTTCGCGGATTTCGCTAACTATCTTGCTAGTGGAGACTTGAAGGAGGGCCTCTCCACTCAAGACAAAAGGAAGTTCTTTGCGGATTTGAAGCATTACTATTGGGACGATCCTTTTGTATTTCGAGTTGGCTCGGATGGTATGATTAGAAGATGTGTCACTTATGGAGAGTCTAAGGACATCATGCAACATTGCCACTCCGGTCCTACGGGTGGACATCATGGAGCAAATCGAACGGCTCGCAAGGTACTTGAGTCCGGATTCTTTTGGCCTTCGATCTTCCGAGATTGTCAAGACTTTGTCAAGTCTTGCGATGCGTGTCAACGTTCAGGTAACATCTCTTCCCGTAACGAAATGCCTCAAAATGTCTCGTTAGTGGTCGAAATATTTGATATATGGGGTATTGATTTCATGGGACCGTTTCCTACTTCGCATGGTAACAAGTACATATTGGTTGCGGTAGATTACGTGTCTAAATGGGCGGAGGCACAAGCTTTGCCTACCAATGATGCCCGAGTCGTAGGGAAGTTTCTTGTTAAGTTGTTCACCCGTTTTGGTACCCCTCGTGCTATCATTAGTGATCGAGGTACTCATTTTCAAGGGCAATTCGATAGAGTATGCCACCGGTTCGGCGTCACTCATCGAATGTCCACCTCGTATCACCCTCAAACTAGTGGCCAAGCCGAGGTGAGCAATAGGGAGCTTAAGAGAATCTTAGAGAAGACGGTCGACCAATCACGGAAAGATTGGTCGAAGAAGCTTGATGACGCTCTATGGGCCTACCGCACGGCCTACAAGACCCCTATAGGCACTACTCCCTATAGGATGGTCTATGGCAAAGCATGCCATTTGCCGGTAG